>OU892285.1:27686828-28312402 GCA_917834065.1 Ceutorhynchus assimilis | reverse complement strand
TGCCTTGTTATGCATTTAACGCTAACGCGGTTTGGGGGATTATCCTGGGGCTCTAAATTAAACTATTAAAAGCTGAAAAAATTAAAACACATCTGGGATAGTTTAACACGTTAAAGCGGTTTAAGGAATAGTGCTAATTAGTTGTACATGTTTACCATCGGCTGGACCAAATGTGAAAAAAGGTCGTTGAGAAACCAAGAAATAAGTTTATTTTTCATTGATGCGCAATATTTCTAGGACAGTGACACAATATCATCATCATAGGCTCGATACCGAGTATAATTATCTTCTATTCTATTCTATTGTACAAATAATTACGTCATCGAGGTAGGCGCGTTAGTTAAGCCAAATGGCATCCGCCTAAATTGAAATAGAGCGCATGCGGGACAGTGAAAGCGGTCAGAGGTTTTGATTCCTCAGGAATTTGAATTTGTCTTGCACTGCAAATCATGTTCAGCTCATTTGGGTTTAAAGCCACACTGTGTCTGGCCACCATGACAATCATGATGATCCTTCTTTCCACCAAGACAGATCTACTCCTGGATGCAGGCCACTCCCAAAAATAGTCACATAAACTAAATAAAATCAACAAAAACTAATCCCTAAATGAAAAGCAACACGAAACTATTATATTTCTGATTTTCTATCAATATGGGATCAAATTTTGTATATACGTGAGTTGAAATGAACGAACATTCATTCGGTTTATAGACAACTATTATAATTTATATTTAATTACAATAATTTTAGGATACAAGTTTGTTTGTGCAATAATGAAATTCCAAGCACTCCGCATAATATAAAATATCAAATATATCGAAGCCATGTAATGAATGAACAAACAAAGGAACATCAACAAAATCTAATTAAAAGTTTGATATTCGATACAAGCTAATTTTCTGTTTTAAATTTTGTGCGTAGTTAATTTTATGTTCGATAATTATGTATTTACACTCTGTATCTGTTTAAAACAAATAAATCCATCCTTTATTTCAATAGAAGGCACACAATAAATTTGCACACACCACTTTGTCCCTTGTCGACAGCTGTAATAAATAGTTTCAACAAATTAATAGAAAAATTCAAAGCCTTTTTTTTTTCGGTTAATCAAAAATGTCAACCGTGGATTCAAGTTTGTAATTGGCCTTTCTTCGCCCGTCTTTCTCCAGGAAATATATTATAACCCTGTCAGTTACAAGAGTTATTATCCCTTATGTAAAAGAAAGAATTTATTATACAAGCTTTGAAAAGAAGCCCAATTTTCTCCTAGTTATACCAACAAAAGTTTCAGTTTAGTTTATAAACTATACTTCGAAGGCTACTTCAACTAGCAAGCGTATGACCCTTCATGAATATTGGAAAAGTTTTACCTTCAATAAAGTTTGAGGCTTATTATAAATTAAGTAGCTTTTGGTTTTAATTGGTAACTGGTTCTCTGGCCAGACAAGAAAAAAAATCTCCGATATAATGTTGTAATCAACTTTTCCCTAGCAAATATTTGTCTTCAAATTCAACTTCAGTCAACCGAAAGCATATTTATAGTAGAAATTACCATGAAAGGTCATAAAGCCGGCTTAAAGTAAATAAAGTTAAGCTTTAACTTTTATGAAAACGTCCCAAATAATAAAACTTCAGACTCCTTTGCATAATGACGAAAATGTCTGGTGGCTTTTCTAAGCTATAAAAGTATAAATATGTATTACTTAGTTCAGACAAAGTCCAATTCATTCTTAGAGAATGGTGGTAAAGGGAACTTTTTAATTTGTTTCAAGTATTATAGATCTTGTGGCAGCAAAATTTTTCGCTGCGTCATCGAATTATTGTTTAATTATGATAATGTCATATGGTAAAGAACCGCGGTCACGAAGCAAAAATGGAGCGTCAGTTTAAATGTTGAAACAAGGAAGAAAGGCTATCCTATCAACACTGAAGAAACTATTCAACCTGCTCAAAGAATGCGTAAGCACCATAAAAATGGAATAATGGCTTCGTCGTTCTGCTTTCTAAAGGTGTTAAGCTGACATCAGCAAGTACGTCACATCTTCTATTCAAGGTGTTCATGAAAATCATAACTAACCGCCAATATGATGAACAGACTAGGTTCCGCTATGGTTTCAGAACTTCTGACAGTTCTCAAGATAAATTTTTCTACAGCAAGACCAAAGAACAAGTCTGGCATTCACATTAAAGAAAGCTTATCCATAACATCTACAGATTGACAATACAGCAGGACGACAACACCAATCTCATACCAGGAGAGAAGTCAGACAAGAAATTATTTTATCACCGAAACTTTCTAATAGTCAAATCAAATGGTAATTTTTTGGTAACGGAATTATATGTTTTTTTGGGGTGCTGAATACGAATCTGGAAGTTGCTGCCTCGTAGCAGAACCGGCTCAGGCCAAAAATCGCGAAAAACCTCGAAATTTTCGGCCTTTTTCCGGTTTTCTGGTCATATCTTGCAAACGACGCATCTTACGGAAAATGTCATTGTATTCAAAGTTGAAGAGCATAAAATTCTGCGTCAAATGATCTACCTAGCCTTGTTACTTGAACTTTTGTGAAAACTGCAAAAAACTTGAAAAAAAAAAAATATTTCCTTTGGTAAATTATAAAAACTCTGTAGCGTGACATTACCCTCCGACGTAGAAGAGATGGACCCAAGCTCTATAAATACATCGAAGTATTACAGAAAATAAGGAGCGCTTTGATTGAAAGTTCCTAAGTCACATTAGTCAAAGTGAAATAACAAAAATCAGAATGCAAGAAAAAAAAAAGAGAAAAGTAAAAAAAGAACGGAAAGAAATTAATAAATCCCTAAATTAAATCTAATTAAAAGATAATGATAATAAATTTTAAAAAAATGTGAAAGAAAGTTTCAAACAACCTGCCTGGCCTAACTTGGCCTGCCCTGTCGGTGTACTACATTTCGCTGTTGCTTTATGTGTTTGCATTTCCTACGTCGACTGCTGACTTGGTTGGGTTGCTCTGGGTACTTATTCTTGGAACAGGGGAGCAGCGTTCCCAGGAAAACGAGTGTTTTGTCTTTCTCAACGATATGCAACTGATAATATAAGTAACAAAGACGAAACACTCGTTCTCCTGGTAACGCTGCTCCCCTGTTTCCAGAATAGGAACTCTGATGGCTTGCGAATGGTGCGACATCTATGGGTTCGCACAAGCCTCTAACTTGTCCTGGCGGATGCTGTGTTCTGCTCTGGTACTTGGTTATGGTATGGTACTGACCTAATCTCGCTTTTGGGTCCAGAAATGATAACAAACTCTCATAGTTGAGTTTGAGTTGGAAGCTTAGTAGTTTTCAGTTGCAGGGCGTGCTGTCGATTTTCCTTTCGTTGAATGCTGAGAGAACACCTTTTGTGAAAGTGTTATTGTGCGGGAATATTGTTCCACGGGTACCGTGGTACCTAGCTTAACTGTGCTGATATGGGTGATCTGGTGTTCGAGTCGTTTTCTCGGTTTGCCTTGTCATTGAATCGGTTTGGGTTCCATGTAGGTGTTTGTGATCTGTTTGATACTTGGTTTGATAGTTTCATCGGATTCTCACGGATTTTGTGTGGCATGATAGGTAAGTTGAGTAAGCATCCACGGAATTTTCAACATATAGCTGGTTGACTTGTGCTTCTATTTTTAGTTGGTATTTCCAGTTCGTTCGGACTGATCAGAACTTCGGAATACTGTGCCTTTGATTGCTAGCTTTTACAGAATCTTACTGGATGTGGCCAGAGACTGCAATGGTGGTGCTGGTATTTTTCATTGTTTATGAAGAGTCAAGGCTTCAGAGTCTCAGAATCGATAGGTTTTACAGTTTGTGTACATGAAACAAATAGAAAGTGTATGTATCTCCTATTATTTTCTGCTCAATGTCTAAAATTATTACTACATAAATCTAGAACTATTATAATATAAACCTATGCCCCTTAATTAGTAAATTTGTGTTTCCCATAAGTTAAAATAAGTAAGAAAATCTTATAGGTGAGATAAAAAGTATGTAAAGTAATGTATATTACTTAATGATTATCCTCCAAATTTATTTAAAGTATTCTTATTTATTGGACCTCTCTTAGTCCTGATTTCATATGAGTTAATGGTCCCTTGATTTTTTGTTAATTCCCAATCAATTAAATCAATTCTATATTTCCCCAATTTTTTGTGAGCTATGATCAACATGCGATTCATGATTCCTGTCAGAACTTTTATAATATGCCACATAACAAAATTTCATCCTTAGAATGTACTGAGAATGTTCTTTTTTTTTTAGGAATGTGCCTAGAATGTTCGCCAAAACCATTGCGAATGTCCTGAGAATTGTAGAAATACTATTTGCAATACCCAAGAACTTCCTGGGAAATCCATTAGGATATTCCTAGAATATACCTATGAGATTCTCAGTACATTCTGAAAAGAATATTCCTGTTTGATTCTGAAAATATGCTTGAAATGTATATTCTCACGTTCAAACAATGTTTCGATGACATTATAGTTATGTTCTCAAAAGAATATTATACCAATATGCTTGAAATATTCTTAGAATATATCTACATATATCATTCTCAATATGCATCCTAGACGTAACATTCTTGTTTGATTCTAGGGACATACTTGGAATGTTAATTTTCGCATCCAACCAAATAATACTACTTTCAGTTCTTCCATATTAAAGGCAGTGAAGAGTTGTTGGAAAATTTCTATGGAAAACACAAGTGTTTAACCAAAGCTCCGGTTTCGATCTTATTATACTCTCGTCGCAGTTAGCACGCCAACTGAGAGAAACAGGTTCCAAGGTGATTCAAACGCGAGGCAAGATGTAGAATAGATCATTAATAGCGCGTGGCTCTCTCTCTTGGAAGTCCTACAAAGCAAAAGGAAAAGAATATAGGTACCTATAATATTTTTAGTAGGTTCTAGATAGAGCATTATTGTTTAATTGTTCAATTAAGATTTTTGAGTAGGTACTTTAGATAATTAGGTGAACAATATGGAAATATTCTTATCATGGGTACCTACCTACATAAACTTCTCAGCACAACTTGGTAGGTATATTCTTGATACTTGATAGAGATATTAGCCGAAAGAACATTTTTTAGGGTACATTATAATAATGTTCGTGTGACAATATTCAGATAATGTTATATAAAGTAGGTTCTTAGCACAATCTTTCAGGTAGGTGCATAAAAGCAACATTCCTAGTACATAAATAGAACGTTCAAAAATTAATATTTCAATCGAAACAATCTAAGAATATTCATTAAACATTCCTAAAAGAACATTCCAAAAAGCACTTTGAGGGAATATTCTAAGAATATGAATGTTCTTTCACTGTTATGTGGGATATTCCCCCATGAATTCAATTATATGAGTTTTGGCTTGTGTAACGCGCCAGCAACTTTTCAGCAATTGGTGGATAAGGTTTTTGAGGGACTGAAATGGAAGGAAGTATCGATTTATATGGATGACATCATCGTGTTCTCTGAAAGAGAAGATGAATGTCTCAAAAAGTTGAAAACAATTTTCGATAAGCTACGAGGTGCCAAATTAACTCTGAAACCTAAAAAATGTGAATATTCTCAGAAGATAGAATTCTGCCTGATGAGAGTAAACTCGTTGCCATGAACTTCCAAAGGCAAAATCCGTGAAAGATATACGGAGTTTTATTGGGTTATGCAATTATCATAGGAATTTTATTCAAAATTTTAGCCATATAGCAAGGATGCTGGATTCGCGTGGAGAGAAGATCAAGAAGAAGCTTTTCAGACACTTGAAGAAAAATTATGAACAGCGCCAATGCTCGCGCTCTCTAGCCCGTAAAAGAGATGCGAACTAAGAGTAGATGGGAGCATGATTGATATTGGAACCCCATCGCATACGCCAGCAGAGGTCTATCAAAATCAGAAAAGAATTACACAATTACAAAAATAGAGGGATTAGTAGCTATATGGGCGCTAAAATATTCACGACACCTAATCTATGGGAAACTATTTTGAATAGTAACTGAGCATCATGCCTTAAGTTGGCTCAAGTCTTTAAAAAATCCCACTGAAAGGTTAGCTAGATGGTCAATCAAATTATCAGAGTTTGTGGGTTAGCTCATAGGGACGCAGACTGTATTAGCAGGCACCCACTGTTGGAGCCCGTAAATATAAATATCAGCGATGTCCCACATTTTCAGAAGAGACACAGGAAATAGGAAAATTATAATCAGAAGATCAAAAAATTGCTGAACTACTTGACGCTGTCAGGAATCCCGAAGATGCTTCAATAAGCCTTAGAAGATGAGCAAAAAATTTCAGATTGGAAGATAATGTATTAACCCAAATTTTTCTGAACGTGAAAATACTGATAAAAGCCAAGCATTTTCTCATTTTGCAGCAAAGTTTCCATCAGTATTTTCAAGTTCTACTAAGGAATCCATAAAGGTATTTGAGGTTAAATTGAAACTCAAACAAAATACTGCTCCTATTTCTCGGAAACCTTACAATGTTCCATTTGCTTTACAAGATAAATTAAAACTCAAGCTTGATGAGATGGTTGTGACATCACATTTTTGATTCAAAACATCTCCTATTCCGGAACTCAGCACCAACACCTAAGGTCGAATAGATTTACATTTTATTTTCTTCCGGTTCCTACGCCGATTCTCTGTGGGTTTTCCTTCGCCAAAGCTGTGGCGAGCCACGACACTCTGGTTTGAGTTCTCGACTTGTAATCACTACCTTTCCAAGAAAAAAAGTAAAATTATGCCTCGTGCCTAGGCAACCTTATTTTGAGCCACAACGTATATTTTTGTTGGCACCCATTTGGGGATTATATTTGAGGCTGCTGCCGTGGAAATCATCCGAGTGAATTAGTGATTGTTGCGGATTTCCACTCTCCTTGTTGGATGATTCTTGTTGGCACGTGCTAGCACACCCCTTGGAGGCCCTTAACATCGAGGCCCCATTCGATTCTGGTTCTCGGCTTAGCTGGATATGGGAGGAATTTACTAGTGAGTCAAGGTTTTTTTATTTTAAGGGCACATTCCTTTGCGATTTATTTCTGTCAACATGGCCGATTGAAAGAAGCCATTTTGTAGTGAAATCTGTTGGAATTTGTCAGCTTCCCTGAGGGTTGAATCGATATTTATTCTAGGGCCTGCCTTGCTGGTCAATTATATCTCTAAGCCACGTGTGTTCATTGACTTGGAGTTAAGTCAAGGTTGCTTCTGTTCAACTGGTGCCCCTGTACCCGTTGTTCCTGTGCTCATTATTTTGAACTGGGTATAACTGACATTTGGATAAAGAAAATCCTCAATCGAGGTAAGTTTATCTTGATTTTTCGGCCCCACGTTAGGCGCCAAAATGTAACCTGAAATATCCCGATTGGGGTTATTCCAGCTACGCGGTGGTATATCCCTTGAGGCAGTTGAGTACCACAGGATGATCTCCAAGTCTAACACTTATGGTGGCCCAGCTTCAGACGCTTTGGGGAGGATTCGGTAGAAAAATAAGGACGCCAAACACCAAGGTGCACAACCAATTAAGCTGTTTGAATTTCCGTTAATAAACTACACTACACTAACCACGAATTGTCCACCTAGTGTATCACCCTGTATATACCAACGAAGCCAATTAAACCTGAAAACTAAGTAAATAATTTACCTAACTAGGTACTTCTTTTGCTGTGAATGGGTCCACAAAAAATAACAACAGAGAAACCACACAATTAATCTGGAACTGGGTGAGGATTTATTTTTAATCTATAAAAAAAAAGTAATAAATACCTATTGACAGGGTCTTATGGACCGACGCAATATTAAAAGAAAATATTAGAAAAACACCATAATTATTAATGTTTGAGTCCCAGGGTGTATATATATGGTTCCGGTAAGTACCAGTGATTGGGCGAGTCCTATTGTAATTGCACCAAAAACAATCAGGGTCTGCGTGGATTTTAAGGTGACCTTAAACCAAGTGTTGCGTCAGGATATTTATCCTCTCCCAAATATAATTGACCAAAATTGAATGGTGGCTTTGTATTTTGTATCCTAGATTTGTTGGGTGCCTATCAGCAATTGTCTGTGGATACCTCTTCTCAGGAACTTTTGACCATTAACACGAATTTAGTATAGATATACTCGGCTAACTTAAGGGATTACCAGTGCCTTTGTACTTCTTTGGATTCTCGGCTCGCATCGTGCTCAAACTACGTGATACATTCATACTTCATGTCTAGTGTGAGATTAAAAAAAAACTCGAAACAATATTTTATGTCAATAAATATCTACTAACTTTTTCCGTGAGCTTCAAAAATATTTTTCCTGACAACTGTTTCTCGGATATGTTGCACTTCATCGAAGACGTGAGAAACATTTATAGACATTCGTGTTGCAATTCCTTAAAAGCTCTATCTGTGTCTTTTGGTATAGAACAGGTCGGACGAATCTTTTGTTCGGATTTTCGTTGGCTGTTTTATGAGCTTTTAATGTGGAAAATATCATCCCAATTTCAATTTATCACCGAAAAAAAATATTTCATTATAGAAAGGTTACATATACTTCATTAAAAGTCATATTTTCAAATTGGCCCGTACGTTTTATGTAAAGTGCCTCGTTAGTGGCATTTTGAATTCGTGACATGTATGAAATTAATTAAATGCACAAAAATAGAAATGAAAAGATGATTGTGTAGTTTGTCGCAGTTTTTGAGGCAGAAGCTTTTAATAATGTTTGAATGAGCAAACAAATAAACCAATATTTCCAGCTTTTTTACCACAAATTAAATTTTTCTTTAAAAATCCTGATTCAAATAATTACAGAGCACAAAAGCGCCCTCAAATATTAAAGTTTCGCGAATTACTTTAACACATAATACGCCCAAAAGGAAATTTGCGAAGAAGCCACATGTTAGAGGCACACTGCCTTGTCATAATTCTTAGAGCAGAAATTCAGCTTCTGTTAATATTAAGTTTCCTTATTGATTTTTATTCTAATAACAAAAGTCGTCTTGACAGAACAACGTTTTGAATTTCCACAGGCTCCGCTCCAATTGCGTTCTGAGTTCCCATGTTAACGCTATTTGCTCGTAGCGTTTCTGCTGACGGCTTAATATAAACATTTTTGTTTCGTGTATGCGTTGAGAAACACATTTAATTATTTTTAAAATCTCCAATTTATAAAACCTAGATAAAAGTTCTCTTTGAAGGATAAAGGCTACTTGAGTCGTCTAATCTCAGGAGGTTTGTTTTGAAAAGGTTCGACACATTACACGTTCCTTCGGAATTTAATGCATAAATATTAGGTATAAATCCGATTTGATGACCCTCTTTGGAGTAAAAAGAATACATCCGACAATCGAGTGCAAAAATCCGAACGGCAAACACGCCACCAAATTGGAAGGCAGCGACGAACGTAATTAATCTTAATTAAACCGGCACAGCGAAAATGTGTTAACTCTATAAAAGCGCCGCCGCTAATTTTCCAGGGGGCGACAAAATCCCGAAATATTTCTATAAACCGTTGCTGGAGACAATTATTAAAACGCGAATTCAAAACGCAATTAGACCGAGGGGCTTATGCAAATTTCGAAACCCATTTTCCGTCAAGACGACATATTTAATAGTGATGGCTTTCTACCAAAAGACCGGAAGCGCCGCCACAACAACTCATAAGATGCCAGAAATTACTTAATAATATAGTTATTGTTTTCGGTTTATCAAAATAAATAAACTTGGAACGATGAATGCAACTCACAAAACCAATTTCAGTAACAAAAGTAAGTATTTAATATTTCTCGAATGTTGTGAGAGTAATTTTATGTTGCAGTCATCTTGACTTTCCTCGTCGCTCTTCTATTTTTTATACCTTAATGGATTTATGTATTGTTTTCTACATTTTTATCACTCATCACTAACATTTCTTCATTTTTCAAGGTCCTTGCGTTGTATGTCCTAATGTAAGTATAGTTGAAAAGTAGCCGGTGCAGAATGTAATCCAAATGGCATAGCTCGGAACTGAAATAAGCCAAGGCCTGGTACTGTAAAGGTGGTTATCGGTTTGCTATTGTCGGACACCGGAACTTGTCAGTACACCTGTTTGAGATCGATTCTTGAAATGTAAAGGGCCCGACGGAGTTTATCCAGAATGGCATTGATATAGGCAAGGGGTATGCATCCTTTCTGGAAATGGTATTGACTTTCTGAAAAACAATACAGAACGAGCTCCACGGACTGGAGGAACGCTCAGTTATTCCCTCTTCTAGCATCTTTTTTACTTCACTGATAATTATTTCCTGCATCTTCGGATTTTGGCGACGGTATCTCTGTTTAATGGGTTCCGGGTTGAGCAGTTCTATAAAGTGTTGAATTATTGAGGTGGCTCCCTAGATTTTTCCGAACTTTGCCGGTTCATGCGCTAGAAATTCTTACAGGCGACTTGCCTCACTTCTCATCAACTCGATGTCGGATCGATCTGGCCTATCGGGCTTCACAAATTCGGAATATCTAGCGGTTTGCTGTCTGAATACTCCAGATTTGAGCGAAGATCTAAATGAAATTAGTGTTGTTCTAAAATGTCCATTTCCAAAACTGCTTCAGAAGTAAGGTGCGGAAAGTAACTAAATTCTTCAGACAGCGTAACTTTACCACCTGTCAGCGGATTCTGTATGCTTTGGTTATGTCGATTACGCTTCCGTTGGCCACACTTCTGACGGGCGGTGGCACTTCGAGAGCTTATTTTCCTCGAAAAGTTTCTGCGGAAAAATCTCCTATGTAAGAATTTGCAGCTCCGCTATCTACGAGAGCTTATAACAGTGTGTCGTACAGGTAAATCAAAACATGAAGACGGCAATCAGGTAGAGCTCGTGTAGGTGTGAGATTCAAGGCGGGGATTGTGCGGTGCTGCTCCGACCTCGGAGCGGGACAGCGCCGGCCTAGTTTTCTAAACGGAGGTAGCAATCTCCTGTCATGACGCCTTGTTTCGCGCATTTTGAACAGAAAAGTTTAGCCACTCCTTGGCATTCCGTCCGGAAATGTCCTAACTCCCAGCATGTCCAGCAAACACTGGCAGTAGGGCCGGGGTTGCGGTTGACGGCGCTCCTCGCTGGATTCTGTGGATTGTTCCAGGTAGGCATTGGCCTTTCATACCTGGAGTTTCGGTGGGGTCGTTCGATCTGTCGAAAGGGCTGAAGGACCCTTCAGGGTCCTTCAGGTTGCCAGATTCTAGGCTGGTTTTTTCCTTAACTTTTTCTTCATTTTCAATTAACATTTCATTTTTCAAGGTCCTTGCGTTGTATGTTCTGATGTAAGTATAGTTGACACCCTGGTCCACTCCAGGGATTCTCAGGCATGCCAGGATATGGATCAGTTTTATTATTTTTTATCGTTTTTTCTGTTATGAAACCCTTTTTCCTTTGATTAGTCTAAAAAATTTCTTTTCCAAGTTTTTCTTGTTGTTCAGCTCAACTCTTTATCTAATCCATTCTAAGTTGTAGTGCGCTCTGAAACCAATGTAGACTTTCTGCTTTTGGGGCAATGTGGAGTCGTTTTGAAATAATTCTAGTCAAATATGGAGTAAATTTGTGCGTTCCTGACTTATATGGCGTTGTAGAGTCGATTCGGATCCAGTACTATTAGCTTCTCAAGCAGTGCGGATTATATTAACTTTTCTGAATTCTGAAATGTCGACTGGATAAGTTGCATTGGAGTTAATTCAAACTCTTCTGCTATGCATGGCACTCGCTTTGAATCAATTTTACTAGCTCTTAGAGTGGATTTGGTTTCACTTGACGTTTGAGGCACTGCAGATTCGCTATAGAATAGTTTTCCCGGAATTTTGAGGGTAATGATGAAAATGTTGATTCTCCTCAATTCTGTCACGATGTGGAGTTGTTTTGAATTAGTCCGCCTGACTTCTGGTGCGCTGTGAAGTGGACTATTGGCGCTGCAGGGACCATTTTGAATAATTCTTCTGGACTCTTGAGCACTATGAAGTAAATTGGAACTTACCTGGCTTGCAGGGCGCTGTAGACTTATTCTAAATTATTTGTTCTGACTTCTGGAGCGCTATAGAGTGGATTTGACTTATTCTGCGCTAATTTTGTGTAGTCAGTCTGTTTTTGGCGAAGACCAAGTCAGGCAAATGCACATATCACTTTCTGTGATCGGACTCACAGAATTGAGCAACCATTATCTTAATGGTTTTGTTGGCGCGTTCAACTGGATAACCCTGAGGTGTATATGCTGTCAGCCGGTGTTCTTTTCCCATTTCTTTCAACAGTTCTTCAAATTTGTGTCTAGTAAATTAAGTTCCGTTATCAGAAATCACGGTCTGCGGACATCCAGGCTTGGTGACGATGTCTTCGTAGATCGCCATGCTTTGAGAGCTTTGGGAGCTGAATCGGTCCTGGAACACCACAATATAGCAATTTCCCCAGTAGTAGAACGAGGTAACAGCCCAACTAAGTCAGTGCTGACGGTTTCCCATGGTTTATCGTTCTTTGGGAGGATGCATTTTGCCTGGGGTGGCTTGTTATGATGTCTTGAAACGCTGGCAGGACGAGCAGCCTCGAATATTTCGGGCGATATCCCTAAACATTCCAGGCTAATAGTACCTTCTTGCAATACGAGCGGTAGTCTCCCCGATTCCCAAGTGACCGGTTGTGGGGACATCGTGGTTCTCTTTCAACACGGAATCACGGGCGTATTCACATAGGTACATAATTTTCAAAGATCAGTCATAGCATCCTCGGCAAGATCGGACATATCCCAAAAGTACCGATATCGGATACAATAATCGGGAAAAGTGTTAGGGCTGTTTTCCACTGCCGATTTCTTGGAACGGTACCAGGAACACGGTGTAAATTCTTCGAGAGAGATGATTGGAGTTGGTTCCAATATATCAACTCCAGTATCCACGGGATCCCTGGACTTCTCGGTTTAAAACTCGTTTGCGGTATTTGATTCCATAGTCGAACTGTTGGAGTTACATGCTCCATCTAGCCAACCGTGTGGCTGGGCTTTTGATGAAATGAAGCCATCGGAGGGACTGGTGATCGGTCACTATAGTAAAATGATATCCTTCCAGGTAGGGTTTCATTTTTGGAAAGTAGACGGTGCAGAATGTAATCCAAATAGCATAACTCGAAATTGTTATCGGTTTGCTATCGTCGGCCAGCGGAACTTGCCAGTAGCCCTGTTTGAGGTCGATGCTTGAAACGTAACGAGATAGAGTTTATCCAGGATGGCATTGATGTAGGGCAAGGGGTATGCATCCTTTCTGGAAATGATATTGACTTTCTGAAAGTCAATACACAACCGATACTTGCCATCTTTTTTATGGACAATGACCACTAGTGAGGTCCACGGACTAGAGGAAGGCTCAATTATTCCCTCTTCTAGCATCTTTTCTACCTCACTGACAATTATTTCCTGCATCTTCGGATTTTGCTGACGGTATCTCTGTTTAACGGTTTTCGGGTTGAGCAGTTTTATAGTGTTGAATTATTGGGGTGTCTCCCTAGATTTCTCCGAACTTTGGTAGTTCATGCTCTAGAAATTCTTGCAGGCGCCTTGCCTCACTTCTCATCAACTCGGTGTCAGATCGATCTGGCCTATCTGGCTTCACAAATTCGGAGTGTCCGGCGCTTCGCTGTCTAAATACACCAGATTTGAGCGACGATCTAAATGAAATGAGTGTTTTCCTAAAATATCCATTCTCAAAACTACTCCAGAATTAAGGTGCGGAAAGTAACTAAATTCTTCAGACAGCGCAACGTTACCAAATGTCAGCGGAATTCGGTATGCTTTGGTTATGTCGATTACGCTACCGTTGGCCAGTTTCGCACTTCTAACGGGCGGTAGCACTTCGAAAGCTCCTTTTCCTCGTCAAATTTCTGCGGAAAAATCTCCTATGCAAGAATTCGCAGCTACGCTATCTACGAGAGCTGAAAACAGTGTGTCGTACAAGTAAATCAAAATATGAGGACGTCAATCAGGTAGAGCTCGTGTAGGTGTGAGATTCGAGGTGGGGATTCTGCGGTGCTGCTCCAACCTCGGAGCGGGACAGCGCCGGCCTAGTTTTCCGAACGGAGGTAGCAATCTCGTATCGTGATGCCTTGTTTCCCGCATTTTGAACAGAAAAGTTTAGCCACCCCTCGGCATTCCGTCCGGAAATGTCCTAACTCCCCACATCTCCAACAAACACTGGCAATAGGGTCGGGGTTGCGGTTGACGAGGTTCCTCGCTGGATTCTGTGAATTATTCCGGGTAGGCATCGGCCTTTCATACTTGACGTTTCGGCGGGGCTGTTCGATCTGTCGAAAGGGTTCTTCAAGTTTTCAGTTTCTAGGCGGGTTATCAGTTAGAGAAATTCTGACAGGAGTAGAATACGAATTCCAGCTTGAAGGAGGTGTGTGTGTGTAATTCTGATAATGAAAGCTCGACTTGTCTTATGATTCTCGATGCTTGAAATGTAATGGGCCTGACGGAGTTTATCCAGGATGGCATTGATGTAGGGCAAGGGGTATGCATCCTTTCTGGAAATGGTATTGACTTTCGGAAAAACAATACAGAACCGATACTTGCCATATTTTTTACGAACAATCACCACTAGTGAGCTCCACTACCTCACTGAAAATTAGTTCCTGCATCTTCGGATTTTGCGGACGGTATGTGGGTTCAATAGGTTCCGAGTTGAGCAGTTTCGTAGAGTCATGAATCAATGGTTGGTTCCCTAGATTTTTTCGAACTTTGGTAGTAGTAGTCGCTGCACACGGTCAATGGAGTTGGTTTGAATACAGCTAAACTTGTACTGGCGGAGGCATCAACAGGTCCCTGCTCGGGCGCCAAGTTTGTAATGCGCTAATTTTGTGTAGTTAGGGCAAGTTCCCAGTTAGGGTTTATTCGGCGGTATGTCTCGTGCGCCACCCTCAGGATTAGAGTGGTTGAGGGCCCACGTGCACCAGGCAGCTTTGTTACAGTGGAGAAACGGTAATCCAGGGGTTAGAAGCTATTCTTAACTAAGATTTGGCGAGTCTCTGGTATAAACACAAGGTATATGGGACGTCCGCACCTAGAGAGGATTTTATAAAAGTGCGAACGATAGTGAGAGAAAGCTATGAACGGCGGTACGAAAAAGCGGGTGGTACAGGCGGTGAGATGCATAGTTACTCAACTACTCTATAAGCTGGTGAGGTGTCGGCACGGGAATGTAATGACGCTGAACAGTCACATTTCTAGATAAATGTGTTCGGACAAAATTTACAATAATTGGAGAAAAGTGAAATTTCAATATGTATAAAATATAAATACCTCATTTTTACCAACGCAAAAACAAATGACAAAAATATGTTCAAAAGGATTATGTAAGGAAAAAGGGAACAAAAAGAAAGACAGGTATTTTTTTGTCAACAAAGGACACTTTTTCAGTGTCCTTTATCATATAAAAAATGTACTAATAAGGATTTCATTAAGGAAACCTTTAAATTACTTAAGCAAAAAAAAAATTCAAGCCCAAGCCTGTCAGGCTGTAGCAGGCTTATATCAAGTGTTACATAAAATTAAATTAATTTCCAAATTACATGAAAGCCATCCCATATTTGAAAAATTATATAATTTTATGCGATGGTGCAAGTTTACGAGGAGCATTATAAATAAACACATTAATAAACACATTAGGTAGGCCATGATATTCATTATAAAGTTGGCAAACATTTAGTTGAAAACTTATGCCAGGTTTTTGATTCCGCCCATTACCAAGTTGTTAGCAAACTAGTTATTGTTTGCAATTTTTTTCCAACCGTACGAAAAGTTAATGGAGATAAAATGTTAGACTTTCTGAAAGTTCAAGCAAGTTGATATTACTAATATCTGTAACAAAATTTGCAAAACAATGTTTCACATTATAAAAATAACGCAGGACCATTTTTATTCCGCAAATTCCTTGACACGCAGCCTCATTTATCTGCTTAAACTTCATATTATAAAATGTATACCACCAACTTTTTTATTTTTGCATAATAAAGCCCACTTAATTGAAAGTGACAAGCCCGCTTTAAACGAAAATAGATTATTTCGGCATATTTCATCCAGTTAATTCACTTCTACAAGATTAGGTTTAATATAAATATATTGTACCCCAACCATCCGGGACCGGATATTGGAATTTTGCTGTTGATAAACTTTTCAATCATCATTGGTCAAGCCATTTTAAGTATGGACTCAATTAAATAAACAAAATACTCTAAATAACAAAAACTTTCAGCCGGTAGTTGATTTCCGATGACAAATACTCTGATGTGAATTGATGTCCGGACGCAACATAACAAAAATAAACGCAACATTTTTCAAAGTTAATTGCATTTTAAATCATTGCATTTAAAATGGGTAAATATTTTACCGAAATAAATGTGCTATGAGTTAAAATGGAAAAATATACCGAATAAATATAAATAAAAATTTATTTTTGGAATGATTGTTTTGTTTATAGCCAAGCTTTTGAAAAATTGCAAAAATATTTTCACGTAGGTAATTGAGATCGCAATTTTTTCATAGTTTATTTAGGACGCAAAAGAATAACGCGACAGTATTCAATTCTTATTGTTTTGTATCTTATTTCAAATATGTGTTAGGAAATTTTGACTCCAATTCTTCGCTTTACCCTTTGGATGCAATTTTCATTTTCTTTGTCTGCTCCTCTATAAATTTTCTGCCTTTGACGCCTAATATGAAATGCATTGGGATCGCTAAATTCAATTTCATCAGTATTTCTCTATGAGAACTAGATATTGAATCAATCTCAAAGCGGCCAAGTGCAACATTGTTGTTTGCTTTCGATGTTCAGGACATCGTTGGTATTATTATTATCTCGTCATCCTGATAAAGAACTATTTCAAGATCTTACTCGCTATACGTGAGATGTAAAGTTTGCTACTGACTCCCATTGACCAATGGGGACTTCCTCTCATAATAGGCGTTGTTTTCAAGGGACAAATAATCATAATACCGATATATATCGTCATTCGTTTTGAAGTCTTGGTTAGAACGTTTCATAGATTCTTGTGACTGGCTGTGGCGCCAGTTAAAATTGAGTAACATGATTTCATTCGACATTTGACAAAGTTCAGTTATTATTGCATTTGAAAACTTCTTACCATACCGACCGTAGAATGTTAGGAGATTCAAAAACTGTAAAAATGTCTAGGAAATTGCAATTTCTTTGGCACGTTTGCCACCAATCAGGCAAATTCCAACATGAAAAGGAAAGATGGATGGTTGGTTGGGATGCAGAGTGAACAGGCCGGGTTAGGTGACCTCAACACTGTAGCCATCGGCTCATTGTATTGTCCTGTTCGTCTGTTTAGTCAGTGAAAAATTTCGTGACTTTGATTAAGTTTAGGAGCCACTTCACAGTGTGGCTTTTGATGAATTGAGAGATAGGGTCCGCTGGCCCTATCTGTCTTTATCTCCACCAACGTGAAGCCTCTCATTAGAAGACTATGTGGGTGGCGGTTTCATCCTCCTCGTCATAAAGTCTGCATATGGATTCTTCTTGGAGGATGCCCATTGTGTGACGGTGTTTTCTCAGGCTAGAGTATCCGGTTATGAGTCCAGTTATTAGGCTAATTTGACTCCTACTTATTTGTAGTATATTTTCAGTGTTTAAGTGATGGTTATTGTACCATTAGCTTACTGTGTCTGAGCTTCGAAAGAGTGGGCTAGTGAGTTTGTTGTTCTCTAGACACCCACTGGTCTATTTCTGTTCTTACCGGAGATGTTTTGGTGCCAATTGCCAGTTGCTGATCCTTCTCGAGCAAAAGCATCTGTTTTTTCATTTCCTTCAATTGCTTTATGCCCTGGCACCCATTTAAGGGATTTGCCATACTTAGGTTTTTGAGGTTTTCCAAGTATTCCCAGACAAGTTTGGATATTGTCACAGCCTATTTGGTTGCAACTGGGGGTTTGGGATCTTTTGGGATTCAAATGAATTGAAACAATAAGTCCCAAAACATTATTAAAAATTAGGTTCAGTGATTACAACTAAAGGGTTGATTAACCGATGAGAACACTAGACATAATTTATAAATGTTAAATAACGGTACTTACCGGAGACCCATCTTTCGGTAGACCGTAGCGTAACCCGTAGCACAACTTTAGCGCCCGAATTTAGATTTAAAACTAACTCGAAAATAACACCTTATCGATCCAAATTGATTCAGGATCGTCACCAAAAATCATTGACCTAAAACCTAAATTGTTGGCTCTAAGCTTTTTGCTAACATCCTGATGCGTTTGATATATCATATAACATCCGTATTGCCCAACTAAATTGGGATACTACTTGTTTGGTTAGTTCGTATTGTATTAATAATGTAAAGGGTGATAATTTTTTGGCTTGAAAATATAATTTCGCAACTGAGTGCTTCAATCGACGCTTGACTGCCTGAGCAGATAAGGATGTTTTTACCTGTGTATCCCCTCCGTAGGTTTTCTCTGAGACGGGAGTCGATGGCATAGATTCCTGCTTGGAGTACAGTGGTGTATTCTCCCAGAGATTGACTGATGTCGCATCTGGGAGTTTGTCCATACATTCCAGCGCCGGTTCCAGTTCTTGTTTTGGAGCCGTCAGCAAATCAAACAATTTCTTGTTTAGGTGTTACCCCGGTGTTTCCTACTGGAACAATCTCGATGGCGAAGGGTTTTTCGGGGGATTTTTTTCGGCATCATATAGTCGTTTCCCATGGTTTAAGTCGGGTTTGTGATTATTTTGGTGATTGCCGCATGTCAATTTGATTTGGATTCCAATTTTCGTGGAGCTGGAGATGATATGGCCCGATTCTAGCTACAGTTCAGTCCCCGTGTTTCTCCAATCGCTCTTTTTAGTAATATCAACATCATCTTACTTATGGTGGTTATCTTTTGAATGTGTTGGTTCCATGTCAGCTTTATATCTAGGATAATGTCCAAAAATTTAGATCCCCTATCAAACTCCTAGGTTTTTTGAAATAGACTGGGGGTATTAAGTCCTCCATATTTTTTTTTCTCGTGAAATGAATGAGTTTTGTTACGGATGGGCTGACGCGAAACTGTGCTGGTATTTTCTACCAGTGACAGAAATCTGATATAAGAATTGTAATTGTCAATATATGATGTTATCTTTCAATTTTCAAATATATTCAATTCATTGCATATAGTTAATTACTATTACATTATCATAATAATGTTATAACAACGACTATGTCATCCACGTAGCCTAGAGTGAAGTAGCCTTGATTGTGAAGATTCCTCAGAAGTTCATCCACGACTAGATTTATTTGTAACCCCTTTTGTTAATGAATTAACAAGAGACCCATAATATGCTCGGTTTGCCCAGCAAAAAATTATTAGGTGTGGGTTGATAGTTTAATCAGTACAGAATGGCAAGGGCGCCACTGATTTTTTTTTTTTTTTTAATTAATAATAACCTTGCTTCAATAAAATCAATTGTACCTGAAAAAAATCGAAAGTTGGGCTATATAACCATTAAATGGTCTGGAGATTTATTAAAAATCCTCAAATATATAAATCGTAGGAGGACCCAGGGTTAAAAATTGATCAATTTTTGACGGTAGGTTATTACTCAACAATTTTAAATTTAGAAAATGTTGTCCAACCTTGACCTTTGTTCAAATTACTTATCGATTATTATTGATAAAAATGATGAAATGTAAGGCTATATTAAAAGTTATGCAAAGACAAATCCATAATAAATTCGATAAATCGAAAGCTAATTTTCCACCATCGTGTCAAGAATACGAGATTTTAAATGTGTATGAAATTCATAGAAAAAAATATCTTAATTTTGTTAACTGACTATAGAACTGATATTATAAAAGAAAAAGTAGGTACTAAAACTTATTTGAAACTTTATACAAACCTCCATTCAAACATAAGGCAGAGCACGGTAGCTATCCATCTTCGGACATTTCACGAAGGAAACTGCATCTGGAACTTGCGGACTCCAGCCCAGAATCCAGGAAGATGAGGGACTAGAATTGTCGTCAGATATGGGGCACACATATCGACTTGTGAGGGTATTGATTCTTGTAGGGTAGGAATCCCTTCAAAAGCTTTATGCCACACTCCACGGATATAGTGTTATTATTAAAAATGTGGCCTTTTTGGAATGGACTTGTTGAGAGAAACAGCTCTCCGAAAGACCCACGAGGGGCGTTGAAATTCAAACCCAAATTAAACGGCAATCACGAGACGTTTGATTCAAATTGTTTCGGTAATCGAAGAATTACTGCCTTACGCAACTTTATTTCGCTTGGATAAGGTAATGCCTGAAAGCCGATAAGGTACTTTCTTTTTCTACGGCACGTTTATCTCGAGAAGATGGCCATTTTCAATCGCAGCTCGACGACACAATTTAAAAAAGAAGGAGAATTGAAGAGTGGTGAAAGTGCTCTGCCCTATGGGCATCCTTTTGTCATGGTTACTTTAATAGAGGTTTAAGCAATAGTCGAGTTTATAGTCCTGTGTTTTAGCATGGATTTGATCAATCTGCAAGGGGTATCATTAATCGCCAAACTGCATCCTTTTGTTAGACAGTATTTCTTGTTCAAACTTGACCCGAGTACGGATCTTCATCGGGAACCCCACGTGAGGAAGGTTAGAGAAGAAATCAAATAGAGTGCCAGGAATCATGAGGAGAGGTTCCAAAAAGATCATAAAGCTAATGTGCTTTATATTATAAGGAGGAATGAAAGTGAGGAGGAATGAAAGTTGTGTATTTTCGTGCAAAATATTTAATTTTTCAAAATCAGTGCAGAGCGCTTTCGGCCTTAGGCCATCATCAGTGCTACCTGGAAGTAAAAGGGAGACCTTAACTTTATAAAATAATGCTAAAAAAGGAAAGATTGAGAATGGGGTCTAGCCTACTTACTTCGTCAGGTAATCAGTGCAGAAAATTCAATAAAATCGGGACGACACATTGGACAAGTACGTACGTAACAACAACACTTTAAAATTAGAATCTTATATCACATTTTTTATATAAAGGAACTGAGCTGTAAAAATTCTCTCACAATACTGGCTTTAGGGTCCAATCTGCTGAACTTTAAAAATTTGGTCAGTTGTGCCTTACTTCATCATCATATCATATGATATTCTTCATGTCAATTTAAAAAATTTGAAAGTCATCTTCATTCGATGGGTTCTGGTTTCCGAACGACACGTTTTAAATTAAAATTCTAAAAATCCTAAATTTGGGATTTAACACAAGATTATACTTTCAGAGACTACGATGAAGTAAGGCACAACTGACCAAATTTTTAAAGTTCAGCAGATTGGACCCTAAAGCCAGTATTGTGAGAGAATTTTTACAGCTCAGTTCCTTTATATAAAAAATGTGATATAAGATTCTAATTTTAAAGTGTTGTTGTTACGTACGTACTTGTCCAATGTGTCGTCCCGATTTTATTGAATTTTCTGCACTGATTACCTGACGAAGTAAGTAGGCTAGACCCCATTCTCAATCTTTCCTTTTTTAGCATTATTTTATAAAGTTAAGGTCTCCCTTTTACTTCCAGGTAGCACTGATGATGGCCTAAGGCCGAAAGCGCTCTGCACTGATTTTGAAAAATTAAATATTTTGCACGAAAATACACAACTTTCATTCCTCCTCATTTCCAAGCGTGCACACAGCCTTCAACCTTTGACTTTATATTATAGACATTCAAAACACGGAGCTAGGTTCTTAGGGACCAAAACCTGTTGAGCCTGTTAACTGGTAGACTTTTCAGTTGAAAACAGAGCATGGTGCAGTGTGACCACGTTAATGCGAAACTATGAATATCCAAAAGTAATTTAGTTCAACCTCAAAATGACTACATAATAGCTTTGAAATTTTCCGTTAAATAGGTACTGCATAATATTTTTACTTGCTAATAGATAAACGTTATTTTTCTTCAAACAATACATGAAATAATTTTATATCACAAGTCATTTTATATAAACGTCACGTTCATCAGAAATACATTCTACACGTTGTGGCATTAATACTTGAAAACGTGTACCAGGCTTTTCTTCCGGAATTTAAGTTGAAATTCAGTGGTTTCCCTCTCCGGCAAGTTAAAAGTTTACGAAAGCCGACATTGGATAGATAAAAGTACGGCGAGATCACTTAGTCGACAAGATTTAAGTAAAACGATTTGTCCTGTAAGAGAAGTTCGAGCATAGTGAACTGAAAGTACAATTGAATTTAACTACCAGGCTGGCTTGTACAAAGAAAATGGTTTGGCTTTTGTTTGAAAACATTTGTAAAATGTTTGTAGTTTTCAGACGTGAGATGTGAGAAAACCCCTAATTCACGGAAAACTGTTTGACCAAACACACTGGGACAAACGTATCAGATTCAAAAACTGCTAATATCATATAAGATTGGCAAAATAGCCCTTTAGAACAATTATCAGATTCATCAGCTAAAATTTAATTTAGGTTTCAAATTATGGGTACAGCTGGTTGTATTATGAGAGCAGTGTTTTTTTTTTGTATGTGGTCAGTGCTTATACAATCTGTATGTTTGTTTCGATAATTAGAATGATAAATTTGTAATGTATTTGAGCGTTGTAATTAATAAAATGTATAGGATTTCATTCATACAAATTTAATAATTAGGTAAGTAGTTTCAAACTGAATTATTTGCTTTGATCAGACAAAAATTTAAAATTTTATAATACCAAGTATTTAAAGTTTTGATGAAATTGCAGTTAAATTATTATAGGAAATGAGGCATTTTCTTTTTATTATAGTATTAATATTTGAAATGTTCAAAGATTTCACTTAAATTAGATCCGACATTGGAGCCTGCGGGTCTAGAGTTAGAAAAGTCGTCACAAAATAGATAAAAGTGCAGCAGCAAAATCGCTTAGTCGACAAGATCTAAGTTAAAGGGTTTCTCTTGTTTGAAAAGTTTGAGCAAGTGCTCCCTAACTTCTTCTACAATTGAATTTAGCTTCCGACACTTGTATCCCGGAGATTGGGATTTCGCTTGTTAAATTTTTTTGCTCTAAGCTCCAGGAATTTAATCGAGGATATTTTAAATTACATTTTCGCTGAATAGATACGTCTTGAAGAGAATCGAGGGATCACTGAACTTAAGCTTCCCTTATGTTACTAGCGAGGGCCTGTATTTAGGAAAAACATCACTAGCATTATACATAATTGTATCAATTAAGCTACTTTGTCATTTCAATATTATCTTAAGCATATTATTTTTTAATTGTAATCACCGGTATTGCTGTATATATTAATTATTGTAATGCATTTAAAGCAAGTATACTTATTCCCATTTAAATTCAGGTTTAGATTGCAATTAGGAGTCAACCTGATTTTTACGTAAGTACTACTTCCATTCAGGTGACACCATACCATCTCTATCTAATGATTTTCGCCCAGCTCTATATCTTTCCGAATAATACCAATCGTTCCGATCGCTAACGCCAGATTTTTTGGCTAGCTTCATCCTGCAATTATTTGAATTGCGCACGGCCTTGCTTCAGGACGTGCCACTTTTTCTTGGCAGCTTGGTTAAGCCAGTCGACGTCAGTGACGTCCTCGAGCCCTTTTATTTTTTGGCGAACGTGCTAAGTTCTCTTAAAAAGTTTCTTGAAGGGGTGAATCCTTGAAATTTCCCTCTGTGGTTCGGAGTGCCATTTATGGCTAATAAAATAGATAGTTTTTTCGTCCACTCGGCTATGTTTTTGTGATTTTACTGAAACATGCCAGGTACGTGACAAATCCTATCATATCTTGAACATCCCTTAAGTTAATGATTATTTCTCCAGCCTATCTTTATCTACAACCACCTCTGGTGATGCCAGTGCCTGTATTGTGTCCCTACTTGTGAGGTCATTTTCGTGGTCCCTGATGGATAGTGCCTATCGTCCTTGATGTCACCTCGACTTGGAAGTAGTGACTACAGGTTTCTTTACGTTTAAATTTTACCTTTTATATAATAATTTTTTGAGCATTACCTAAATGGAATGACTTATTTCTATGTTCAGCACAGAACATAGCACCTCTAGAAAAGTATCTGCAATGTTACCTTCCGGATATGAATTACAGCGCCATCGTTGACTTGAAACCTAACTTATTAGCATTCTTGACAAAAAGACGAATCGATTTTTTTATATATTTTCAAATAATTTTTTATGTTCAGGCTGAAAACTATGTCTAGCGAAAAGTTTCCAATGTAAAACGTGGTGCAAATAGAGTTTAAAGAGTCTCCCATTTGAGAAATTTCTCTAGAGGGGGTGTATTCTGTGATGTTCAGTTTGCTGTTCGGTTGTGCTTATGCATTTTCAGAGCAGATAGACCCAACGAGGTCATTTAATATTGTATATTTTTTATTGAGCATTGCCTAATAACTGGAATAACTCCTTTCTATGTTCAGTTCGGTGTCCGGTTGAGCATATGAGTTTTAAGGGCAGATAGACCAGTAAACAGGGTCCCAATTTAAATAAAATGATCGATCATTATTATTACTTTACACAATATTATTAAGTTAAGTGTAGTACTGGGTTGGAATCAAATTATTCTTACGTCAATTTAATGAGAATCATAAGTACAAGTCTAAAGACAAGATTTTGTCAAACGTTTCAAATATAGAACCACCTTTAGATCCCAATTTAAATACAACTAACCTTGCAAGCTCTACATTGGCGTCCCCTGGCCATTCGGTTAATCATTCCTCGTCTTTAGCTGCAAATTCTGAAGTACAGAATCCTATTACAAATACAGTTATGAACCAGCCTCCAGCTTCAAACCATAGAAGTGTACCTATCTTTAAATGGAACCTTAGGTTCTCACATAGTTCAGAGCTAAGCTTTAATTCTTTTTCACAAAAAGCAGAGGAACTCTCTATTTCTATGTCTCTTTTTGTCTGGAGAGATTTTGGGTTCAAAATTTTATGGTCTTCTGGATTCAGGTGCAAATAGAACTTTCGTAGGTTTGAGGGTTGGAGCAGGCTTCGAGATTTGGGAGTTAAGCTGGACACTTCTAAAAAGACTTTTTGCACAGTGGCTGATAATGTCAATTGTTAATGCCTAGGTACAGTTAGCGTGTTAATGTTCAGATTGTTTTGAAGTTGATAGATATTCTTGTCGTCCCAGATCTGAGAAATGAATTAATTTTAGGAATAGATTTTTGGAAAAAACTGAAATTCTTCCAGATATGCGTCGTGGACAATGGAATTTTTCTTGAGAACTTTTAAGTAATCCAGAAGTTTCAGTAATTCAGTGTAAATCAGATTTAACTAATGATCAACAATCTAGACTGCAGGAAGTAATTTCTTCTTACTTTGATAGTATGGGGGATCAATTGAGATGCACCTCAATGGTCAAACATAAAATCGTTATAAATAGTCCTGCCATTAAACAGAGATATTATCCGGTGTCTCCCTCTAAACAGAAATTAATTGATATCGAGATTGACAAAGTGTTGGCTGCTGGAGTCATTGAAAATTCAAATTCTGTTTGGTCTTCTCTAGTTTTTTTGGTTCCTAAGAGGAATGGAGAAATGCGTTTTTGTGTTGATTTCAGGAAGGTGAATGCTCTTAGTAAGAGGGATGCTTATCTACTACTATATATTTCGGCAATTTTAGACAAGCTTGGCGGTGCTCGGTTTCTGAGTTCGTTGGATTTAAAGAGCGCATATTGGCAAGTTAAGCTAATAAGCAGTATACGGCTTTTACAGTTCCTGGTCGTGTGTTATATTAATTTTGAAGGGTTCCCTTTTGGTATCCACAATGCTCCAGCAACTTTTCAGAGACTCATTGACACAGTGTTAGGTCCAGTACTTCAGCTGTTCGTATTTTGTTACTTGGATGATATAATCGTGATAAGTCCTGATTTTGATTCTCATTTAAGAATTTTGGAAACAGTTTTCCATCGCTTAAAGGCAGCAGGTCTAACACTTAATAAAGAGAAAAGTAGATTTTGTCGAGCTGAGCTCAGATACTTGGGTTTTGTAGTTAATCGTCACGGTAATTTGGTGGATCCCTAACCTAAGGTCGAAGCTATTACAAATTTACCAACTCCTAAAATAGTAACCGAAGTTCGGAGAATAATTGGAATATTATCTTGGTATCGCCGCTTTGTACCTTCCTTTTCAGACTTGATATCACTTTTTGCTAGTTTGCAGAAATTATTTCGGGGGACTGACATCGACGACGACGATAACGACACGATGGCGAAATTACGATTTTTTTATTAGTTACGTCATCATCAGTACGACGTACCTTGAATGGGGTACCAAGTCACGAGGTGAGAGTGGGTTCAATGATCCGCTTAGAGCCAGGTTCGGTCAATGACCCTGAAGCAGCGACGACTAACCAGCTAGTGCGATCGATGAAAGATACGGGCACTGGAAAGGGGGCGGGGCTTATTCCTCGAAATTTTACCTCTGCTCGAAAATGGTACAAAAAAGTGCAGAATGGACCTTAGATTTTCTTATGGCGATTTACATGTAAAAATGGCCGATTTTACGCTAGAACCGGTGTTGCACCTTTACTAGCTTCAAACTCAGGACACTTTCCTATTCCATGACCATAGCCTTAAAACTGCCACACTCATTTAGTATACTCCAGTTCACTTAACTTGATACTCAATGTACAACATCGCAATCATCATTACAGAAAAATTTTCTTAAAACATTTTAATTTTTATACCCATAGTAAAAACCATAATAAAACAAGAATTATCTTCAAAACGAACATTGGATTTTATCAGTTGAATATTTGAAAATCGGCAATTTTCACCGAAATCTGCATTTTTATTACCCATAGCAGATAAAACGTATTTATGTAGTAAATGAAATTGCTAGGAAATCACATGCATATAGAACTCTAAGTTATTCCCAATAGTTCAGCATCAATTTATTCCAGAACTATAACTACCTAGCTTCCAGCGACTGAATAAACATTGGTAATTACCTACTTAGCTAGAAACTATATTGCTATTAAGTGCACGTTATTATAGTCTGGCTTACCTAATAGGTGAGTGTGCAATTCCAGATTACTAATTATATTTGAGACGCTTCTGTGAGTAGATTTAAAATTGCCGCTTTGATGGGAAAGTCTACGTAAATAAAATATTTCACAAGAGGGTTAAAAAAGGTTTGCTGCACGTTTTTGATTTAAAAAATAAAACACCAACATAAATTTTATTTTGCACGTTTTCTAGTTAAAAAAGAACTCGAAATTCATCACGCTCTAACTGACCGTTAAATTGAGGCTTTGATAATAAAAATATATTTTAAAGTTTTGGTGATTAGCGCGCCTCTTTTTACATCTAAAAAATTTTAATTTTAATTTGACTTCGCGTTGAAATTGGGTTTTTTAATAGAAGTGTCCATTTTCGTTTGACTTCATTATGATTTCATTTATCAACAAAAGAATACTTGACACAACTTTTTGTGCAGACTCTTTACTTTGAGTAGATGTCAAAGATGATTGGCATTTTTAGTGTTATGCTGAGGTAGGAAAGGCGCTGGACTCTGTCCAGTTGCGCCTGTATCTTGGCTTTCTCCATGCAAGGCCACCAAACGATAGCTCCGTACGTGAGGAGAGGTTAAACTATAGAGTTATGCATCCAGTAAAGGATCTCCGGTGAAAGACCCCAGGTGCAACCATAGGACCGTCTACATGCCCAAAGGGCACAGGTAGCCTTTTTGATCCTGTTCCCTGCGTGTTCATACCAGGACAGTTAAGAATCCAGCATCACGCCTAGATACTTAACCACCCTGGACTATTTACGAGTCACACATCCCAGAGAAATGTTGGGCGGTGTGCCGAAGTTGCGGCTCCTGGAGAAGAGCAGGAGTTCCGCCTTATTAGGATTTATCGCGCAAGGCACCACCGGTCCACTATGCGCAGAGCCCTTGCCATAGGACCCTGCATTGAGACGGCGTCCTTACCCGGACAAAGGATAACCAGGTCGTCGGTGTAGGCCTGAGTATACAAGCCTGCCTTGTTAAGGTTAGTAATCAGGTTGTCAACCACCAGGCACCACAGAGTCGGGGATAAAACTCCAGCCTGGGGACAGCCTCTGGCGGCCACCGCTCTAACCACCGCATTGTTAAGCTCTGCGGATACTCGGCGTTGCGAGAGCATAGCCTCTATCCATCTCACCAGACAGGGCTCTAAGCCACGCCCTACGAGCGCTCCGCAGATGATGTTGAAAGGGGTATTATCAAATGCCCCTTCAATGTCAAGGAATGCCGCCAGACTGGCCTTTCCACTCACCAGATTTTCTTCCACCTTCCTGACCAGATGGTGCAAGGCCAGTTCTGTGGATTTTCCAGTCTAATAGGCATATTGTTGAGTGTGTAAAGGTCTGGAAACCAGTATGCCTTCCTTCAGATACCGGTCCAGTAGCCTCTCCAGAGTCTTGGGCAGGAAATTAGTGAGGCTAATGGGTCGGAGTAGTCACTCCGTCCGGTTTTCGGAATGAAGATGACCTTCACCTCTCTCCACTGCTCTGGAATATATCCATGAGCCAGGCAAGATCTGAAGATCATTACCAGGTAGACAGTGATGATATCCGACGCGTGTTGCAGCTGGCAAGGGTGGATTCCATCCTTACCAGGTAATTTAAAGGGAGGAAAGGACTTAATCGCCCATATCACCCTGTCATAACCTACTACTTTTTTGGCGGTGTCGTGCCCAGTGCTAATTGGGGCCCGAACGCCGGCCAAGATAGCGTTGTTTGAGCTGGAGCCCTGGAAGTGCGTGCAGAGCATGACCTTCAGGGTTTCCTGTTCGTTGGTCGTGAAGCCACCGCCCGGAAGAGACAGTGACCCTATTCTACTACCGGGTTCCTTTGACAGAGCCTTGCAGAGGCGAGCTGCTGGGGATATTTTTTTCAACAACCTCGCAGTACTGCCTCCAGCTCTGTCTTTTGGAATCCCTGAGCGCCTTTTTGTACTGCCTTTGGGCTGCGTGAAACGCTTCCCAGTCGGCGGCGAGTTTGAAGTGTTCAGCCCTTCTCAAGAGCCGACGCGTGATGTTCGGATGGAATTCTGTAATGTGGTTCCACCTGCCATTTTTTCATTTTGAGGTTTCTGTCTTAGTGCACAGCTACCCTGGTATGTTCGGAGAGTTGCGCTGGACAGTTGTTTTATCCCAATCTCAATGTCGGCTGGAAGGTTATACCTTGCCGGCATATCCGAGAGCCCACCTGTGAGCTCCTCCCGAAAGAGGTCCCATTTGGTGTGCCTCGGGCTTCTTAAGACTGGGTTGTCGTAGCTGGTGTCTTTATTCAGCTCGAAGAGAATGTGCCTGTGGTCCGAAATTGAGACCTCCAAGGACACTCTCCATGCTTTAAAAAGTATCACAATATTTGGTGAACAGATGGTTAGGTCAATCACAAATTGGCCACGGTTGCAGTAAAAGGTGGAGCTTCCCCGATTAAGGACCTCCAAGCCGCTGGAGCTCAGGAAGCCAGCCAGAGAGTGTCCCCTAGGGTTCTCGTCTCTGAAGCTCCATAGGGCGTGGTGCGAGTTAGAGTCGCAGCCTATGAGCAGAGGGAGCCCCGTAGTTTCGCAGTACCTTGAGACTGCAATGACGTCCGGAGGGGGAGATTCGATATCGATAGGAAAGTAGGAAGTTCAGACTACAAGATCCTCTCTGACTCCTTCCTTTCCCAGCGAAACTTTGATAACTGCCAGGTCCTTGGTGCAGAAACTAGATAGCATTGCACGTTCCTGGTCAGGATGCAGGCGCAAGGGCTCTCAGAGGGTACGCAGCAATGAAGCGCGCCTCCCGCCAGTTTTTCATTAGCAGAAAGTTGACAAGTCAAAAACTTATGGCACTTTACGTGGACAGCCGATTTCAGTCCTAGCAGCATTGACAGTAGGTATGGAATGTTTACTGCTTTCTAGAGCGATGGTCTCAAATTTTATGCACCAAAATCTACAGCTACCACGCATCGAAAAATCAAATTAAAACACCCTAGAGAGAAAATTATTCTCATGAAAAATCCTGCTTGTTTCCTAAAATATAATTTTTTGCTCGAAACCACAACTTTCACCCTGAGGTATTCAAATAATGCTTCTTTTCTCCCTGTTTTCGCAAATATCCACTGCTTTATTTTTCAATCAAAAAAGTTGTACTGTATTGATTAATATTATATGTGTATAAACAGTTTTTATGCAAAAATTTTATCGTAAACATCTTTTGTTGATTTTTGCCTTATTTTTCATTTTGGTTGTGCAAACAACTATACGAAGAAAATATTTTTTAATAAAGGTTGAAGCCTAAACACACAAGGGTGAACCTACACAGGAAGTCCGGACTTACCTTGACAAAATCAGTTATCTTTTGTATATTTTAGCTGTCTACTTTTAGACATGACTTATTTGGCTTTCACTCTTGAATCATTGTAATTGTTTTACGCATAAAATCTCAACAAGTAGCAAAAATAAGAAATAGATTTGTCAAGATAAGTCCGGACTTTACTTTCGCAAGGTATATATTTTCTACAGGCTGTCACAAGTCTCTGCACTATATATTATTGCCTTCCACCAAAAAAAAAAAGCCGAATCCAATTTTATGCCCAACATTCATTTTACCATAAATAGTTAAAAGCAAGAGGGAGTAGCGATGTAGTTTATCTACAGCAGCAAAGAATATATATTTCTGGATAAAGTGGCTTTGTCTTACTTCAACTGATTGCAGACAGCATCTTTTTTGTCTAGCGGAGTTAATTTATTTATCTATATACAAATCCTTTTGTTCAGTAGTAGGCACCGCCTGCATTAAAAAAGTAATTTAAATTTTATCGCGACTCGCGCTGCGGAAAATTAAAACCTTTTTGCTAGATTACAAAGGTATTCCAATAATTTGTCAGGTCAAAATTTGCAATTTGGGAAACCGACCTTTAATTTCTATCCAGTTTTTATTCAATAGATCTATTGACGAGTGTCCGTGTGTCACTTTTCATTTTCCTGTTGCGTTGCATTATTAGCCATTAAACGCTCCAAACTCCATTAGCGTAGCCGAAAACTTCATTTTCACACCGCATTCCGCAACGAAATTTATATACCAAATTTGTCAGACAGTTCATATAGTTGAGGCCGGGCCGAATGAAAAGATAATTCCGATAATATTAGCCCGCCCACAATAATTGACAAGAATTATGTCCGGATATCGAGTGCTGGGGTCATTATTCAACCAGATTTATTGTCTCTGCATGGGCATTGTTTCATATCGAAATGACAGCTTACATTCTGCGTGATGTAACGTGTCCGTGTGTGCTATCACTAGCATGTTAAAGCTTGATGATGGATACGGTCTGTGAATTATTGTATCGACTCGAATAAGTGTCCGGATTGTTACATAAAATCCTTGACCTTTCGTTTTTAGACGAAATAATTTAAAAATGTTAATATAGTGAAACCTGGAAAAGGTTCACAGTATGGCCAAAGGGTAGCCATTGTCCTGCTAACAAAGATTTTTTTTTTCCAGGAACATATGCCGAGCCTCAAGTTAATGAATACGATATACCCCAAGGGAAGCCGCCTGCTTTTGTTACACCGGGTCAAACATATCGGATCGCTTCGGGAGCTACCGTCATTTTGCCTTGTCGGATTACCCAGCCAGGTAAACATCTCAATTATGGAATTTTTATTAAATTTTCTTTAATGGTACCTTCTTGGAATTTTAAATTTAAGCTGAAAAGTAATATATGCTTTAAATGAAGGAAAATTGTTAAGATGACTGATTTCATCAGACACAGTATTTCTTGTTTAAGTTTCGATGGAATCAGATCTGTATGAAGGATATTATTATGCTTGCGCAACAATAAGTAACTCTTTAGGATTATTTCCAAGAGCTAGTAATTTATTTTATTTCGGCTTGTTGCGTGCATTCTGTAATAAGTCTGGAAACGTAACGAAAAATCACGATTTCATACTGCGAAATGTTCGAGAGACGATTTCCTCCATCTTCCCAATGGCAACATTTCGGGATGGAAAACCTAAAATGTCCGTCATGACTATTTCATAGCTGTCTCCGGAAATATTACAGTATTTTTCTTATGTACCTACTTAGGTTAGGTTAGGTCGAAAAAGAGAGGGCCTATTACGGCCTTCCACTGTGACTCATTGGTCTATTGTGACTCATGCCTATTTTCATGCCTGTTTTTCCAAAGAAGTCCAAAATAGTGTTTGGAGAGATGTTGTTCCTAGTAGGACCTCCGCGCCCTTCTTGGACGAACAGTTGGTACCATCCAAATATCGTCCAAGTGAGGCGCGCACAGCATCCAGGGGTACTTGATCCACGTACACTTAGACCGTGTCAACCTTCACGCATATGCTTATCCAATAGCTCCGAAAGCTTACAAATATTTGTCGTCTATCAGTTCCGCAAATTTGTTGTGATCGAAGTTCCAGAAGCTCAAGTATATTTGAATCAATTACGAAGTAACCTAAATCACAACAACCTGGAAGTGTTCATGATAATGCCTATGGAAAAAAATTTACTCATGTCCTTAGACAATAACGAAATTATCAATAATGTAGCTAAGACTAGCGAAACCCTCGATAAAATGTTGATTTTTTTTCTTGGGAAACAAATAACGGTGTGGTAATTCATTCTTGTCCATAACATATGATTATCCTAACTTTCAACTATTAGGTATAGGGTCACTTGAGCCTGGGAAGTTTTTCGATACCGTGGGAAAATCGGCGGATATTGATGGTTTTGTGCTGGTTTTCACTGGTTTTAGGCTGGTTTAGCTGTTTTTTTGCTGGATTTTGCTAGTTTTCACTGTTTGCTGGTATAGCAGGTTTTGGGCTGAATTTCACAAAACCAGCTAAACCAACATAAAACCAGTGAAAATCAGCCCAAAACCAGTGAAAACTAGCACAAAACCAGCTAATCCAGCATAAAACCAGTACAAAACCAGCAAAATCCGTCGATTTCCCCATGGTATCGAAAAAGTTCGCAGGCTCAAGTGACCATATACCTACTTCAACTTTTCCTTGGTGATGGCGCCCCATGTAGGAAATCCCCTGCCCTAAGTTCAGAGACCAGTCCGTCCCTCCCCGCCTAAGATACGATGCCTCAGTGTGCTTCTTGTCAGACGTTCGCAAATAATATGTGGAACTGTCTCCTCGTCCTCTATGCATAGTCTGTACTCAGCCTCATCTGCCAGTCCAATCCTGTGCATGTGGTGTTTAAGCCAATAGTTTCCAATGTAAACGACTGCTCCCTACTCACTGTCTATCTTCGATCTAATCGTGAACAGAAATATATCTGCTTTTAGTAGGATATGCTCATACTGCACCCACATACAGTGTAAAGGAGGAATTCCTAGCAGAAGCTCCATGGCTGCTGTTGACGTAGTGCTGAAAGCCAAACAGGCCGGCCTTCTCAGTCCGTTGAGCTTGATTGTGTGCTGTTTCCCCTTTTTCCACCAGACTATATATAATTATCGGTTTATAACGTTCTACGTCTTCCGATTTCCGATCTCCAACCATCTCTGTCAATCCAGGCATCCTCTTCTAAGCCTCTGTCTCTCATTTCTTCGTTTACTCCACTTCTCCAGCTTCTTCTCGGTCTGCCGCGTCTTCTTCTTCCCCCTGGCTTCCACTCAATAATTTGCTTGGGTATCCTTGTATCTGCCATTCTTTGTACATGTCCGAACCAAATTAGCTGTTTGTCCTTTATATCATCTATTGTGTGTTTTACGTCCATAATCTCCCTTATTCTCAGATTTGTTATCCTTTCCATCTTTGACCTGCCTGCGGATCTCCTCCAAAAGTCCATTTCAGTTGCTTCCAGCATTTTTGCGGTTCTGTTCTTTAGTGGCCAGACTTCTGAGCTATATGTGAATGCTTTTGACTATGGTGTTGTATAGTCTAGTTTTGTTAGCTTTGTTGATATTTTGGTCCCACAGTACACCATTTAGTAGGGATATTGCTTTGCGTCCCTGTATATTCCGGTCTTTAATTGCTTCGTCTAGGATTCCCTCACGTGATATTTTCATGCCCAAATATTTGAATTCAGTACATTGTTTTATTTCTTGTCCGTTATTCAATTTCAGAGTTTGCTGTTCACCTCCTATAGTCATATATTCTGTTTTAGTTAGATTTAATTCCAAACCCCATTTCTCGTATTCCTCTATCAGTTTTCGTGTCATGTACTCTAGGTCATCATAGTCCTGTGCAATTACTACTTGATCATTTGCAAAGCTTAAAGTATATAAATTGTATTCATTGAGCGGTATTCCCATGTGTCTGCATTTGTTTTTCCACCCCTTAAGCGCTTGCTCTAAGTATATTTTAAAAAGCGTTGGTGATATGCAGCATCCCTGTTTAAGTCCTTTAGTTGCTATAAAGCCTTTACTGATCATGTTTCCCTGTTTAATCTTGGTCTTTGCATCACTATAGAGGCTTTTTACTGCCTTTATTAGTTCTAAATTGATATTGGTTTTTTCCAGTGCTTCCCAGAGCTTTTTCAGCGGAACATTGTCATATGCTTTCTTTAGATCTACAAAGAGTAAATGGAGTTCTTGGTTATACGCTAGTTTCTTTTCTATTACCTGGGTCAAACTAAATAAATGGTCTACAGTTGATTTTCCTGCTCTAAAACCGGCCTGTTCTTCTGCCTCGCTATCTTTGAACTCGTTCTCTATTCTGGCTTTTATGAGTTTTCCATACATTCTGCTAAGTGTGTTTGTTACTGCAATTCCTCGGTGGTTCTCGCATTTGTTTCTATCTCCTTTTTTATATATCGTTGTTAAATAGCTTATTTTCCACTCTTCCGGTACTTCATGTTTATCTATGCATGTTTGAAATAGTTTTGTTAAATGTTTGTAGAGTTTATTGGTCCCATACTTTATCAGTTCTCCTGGGCCTGGTGCTCTACCGTTTTTCAAGAAGCTACAGTGTTTTTTAACTTCTTCTTGCATAACTCTTTTAGGCGATCCTGCAGTTTTTATGTTTCGTGTCTGTTCCCTTTCTTCTTTAAACTCTGTTCGCTGTTCTGTCAGTAATTCTTCAAAGTACTCTTCCCATTTCTGGGGTGTTATAGTATTGATAATATCCTTAGTTTGTGTTTTCCTCATGTTTTTGAGTAATCTCCATATCCATTGCACCGCTCTACCAACTGAGCTACCGAGACTTGTTTCATTTCTACCTTGTCGGTCAAGTCTTTCATCAATTTTAAATTGTTAGTAGTGAAGACCAACGGCAACCTTCTGCGGTTGCTTTTGGTATGCGAGGGAGTTAGAAGGTATAAGGGGAACACATTCACAAATCATGGTTGTTTGGAATCCATTATCCCTTCTACCACGGATGCGTCGTCGATAAGCTGCGACATAAGCAGGCATCCGGATAGGATGCCCAACCATCAATATCAAGCCAATAATTTTACAATTTCTTAGAAGTTTCAATTGAACAATTAACAACTGAAAATTGATGAAAGACTTGATCAACAAGGTAGAAATGAAACAGGTCTCGGTAGCTCAGTTGGTAGAGCTTTGCACTGGATATGCGAGGGTCCTGGGTTCAAATCCTAGTCGAGGCAAGAAAACTTTTCATCAATTTACATTCCTGTTACGTGTAGTATATAGTTCATTGATTGTGAAAAAAGAAGAGATAAAACACCTTCCAAATGATCAGATTACACGCGCGCCTAATGGAGGGGAGTTTCTATAACATCATTAGTCGCGCTGTATCACAGAGATACATGTACTAAATCATTGATAAAAAAAATTGAACTATCTGATGAATTTCGGTTTTACAATTTCTATGTATTTATTCGTGTACTCAACAATCACTTTTTACTTAAAAAGAGATTCCAGAAGTTGGATTCTGTTTTCTCAGTTTGGCCAACAACGCCCGGCAGCTTTACCATATTATGTGGTCTCTTATGAGTCAGCTTGGGAGGAATTTTGTCTCATCGAGTTCCATCTTCACCTAAGATGAAACTCGAAAAGAACATCAACAAAGTGGCTTGCAACACCATACAATAGAAACACATAAACACTACCTGAAAGTGGCTGCTCTTCTGACAGTAGCGTTCCATGTTGATCAAATTGGAAAAAGGGGTTCATGAATTAATCATCCACAGCTTGAAATCTAATATTCTTACTACACAAACGCTTTATTGAAACGTTTATCACATTTAAAATAATACGCAGTAGATAAATAAAGAATTCTCCTACTTTCAAAAGTCTCAAATTGCTGATTTATTTTCTTTAAAATGTACAGATCAAATTGAAATCGTATACTCTTTGATCTATTTTTCATGAAACGTCTACCTTTCATTAGTTCCTATTTTCGTCACAACTTTCAAAGTATACAGTACAAAGCCTTCGTAAATCCATTTACAAATAATTACTTTCCTGGCACTTTGTTTTGCAGGCAGCTACGTGCTGGCTTGGAAACGCGGAATTGCAGTTTTAACTGCCGGACCAGTCAAAGTTTCGCCGGATCCTCGACTTCGAGTTTTACCTTCGCCCACTATCGAACAACCCGGTAAGGATTTAATTAAAGTTTTTTTGAATATATTAAATAAAATAATTAATTATTAGCGTCAAGTCTTGGAGGAGTACCGGAACTATCTGGCGGAGGCTACAGCTTAGAACTTAGAGATGTACGACCTCAAGATGCTGGAGATTACATTTGTCAACTGGGTACCATTGAACCAAAGGAAATTGTACACACTTTAGAAGTTTTAGGTTCGTACAATATTATTAAAATTTGCTTTAATAATAATTACAAAAATATATTTTCAGTTCCAGCAAGAATACATTTTGTCTCTCACTCGGGCAGTGTGGAGGTCAACCAGGGGCAAATGATCAAAATGGAATGTCGCGCTTCCGGAAATCCTGTTCCTTCAGTATCTTGGACTAGAAAAAATAACGTCATGCCAAGTGGAGAAAGAAGCATTCAAGGCTTGACAATGGTCATTCAGCATGCTGATAGACACACGGCTGGCCAGTATCAGTGCTCTGCCGATAATGGAGTCGGAGAGCCTGACACTAAGCACATTAACATCAATGTTCTATGTAAGTTTAATTATATTGCCACGTAACCAAATTAGCTTAAGACGCTTCTACCAAATTCAACAGGCTCGAATCCAATGCCAACAATAGAGCTTAAAATTTAATAAAGACGACATAATACGAAGAGCTTGTTTGCAAAGCAATCAATATAGGCTTGCTTTTGGATACAACAGGTGCAATATTTTCCTATGGGCCCTTGTCGGCTCCCACGCTAAACTGTTCGGAAAATTGGATTATATAGTCATATTTATTATCGATTCGGTTTTTAATGAACGTCTTTGTGATTTAATTTATTATGTACGGTGGATTATGAGGGAAATTAATACTAGGGTGTTATTGTTGGTTTTAATAATAATATTATGTTTTAATGAAATAATGAAATGAGGAAAACAAAGTATGCACAGAAGGATTGCTAATTAAAATATTAGTTTTTTATAGTAGCAAAAGTAATTTTCGTAAATTTTCTATTATATAAAATAAATTCAAACTTATCAACTTAATCCCATAATTACGCTGAAGATCCCTTATAAAATACGATTCCTATTAAAATACGGAAACCTGGAACATTTTCCTAAAGCTTCAGTTTAAATAAAGACACTAAACCAAGGGGAAATAAAGTTAAAAAGTCCTCTTTTCATTCACGAAGCTTCGCTATATGACTATATGGTAAGATATCGCGAAAGCGCACACAGACTTTTATCTTGAACGATTCCAGGGGGTTGTTTGTGAGACGATCCGTGATGCGGTGGTGCATTTCGTGTATCTATTGTCATGCGAAAACGTCAGAATGGAGCGTCGCAATTTAAAAATCAGTGCGGAGACAGCGGAAAACAGTCGGTTTTCGAGTAAATTTTCTAGATGCAAAGTGGATTCTCGATGGAAAAATTGCGAATGGAAATCTGAAGTAAATATGGAACGCTAACCACTTAGTTGGAATGATTTTTTAAACATTTATATTCATAAAAAGAATATAAAATGGAAGGACTCCTATATTCTATATGGTTGCCAAGCGTAAGGTCTATAACTATACTAAGGTTGCATAGCTTTCAGACACAAGGAAATCAAATTTTCATTCATTGAATTTTTCACTTGCTGCAGACCGGCTCCGAACTCATTAGCTCTCATCACTAGGTTTTAATTATGAATTATTCTTTTTATAAAACTATTTAAAAGCTAATCCTTTCTTTTCAAAGAACACTCCGTTGGTATAAAATAAGCTTCCAAGGAAGATAAAAATACGACTTGCCCCTCCAACTCCTGACATCTGGTTCAGAGCAGAGGTACAAAGTGCGCTGCCAGACAGTCTGAATGATTTAGTACAAAGAGTGGGTCGACGTGGAGTTAAAAAAAAAAAAAAACTACTCCGATATCTTGTAGCGGGTAAATTTTAAATGAGAATTCCCTGGGGCTCGGTTTGGTGACTTTATTTTAAATATTTCGGAAATATTTTAGCCCAGCGCCGGATCCGTTGGAAGTTAATTTGGACGATAAATCTTCGAAGCGAAAGGAGAAAAGAATTTTTCTACCGAAATTTAATTAAATCGGATATATATGTGGCTCGGAATCGGAAATGAAGGGAGAGTTATAAGGGGTTGGAATAGTACTTGGAACAAGTAGAGCAAGGAAACATAAAGTTGCGGTATGTTACGATGTTCGGTTATACGTGTGCAAACAGTGTAATGATGTTCTTCCATAATGACCCTGAATATATTCATGATTATAACTAGATCGGTTGTTGGTTAGCAGGAGATTGTAACGTGCCAAAATTGCCTTTAACTAGTTCACACTAACACAACATTTCTTGAGCTAGGTTTTCCAAATAGTGGTCCGTTCATGGAGTGTGTACCGGATGCTGCTCTTATTCTGTTCGGTTGCTGAACTCAATACCAGATTTAGTTCTGCATCCGGTTTCATCATTGACTCCACCGGATTGCTCTCTTTGCTCTCTATTTTATTGTGACACTTAAGTCATGTCACTTATGATTGGTGTGACAGCTGACGGCAGAAATGTCGTTAATTTTTGTCAATTGACCTTTCAATTAGTAATGTTTTTTGGATCATCGATTCCTTTGTAAGCGTTTACGCTTTGCAACACGAATTGCTTATTGAATGTCGTAGTCTTCAAATTATGATTGTTCTAGTAGTTAAACACTTGTTGTTGTTATCATTAGTCGTCAGCTGTTGTAATTTTTCTCAGATTATATTGTTGTGTGTGATTTTTGGTACCTGCAATTCTCTTCGATTTCTTTCTGACATTTGTCGATACTTTGCCTCATCTCTGCTCTTTACCTTTAAGACAGCTAATCAATTCCCTGTATTGCTTCTTTCTTTCACGTTTGGTAGTTCCGAGAAAAAAAAGTCTCTCTGAAGAAGTTAAATTTTGTCTTCGCCTTTGAGAGATTTTGACCTTCATATTCTCAATTATTGAATTTCTGGTACATTGAGTTGCCTTACGTTGCGTTGCGTTTTCATAAAGTGCCATAATTTCACCGATGATTTCGGATTTTACAACCATCCATTCGTGAAAAGCTGCCCTAAGGAGAAGAGTAAAGACCACCTCACTCACTCCAGGATTTCGAATCCAGACCTCGATCCAGACGAATCCAGAGTTTTTCGAGGCAAATAAAACCCATTCCAACAGGGTTTTTACTCACGGCCACAAATTTAAGTATACGGTCAGCCATTTTCAACTAAAGGCTACACGTGTAAGTGTATGGCAACCTCCATCAGAGCCTACATAGTTGTAAGGCTACCTCTACCAGAGCATTTAACTTTTTGGACAATCATACGTTTGTTTTCGTACTGTTGAACCTTAAGACTGGTTTGGCCATACCAGCTACAACCTGTAATCAGGACCAACCAGGTTAATTGAAATTTCTTCCTGACATTTGTCGATACTTTGCCTCATCTCTATTCTTTACCTTAAGGACAGCTAATTAATTCCCTGTGGTGCTTTTTTCTTTCACGTTTGGTGGTTCCGAAAAAAAAAGTCTTTCTGAAGGAGTTGAATTTTGTCATCGCCTCTGAGGGATTTTGACCTTAATATTCTCAAATATTGAATTTATGATACATTGAGTTGCCTTACGTTGCGTTACATTTTCGTAAAGTGCCATAATTTCACCGATGATTTTGGGCCTAAGGAGTAGAGTAAAGACCACCTCACTCACTCCATGATTTCGAATCCAGACCTCAATCCAGACAAATCCAGAGTATTTTCGAGGCAAATAAAACCCATTCCAACAGGGTTTTTACTTACGGCCAGAAATTTAGGTATACGGTCAGCCCTTTTCAACTAAAGGCTACACGTGTAAGTGTACGGCAACCTCTATCGGAGCCTACACAGTTGTAAGGCTACCTCTACCAGAGCATATACCTTTTTAGATAATTATACCTTTGTTTTCGTACTGTTGAACCTTGAGACTGGTTTGACCATACCAGCTACAACCTGTAATCAGGACCAACCAGGTTAATTGAAATTTCTTTCTGACATTTGTCGATACTTTGCCTCATCTCTACTCTTTACCTCAAGGACAGCTAATTAATTCCCTGTGGTGCTTTTTTGTTTCACGTTTGGTGGCTCCGAGAAAAAGGGTCTCTCTGAAGAAGTTAAATTTTGTCTTTTCCTTTGAGGGATTTTGACCTTAATATTTTCAGTTATTGAATTTATGGTACATTGAGTTGCCTTACGTTGCGTTACATTTTCGTAAAGTGCCATAATTTCACCGATGATTTCGGCCCTAAGGAATAGAGTAAAGACCACCTCACTCACTCTATGATTTCAAATCCAGACCAATCCAGAGTATTTTCGAGGCAAATAAAACCCATTCCAACAGGGTTTTTACTTACGGCCAAAAATTCAAGTATACGGTCAGCCCTTTTTAACTAAAGGCTACACGTGTAAGTGTACGGCAACCTCCATCGGAGCCTACACAGTTGTAAGGCTACCTCTACCAGAGCATATACTTTTTGGACAATTATACCTTTGTTTTCGTACTGTTGAACCTTAAGACTGGTTTGACCATACCAGCTACAACCTGTAATCAGGACCAACCAGGTTAATTGAAATGTCTTTCTGACATTTGTCGATACTTTGCCACATCTCTACTCTTTACCTTTAGGACAGCTAATTAATTCCCTGTGGTGCTTCTCTCTTTCACGATTGCTGGTTCCGTGAAAAAGGGTCTTCCTGAAGAAGTTAAATTTTGTCTTCGCCTTTGAGGGATTTTGGCCTTAATATTCTCAATTATTGTCTTTATGGTACATTGAGTGGCCTTACGTTGCGTTACGTTTTCGTAAAGTGCCATAATTTCACCGATGATTTCGGACTTTTACAACCATCCATTTCCATCCAACATTCTAACATGGACGAAACAAAAACCTTAGCAAGTTAGAGCAGAATAATTCAAATATAATTGTAAATGCTTAATTATCATAAAGTGAAATCTCAATTGATTTGAGTTCAATTGAGATTCCTGAATATTCTACATTATGTACTGCCCTTCTCAAATCTGATCATGAAGACTTTTTGCCACTGACAAGTAGAACTTTCAGAAATAAGTGGCATTTTTCCACAATACTGAACTGTTTTTGACCTAATGATAGTGGAGATCGTGATGAAAGTGAAGAGAATGATTCGGTTGTAACAATATGAAACTTGAAAAATTTTGACAAAAATTTACAAGCAGTATATACAATCGAACAAAATAAATGTTACAATCGATAAAATAATAATTGCCTTTCTAAACGATGTGTGCTCAAAATCTATATGCCATCTAAACCTGATGACTATTATACTTTGATGGAAGTTAGTAATGTGTATGTACCATGTATTCTTTGAAGCAGTCTACATTCATCTATTGAATAGCCTAAAATGGTTAAATCTATATACAAGTGCATATAAAAATCAAAGTTCGCGGGGTATCCGGGTATGCGCTCCTACACCACTTATCCGATTACGATGATTTGGTAGGTTGTTATGGCCATCTCAAGAAAGGTTTGTGGATAGATTACGCATCTCGGTAAAAGAAATTAATTTTGAATTAATTATTAATTTAATTGTAAACAAACTCATTCAAATTACATAACAACATAACCCAACTTTTTTTTGACAGTATGAAAGGCTTGCCATTTAACCGACGTGGCTTTATTATTTTTTGAATTCGAGAACGGCTGGACCGATCTTGAATTTAATACCATGTATCTCTATATAAGCTGAATTGGATTGATTCAGATTAGATCGATTTGGGTTCAATTTAAGTGAACTTCTTCTGATCTAGATCATTTTTTTGTTGATGAGAGTGCACTGATCCAGCCTCAATCGAACACAGGGTGGTTCACTTAAATTGAACCAGATCGATCTAATCCGGTCAATCGAATTCGGCTAAAGAGGGGAGTGCTATAAGCTATTTTTTGTCCCGAAAAAAAAAGTTCGGTTGCGCGAAACTCTGATACACTGGAACGCCTATAAACAACCCGGGGCGCTCTAGAACAGCTCTGGAGTGCTTGAAATGCGTCACTGAACTCACTGGCAAGCGACTCTGGTATCGGATTAAAAAAAAAAAAATTAAATAGAAAATCAACAACAAAATTTGAAAAAAAGTGTATTATTTCAAAATGTATTTTCAAGCTGGCAACGCAGCGGGTCATTAGCTAGTATTCGTATAAAACACAAATTTATTCAACTACTATAACTAATAGGACCTCGCTGTAAAAACATAGCTTTGAACCTTTTATCGGATTATATTGAAAATGTTTGCACTTAATCAAAATGCAATTATCTGCAAAGTATTTGGGTAATTGGAACGTGTTTGTCCAACGGTGGAATTTAGGCATATATAATTATTATTAGGGAATGTTTACTATGTATATAGATGTCGATATCAGCGACAGTTAATTATAATATCATGTGAATGGTCGTTGATCGATATCCTCGTTACAAAAACGAGGAACTCGATTTTCCAGCCTTGATAGTAATTAACTGATATTAAATTTTCCACGGTAATTTTTTTTAAATTGGACGTTTCACTTGACTAGGTAATCATAATAATAGCCCTTGAATATTTAACTACGGAACTTTGTACATCTGTTTGAAGTTTTGGGAGACAGTTAACTCAGGATAAGGATACTTACCCTGGAATTTATGACAAAAAATTTAAATACTGAGGAATGGAAAAAAATATTGTAAACAGAAACATCCGAAAAGACCATTGGAAAAGACCTAAGGTCAGATACAGTTTAGCGACCATATACATACCCAGTCAATGGAGAAGAGCTAAAGTAACTTCCATTCCAAAGGCAGGGAAAAGAGACGCCACTCTTCCGAAGTTGTTCAGACGTTCTTACTGGAAACAGCTGAGAAAGTTATAAATAACTACATCAGAACAAGTGTTTTAGAAAAGACGCCACTATATCCTGGGCAACATGCTTACAGAGCGGGCACATCAACGGAAACCGCTTTATTTAAACTTACTGACAGCATCCAAAACACATTGCAAAATAAAGAAGTAGCCTTCTTAGACATAGAAGGGGCATTTGATATTACCTCTCATTGGTCAATAAAGAATGCGCTCATCAATAAAGGAGTGGACATAACTACATCCACCTGGATCTGCGTAACACTAGCCATCAAAACTACAGAAACTGACGTGGGTGAACAAACCATACAAGTCCCCACATGTGGCAACTAGAGGATATCCGCAAGGAGGTTTACTCTCAGTCTAGTGGTTGATGATCCTCTAAATACACTGACCGATCAGGGCTTCACCTGCTTTGGATACTTCGATGATATTGTCATTATGACCAGAGGCAAATACGAAGGAATACTCTACGACCTTATAGAAAAAGCAATTTGAACCACGAAGGAAGAGTGTCAGACAGTGGGGCTGAACCTGAACTCACTGGTAACATTTACAAAAAGTACGAAACTCCTAAACCTGAGAAACATTCGCTTCAATGGAAGCAGACTTAATTGGAAACGAGAAGCTAAATTTCTAGGAATAACCCTAGATTCTAAACTTCTCTGGACCCAACATGTAGCCCATCAATTCTACGATGGATGTATACCATGATTGTGAGACCTATCATCAGCCTCGTATAGCCGAGTCCAGCTAGGAAAACCCTAAGAAAAGTGCAAAGACTCACGTGTCACTGTTCAACAGTAGCAATGAGATCACTCCCAACTGTGACACTGAAAGTCATTCTAAACCTAAAACCACTCCACATTATAGTGAAGCGGGTTGTCAGCGGTTCATGTGTCAGACTGGCGAAGATAGGTTTACAAATGAAAACGCACTTTGGCAGAACTTTTCCTCTCCCAAACTGTTCACACTTCATGGACCTATCAAAAGACGTGATTGTTGATATATTCAGTTAGGAGAAAAACTTTTCCATCGAACAGTAAACACTATCAAATGGTATAAAGACGGTACCAAAACTACTGAGGGAACTGGAGCCGGAGTATGCGGGCCACGGACCAGATACTCGGAGCCAATGCGAAAACCACCAAGCATATACCAAGCGGAATTTCATGCGATCCGAAGATGCGTGCAGTTCAACCGGAGTTTTCGAAAATGCGAGATTGTATTAATGTCAAACAGTCAAGCAGCTGGCAAAGTATTGATATCCCCGGTCGTCAATTCTAGGATAGTATGGGAACGTCTACAGAAACTCAATGAGCTGGGAAAAGAGAACAAAGTCACCCTCCTCTGGGTGCCTAGACACATAGGGGTCGATGGCAACGAATGCGCAGACAGATTTGCAAGAACAGGAGCGTCTATTCTCTTCACTTGGCCAGAATCATTTCCGGCATCGAAAATGCGTATGACGCTTATCAGGGTCTACTCTTAATCCACGTCTGTCAAATCAAAATGAACGAAACAAAACCCAAAAATATTTAAGTATATCCAATATTCGATTTCGATCAAAATACAAGCAACAATAACAAAACACATAACGAAGTGATACATAACCTCAAAACGAAACTCAGAAGAGATTTATGTGGTGTGTTTTCGAAGACACTATTATATGCCCAGACGAATGATTTCGAACGCACTCTAAATATACGTGATTACGCATGCGGAAGCCAGGATGCGGATGTGATATTCCTGTCTGTAGACGCGAGTTAGTTTCTCCTAGTCGTTCAAATACCTCCTCTAAGATTTTCAAATGGTCTGTAAATATTTGTGAAATTATCAACACATCATCTAAATAAACAAATACCGATGGGGCCAGGTCTGCTAGAAATCGATCTATTAGTCGTTGCCAAGTTCCTGGGGCATTATGAAGTCCGAATCGCAAACGGCAAAACTGGCAAAGCAGTCCTCGATGACAGATGAAAGCAGTCAGGGGTTTCGAGGCTTCCTCAACCGGTACTTGCCAATAGGCACTTTTAATATCCAGGCTCCTAAGATATTTGGCATCCTTAAACTTGTCTAATGTTACTGAGACCAGCGGGAGGGGATAACTCTCACGCTCTGTAACAGCATTGAGCTTCCGATAATCCACACAAAACCTCAATTTCTCTGTGTTTTTCTTTCTCACCATGACAACCGGCGATGCCCAAGGACTGCTCGAAGGTTCGATAACACCCAACCGTAACATCTCGTCGATTTCCTTATCCACTAGTTCTTGAATTACTGGTGAAACTCTATATCTGTTTGGATATCCGTTGCTCTATCCTTTTACATAAAGTCTTTAAATGAGACAGACTAGTAATCCCTAAGGCTCTGAGAAGTATATATTGGACTGATGTTTCTCAATAATATTGTTAGCTTAGCTTCCTCTGAGATGGGGCAATGCAAGCGTTGGAAGTAACTTGCCATCACTGCCATATATGTGCCAATCGTTTCATCTGGGCCTTGATTTCTACGTCTGATATCCTCCCAAAGCCGCTCTGAATAGAAAGCTGGTTGATACTCGTCTTTGAACTTTAAAACTAGTTCATCCCAACTCTGAACTTCAGTTCTACAATCCTGGTAAAATTCATAGGCTCGGCCGTCAAACAAATCAATGCCGGACTCTTACAAAATGTCCTTTGTCACATTTCTGGCACGTCGCAACTCTTCGACTCTTTCAAAGAACGCTGTGACAGAAAGACCGCGCTTATCACCGCTAAACTTAATATTCCACTTGTGAGGCATAATAGGTTGTATTCCAAAGGAAGATCATGACGTAGTTGGTCTACTAGCTATAATAGGCGATTGGACTGGTGCAGCAAAAGTTGAGCTGGGTAATAGAAAATTAGATGGCGGTATAGTGGCAGGAGGATTAAAAGATAGTTGGGCCAAACCACCCTGGAGGGCGGCCAAGTTAGGAGGAGTAGGTAGATTGCTTGCGACAGCTGCTGCAGCTTTAGTATTAAGCTGATCAATCATGGTTAAAACTTGAGCCACAAGTATACTTCGTACGTGTATTTCATCTGGTGTATTACAAGGAATATTATCTACTCTCCCAAGATGTGATTCAACATAGACTGCAGTTTAAGAAACTGTCCACTCTTCTTCGTGTCTGAGAAACCATCAATGACCAGACCATCCAACTTTCTCGCCACTGCCTCTATGTCGATTTGGAATGAGAAAGGGTATGGTGGATAGTGTAAACTTTCATTCTGCCTTTCCATTTGTCTTGCTAAAGCAAAGTGACTTCTTATTTCCTCCACTGTACCTATACCTATACCTCTTCAGTATCACTAAATCACTCAAGAACTAAGTATTCACAAACTATTGCTACACCAACTAGCACTAATAAAAAAAACGTTTTCATAACAGTACTCAACACAAATGGAAAATCAAGGCACAAGAATCCTCTATCAGATAATAATAAAAGACCTATAGAAGAACACAAGAACCGCCCAAACAGTTAAAACAAAAGGGGCCTCACGTTAGGCGCCAAAAACTATGACGCTTTATTTTATACAAGAACATACACCAACAGAACTAAGATGACGTCAGAATTTAAATATACTGAGGCCCCAGCTTTTAAATAATGGAGATGGGTCGGGTAACGAATTTACCAAAATATAATTTATTCATGTTAATGCCATGAGCGCCACGTGATTATAAAAAGCACCAGGTCCTGGATTCATATGGTGAAAATCATCTTAGATTATGAGTACAAAACTATAGGATCGGAAGAAATTTCTTGAATAGAAAATGAGGAACTGAAGGATCATCAGATGAAAAATAGAAAAAGCCCAAGTGAAGATCAAATTACTATGTAAATGAATAAAATGGGGAGCCAGGTGTTATTGGCTTTCCTGGACAATTGTTTATTGGAAGGAATAAAGAGTGACAAAGTGTAGAGAGGAGGTAAACCAGAGAGGAGACACACAACAAAGAAAACTATCGTCCTATCATCTTGTCAATTCGACATCCAATATAAGTAAAGCTAGCGCAATACTTTTGGAAAGTTGTCTGTCTCTCAATTTTCTGAAGGATAAAATCTAAAGGACTTGAGTCTAGCATCTCGATGTTTTTTCGCACAGTCCACAGTACACAGTCTATACAGAACTTGAACTTTATGCATGTGCAAACTGTTTCTGACAACGTCTTGAAGGAAAAATATGTGAATCTTGAAAGCTACGTCTTTTCCTGAGTCTTTGTTGATGATATCTTTATAATATCGCAACTACCTGTATACTAACTTTAAAATATTGTGAATGTCCCAAAACTCTTTTACCTTTTTAACAAATCAGTTATGAAAAAGTTAAAATTGCCAAGCGCCTTAAAAACCTACTTAAAAACTAATAACGACCAAACGTAACTCAGAACGAGTTTGCAAAGTTCTCAAAACTCGCTTTGTAAGCAGTTAAGTGCCCTTTAAAAACTACTTCGTAAATAACAGAATATTTAAAAAAATAAACAGCGAAAGAATATAAAATCCATGTTTCTTTTCCGAGACACCTAATTCAAACGAAATAATTAATTTCTATTTATCTTACAGACCCTCCAGAAGTGGAAGTCGAAAGGACAACGGTACACACGGGTATAGGACTAGAGGCCCAATTGGTTTGCATAGTTTATGCAGAACCTACCGCACAGGTATGTTTTCTTAAAATATTTATTGATAGCTTTTTTTATAGTTCATTCAAGAAACTGAGTTTTAAAGATAAATTTTACCATACTCATAAATACATATCTACAAACAGGTAAATATAATTTTCGGAAAATTTAGCGTAGAGCTAGTAGCTGAGATTTATATTGTTATAGCCTTCCATAAAATGCGATTTATTATTTGCATAAGGGCCATTGAAGATTTTACGAGCTCTTGGAATAAATTTGAAATTTTTATGACACAGATATACTCTTATATTTTTTACCTTTTCTCGCTAATAGAGCTATAACAGGATATTAGATAAAGAGAAATTAATTTTATTGGGCTTTGCCAATTTGATTTATTCGCTTTCTCGGAACTTCTGCATCCTGTAAAGCTTCTACCGGTTCTTTCAACCTAACAAAACAATATTTTCCTTTATCGTTTCATTGTCCCCGATACTTTCCTATTTAAAAGTTGGGTTTTGTCCCTCTATTGCGACCGTGGTAGTTTCTGTTAAGTAATAACGTCAACTTTCCCTAACAACAAGTTTCCATTTGAGCTGTTCTTAATTTTGTTTTGTTTTTACAGTCGACTGTGTTTGTTTTCCGTTTCAGTTATTTTAAATTGGTTTTGATGGAGAAATTCAAGAAATTCTTTATTTTAGAAGGATATACTGCAAATTTTTAAATAGAATATATTCCATAAGAAAAACAAAATTTTATGTAAAAATAGAAAGTTTAAAAGGGCCTTTATCAAATCTGGATCTTTTCGGAAAAGTTCGTGAACCATTCAATAGTCAAAAAGCGAATTTCGAAACTTGAAAATTAAATCCCGAAAAGTTTTTCATAAGGAAAGAGAACATGCTAAACACGATCGTTGAATAACAGGGTTGTCTTTAAACTCAACTCGAATAAATCCCTCTTCTCTTGTTTGACGGGCTTTTTGGGGAGAACAATTTAGCTTTGTGGAACAAGATTTGAAATTAGTCGCAAAGATTTTTTTCTTGTATTGGGAACAAATATAAAACGAAAAAAATCCGTTTGAGAGACATCTAATAAAATCGCCAATAACGAGCAGAAATACAAAGTGACAAATAAAATGTATTTAAACAAGTTGTTTATTTTCTAATCAACAATTAAAGATCCATAATACCTAGGAAACGAAATATGTTAATATACCTATAACAACCTGAAGGCATTATAGGCGTTATGATCTATAATGCCTGCCTATAATACCCTGAGGTGTTATAGTTTTATTCATTTGCACTCTTCCCTAGACAGCCAGTAAATGTCTGACCGAAACTAATTTTCGGTCTGAGGCCTTATTGACAGTTAAATGAAACTTTGTGTTGATTATGTTCAGTTTTCAAGGAGGTTCTGCTTTTTGCCGTTTCCGCCAGTGATGCGCATACACCAAGCGTCACAGCTATAGCCAAAGCTGAGAGGAGAGCGTGCTTCTCTTGGCTAGATGGATTGTTTTCGTAGATCAAAAACGCCCTTCGAAAGTTTCACCTGAAATAGTAATGTCGAATTTACCGAGTTCCGGTCCTATAATTCGGTCCATTAAACGTTGAAAAGTTGCAAGCGCAGAGTGTAATCCGAACGGCATCACCCGGAACTGGAAGAGGCCCATGCCTGGCACGATGAAAGCAGTAGTCGGTTTGCTACCTTCGGCCATGGGTATTTGTCAATAACCTTGCTTCAGATAAATGCCAACAAACGTCTAGGTACACCGGAATTGAATTTGAGTGAAAGGCTTCGCGCATGCGTAGAGAAGAAAGTAGCGAAAAATCATCCCAAGTCCCGTTGTACTTAAATCCCCCAGTCGGATCTCCGAGGGTGTCTGCTCATCGGCTCAAAAAAAGCAAACTCGTTAAACGTTGCATCTTGGAACATATATACTGACACTTCTAAGCACGCGGAAAGAAGAACAGCCACAATTAGCCATGAACTAAATAGTACCAATATTGACATTGCTGTCATAAGTGAGACAAAATTCCTGAATGGAAACACTGAAAACTACTCGAGGATTTTCGCGGGTAGAGGACTCCCTGAGGAGCTTCATGTTAACCCTATTATTACTTGTTTTAAGCTGTTTCCTTCTGTGCCTTCGGATGCATTTATTGATGCGTAGCACTCCCATAATATACAATTCACCTTTCACTTAAACACTAATTAATATGAAGAGAAAGTTAAGGGAAATTGGAGGATTAGAATTTTGGTCCTGGGCGGGATTTGAGCCCGCGTCCTCAGCATTGTCGGTGCTACGCTCTAACCAACTAAGCCACCATGACCCTACAGATCTTTTTGATTTTTGCTTAGTGTTGTAAGAGGAAGTTTCGTGGTTTTCCGCTCATTGCCAAACTTCTCAATCATTCAATAGACCCACAGATTTATGGCATCGGTCCTAACTCGAATAAGCTCCTTATTACTATGTAGGTTTCGTCCATGTGTGTTAAAACTTGGTGTATGCGATGCCCGCATAAGCAATGTTGAAAGGAATGTAGTTTTTGTCAGTTACAACCGAAAATCGTAGAAATTGAAAATCAAGAGAAAGTAAAGGGAAATTGGAGGAATAGAAATTTTAGTCCTGAGCAGGATTCGAACCCACGTCCTCAGCATTGACGGTGCTACGCTCTAACCAACTAAGCCACCATGACCCTACAGGTCTTTTTGATTTTTGTTTGGTGTTATTAGAAGCAGTTGCGTGGAGGATTGAGAAGTTTGGCAATGAGTGGAGAACCACGCAACTTCCTCTTATTATTATGTTATTGGAAAAACTAACGTTAATACTAATAGCATCACGTTGCATCCTCAGGTAATTTCGCCAATCGTCTTATTCAAATCGTAATTCTTCTAAAAGATTTGATTGCGTATATTTTGAGCGTTTTAAAAGCCAATCTCTGACCAATTTTGTTCGAATTTTTGGCTTTTGAACTATAATATATATTTAAAAAAAAATTAAAACAGCATATGCCGTTTTCAGTAGATTAAATTCGTCGTCACTGTTCATTGTGTACTTCCATACTACTTGTGTGATAAGCTAGTGTGTAGATCTGTGGGTGAAAAGCGCTCGTCATACATGGACGATAAGGCGGTTACACACGGACGTGGATTTCTGAAAACATGTATGCACATACATGAACGCACAAACAAAAACATCAATGTGTATGCAAAATACCGTCGTGTTTTTGAATGTGCAAACTGTAGAATGACGCTCAAATGAATTCTGGACTCGCTAGACATTTTGTATGCACCTCGAAATACTGTAGCAAGAGTAGCAAGACTGACAGTGAAAAAGAGGGCCAAGAATAACCCCCAATTTATCCAGACCGTCGCTGAACGGTGGCCGGGGAAAGTTCTCATTTTCGAGCCCCTGACCATCGGAGCCAGAGGAATTTGGACAAGATTCAATAAGCCCTCAGATACTCATCTCCATCCGACCCTCCGCAAGCTGCGTTCATTCTGCCCTAAAATAGGGCTCTACCATCCTCCACCACTTTGGTGCAGTGCTATGGAACAGAAGACGAACACCGTCCATTTTCTCTGCCAGCCCTGCAACAACCTTGGTCACATGGTCATGGCGCGGGTAGCGATCTTCATAATACCTTGCCCCTTACTCACAGACATCATCAGGGGTAAGCATGACAGGCAGGTGATCTAGTATCAGTGGATCAATGAAAACATGTAGTTTGTCAGCGAAACCTTTTCAAGTCATCACAACTGTAAACGAAACAGTGCTCCATGTTCCAATGTACAAGCAGTCATAAAAAAGTGTTTCCATACCTCGAGAACCATTCAGCAACCAGCAACAACGTGAATCAGATCCAGAAGGAGAAAAACTATGAGTGAGAAATTTTGGCTGATGTTTATCCTGTTCCGCGCCCATTGCTATTTTTCCTCAGATGTATTCTTTTGAAACATAAACGTGACTTTTTGGACTGATGAATAACAACGCGCATTATTCTATCACAGCTAGCGCTTTTCCATTTGTTCACTATTGTATGTATAAGAAAAATTAAAGTTCCACTGTTAAATACCATTAGAGTATTCAAGAGATTTGCTGGCATTTATTAGTGGATCCTTAAAATGTAAAAAGCTTCTCCTATTGTGTTCCAGTTCTCTGTAATCAAATAGAATCAGGCAACAAAAAAGGATCGTTTATCATTTTCAATTTGAGGATTTAAATTCTGGAAAAAGTGCCTGGAGTATTATTTATTGATCAAAAGAATCATCATGTTGTCAAAATAAAAGTCTTGTTCAATGTTTTTTAAACACAAATTTTTCAATTATATTAATTTCCCTCGGGTGAATTTATCATCGTTAGAGCAGAAATTCGTTTGGGGATTCAATAAGTTTATGGAAAGCCACTTGACGTGACTAATAAGGATCATAATAAAATTAGGTAATGGATTGTATGTCGCTCGAGTGTTTTTTTTTGCCGTTTCGAAGGTATTGTTTCCAAAAAAAAAAAAAAAAATGATGTTTGGAATTTTTCACATTTTTGATTTAATTTGCCTGAAAGTTGAATACGTACGTCTTCCAAACAAGTGTTTTTTTTCTGCTGGATTGACAAAAAATTCAGTAACGTGTGTATCATATCTACCCCAATTTATTTCTGTGACTAAAAAAAAAAAATAGGAGCAAATATTGTTCTTAAAAAAATTTCCGGGTTACCGAACAACATTTGTTTCTTCTCAGTTCCCTATTGGATATGCTGTTTGTTATTTATTAGCCACACTCGAAAATCCCTCAGGACCAAGTTTCTTTGCATTTAATTTAAAATTATTTCGAATAAAGATATGATATTTGTAGAGTTTCCGTACCGTTGGGAATGTTGCTTTTCGGTAAACAAAAGGAACAAACCAGTGTACATCATATATAATTTATATTGAAACATAATTTCGGCTGGAAACGGAATGCCACAATAGCTGTCGGAACTTGCTTATCTATTTTCACTTCTGTGAAATTTATTTGACAATTCTGCAATCTTGTCAACTAGCGACACATCCCTTAATATAATTGAAAAATTTGTGAACAAGACTTTCATTTTGATGATTCTTTTGATCAATAAATATTTCTCCAGGGACTTTTCCCAGAATTTAAATCTTCAAATTGGAAAGGATAAACGACTCTTCTTTGTTGCTCGATCCTATTTGATTACAGAGAACTGAAGCACAATACAAGCAGCTTTTTACGTTTTAAAGATCCACTAATAAATGCCAGCAAATCTCTTGAACACTCTAATGGTATTTAACAGTAGAACTTTTGCTTATACATACAAAAGTAAACAAATGGAGAAACGCTAGCTGTGGGCGCGGAACAGGGGAAACATCAGCCAAAAGTTCTCACTCATACTTTTACTTCTTCTGGATCTGATTCACGTTGTTGCTGAATGGTCCTGGAGGTATGAAAACACTTTTTTTTTACTGCTTGTACATTGGAACATGGAGCCCTGTTTCCTTTACAGTTGTTGATGACTTGAAAAGGTCCTTCTCATTTTCATAGACGGTCCATTTCCATATGTAGATTGAGATAGTTGAGGTATTTAGGCTGCTCGGTGCCTCACCCGCACGGGAGGCATCTTTCAGCCTGACGGAGCTATATCTTGCTACCAATTGGTGGTGGGTCTTTTGGGAAAATTTAAATCTCTACTCCCTTGTCTTTTCTCTCTTCTACCCTCTTTGGTAGTTTTGTGGTGGATAACTTTGGAGAGTTCTTCGCTGGCATCCGGTGCAAGACACGTGCACGAGGTTCTACTATGGAATTGGGGAGTAAAACGCAACACTAGTTACGCAAAATCACATGACAACTACAAGCAAAATAAAAATTGAAAAAAAATAATAATAATAATATATTACAATTTTTCCTGTCTGCAGTGGGTACCAGGGAGGAATGACCTAGAGGCTTTCGCCACAGGACAGCCAATGCTTAATTGCTTGTTTTTCTTTTCTTTTCTCTTCTATCATTTTGCTTATTTTGACCTCTACTTTTACTTTACCTGATGATGGTTATCTTACCTTCGTGGTTTTTCTTAAGGTGAAGTAAGCAAATACTTTACACGTAGCTTCACCTGGACTTCATATTTGATAATCTTTGCTTATCAGTATTTTGTTAGTTTTTCTCTCACTTTAACGTTCCCTATCTCTATCTTGTTACTTAAGCTTAGCTGATCGTCGGAAAAGTTTCCTTTGTTACTTTTCCCCCTGTCGTATGAAAGGGGGAGTTGTGACAATTTTATTTCGACGTTGCTTTTCTCATTCACCAACTTATCCTGAATATACGATTGTGAAGAATAATGTTTATTCTTCACTGGTTACAACGTTGTAATTTCTAATCCGCTGGCATTTTGGCCAACTTTATTGAATTTGGGCACAACAATTGTCTTGGCTTGGTTTTATTTGGATTTGCCTTGGGAAGTTGAGAACCACTTTGTGGGATTTTGTGGTTGACACCGGGTGAGTAATATTTCACGTTATATTTTCTATGGTGAGTCCTTTCCTTATTCTTGCATTGGTTCTGATTGAAGAAACAGGATCGGATTCTTAGGGTTACAAACACCTTGACCCATCGAGAATATTGATATGAATGCCTAGTGTTGATATTGACTGCTTACTATTGATATTGTATCTGTATTTAGATGATCTGCGGCTCGCACTCAAAAATCAACCATTTTTGCTCCGAACCAAACAAACAAGCCTTGACGATAGTTTCCTCATTATTTTTATATTATGCATTTTCCTACCACTATTTCCCATAAAAATCTTTTTGTGGCTCAGCAAATTCCGCAAGCTTGAATTAATTTTGCTAAGTAGTCTATAGCCTGTATCAACAGTTCTAAAAAGTCATATTTATAAATAAAGTTTCCACCGTCAACTTCAACTATTTTACAGTCACTCCCTTTTTCTGAGTATTAAAATTAAAATTTTAAATAGTTTATAAACTGCAAAATTAATTGAAAAATTGATAAATTACCCAATTTTTCTTCGTTAAGAAAAATAATTAAATTTACTCTCTAAAACTACTTAATTTTTTAACTACTTAAGCAACTCGACATCACTTTGAAAAAAAAAAACTTCTTTTTATTGTTCTTAATAACCCCCATTATCTAGAACTAAACGCTTTTAACTTCCCGGCCCTAATTAAGTCGCAAACTTTTAAAAAATTTCCTTTCACAAGGAGGTTAATATTAGATTATGCAGTTTGAATATTCAAGTAGACGATATCTTTTTAACTTTTTTTCCTGACGAAAAAAAAAATCCTACGTATGCAGAGCTCTATAATGTAAATGCAATCCAAAACTTTTCGACACGTCTAAACTCTCCTCTCCAAACAACTTTACCGAAATAACTGAGTTTTCCCTGTTTGGGGGTTCATTTTAATAAATCCCAGGACATTGTTATACACAGCCGTGCCGAAAATGAAAAGAAAAAGTACCAGGCTCGAACTTTTGAGAGTTGTATGTGGTTATGCGGAAAACACATTTTTGTTTGCGAGTTAGCAATTATATTACTTTGAGAGAGTTAATCACAAAGGCCTATTTTAAGTATATTTTTTTGTTCCAGGTTTTATGGTACAAGGAATCGACTCAATTAGGAATTACAGAGCAACATGCCACCCAAACACGAGGCAACAGATACACTTTGACTATTAGGAACGTAGCTCCAAATGATATGGGTAATTACAGGTAAGTTACTTGCACAAATGTGAGACAACTAGCCAAAACAATCCACAAAATCAAATCTGGGCCTTTTTTATTACAACGAATATCAAAAGGCAAATGATAAGGAAAATCGTAAAGCTAACAATAGAGCAAAATGCCTGTCGAGTTCATGCATTCGTGACTTTGCGTTCTAAAGGAACGAAATGGGGAGATCTGATATTGGAAACAATATGCGAGTACAATTTTATTTTCTCCATGTTTTGCCCAGACATTGTTGCCATAATTCGAGTAAATCTGATTTTTCACTCTTTCTATATGGTTACGGTTAGGCTAACATGGCATTATATTGTCAACTATTTACTTAAGTAAACACCACTCTGTATAACAATTTTATTAAAGTGTTTAAATGAGTCAGCATTAATTTGGTATAAATACCGCGTCGAGATCATTACCGGCAGACTAAGGCTAGTGCAAAGTACCTCAATTGAGAAAAGCCCCTCTAGCTAAATTTCCTCCCAGTGCAAAGTACCTTTATTGGGAAACGCCCTTCTGGGAGTATTGAACCCAGCAAACTAAGTCTAGTGTAAACTATCTTTATTGGGAAACCCCTTGTGGACCTGTCTCAAACCCAGCATACCTTATTGTACCTATACCAAGCGAGTTTCTCTCTACCTGAACCCCACCTACGCCCCCAGATTGTGACGTCCCAGGAAGAAACGTATAGGGGTTGTGACAATATAAACTACGAAAGTATGATACCTACCCATTTAACTAAATAAAGTACTTTTTTTAAGATTTTCACCAAATAGAGAAACGTCGCAGCGTCACTATGGAAAAAATACTTGTCTTAATAAGCACGATGTTGACAAGACCCACTATACTTAAAATTTGTATAGACTAGCTTCCTAAGTCTGGCAACATCTGGTGTTATATTCCATTTTCAAGAGGTTTTCATTCTATTCTTATTATAGAGCGAATAGTCAGCAGCTTTCACTGAGTACAGAAACTCTTGCTGCACCAACGCAATTTTTTGTGCCAAGCAATTTTCTCTTATCTGTCTTTTATTCGTTGCGCTTATTTCGTTTAAGTGAAACGTTATCTTTTTTTTTATATATCCGAGTACAAAGTGGCTTCCTACTTTAATTCAAAAATATCATATATCCAATCCGATGTAATTCCACAATCAGTAAACCACAAAATTGCCCATATGTGTAATTATTGCAACCGCACAGCCTGAAAACATTTTCTGCTCATTGAGCCGAATATTTCCGAGTCAACATTATTGCATCTCGAAGATTTTCACGGTTCGAATGGTGAGGATAAGCACCACGTGTACATTGTATAAACTTTGGGGAATAGCTAAATCATACGTATTAATTTTCTTGTTATGTAAAAGATAAACTGAATCAAAAGAATCCATTTCAAATTAAATTTTCACAAAGAAATCTTCACTAACGCTCTCTCTCTCTCGGAATTATAGCACGAGGCAAGACAAATAACGGAAAATCGCACACAAAAACTGAAAATGTATTCATAACACACAATTTTTGGTTTACCTATGGTTGGAAATGCGGCCGGCGTTGTTTTCCTTCAGCGATGTTTGCTAAAGGAAACAACAAAGCGCCGAGAGTGGAAACTGAGAGCATGGAAAAACTGAGGAAATAGTTTTTTCTCCAACATTAGCCGCGAATGTCAATAACAATAGACCTGGCGTTAATAAAGGAAGTGCCCAATGTATTTATGCATTCGTGACTTCAGGCTTTAAAGATAAAAAATCTGGAATCTGATAACATGGACATTATGCATTTATATTTCTGTTTTGTTCATGACACGACTATCAAGGCATTGTTGCCAGGTTTAATGTCTGGTTGAACATTTTATAATTGTTTCATTAATATTAATGAAAGGGTATTATTGACGAACAAAAACAAAATTGCTCTCAAAATAATATACATTAACAATGAGGGGTTGGACACTCATTTATTAAGCGCCTAAAGGGGCGCACTTCTTTGAGCTTCAATATAAATGAGGCTTATCACAGTATTCAAAATTGTGGTTGGAAAAATGATTACTTCTCTGGAAAAAAATTTTACTAACCCCAAACTTTAGATTATTGTTGCTTCCCAGAACAATGCTTGTTCACTCTTACACCATTCTGATTAGCATTGTTCTTCAAGCACTCGGTTCTTGACGACGTTTCGCGTAAATCGCATATGGTATTTTCAAGTATTCCTTCTCCTCCTCTGGTCTTCTTATCAGCCATCTATCTTCTCCAAGGTTGTTTGGTTATAGTTTGTAGTGGTATGAATATTGTAATAGATGTTTAAACAATGTTGAATACAAAAATCTAACTACACTCACCAGAGAGTTTTGACCATATCACTTCTCCTTTTGGAGGTATGATTTCAGGAAATATAGAGTATATCAATTGGGTAATTTCGTTACTATTACAGTAATTCTCATTTCGTTACTTTGCTCCTCCCCATCATTGTCATTCATGGTGGTTCAGTTTTTTCCCAATGTTGGTCATAGCCGCTTTATTTTGGATTAATGCGAAAAAAAAAAACATTTTGTCTGATTTTTATTAGGTACTATTATTTATTATTCAATAACAAAAGGCGGCAAAGTCCATGAGTCTATTGATTGGTTTATATCAGTTCACAATAAATTTTAAGTCTATAATCAATTGTCACATCCAAGTGTGTCACTAGTTCAATGGGGTTAATGCACAGACTTGTTATTATATTCACTAAGATATTCATCCACGTAATTTTTGAAAGAGTTAACACTAGTGGCATCTACCGCATCCTGACTTAGGTTATTCTACACGACCCTGGACTCGCTGAACTTTCTCTACAAGATCTATATCTTTGACATAATAAGGACTCCATATAATTCGCATATATTCTAGTACAGGTAATATGTATGTTTCATATATAAGTCCAATTAACACAACAATAATTCATTCCACGTTACTACACACTCTGACACTAATTACTTCACTAATTAACTCAAACAACTAAACTCTTTACAACTGAACAAAATTCACTCTCTAAAATGTATCACAGTCAATCTTAAACTTAAAAACTACTAATACCGGCCTTTATATATCCGAAATCCATTATTGCAAAATCCAGAATAAACGCGATATACTTACCTTTTTCTCGAAGAGCAATGTAAAATCTAGAATCAGTTGTCCAATTCTGTACACCGTGGCGGAAGCTCCACTTTCTGTAACCTTCTGCCCTCCTCCTAAAGTTGATCATCCCGACTAACTTCGCGCCCATGATATTTTGTCAATCTGTCCAAATATACAACTTTCATCTTACTCCTGGTGTTGCGCTGAACTCGATAAACCAAATCATTAATCCTCGTGATTATTCTGTAGGGTCCTTCCCATGCTGAAGACAATTTCGACGACACTCTTTTCTTTCTTGTTGGATTATACAGCGACAACAAATCATCTTCTTAAAATCCGGCTGAATTGGCTTTCCAGTCCTATCTGGTCTTCATTCGGTCACTGGCCAGCTGAATATGCTCCAGAGCAAAATCATGTATTCCCAGAAGTCGTGCCCTTACTTCGTCGGCATAATCTCGAATTTCTTTTCGTTTTACTTCAGATATTCCAAACATCAGATCACAAGGTAACCTGAGTTCACTTCCAAAAACGATTCTAGCTGGACTTTCACTTGTTGACTCGTGAACAGCTGCTCTGTAAGCCACTAAAAATAGAGGCAAGTATTTGTCCCAATCTCGCTGGTTCTTTGTGACCACTTTTGTCAGGTGTTCCTCTATGGTCTTATCAAATCATTCTACCATGCCATCAGACTGTGGATGTAAAGGTGTTGTCTTTGTCTTATGAATGCTCATGATCTCACAAATCTTCTTAAAGATGGCAGATTCAAAGTTTCGCCCCTGATCTGAATGCAACTCTAGTGGTACAACATGACGAATGAAAACTTCGTCCACTACCACCTGGCCAACAGTGATGGCTTCTTGATTGGGAATAGTGGAAACTTCTGGCCATTTACTGAAGTAATCCATGGTCCGGCTACATCTATCGCTATTCTTTCAAATGGGAGACTGACGTTGTACTGTTTCATGGGCCTCTGAGATCTTAGTTCAGGTCCTTTACTTGTAACACAAATGTCGCATTTTCGACACCAGTTTTTAACGTCTTCATGAGAGTGGAACCAGTAAAAACTTTCCCGAATTTTCTCCAAAGTCTTGTTAACTCCAAAATGTGCCCCCGAAGTTCCTTCATGTATTTCTTTCAATACATCTTCTCATGCATATCGATTCTTCGACAATGCTTGCAGTCTTCTTTAGATGGCCGTCTAGACAGAGGGTCCACATTTTTATGCAGATTTCCAGGTCGATGTTTAATTTGGAAATCGTATTGCTGCAATTTCTCAATCCATCTAGCCAGTGGCGAGGCAAGGTTAGCCGGGGCCCCGATGCAAATAAATTGCAGAGGCCCCAAGTTGAATAGCAAAGGCGCCGGGCCATATGTTGCCATAGAATTATACAGGGTGTCCTTAGATAAACTGACACATTTTACAGGTAAATATCTCGAAAACGCGAAAAGATAACGTGATGCGGTTTGTTCTGGGAGAATAAGGATTTTTTCACATTATTGCCGAATCCTAAAATTTGCTGAAATTTGTTTTCACAGACATGCGATTTTTTGACATAAAATGACTGCCTTATTTTTAATGAAACACCCTGTATATTTTGTCATCGTTAGAAAGCCTGATTTTTTTACTTTACAAAAATGTATAATTTTTTTCAATTATCTTGAACCTGCATCGTGAAAATTGCACTTTACCAAAAAAAATATCATCAACTAACTAAAAAAAAAATTGAGAATTAATTTGTGTTTAATACTTTTATTAACTAATTAGCGCATAGTTAACTAATAATACAAGTATTAAACACAAATAAGTGTATATAAAACACAAATTAATTATTAAAAGTATAATTTTTTTTTTGGCCAGTCGACGGTACGCTCTTCAACCAAGTGCAATTTTTACGATTCAATTTCATGATAATTGAAAAAAATTATACATTTTTGTGAAGTAGAAAAGTCACGCTTTCCGACGATGACAAAATATACCAGGTGTTTTATCAAGAATAAGGCAGTATGTAATTATTTAAAAAAATCGAATGTCTGTCAAACCAAAGGATTCGTCAATATGATGAAAAAAAAAATCCTTATTCTTCCAGAACAAACCGCATTCCGTTATCTTTTCTCGTTTTCGAGATATTCACTTAAAAAATTTGTCAGTTTATCTAAGGACACCCTGTATGATAGTAATAGTATAGTAATAGTATGTTATCCAATCGCAGGCGGTAAAACCGATGAAGCTATTGTTACTTATTTGAGTTGTGTTTACTTGCAGGTCACATAATATTCTTTTCCTTTTTTTTTTTTTCTTTTTTCCTCTTTTTCTCTTTTTTCTGTTTTTTTTTTTTCCTTCTTTCATTTTTTTTTTTCTTTTTTTTCCTTCTTTTCCCACTAGACACTGTAATGTATCATTCTTGCTGCACTATCCTTAAGTTCCAAGTCCAATCTGTTTTTAAACGCGTTTATACTACTGGAAGTCACTGTGCTCTCCATCAAGGCACTTCAAAAAGACACGATTTGTTAGGAAGTTTTTCTAGGAAGTTTGGCTGCTTTTTCTTTGTCTAGTTTTTTTTGAGTGCCCTCGAAGTTGTTGGTTTTGATTGTGGTAAAATATCCCTGACATGTCACAATTGTAGTATCCACTTGTTACCTTGAATGTATCAATCAGATCTCCCCTGTGCCTTCTTTCTCTTAATGTTGTTAATCAGTATCTCTCCAGTCTCTCAGGATAACTTAATTCTCTCATTTCTGGTGGTATCTTGGTTACCCTCTTCTGTATTTTTTTCTAAGATTTCCATGTCCTTGATAAAATTTGGATTCTACACTGTGTAGGCATATGCATGTTTAGATAAAGCTTTTGTACAGTTTGCCTATCATTTCGACGATGTGGTCTTTGAAAGCATGTTTAATCAGATAGACAAATGTACTGGCTTTTTTGGCTATGTTCAAAATGTGGTTTTCCCATTTCAAGTCGAATATCACTAGGACTCCGAGATCATTCTGCTCAGTGCCAGTTGTTAGTGCTGTGTTGTTCAGAGCATATTCTCCATTAGGATTGTTTGGGCCGATTCTAAGCACTGTACATTTTGACTCGTTGAGTTTCATACCCCAAGTTCCAGTCCATACCATTATGCAAGTCTGCTTTTAGTTGTGCTACATTGAGAAGGGGGTTGGCATATAGTTTTCCGTCGTCCGCAAAACTTGTAATTTTTGTTCCAATACAATTAACAAGATCGAAAAGGTATATTATAAAGAGAAATTGTTCCATTGACTCGAACCTAGTATAGTATAGTATCTTTTACACAGAAGATCTCCGATGAGTGTCAACCGCCTTTCCCGTACTCCAAAATGCTCTAGTTTTCCAAGCAACAGGTTATGTGGCACTTTATCAAATGCCTTTTCATAATCAAGATATATAATATCAGTGGGCTGAGGATTATCATGGTTTTCTGTCCAGCCATTAAGACTCTCCAGTAGGTTGGTGACAGTGGAGCATCTTGATAGAAACCCGTGCTGTGATGATGGTATTAAATTGTTCTCAATGAAAAAAACTGTCAATTTCTAGTCCGTGACTTTTTCCACGCACTTCAATGGGTTACATGTTGGACTAATGGGTCGATACTTCTCCGATTTGTGTCTGTTGCCTTTTTTAAAGAGGGGGGTCACTACAGAGAGCTTCCATTTCTCTGGTATGCGTGCCGAGTCGACGCATTCCTCCATTACCCCAGAGAGCAGAGAACCAACCGACTCACTACAGATTTGTAGCATTATGGTTGGTATTCTGTCTGGCCCTGGACTTGAGAATTTTTCCATATTATTTAGGGCTCTTTTGTCTTTTTCTTCTCTGAATTCTATGGTGTCTACCGAATTCCAGACTCTGGTAGGGGTTGAAGACGTAAGTGCTGCTGTTGGGTGAAGGATTTGTCAAACTTCTTCAGTTATTGAATCTCTAAGTGTTATTGTTGACACCTTAGAGTTCAAGTTTCTGCTTATATATTTGTAGATCCTTTTTGGTGAATCTGCTGTAACTAAGCCATGCTCAAATACTCTCCTAGCCTCGGCAAGTTTTTGTTTGAGTGTGTTATTTTGGGTCATATAGGCCTGATAGTTTTCGTCTGATTTGTTGTTTTTGGATTTATCCCAAACTTTACGTTTTTTTCTGATTTATTTAAAAAGTGATTGATTATTCCAAGGCTTTTGCTGGTTTGCCTTTACAGACTTCAATGAAATACATTTTTCTATTGCCCCATTTAAGGTCATCTCGAAACTTTCAAAGCTTGTGAGGCCCATGTTGGTTTCAGGATGGTGTCTAATATAGTTGTTTATCTCATCATAGTTGGCTGTATATAAATTCCTTCTTTTTACTTCAACAGTTGGTTTTGGTGGTAGCCTATGTGCTTTAGCAGTGACTACATGATCGCTACCTCCAACGGGTGGCTCAGATTTCAAATCAAAAACGCTTTTCCGATCGCTGCACACAAATAGATCCAACAGCGAGCTCTGATTGTTCCTATATCGTGTTTGAAAGTTGACTAATTGATATAGGTACATACATTGGTTTCTTGGTACATATCCATAAAGTTGTGCTTTTTTTTTCAGCTGGGAATATTGACAGGTTAGTTTGTTTCTAGATGCAAATGCCCTGCGTATACTTTCTATCTTCTGAGTGGCTCAGTTGTTATGCTACCTGGCCTGTAAATACATGCCACCAGGAATTTAACCTTGTCCAAAATTACGTCTGTCTCTTCAACATTGCTACTTCCCATCGTCGTTGTATTTGTTCAACGGACACAAGGCCTTACGTATAAGAAAGCTGTCAAGCTTTGGAAGCTTCCAATATATTTTTTTTATATACTGACATGACATGAGACTCAAACTCGAAATTCGACTCACACTGGATGCCATAAATTGGATGATATGGTCAAAGCATTGAGTCAAAGTCTATGTGGTGCTGTCTTTTTTCACAGGTTATAGGAAATACACGCTTTCCTGTGAAAACAGATCGCGATAGATAAATGTGGTTTAAGCATGGCTCCCCTGTGAGTCTTCGCTAGTAGGTTTTTCGTACACATTTTTGCGCATGGCTTCGAGGCCCCTTTACCACCGGGGCCCCGGTGCGCCGCACCGAATTGTCCTATGATAGCTACGCCACTGCATCTAGCAAGCTGTCCTTCGGAAGTTTTCATTTATGAAAGCCATTTTAGAGCCGCGTGATCTGTTCGAATTAAAAAACTTACGTCCGTAGAAATAGAGTTTTTGGTCTTTGTAGAATCAACTAAAAAAAGCTTTGATGTGATAGTGATATCTAAGACGCACAAAGTATATAACACAACTGATTTTAACATTCCAGAATACAATATATTTTTTAATGAAAGCACACTACACAGGTGCGATGGCTGTGTAGTGTATGTAAAGCAAGTGTATCTTATAGATAATACGTTGATTGTAGAAAACAAGTTAAAACTTTTAAAAACCACAATAGAAAAAAACCACAAAAAGATCGTTGTCTTTGCAACATATAGAAGTTTTTCAACAACCAAAGAGGAGTTCCTAGAGAATCTGAACACAGCAATGCAAAGGACTAATTTTGAACAGAAGGAAAGGTACCTCTTTGTTAGAGACATTAACATTGGCATATTGGAAACAGAGATAGACATTGTTAATGACTATTTAACTAACTTATAAGGACATGGTTTTTCCAGTATTATTAATAAAGCTACACGGAAAGTGGGAAATTCCAGTTCATGTTTTGACCACTGCTTTGTGAAATGTAATATTGAGGTATTTCAAACATTAAACGCTGATGGTTTTCGCAAAACAGAAATCAAAAGTATTGTAAACTGTGATTATATAGAATTGACTGATAAAAATGAAATTGCATACGAATTTAATATGTAGATACCTTACTAGCATTGGCAAAAAATTAGCGGATAATATAGTACAATACAAAGACCAAAAAGAAAATGGGGAGAAGAAAGGGGAATTATGTTCATTTTTTTTTTCGCTCTTATTTCAGAAAAAGAACTTAAAGAAGAAATACAGAATTCAAAAAATGGGGTCAAAGGGGGAGAGGATTGCATTTGTTCCAATATCGTAAAAAAATATGTTGAACCACTGATAAAGCTACTTCATCATATAGTGAATGTTACTTTCAGTACTGGAATTGTTCCTGAAATCTTAAAAACCACTGTAGTCTTACCAAAATTATTGGCATACCTCGAAAAAAATGAATTCTTGCGCTGTAATCAATTTGCTTCGAGGGAAAATTTCAGTACTGCGCAGTGCAGAGTGACAGAATAGTTATTTATGTATCAAGGGTACTAAGTAGATGATTATGCCCTGAGGGCGAGAGTCTCACAAAGCCGAGGGCCTCTGGCCCGAGGGTTCGTAAGTCGCCCGAGGGTATATATATCTATTAGTACCCGTGGTGCATACAAACTTTTATGTCATACCAGTTGGTTGTGAATAATAAATACCTGGGAAAAAATTGTCACTTCGCAAATTGTCATCAGTGTGCAAACATCATAATTTTTTGACAAAAATAATATGTTTATCAGAGTAAATTTATATTTTGTTAATAAAGAATAAGTTAATTGAAAACTATTTTTTGCGTCTTTATGCCCGCGCGGGCCATAATGTGTACTTTATGCCCGCACGGGCATAAAGTAATGAATTATGTAGATGGTATCTAAGGTATAAAAACACAATAATGTATTGGTATGACCATGGGCGTCGTTACGAGATTTCTCAGGGGGGGGCAGTATTATAATAAGACGATTTCCATTAGCGCCGCAGGCAACCGCCGTAGGCTAATTTTTTTAGTGCCACGCCCTTTTTTGAGCATTTTAAGGTACTTAGTTGATGACAAATTCACTGTCCGCATCATTTGTTCAGTGGCGACGCCAGGGGGAGCCAGAAGAGGCCGGGGCCGCCACTGAAATTTAGCCGCCCCCCCCTGAAAACTTGCTCTCATGTCGGGAACAATGCAATATAACATCAGCAGCCTCTATCGGTTAATTCGGTATTCGGTGAGCACAGGCCAAGAATCGTAAACAGTAACAGGAATTCTCATCCTCATAAGGCGTACGTTCGTCAACTCTCGAGTCGGCAGGGCCTGCGAGTGACGTCACTACTAATTAGCAGCATAACAGCCTATAATGATGACGTTACCCGCAGGCCTCGATGGGATGCTTGCGATTCAGGTTGTGCTTGTTTTTTCGTCAATTTTAAATGTAGAAAAGGTGATTTTAACTAGATTGCAACGATTACTGTGACCTGTGACTGTTTTAAACTCGGCTAATGCATTTTACGCCAAGTGTTGAGGTGTTCGGCTGAGATGGCAGACATTTTCAGCTAAGAAGTAGTCCTATTAGGTTGAGTGTTCTTGGGCACAGGCAACTGCGGTGCTGCTTCCGGTTTCCTGGGATTACATCAAACATAATAGTGTCGACAGGTTCTTCCCATTTTTTATTCCAAAGAAGAAAAGCAGTAAAATAAAAACAAATGCCCCCCCTAAATTTTTATGGCCCAGTCTGCTCCCCCCCCCCCTAACATAGAACCCTGGCGTCGCCACTGCATTTGTTTAGGTAATTTTCTAATGGCCGGTATTATAAAACACTGAATCGATGATTGAGTTTCAACCTTGGGTTGACTCCATGCAAATTGATAGGATTCAACCGAAGGTTGGAACACTAGATACCATCGGTTCACTGTTTTATAATACCGGCCCTAAGTCAAGTGAAATTCAATTCCGTTGAATGTAATGAAAATGTCAGCCAATTTTTCAAAGTACCTAACAAATTTTGAAAAAATGGAAAAAAGCAATACGAATACGAACTCTCTTTTACTGCTTTCTTGTTTAAAAGACTATTTCTAGGGGGGCAAGTGCCCCCCTTGCCCCCCCTTGCCCACCCTTGCCCCCCCCCCCCAAACGACGCCCATGGGTATGACATAAAAAATATTAAAACACCTTGATAAAGGCAAAAAAGTTATAATCAAAGATTGACGGCTGTGTGCACGCTTGGGAATGAGGAGGAATGAAACTCGTGTATTTCTTGCAAAATTTAATTCAAAATATCAGTGCAGAGCGCTTTCGGCCTTAGGCCATCATCAGTGTTACCTGGAAGCAGAAGGAAGACCTGAATATTAACCTAATACATCCTAACATCAAGTTCACCCTAGAAATAGAAAACAATAACAAAATTGACTTTCTCAATCTCTCAATTTCAAGGAAACCTACCAACGACTTACAGTTTATAATATACAGGAAACTCACACAGACAGATCATGCAATTTCCAACTCTCCTAACCACCCCCAACAACATAAATTAGCGGCCTTTCATTGCTATATACATAGACTTCTTAACACCCCCTTATCAAAAGAGGACTATGAAATGGATGAAAACTTTCACGACCCTGATATGATCGACAAACTTATTATGAAAACTAAATACAACCGTTTCAGGAGCGAAATTTACCCAGTAATCAACTTCTACTGAATATATAGCTTTACCCTTTTTAGATTCAGCCATCAACTCCAAAATATCCTTTGCAGTTCGCCAAAATGTCCAGAATAAACAAATCTCATATAAAACTTGCAATAGTTTGGCAACATACTTGGTCAATACCAAAGATAAAATAGATCACCTTTCAAAAAGTGGCATCTACAAAAAAGATTGCAATAATTGTCAAAAAACCTACATAGGCCGTACATGTAGATCGCTAAAAACTCGTATACAAGAGCAGATCACTAAGCAATCTTCAGCATTTGGCGAACACCTGAGAACTACTACACAACTTCAGCCCCTATTCCAATTCTAAAATTATCCACAACATTTCCTCTAAAAATTTTAATCGTCTAGATTTCATGGAAGATCAGTATAGAATTGCGTAGCAATGAATTATGTCTGAACACTCAGGTAAATCTGAATAGATCATACATCCCCTTGCATAGACGCCTTCAAAATGTATCCCCTGACCGTCGTTGTGTGGATTCGATGACCAAGATGTCACTTCACCAATGGATTTTCCTTTCCTTTCCATTCTCCATTTATTTGATTTACATCCAAACCTGTTTTTGCTTGGATCACATCTGAGGATCACATGTTTGATTCGAGGTGTCAGCTGTCTTCGCTAATTAGGCAATCCAACGACCTGTCCAAATGGCGTCTGGTTGGCAAACATTAAACAAAAAACATGTTTTTTTCTTTTGGCAGGATTAAGCCTAGTACTCATAACAGCGAAATTCGCTCTTTTTTGACATTGCTTCGACAATTTGACGAGTGTGGGAAATTTGACGTTTGTTTGTTTATCTTGAGTTTATTTGGAATATTTTCAAACTAATCACAGTTTACTTTGTTATAATATACTTTTTGAGATGCAGAGTGAATATTTAAAGACTTAAATGCAGGAAAATCGGGATGTGGGCGAACGGTTAGTTTGAAAAAATGTCCAGTTGACATTTTGACCCACAGTTTCCACAAATGAAGGCCTACAAAAGGTTAGATTCTCACAAGTATTTTGAGTCTGGCTTAATTTTAGATGCAGGAACAGTGGTAATGAAAAATTTTCACGTTTTAAGTGGAAAATTTTGAAACAGAGGGCAATGAAAAAAGCCTCAAAATCATCCTTGTTACCTTGTTGAAACTACTTCCACAATCAACTACAAGACACGTTTGTGGCATTTTTGATTGGAAGAAACACTAATGAAGTCAATAAAATGAAAAAATAAACAAAGTTCATTCACAAAACAACCACAAAATGCACTTTAAAAAGCTTTAAATTCCATATGCTCATATACGGGATAATGAACTGCCGCCCACAACGCACTTTTTGACAGGTCGTTGGAATGCCTAATATACACGGGGCGAGTACTCAAATCTGACCCTTTTCTGACATCGTTGACATGTACCAACCTGTATTCTAACCTCATAAAAATTTCAAAATGCCGGCTGGTTGGCAAAAGTCGCGTGGTTTGGATTCCCTAATCAAAAGTTTCGATTTAATAGGAAGAATCTTTTTACAAAAAGTTGTAAAAGTAAGGCACAATCGACTTAAATTAATACCTATTCAACAAATTGAACCCCAAAGCCAGCTGTAAGGAAGTAATTTTACCACCTAGTTCCTTAAAATGAAATGTGATATATATTCTAATTTTAAAGTGTTGTAACGTACGTACCTGTCGAATGTGTCTTCCTGATTTTAATGATTATTCTCTGTACTCTACCTGACGAAGTAAGTAGGAAAGACTCCCATCCTGGGATTGATCTCTTTTCTTTCATTATATTACTTTTTAGATTCCTAAATTCCTCAAACGGAAACTCAAAGCCAATCAATCTCTTTACAATTTTAATGCCTCCAGGTAGCACTGATGATGGCCTAAGGCCAAAAGCGCTCTACACTGATATTTTGAATCAAATTTTGCGCGAAATACACAAGTTTTATTCCTCCTTGGAAAAGTTATAGGAATTTTCCTTGACTTACGTAAGGCATTTGACACTGTGGCACACTCGATTCTGCTTAAACGTTTGGAGCAAGTTGGTATCAGAGATATTCCAATGAATCTTATTAAATCATACTTAACCAAAAGAAAGTAGAGTACTAACATCAGGTGTTCAGGTTCAGAGCGATAAACTAGAGATAGAGTTTGGTGTGCCGCAGGGTACGGTGCTTTCTACATTACTTTTTATTATATACATAGATGGTTTTATGTCTTCGCTTGATAGAGAGGATATCTGTTGCTTTGCAGATGATTCTTGTGCAGTAATTAGTGGGGATGACTGGAAATCTGTGAAAATGAGTGACTGTGAAAAGGCTTTGCAAAAAATCAAATGGTGGCTAGATGGCAGTTTACTGTCACTCAATATAGATAAAACTAAAATAATAACTTTTTCTTTATCTACGCGTTCATTACCAGATTTCCGAAGTATTGAATTGCATGGTGCTTCATGCAAATTGGATACTCAATGTAATTGTGTTGAAATGGTTCAAAGAATCTCTTCCCTCAAATATTTGAGAGTGTTCATCGATGAAACTTTTACTTGGAAGGATCAAATAAAATATGTCACGAATAAAATAATATAAATTTTATGAATTAAGGCACATTTTATATTTTAGGATACTTAAACAAGTGTAGTATTTTCTTATCTCTCTTATCAAAAATCCCTTCGCCGATTTTCCCTAACTTTGGCAGGTTTGTTTGTAGAAACAAAAGGTGAGCACTTTCCAAAATTTACCAGTTTCTGAACCGGTGCAATACCGGTTTAATAGTTTACTCATCAAACCGTTCCAAAATGTACCGACTTCGTACCGGTTGAACCCAATCGTTCGTTCCAAAATTGACCGGAATGATCAGCTGTTTGAAACCGGTGCGGCACCGAATCCACCGGGAACTTGTGTCGCTTCTTTTGGTTGGGTTGGAGATTTTTTGACACTTTTGTTTTGACCATAGAGGAATATAATAGGCTGTTCATTTGTACTTGCTCTACCTGCTCGAAAATTGAAAAGATCTGCTATTTATGAGCTTTTAATATATGGGACAAGTGAACGCCAATCTGCTGAGATCTGCTTGAAGCAAGAAAAGCAGTAGGGGAAAGCCGCCAACAGTGGCCAGGTCCCGACAGTGGTCATTCCGTTATAATTCGGAAAAACTTTGTCAGTCAAAGGCCCCCACCACTTTACATTGCGCGTTTAGTTGTATGATTCGACCCGCAAAACCTTGAGGCGATTAGTTCCATTTTGTATGAGCTAGAGTGAGAATGTGAAAATTCGGGGCGAAAACGTAGATTTTGAGGTAAGTTTCCAGTGCTTTCACACCTTTTGCTGAAATGATTTCCGAAATAGCTATTTACCTAACAAGTGCGGAAAATGAATTTTTCCGCACGCGGGTGCCGTTCACCGAACGACGCGTAGCGGAGTTCGGTGAAGCAGCCGAGTGAGGAAAAATATTTTCCGCAAGTGTTAGGTACAATATTTTTCCTACAGGCGTAAAAATGTAGAATTTTTCTCTTTTTTTTTTGACAGCCGTGCGGTAAAAATTTTTCCGCACTGACAGCCGTGCGGAAAAACTTTTTCCGCACTGATATGCGTGCGGTAAAAGTTTTACCGCACGGTGCGGGAAAACTCATTTTCCGCACGCATATCAGTGCGGAAAATCGATTTTTCCGCACGGCTGTAGGAAAAAGTATTTTTTCAATAAAAGCTGTGGTGCTTTGACTCTAATTTAACGATATTTAAATTCTCAAATTGATTTGTTTTTTTGCTCAAAATCTATTTTTTTTATTCAACATGTGGTGTTCCCTACGGTGGTCACTACAGCGTTCCGTACAATGGCCACTACTTACCTGGTAATTATAGGGGTGGCCACTGTCAGTTAATTTTTTTTCAGAATATGGCAGCATCAGAGCGTCCAAAGCTGGGTCATGGCAAAATATTTGAAAATACAATAAAGGCAGCCATACGCCTTGTTCAAGACAAATAAGAAGTTTTGCTCATGATTTCGCGAAACATTTCAACAAAAAAATGCCCCAAGCATGGGTTGACAATCAAAGCGCAGGAAAACACTGGTTCGCAGGGTTTATGGAAAGAAACCCATCTGTATCTCTACGACGGTCTGCTGAAGCTACATCTCTGGCAGGAGCTGTAGGATTCAACAGAGTTATGGTCGGAAATGTTTTTGAAAATTTGAAACAACTGTATGAAAAAAATGATTATCACCCATCGCAGATTTGGAATGCAGATGAAACAGCATTGACAACTACTGTTTAAGGCACAAACAAAGTCTTCACAGAAGGGACAAAAACAAGTGAGCCAAGTCACCTCAAGTGAAATAGAAACCATAAATGCTATTGGGAACTTCGTGCCACCACTTTTAATATTCCCAGGAAATTTTTTTCAAAGACCAACTTAGTTTTTCCCTTACGTTTGCTTATTAGCTATTTTCTAAGATAGTAAAAACAAGTTATATTGACATTTTTTTCAAATTTATTGGTGGCCACTGTTGAGGTTGATGATGGCCAGGTAGGAGTATGTCCCCAACAGTGGCCAATTATATAAACATATTGAAATACAAAATTCACAAGAACAAAATGATAGTTTTTGAAAAAATGATTTATTCTGGTTAAAGATAAATATATTTACTGTATGAAAAATTATTAAACGCGTTTAAATTGCTTCAGATAAAAAAGTAGTACGCGGTTCTTTGAAAAGGTGGCCACTGTTGGCGGCTCTCCCCTACAAATGAACACCCTATAATAGTAGTGAACTACGCTTTGAATTGACACTATGAGCAATCGTTCGTTTGCTTGCAGATTGTAGAATGGAAAGATGTTTGTGTGTGTGCGTGAACAATTTTTCCCTCAACCATTATGAACTCTAATCTACAAAATCGTACTGAACACTACCGTTTGTTTACTGTTAAAAAATAGATACCAACCTTACTGCACCCCACACCACACCACCATACATACCAAACAACAAATAACACAACGAAACTTTCACACCCAGAGCGTTCCGAAATGTACCAGAAAAATCTTGTAACCAGACTTATACCTAACTTCTACCGGAATTTTTTGACAGCTACCGGTTTATTTAACTGGTCAATTTATCGGTGAAATTTGGAAAGTGCCCACCATCTTTTGCCTCATTTAGATTTATCGTAATTATTTCAGTGGCGTTCCAGTAGCACTATAGCGTGGAAATCAGTGGCGTAGCCAGGATTTTGTGTTGGGGGGGGCAAATTTGCAGGAAGCGTCTCTTGCGGCCCTACCGCGACCACTGCCGGAGGCAAAGCGCCGCAGGCGCGAAATTTTTGGGTGCCACGCCCCTTTTTCAGGTTTCTCTACGCTATTTTTGGGACTGTTTATCTTAATATTGAAGAAATATTCATAAAATTTAAGGGTCTTGGGGGGGGCAAATGCCCCCTTGCCCCCCCCCTGGCTACGCCAGTGGTGGAAATTGACCAAAATTTTTAATCTTCCAATTTTCCTTAACTTTCTCTTCATTTTCAATTTCCACGCCTTGCGGTTGTTGTAACCGACAGAACTTCATTCCTTTCAACATTGCTTATGCGGGCATCGCATACACCAAGCTTCAACACACATGAACCAAACCTACATAGTAATAAGGAGCTTATAGTCTAAGAGCCAGCGCCGAAAAAATTCTCTGAATTTACTAAAGCTAGTTTTTGGACAGTTGCTTACAGTATATACGTCCATAAACATACCGCGGTCGGTCAAGCGAAACATGGGACAAGGACCCAGGGTGTCTTGTTAAAGGTGTCGAGATAACTTGGGTAATGTAACGAATTTACTAAAGCTGAAAATCGTTATACATAATATATAACATATAAATAACAGTAGTGTTAATCAGTCAGTTGAATAGCGGGACCGTGCTGGTCATTCAGCCCCAATAAATGTAAAAATCTGCAAGAAATATTAATATTACTGAACAAACCTATTAATTTAAACTTCAACCTACAATTTTGAATTGTCACTGTCACGCTGTCACTATAAAAAAAATAGACCTATTATTTTTTTTTCACATAAATTGGGGCTGAACTACCTCAATGGGGCTGAATGACCGGCCCAGTTCCGCTATTCAACTGACTGACAAACATCACTGTTATTTATGTGTTATATATAATATGTATAGCGATTTTCAGCCTTAGTAAATTCGTTGCATTACCTAGCTATCTCGACAACTTTAACCAGACACCCTAGGTCCTTGTCCCAAGTTTCGCTTGACTGACCGAGGTATGTTTATGTACGTAAATACTGTAATCAACTGACCAAAAACTGGCTTTAGTAAATTCAGAGAATTTTTTCGGCGCTGTCTCTCCGGCTATTATTCGAGTTAGGACCGATCCCATAAATGTTTGGGTCTATTGGAAGATTGGGAAGTTTGGTAATGAGCGGAGAACCACGCAACTTCCTATAACAACACCAAACAGAAATCAAAAAAGATCTGTAGGGTCGTAGTGGTTTAGTTGTTTAGAGCGTAGCATCGGCAATGCTGAGGACGCGGGTTCGAATCCCGCCTAGGACCGAAATTTTTAATCCTCCAATTTTCCTTAACTTTATCTTCATTTTCAATTTCCACGCTTTTCGGTTGTTGTAGAAGAACCAAACCTACATAGTAATAAGGAGCTTATTCGAGTTAGGACCGATGCAATAAATGTGTGGGTCTATCGGAGGATTGAGAAGTTTGGCAGTGAGTGGAGGAACACGCAACTTCCTCTAACAACACTAAACAAAAATCGAAAAAGATCTGTAGGGTCGTAGTGGCTTAGTTGGTTAAAGCGTAGCACCGGCAATGCTGAGGACGTGGGTTCGAATCTTACTAAGGCCCAAAATTTTCAATCCTCCAATTTTCCTTTATTTTTTCTTCATTTTCAATGCTTAGCATTTGGCATCAAGTAAAAAAATTAATAAGAGTATCTACCTAAGTATAAGTAACCTGAGCCTAGTTATATAAAAAGATTGAAATTTAAAAAAAAAAAAAACATTCAAAAAGATAAAAACAAAATAATGCTTACGCCTAGAGAGTAAGTACTGAAACCGTAAAAAAAAACAATTATGAACTTTACCTTCTGAATTGTAAAATAACCTTTAAGAATTTTTTTTTCAAAAAACTAAAAGGCAGACTACAGATCCACTACCTCAAATTAACTGAACTGAAGGTATTACTGGAGACTGGTGGCTCAAAATAGAGTTCACTGGCGAGAATAAAGAGAGGCCTATATGTCCACAGATGGATGATTATCCCGCTTTTAAAACCGTTACAATTGTTCTAGAGAGTATCTATCGAATAAGCTTTTTTTCTCATTGCACTGTTTTACATACAACGTTTAAGTCTCAGAGTAAACAATACAGTCCTGTCGGGCACCTCTTTTATCTGATCACGTCCAACATAGGATTTGTTACAGTTGAGGTGTAATACCAGGGATTATTATTCAGTTAATTTGGATCAAAAGTTCACGGCATAAGAACTCGGTTAATAAAGCTCAAAATGATATATCACGAAAGCACATTTATTCAAATTAAAATTTATTCATTTTGTTTCACGTTGAAAACCCTCACCTAATTTCCATAAAACTATAAATTTATTTAACGAATTTCGAAAACTTTTCGGTTCTCAATTGAAACATGCAAAACAGAGCACCCGGGAATCATTTTGCCACTTCATAAAACAGGTAAACGGAAAATTGCGGTTGCAGGCGTTTTTTTTTTTTTCGGGTTTCTGTAAAATTCATGCGGGCCTAGAACAAATATAGAGCTCGGTCAATGGGTTTTTTAAAATTTAGTTTGCATGCACGTATGTATAGGTACTTCATGACTTTTGACTATTCAATTTACATTTCTACGCTAAATAAGCCCTTCAAAGTCAATAATTTGCTTTCTAAGTAATTCTAACGGCCAGAGAGAAACTACATACGGTCACTTTGAACTCCGAGAAAGCCACATTTATGGCCGTTTTCCGATAGTTATAAACAACTTTGGAAAGTGATCGACTAACAGTGACTTTATAGTCGTGCACAGGCTTTGAATATAAAGCAGTTGGTCCAGTAGTTAGCCAATAAACTGGCTATTTAAATTCGGTTTGGAAGTATTTATTGATGGGGAATAATTAATGAATGGCGAATACTTTTAGTTATTTTTTCCATTTATTCATGTAAAAACTTTGTTGTGAATATTTTGCGTTTGATAATAAATTTCCAGCATAACCACCCATTCGGGAGGGCAAAAACAGCAGCAGGGTTAAGCGACATATTTCCCAACTTTTAATAAAGATAAAAGATCCCGAAGAAACATATTCTTAAATTATGCTCCGTAGCAGTCTGTGGTGGGTGTTAAATTTTTCTGGGGTAGATCCTTTTAGTTGGAGCGATTTTTTTTAAGACCCCCTGTCAAGCCCGTTACAAGCCAAATTAAATGTTTTCATTTTGCGGCGCATGGGGGATTTAATTGAATTGCTTTTTCTTGTCGCGCGTGGTGTTTTTTTTTTATTATTGCTCCGCCACCTTTTTCTTCTGCGGTTAAGGAAATTGCCACTTTTTCCCACCTGGAATGGGATATTAAGCGGGACATTTCAACAGAATTTAATACCGGCAAAATCCCGAAGTTAACAAAAAAAAAGTCACGTTACTCGAGTATTAGAGGAAGTTGATGCAACAGAGGAGAAATAAAGTTTTGAACAGCGTACTTACTTGATCGTCATGATGAATGAGTGGATACAGACTGTCAGGGCAACAGAGGAGAAATAAAGTTTTGAACAGCGTACTTACTTGATCGCCATGATGAATGAGTGGATACAGACTGTCAGGAGGCCATTTGGTAAATATCAAGTATTATGGTGGTGATACACACATACAAATAAAAAAAGTGTCGAAAATTTCAATGATAATATTAAGAACTATTTAATTTTACAAAACAAGATTAGCAGATCTTGAATTTCATTTCATCTCTAAAGGCGGAGTCTAGTCTTGGTCCTGATAAAATTCCATCCTTCATTCTAAAACTTTCCAGTCCTATAGCTACTATTCTAAATTCTCTAATGAAAGCTCCTATTCCAGAAATATGGAAATCATCGTTAGTGGTACCAATATTTGGAAAGGGGGACAAGCTGAAACCATCTTATCACAGACCAATAGGTCTCACCAGTGTACTCTGCAAATGCATAAAGAAAATCGTGGTGAATGAGCTAACATCTTTTTTAATAGAATAACAAGTAATACCAGATTGTCAGGATAGGTTGCTACGGAAGATCAACATCTAATAACCTGCTGGAAAAATTAAACAAATGGACACAAATGACAATAATATACCATTTCCCAATTTCCACGCTTTTTGTTTGATGTAACCTACAAAACTTCATTTCCTTTCAAGATTGTTCATGCGGGCATCGCATACACCAAGTTTTAACACACATGGACGCAACCTATATATAGTAATAGGGTAACTTATTCGAACTAGAACCGATGCCATAAATGTGTGGGTCTATTGGATTATTGAGAAGTTTGGTAAGGAGCGGAGAACCACGCGACTTCCTCTAACAACACCAAACAAAAAATCAAAAAGATCTGTAGGGTCGCGGTGGCTTAATTGGTTGGAGCGTAGCACCGGCAGTGCTGAAAACGCGGGTTCGAATCCTGCCCAAGACCAACATTTTTAATTCTCCAATTTTCCTTAACTTTCTCTTCATTTTCAATTTCCACGCTTTTCGGTTGTTGTAACCGACAAAACTTCATTTCCTTTTTATATAGCCTATGTTTAGATTAGTTCAGTTTCTTGAATACATCCTCCATTACCAGCGTGAGAATTTGTGGTGATATAGCATTTTCCCGTCTGATTTTTCTCTTAATTTGACAGGAATTGGTTTTCTCTCTGAGCTGTAATTTCCATGCATTTCTGAATATGTTATGAGTGATACACGGAAAAGGTATTCGTTGGCTCTTTCTAGCAGGATTTTTATGGTAAGAAGATAATTAGTATTGGAACCATGGCGAATCCAGCATGTTGAAAAGACTGTAAGCTGCCCCTCTTAGGTGAGAAACAGTTGGTGATGATTTCCATACACACCTTCTATAACTGGGAGAATAACGAGATACGAGAGGCTTTCGGTCTATTTATTCTGATGTTCTTGCCAACTGAATAGTCATCGTCATCAATTGGGACTCTTCCAAAACTGTGGCAAATGATGTTATCGTCGAACCATAGATGACTAAGTCATTTGGCGTTTATAGTGATGACATGTCTAAACCAGTCTAGTTTCTTGAATACGTCCTGCATTCACTGTCAGATCTCTTTGAATTAAATAAGTATTATCTCGTATTTTCTGTAAAGTTTTTGTGTTGTTATGATGTTACGGCTCATAGCTCAATGTTATCGAATTATATCTCATTATCCATGAAAACGAGATCTAGATTATATTCCTTAGCCTTTTCTATGATAGTCCTTATGGCCAGGAAATGGTCAAGAGTGCTGAAACCATGGGAAAATCCAGTCTGCTGGGAGAATAAGGAGACATAAGGGTAGTTTCCGATGTCAGTCCTATCATCTTTTTCGAAAAGCTGAACTACGGGCTTAAAAGTCCATTTTTCTGGTACTTCCACACTCTTGGGACTGTTGCAGTTTAAACGGGATAATAAGACTTTAATATATTATTGTCTATACGATCTTTTGTACTGAAGTGCGAGTTTCCTCCACTTTACACTAGCATTTGCCTTAAAAACATTATGCAAACATATTAAGCAAATGCAACTTAGGTTAGTCTAATTATGCTTGCTTAATTTAATATGAAATTAGTAACAGTAAAAGGGAAATTCCCACAGCGGGGTACTTATCGTTTGTTCTGATAACTGCAGAAGTTCCACGCTTGTCTGTCTAAGGAGTAAGATCATGGAGACCTTTGAGACGCTTCCAGAGGAAGATTTTCTAACCAGTCTGGCACTTGGTATTCACATTAGCTGCAAGGCACCGTGAACCGCGGACTACGGCGAAATTCCAATATAAATTGGAAGGGCAAACTACCTGGACATCACCACCAATAAAACTATGTGGAGGAATACCTTGGTCGCTGAGAGGCCCTTGGAGGATTCTTCAAGAGAGGAGGGGCTGTATTGGATACAGGGGTACAGAAAACCGTCAAATCCTGTCACACAAATCCCACAATAGTGGATATTCGTCTCCAATTTGAGCAATTCAGCCTTTATGTGCGATCTCTCGATTCAAAACCACCTGGTCACCTTGTCGTTTTCTCTCTTGTCACACGTTCACCGCACCCAACATCAAGGACTTGGCGTAGGAAAACACGCCTAGTTTAAAAATAAGTGTAAGTAGCACAAGACAAACGTCACTTCAAGAAACAACCAATAATCACGTCTTGTCCTCTCATTAGATACTTCGAATCAATCGATCCCACATGAAAACACGGCCACAGAATCCATAAAATCTTTGAATATTTCAAATAATGGAAATATGACGCATTGACGCCATCTACTAGCACAATCAAATTTTCAACATAGTACCGAGCAATATTCTACCGATAGTACCGGCGGCGACAACTATTCGTGAACCCAAAAAATTACCGAAAAATAGTCGGAGTCGATTCCAAGCATTTTAGCCACAAAATATTCAATTATCAACAACCGCCGTTGCTACAATGCAAAGTACCATGAAAGGTACCCGAAACTTGGGCGCATATCGACCAAAATCTTGGTTGCTGCGGAAGGACAGTGCCGTACCAGAATATAATCATATGAAGAAATTAATAATAACAAAATATGCCTGAAATGGTCACAAAGAAATTTATGAACGTATTAACTCCCCTCTTTCCCCTGTGAGAAAAATTTCAATTAAATTTTTCTCAAGATGTGTTCAACATACAATAAGAGAAGACAAAAAAAAAATCTGTGGTTACAGGTTTAAGATCCTGAACATGCCAAAGTCCTACCTTCTTTACATTTGGATCTCCAAGCTCTCTCGCTAGGGTGAAACCAACATATTTAGGTGCCAATTTCTAAGTGAATGCATTGGCAGCATTTGATAGTACACGATTTTTATGATATACAAGGTCCCCCACTGTATATTGAGTAGGCCGCCGACGCAAATCATAACAAGCCTTGGTCCTATTGTGCGCCTGTTTGATTCTACGACCGATGTCCACAAACACCTCCTTCAAAAGATCACCACGGCTGGAATCAGTAAAATTCACTGGATCCGTCTCCGATATACCATTTCTATGTAGTTCCCTAGACAAAATATGCTCCCTTCCAAATACGACAAAGAATGGCGTAACGTTAGTCACCTCGCTAACACTAGTATTAGTCGCGCAAGCAACTTTCCGCAAAAGTTTATCCCATTTACGCTGATGTTCGGAAACGTAAGAGGTTTTAATGGTTCGGTGAGCCCGCTCTACAGGATTAGCCTGTGAGTGATAAACGGCATTGAATAAGATTTTGATTTTATACTCCTCACACAACACAGTGAATTCGCGGCTCTTAAATTGCACACCGTTATCGTATATAAGAAATTAAGGAACATCATACTCCAGGAAGACATACTCCTCAATCAAGGACGAGACCATAAAGGCGGTCGTGGAACGCATAGGGAAACGAATGATATATTTCGAAAGATAATCCGACACCGCCAAGATGAAACGGTAACCCCGCGATGATCTGGGCAATGGCCCAACTATGTCTACACAAATCATCTGAAAAGGTCTCACGACGTCGGGTCGTTTACATATTTGCCCGGCAGGGGTTTGATGCAAGCTCTTGTGTTAGGCACATACTGAGCAATGCTTGAGATATGCTGTTACAACCGTGCGCAAGCGCGGCCAATAATATTTCAACTTAATACGCTCGAAGGTTTTAAATATACCAGCGTGACAACCCTTGGTAGAATCGTGAAACTCCACAACAATATTCCGCTGAAGTTCCTTAGGAACTACCTCACGCCATGCATCAGACTTACTGTGCAATCCCGGATATTTGCAGGGAACATATTTATAATCTTTCTCGGATTCAGCTCTCCAGTCAGGAAATTTTAAGGGATGTTCAAGAATCTGCTGGCTCTGGCGAACAAACCAACGGTCTTTAACATCGACAGACACCGCAGTTACAGAATTCACAATTGGTATTGAACGAGAAAGAAGGTCAGGCAGATAATGTTCCCTTTCGATGTTTTATTTCGAAGTCAAAGCTCTGAAGACGAAGAGCCCAACGAGCCAATCTCCCGGAAGGCTTCTTAAGATTATGTAGCCAAATAAGCGAATGATGATCGGTGATCACTCTGAACCTATACCCCTCTAGGTATGGCCTTAGATATTCAATGGACCAAATAATCGCCAGAAGTTCTCTTTCGGTAGCTGAATAATTGCGCTCGGCACGCGACAAGGACCGGGAAATATAACAAATGACCTTAGTATCCTCTTCGTGTTGCTGAAGAAGAGCAGCACCATTGCCAAATAAACTAGCATCCGTCTCAACTATGAAAGGCTTTGAAAATTTCGGACAACTCAAAATGGGTGCGGAAGAGAGACACTCTAAGATATTTGAAAGCATCTTCACACTCAGAAGACCAACTCCAAGAGCGACCCTTCTTCAATAAGGCCGTCATGGGAGCTGCTTTGGTGGAGAAATTGGGGATGAAGCACCGATAATAGCTGGCGATGCCTATAACTCTTCGAACCTCGGTTAGAGTAGGAATGTTTACGATTGCCCTAACCTTATCAGTGTCCACAGACAGACCTTTTTCGTTGACCATATATCCCAAGTATTTCAACTCTGAACGACAGAACCAACTCTTTTCTGGAGATATAGTCAACCCAGCCCTCAACAAGCGGCAAAATACAGAATCCAAGATTTGTAGATGTCGTTCAAAGGTATCCGCCACGCAAATCACGTCATCAAGATAACTGAAATAGTATGGCACCAAAGTTGGATCGATAAGTTTATCCATCAATTTTTGGAAGGTAGCAGGACTATTGGTTAGTCCAAAGGGCATCCTGGTGAATTGAAAGTAACCTCTTCCTGGTATGGCAAACGGCGTATACTCTCGAGAGGATTTTTCCACTAGAAATTGCGAGAAAGCCGAATTTAAATCAATCGAACTCAAGTATTTGGTATTCCGAAATTTGTCAAGAATATTATTTATAAATGTATGTGAATACTGCTAAATCATTAAATGCGAAATTCAATGGTTGCTGAAATACATTAACAATAAATCATCTACAAGGCAAATAAATTTTCTTGAAAACCTATTGAATTGAATAACAATGCTCATTCTGAAGGAATTATTCAACCAACTCCAAATTTTGTTTCAGTTGCGTAGCATCAAACATCCACGGAAAATCCCGAGGTCACATTTTCCTAACCGGGTCAGCTACGACAGCAGTTTTCGATTCTCCTTCAATGGGAACTGATAGAGACAAATACAGCTTATCCTGGTCAGTCAACAGTCATTCTGCCATTGTCGAATACAGACTGTTCTACAGGCAACAGCCAAGACACCATTCCGCCCACCATCAACACAGAGAAGACTCTAATGAATTTAGAAATTCTAGAATTAATGGTACTCGATTAGTTGGAATGAAACCCGAATGGGTTTCTATGGTAAGATTTTTTCTTATTGTTCTACGTTCTAATATTAATAATTTTTTTTTTTTTTTGCAGAACATTGCTGGTCCAGGAGTGATCAACCCTAACTATCCAGGATCCAACCCTCCGCCATATCCCGGTGTAACAAAACAAAAAATGACTTACACCATTCAAAATTTACAGTCGGCAACTACTTACGAGGTCAGGGTGCAAGCGAAAAATGAACAGGGTTGGAATAAGTTATCACCAGTGTTTCATTTTACTACCAGAGCTAACGGTAAGAAACTTTTTTTATATAATTACTTGAAATTATGTAAACATGGTGCCATGCAGCTGCGTTCCAAAACTTACCATAAATTTAAGAGTCAAGTAATGGCAAACCAGTCCAATTTTCAATTCCTTGTTTCAGATATGGAGAATCTTATTGAACCCTCAGCCCAGCCGGCCGTATATGGTTCAAACCAAGGCCAATCCTCCAACAGTAACCAAATACGTCCGATATTAACTAACATCCCCTACATCCTGTCGGTATGTGTTTACTTTTTGATTAATTAAAAACTGGTACTACAGAATTCAGTGAGTGTTTAAAACAAAAACAATTCCGTAACCCAAAACGTATTTTGTTTAACCCCTTTGTGATAAACTGAATTAAATAAATGTAAATTTCGCTTAGAAAATAAAAAAGACAACAAGTAAAAAACGGACCTACTTGATGTTGAGTGTTGTCAACATAATATACCTATGTGAATGTTACCATGCTACATTTTTGAATGTGTAGAATTTCCTATTTATATATCAATTTTTACACTGTATTTGAAGTTATTGAATGGAAGCACCATTTATTTTCTTTGGTTCTTATTGTAAAATTTTAAATCAGTGTATAAACCATTTATATACTTATAAGTATAATTTTAACAAGCTTAAATACATTTTACTTTTTGTTTTTTAGAATGATATTTGTATTTCAGTATAAAAAAATATGTCTAAAATAATCTCAACCAATATCACACTATAAGTTGTAATAATTGTATCACATTCCTTTTACCAAAACATTTTGTATGGAAAATATTTAAAATTTATATTATAAAAGCACAATTTGTCCTGTAAACACTTATTCCGTATTTTAGGATGCAAAAAAAAAAATATATTTAGTGTCTTGTATAGAAAATTTTCGTTGAAGCTTCTTATATTTTTACTTGTCTTTAATCTAAAAAAAAAAATGTCGTGGCTTTGCTTAATAAGATGAACATGCAAGCGGAGAAGAGCCTAATTTGGTAAACAAGTTTGAAGGAATTTTTTGGTTGAAGCCACGATATATTTTAACGTCATTTTTGTAAATAAAGACTGAACTATTTTTGTAAGAGTGCAATAAGATTATGCATGAATCGGTTACGTATTTCGAATCATTAATATTTAGTATCATTTTAAGTGTAAATACAGCTTAATATAATATGTATAGATAATGTTTGAGTTTCATTTCTCTACAAACTCCTTGTGATGGTGGGAACAGCCAGTAGGTAAGTAAGTTGGGAAATATTATATAGAAGATATTTTAATCACGCTTATACTCTTATTCAATAACAAGCCATCCCACTATAATAAACGCCGATCCATATTTTTTAGATACAAATTGTTTCGTCTTTATTTTAAAGAAAATTTAATACAATTTGGCAAAGGTACAAACTCTTATACATAAAAGGTTTGCTCGCATTTTTTGTTTCCGCGTAATATAATGGAACCTCTAGATTTTGATGGTGTAGGTAGATTATATTTTTCATTCATTAAAAACTATTTATTTTATTAAAAACTAAGAAGTTACAACAAAAAAAACTAGACTCAAATTGCTGCGGCGAAAAGCCGATAACAAAAAAATCTTGATTCTAATTACTGTAGTCTAAGCTAAAAATAATAGAATGTGGAGGTAAGGCTCTGCGCGCCGTATTTATAATAAAATATCACTGACGGTGCAATCATGTGGCCGAAACCTTGATATGATGGTACTTTTCCAGTGCAGTACCGCTTACTCAGCATCTTTATAATATTGTGAGCTTTTACAGAGGCGTACGCTTATATTTAACATTGAAAAGGAGAATTATCTATTTTAACTGGGATGTTTTGATCAGGAGTGCACTGGGAAAAAAATGTAATACGGTACACGTTGATTAACTAAATTCCCAAATATTTATTTCAAAATACTGTACTAATTGAACAACAGGCAAAAATATAACAATAAAGATTTCTGAAGTAGAAAATACGTGTTGGCAACGCTGGCTGACGCTTTCTATGAAAATTCTCTTTTACACCTTTTTTTCACGACTGGTCATGGACTGGCGTCATTGGGTGTTTTCTACCGAGGTAGAAGATGCTTTGGTGTCTTAATGGCTACAATCTCCCCTTTCGGACTTTCCCCACATCCTCGGGGATACTTCAAGTCAATTTTTGATGTATGATCGCCACATAAACAAGTTGGAGCTTTAATGCGGCGTCTGGGTCGTCCATCTAATCTGGGCTCATCGTCATTTTAATTTTTTTTCTTCGTTAGAACTTTCATTGACATCAGCACTGCAGTACATCTGTGTCTTTCTGAGGAATGGCCTCGTCACCTTCGGGTATATTATCAGTTTCAATAAGGCGTCTTCTCATGGGTCTTCCACGTGGGCGAATAGGTCGTACTGGTGTTGGAACTTCTCCTTTTCCCACATAAGGTGCCATAGCTGACGTATGTAATTTGATGGTGGGACTTTCGGTTGCCTCTATAGTTTCAACTTCAATTGTTGTTAAAGTATAGGCATCTTTGGCTTTACTAATTGGGTGTGTATCCACCATCACTCGATCTCCCTCTTTGTAATGGAGAATAGTTCTTCTCATTTGGTCACCATAGTGTTTTGATTTATCTTGGGACTTTTCATGAAGCTCTCTTGCTTCTCTCAAGGTTCTAGCAATATTTATTAAATAAGAGGTTACTTGAGGAATGAAATTTTCAGTGATAGCTCTCATGTCCCTTTGTCATCAACATCATCGGGTGTGCTGAGCTCTCGTCCAAATGTTAAATAGGCTGGGGTATATCCAGTACTATCACATCTTGAGGTGTTCATGGCAAAACGCACAGAGGGTAGTTTATTCTTCCATTGAGTGTGACACCCTCCTACTAGAATTGATAGTTGGATTTTCAAGTCGCGGTTTTTCCGTTCCACAGGATTAGACTCGATATGATACACAGGTATTAAGTGCTGATGAAAACCAAGACAATGTGCTATATACTGCATGGTTTCACTAACAAATTGTACTCCTTTGTCGCTGGTAACCCTTCGGGGAACTCCATATCTGTGTATCACCTCATCAACAAGAGTTTGCGCACAAGCTTTGGCAGTAGCATGTGCGACCGGCAATATTTCTATCCATCTGCTGGCAGTGTCTCCGATTATAAAGATCCATTTTTCACCATCGGTTCCAGGAAGAGGTCCAAAGAGATCTATAGATATTACTTCAAATCGCTTGGCTATTGCAGGTGTTTGTATTAAACCAGCAGGCAATTTCTCACTTTATATCTCTGACATTCAATACAGCTGGACACATGTTCGGCAACACTTTTTCTCATTCCTGGCCAATAGTATCTGGAATGTATTCGTTGTGTGGTTTTATCGATACCATAATGACCAGCTAAGGGGGAATCGTGGTATTCCTCTAGAATTTCAAAAATCCTGCTTTTCGGTACCACTAATTGTATTTCTTCTTGGATCTCACTCTCCGAATCATAGCGATACAAGATTCCTTCGGTCATAATGTAACCGTGGTCAGTCCATGTATTAAATTCCACTGATTCAGGATCCGGTGATTCGGAACAAGAAGTTATTTTTAATACATCCGGATCTTCTAACTGTTTCTTTCTGATGTCTTTTTTTTTTCTGTGCAAATCAACAATAACTAAATTTACCTCTGTCTGAGATGTTTCTAGGGGTGGCCGGAATAAAGTATCAGCCACTACATTTACCTTTCCAGGTGTATGTTCAATTCTCATGTTATAAGCCTGTAAAGACAAAGCCCATCGAGCTAATCGGCCACTAGGTGATTTTAAAGACATTAACCACTTCAATGGCTGGTGGTCAGTCTGGATAATGAATTTAGCTCCATCCAGGTAGCCTCTAAATTTCTCCACGGCCCACACAACTGCTAAAGCTTCGCTTTCTCTAGTGTGATATTTCATTACAGCAGGTGTGAGTAGTCGGCTTGCATATTCAACAGGTCTTTCATTGGCCTTCTCCCCTTGGAGTAAAACTGCCCCTAAAGCTTATGAACTAGCATCAGTTCTGAGTATATGAGGCAATGTACTTGGAGCCTATCAGAGTATGGAATTACTAGTCAAAAGTTGTTTCATAAGGTCCAAAGAATCTTCTTCTTTCTTCTCCCATTTCCAAATAGCTTTCTTCTTGGTTAAGGAGGTTAAGGGCTTTGAAACTTCTGCAAATGAAGAAATGAATTGCCGGAACCAAGAGCATGTTTGGACAAATGACAAAGCTCTTTCACATTTTTGGAGGTGGTCTCTCCAGAATAGTGGTGATTTTAGAAGGATCTGGTTGGATTCCTTGGAGCGTAATTACGTGTCCCAAATACTTCACAGAGGAGCACACAAAAGGTCATTTGTATTGATTGAGGTGAAGCTTGAAAGCTACAAGTCGGTCAAAAACTCGTTGTAAATCAGAAAAATGTTCTTGGTAAGTTCTGAATAATACAATCAAATCGTCTATAATATAAGCTAATATGGTCAAATCTTGGAGTCCGGATTTGAATCGATCGATGAGTCTTTGGAAGGTGGAGGGTGCATTTTTCATTCCAAATGGCATCCTCGTATAACGGAAAATTCCAAATGGGCAAATAAATGCTGTTTTATCTCGATCAGATTCGCGGACAGAGACTTGATGGTATCCTGATTTTAAATCAAGAGTGGTCACATACTTTGTTTGTTTTGCAGTGTGTAATAGGTCATCAATCCTAGGAAGTTGGTATTTATCGGAAACTGTTTTCTCATTTAGGCGTTGATAATTGACACAAAGGCGAATACTACCATCAGGCTTAGGTACTAGAACAACTGGAGCAGCATACGGGGATTCGCATTCTTCTATGATTCCATCTTTCAGAAGCTTATCCTGTTCTGCCCTCAATATGTTTTTGTTTTGTTCAGACATCCGATAAGGTGATACAGAAATTGGAATATCATCAGTCAGTTTTATGTATGTTCTGCATATGGTGTTGGCTCAGTAACGGATGGGAATAATTCAGCATATTGGTGCAGTAAGAATTCAATTTGTTGCTTTTCCGGTTAGCTTAGTTGTACACCTTCATTTTCTCTCAATTGTGATGCATTCAGTTGGACGGAAAACATTGGAATAGATTCCGCAGTAGTTATTAAATAATTAGTCTTATCTTCAAATAAATACGAAAATTGTAGAGTTTCAGCATAATACCATTGTCCCTGAGGAATGTCCATCACAATATTGGCAAGTTCAATGAAGTCTAAACCAAGTAAAGTCCTAAAATTGATATGGAATGGCAACAAGTGATGTTGAAATAATTTTATCATTCAGAATGATTTCAACATTGAAAACTAGAGAAGCTACAGTCCTCTCTATGCCATCTGCAAGTTAAATCAGCAATTGTTGTTGAATATAAGACTCGTTTTCTTTCAAGAGAAGTTTCATAAGCGCAGCACTAGCTAGGCTACGTTTTGCTCCTGTATCCAAACAGGCAAGACCAGTATGACCAAGAATATTGACTGAAACCATAGGTTAAATTTGAGAATCAACATCTGAAGAATGATAGAAGAATGCAGCAGCTTTGGCACTTGTAGTGAACATTTGGCCTGATGAAATATTACTAGAAGAACCTGATTTTCGACACTTTGGACAGTTGCTTTTGATGTAACCTTGTTTTCCACAACCTTAGCAAGAAATTGCCCTAGAAACATTTTTTTTTTCTTGCGGATCTTCTGACTTCCGACCTGTTTTTTCCAGTCTAGAAGTTTGTTTCAATTTTCTACAATCTTCTATGATGTGACTATAATTTTTGCAATAAACACATTTCAATGAAGACTTTTTCCTTTCTGTTTTAGCCTATTTGTGGGGGCCTGATTTAACAGAATCGTGAGTTTTCTTTTCCAGTAGAGTGATTTCTGCAGTTCGAGCATTTTGAATAAGCTCATTGAAATTATCAACATTCTCACGTGGAACTCTCTTTCTAATATTGTAGTTCAATGAACCATAAACCATGTCTAACTGACAAATTGCAGAAACCTGCTGGGGGACTATGTAACGAATAGAGATCGTTATTTCTATCTCTATGGCACTTGCTGGTGATTAATTGGAAATTTGGAGAAAATGGCTCGACATTGGCTTTTATAGTAAGGCTCTGTATAAGAGTTTGTAACATTTCTGGCGACATTACTACTTATTGAATAACGTCATTATCATGATTGTCTTCATTATTTTCCATTTCATTAGATTCAGTGCTTTTCGACATCCGACCTGAACGTAAGTGCATGAAATTGGTGTCCTTGGTGAAGTTGGTGAGATGGATTATGACCACAATCGAAAAACTCACAGGAAAACTTCACAAATCTATCTAGTCAACAAGAGTACAGTCAAAATAAACTTACTTTTCAACTTTTCCCACGTTGGGCGCCACTTTAAGTGGAGTGTTTTGATCAGAAGAGCACTGGGAAAAAAATGTAATACGGTACACGTTGATTAACTAATTTCCCGAATATTTATTTCAAAATACTGTAAAGATTTCTGAAGTAGAAAATACGTGTTGGTAACGCTGACGCTTTCTTTGAAAATTCCCTTTTATACCTTTTTTTCTCGACTGGTCATGGACCGGTGTCATTGGGTGTTTTCTACCGAGGTAGAGGGTGCTTTGGTGTCTTAATGGTTACAGTATATAATAATAACATAGGGATTTATAATATAACTCGTACGACCCAAAACGAGTATTCTATATACTTGCTTAGAAACCTGATAAGAAGCAAGACACGGGTGAGTCGTCTCCAATTTCGACTTGGTTGCAATTATACGCTTGGAATAAAAGCCTCATTGTGAAGCTCGTGTCACATCAACCATCATCACTTATATATCCGTAACCCCTAATTGACAATTAGCATAATCCGTAGTGCGCGTATGGAGCAGCACTTACGAAATCACTGGGTAAGTTGTTTTTTTTTTTTTCATTATTTAGATTTAGAAGTTGCGCCGCAAAGTAAAATTCACAGTCCCCACCGCGCTATACATTACGTATTAAGCCAACGTTTAGGTGATTGGCAGTTAATAAAACGAATAATATAATCATTATAGGTAACTGAACCATGTAGGGTCAGTGTCAGAAAAATCTGGAAACTTTATTCCCTATTCAAAATCTTGTACCTCTACATGTATTCTCATACAATCGGCAGAGACGGGAAACTGAAACAGAAGTTTTCTCAAATTACACTTATATATAGATGAATCTTCCTAAAAACTGAACCTCGAGTTGAAAACTTCAGTGTGCGACTCTATTATATTTCCCAATAATAAAAATACTGAAAAACTCTTGTCCTCAATCAGAATATATATTCAATATGCATTGATTACCGCTGATATACAAAGTATCCTTAAGCATCGAGTATATCCTTTGTAAGTTTCCCATAAAATGTACTTTTCCGGGCTTAAATTGGATATGCGAAGTAAGAAAATTTGCGGGGCGGGTCCGTTCCTTTGTGGGACCGAAGCGCCCCGATTTGATAGAATTTTCCCTGTCGTGGCTTTCGCAAATTATAAGAACCGGTTTCCTCGAGACGAGACCCGTGTGTGCCCGCGGTAATAGATTTTGAGCGGATATGCATGGAATTTTATATTATTTTGAGCATCCGCTTCAAAGTCTAACATAGATAGAACCAATCCGTAAATCTCGTAATGATCTATCCGAGCATAAATAATAAAATCCCTGCTTCAGGCTGCAACATTCCTTTTCATTCATCCCCAAAGTACAGTTTACTTTTACTTGGTCGATCCTTTAGGAAATTCTGTGCTTAACTAGTGGAAATATCGCTATTGGATTCTTATATCCGAACTGCTTGAGTGGAGAAATTAAATTCCGCATTGAATGACGGCAGTCCTTTCTGTCGAGGGACTTCCGCTCCCGGGTGCGGTATTATGCTTGGATATGCACGGAGAATATTTCCTAGGAATTTTGTTAAATCTCATGTGGAAAGTAAATAGGGATTATTTTAGGATATTTCACACTTTACTTTGGATTTAATGTTGAACTATTTTAACTAGGAAAATTTTCCTCTGTATTCGTCATATCAACGAATTTATGTTTTGGCGGTGGTGAACTATATTTTCCCCGCAACTTTTCGGATGTTATATATTTTGTGACTGAGTTTTTCACTTATATATATTGCGTCTTGTGAGTGGCCATGTTTCAACCCCATAGATCAGTACATACAGAGATTATGCACATCTGAATTGTCTGTTGTTATTTCGTAGTATATGACTCAGTTTTCCGTATGCTTTCCATAACAATTTGATTCTTCTGTCCAGGTGGGCTCTTTGCATTTCTCTGTCTATTCTCGTATTTTGTCCCAGACACGTGCATTGTGCATTGACCCACTTCCTCGGTTTCCGTTTAGAGTTATTTATAGATGGTTTTCTGGATGTTTTGTTATTTTCATTATTTTTGTTATGCTCATATACAAAAATATATATTATATAACTGACTAGCCAGACAATCCAAAATCACTTGGATGTTCCAGCAAGAACCCTTCCACCATATCCATTGATACAATGCTGCTAGTTATAAAGGATTGTGAAATTAGCCGTAACAATTACTGACAAGAGCTGTTGCCTGTCTGTTTCCCAAGTCGATTTCACATCCGGACTCCAAAAAAAGCGCAATAAAGCCATTACACCTTCTAGATCCCTCGTTCCCAAAAGAGGGAAGAAAAAAGCCCATCGGCTTAAATATTTCGAGTGAAAAAAACACAAATACTATTAACCCAGTTTTGCCTTCCATGTGTTATTTCCCAAACCTATTTGTTTTTCTTTATTCTGTGCGAGTAGAACGTATACAAACCAATTATCGGCTGCCTGTCAGTCCTAACAGGGCCCTTTTTCTTTTTTCTCGCGAGATTATGCCCGAAGGCCTCCAATAAAGAGCATTTATAGTTTTGGGTCGTTTTTTTTTTATTGGTTAACTAACTAGAGAGATTTTTTGGGGTGAGTATTATAAATCATCAAAATTAGACAAAAATTAATTATTTAATTTATTAACGCCGCACTTCGCTTCGTGGTGGAAATAACTGACAGCAAACAGCCAGCGCGATAAACCCGATGAGGAGTGCTTTTCGAGAAGCGCGCAAAATGGAAAATTTATTTCATACATTTTAAAACCATGCCTCGAAAATTGCGATAAGGCATTTTGAAGGGTTGTCTTCGTTTGACGAGCGCGACGAATGAAAACTCGAGAGATATTTTTGATAATATTATCCTTATTTGAGAATTGTTGATGTAACGTCTGTCAGTTTTTGGTTTCGCTTTCGACGCTTTAGGAAAGGTATTCTTCAGGGATAGAATATGAGTGCGCCACCAATTTGGCTCCATCTATGATGACAAGTTAAATGCTCACATATAATGAGGTTGTCATGTAACATGTTAGAGAAAACAAATATTTATACGCGGCCTCGATAAGCAAATTAGCCCAGTAAATACTACAAGGCGAAATATTAAAAATGTCAAAATTTAAAAGTTGATAAAATTGAATAAAGAATAAATAAGGGAATGTATGTATATTAAAATACAAGTTGCAGAAGGCCACATATTCCAGCACGAATTCGAAATTTGGCCATGATTTTCACAAAATATATCAGTTGGTGACACCTACTTACTAACCAAATGACAGGTGGATTCTATCATTTTAGATTTTTAGATTTTTGGTTTCACCCTTTCGAGCCCATACTCTACACTGCAGCCTTTATAGGCTTTTTGTATGTCATTCGTATGGGCTCTACTCCTTCTCATTCATACTTCTCATTCATACTTGCAGATCAGATGATTGGCGGCAGCGCGGTCGACCCACCGTCCCGTACTACTGCGGTCACCCATCCAATCTCCAACCCGACATCGCGTTGCTTGGCTTTGAGTAGGGCGTCCTGTCGTCCTTTATCAAAGCGCCAACGTGCCGGTTATTCTATCATTTTAGAAGGTTTGACAATTTTGAAGGTACCAATAGCTACTTTGATTTAATTTCAAGTAAGCGTGGATCAGTCGGTTAAATACTTCTTTCAGGTTAGTCAGATGTTCAAATGTTTACCCCGAGACGAGGATATCGTCTAGATAGGCGAAACAGTAGGGGTCGAGTTCGGATCCAATAATGTGATCCATTAATCTTTGAAAAGTAGCCGGTGCAGAATGTAGTCCAAATGGCAAAACTCGGAATTGAAATAAGCTAAGGCCTGGCACTGTAAAGGCGGTTATCGGTTTGCTATCGTCGACCAAGTCAATACGGATCCGATACTTGCCATCTTTTTTACGGACAATGACCACTGGTGAGCCCCACGGACTGAAGGAAGGCTCAATTATTCCCTCGTCTAGCATCTTTTCTACATCACTGACAATTATTTCCTGCATCTCCGGATTTTACGGACGATATCTCTGTTTAATGGGTTCCGGGTTGAGCAGTTTTAGAGAGTGTTGAATTAATGGGGTGGTTCCCTGGATTTTTCCAAGCTTTGGTAGTTCATGCTCTAGAAATTCTTGCAGGCGCCGTGCCTCACTTCTCATCAACACTAAATTAGATGTCGGGTCGTCTAGCGGTTTGCTGTCTAAATACACCAGATTTGAGCGAAGATCTAAATGAAATTAGTGTTGTTCTTAAATGTCCATTCCCAACACTACATCAGAAGTAAGGTGCGGAAAGTAACTAAATTCTTCAGACAGCGTAACGTTACCAAATGTCAGCGAAATTCGGTATGCTTTGGTTATGTCGATAACGCCATCATTGGCCAATTTCGCACTTCGGCCAGGCGGTGGCACTTCGAAGCTCCTTTTTCTCGACAAATTTCTGCGGCAAAATCTCCTATGTAAGAGTTCGCAGCTCCGCTATCCACGCTGATAACGGTGTGTCGTACAAGTAAATCAAAATATGAGGTCGGCAATCAGGTAGAGATCGTGTAGGTGTGAGATTCGTGGTGGGGATTCTGCGGTGCTGCTCCGACCTCGGAGCGGGACAGCGCCGGCCTAGTTTTCCGAACGGAGGCAGCAATCTCGTGTCATGACGCCTTGTTTTCCGCATTTTGAACAGAAAAGTTTAGCCACTCCTCGGCATTCTATCTGGAAATGTCCTAACTCCCTACATCTCTAGCAAACACTGGCAGTAGGTCCGGGGTTGCGGTTGACGGGGCTCTTCGCTGGATTCTGTGGATTGTTCCGGGTAGGCATCGGCCTTTCATATTTGGAATTTCGTCGGGGTTGTTCGATCTGTTGAAAGGGTCCTTCAGGCAGGTTGCTAGATTCTAGGAGGGTTATCAGTTAGGGAAATTCTGGCAGGAGTGGAATACGAATTCCAGCTTAAAGGTGTGTTATTCTGATAATAAAAGCTCCACTTCCCTTATGATTTTCGAAAGGGAAACAAAGTCGGTAATCTCCAATAATGTGATCCATTAATCTTTGAAAAGTAGCTGGTGCATAATGTAATCCAAATGGCATAACTCGGAATTGAAATAAGCCTGTTTCTGTAAAGGCGGTAATCTGGTAGAGCTCCTGTAGGTGTGAGATTCGAGGTGGGGATTCTGCGGTGTTGCTCCAACCTCGGATCGGGACAGCGCCGGCCTAGTTTTCCGAACGGAGGCAGCAATCTCGTGTCATGACGCTTTGTTTTCCGCATTTTGAACAGAAAAGTTTAACCACTCCTCGGCATTCCGTCCGGAAATGTCCTAACTCCCCATATCTTCAGCAAACACTGGCATTAGGGCCGGGGTTGAGGTTGACAGAGCTCCTTGCTGGATTTGGTGATCAGTTAGGGAAATTGTGGCGGGAGTGGAATACGAATTCCGGCTTGAAGGAAGTGTTAATTCTGATAATGAAAGCTCGACTTCCTTTATGATTCTCGAAAGGGAAACAACGTCGGTAATCTCACTTTTCCCGATATGCTGTCGATATTCAGGTAATAGGTTTCGGTATAACCACTGCAGTCTTGGTCGGAGTTAATATTGCCATGCCTTCTTATTAGTGTTTGTAAGGGTGCGTGGGTTCATTGGGTTTTGTAAGGGTGCGTGGGTGCATTAGTGTTTGTAAGGGTGCGTGGGTTCATTGGGTTTTTGTAATCGACGGCTGATTTCAATTTCCAAATCAGCAGCATAATTGGTGGGAAAGTAGAAGCTGCGGAAATTCGTTTCACATGTTCCAGTCGGTTCGGTTGTTGCGAAACCAGAGTGATGCTTCATCGCGTAATATTTCGGCAGGTGCGGTAATAATCGGTCTATTAGGATTCCTTCAGAGGGAAGGGCACCAGGGAAGTGCCTGGAGAGCTATAAGCGGTCGGTATTGTGATAGGTGATTGGACAACTATAGTGGGTATGAAGGTAGTAATGCCAGATGTTGTGATTGATGTAATGGACTGTTTGCTTATTGATGAGGACGCAATATTTATTTGTTGAATGGAAGTCGGGGTAGCTGGGCTACTAGGAATGGTTTTGGGGGATGAGAAAACAAAAGTTTGACTGGTCGGTGTCGGTGTAGCTTTTCCGAATCGTAAAAACTTAATAAGTTTTTTCCTAAGAACATCTATACTATCGGAAGTATCGCGACTGAACCTGCCTAGTTCAATAATAAGTAGGTCATATTTCCTCAATTGATATACCCAACTCACTTGCACGTCACTGGTGTCAGGATCGGACAGGTTAATGCATATGGTCGTTGGGGTGTTTACTATATTAGTGGCTGTTAAGCTGTTGGAAACTTCGGTTGATGGGGGAAGGGACCCGGTTGTAACTGTTGGTTTTCCATCATCGATTGCGTTATCTTCAGGCATCTCGCTTCTCAAAACTCGGTAGAATTGCTCACTAAAGGTTCAATAATTTGGAAACTATTAGGCTGGCGTATTTGTGGGAACGGTAAATGCAATCAGTAGTCTGGGTTTAGTCGAAAAGCAGGTATTGGGGCTTATTTGAAAAGCGCACGCGGACAACCAAATTCAGAATAATAGCTTTATGGGGCAGTACTTGCTGCACAGGATCAATGAGGTTGGACTGGATATGGCTAAATTTGTACTGGTGGAAGCATGAACAGGTCCCTGCTCGGGCGCCAAATTTGTAAGGCGTCAATTTTGTCTAGTCATGGTGGGTTTCCAGTTAGGGTTTATTCGGTGGTCATCCTCAGGATCAAAGTGGTTGAGGGCCCACGTGCACCAGGCAGCTTTGTTGCAGTGGAGGAACGGTAATCCAGGAGTCACAAGCGATGCTTAATCAAGACGCGGCGAGTCTCCGGTATAAACACCTGAAAAGCCCTTAACTATTTCCTGAAAAATTACTGAAAGGTGTTTGGGTCAGGATATGCAATAAAACAGTGGATTATACAAAAGTGAAAATTAGTAGCAACATGCAACTCCGGTAAAATACGGATCCCGAATAACGGAAGTACCAATCCTCGTGATAGTGAATTTTCAATTCCGGCATACAATTAAACTCCCGAAAGAAATGCCTGTTCAGGGTACTCAGGCGAAAGACTCTCTTATAGTTCACCCGTCCGGGGTACTCGGGCAAGATGCGGCAATAGAGGTTGCCCGTTTAGGGTACTCGGGTAAAATCCGTATTGCCAAGGGAAGTTTAAATGTATGGTAACTTCGCGGCGTGACACCGCAAGCCTTCGGAGGGAAATGCCTGTTCAGACTCAGGCAAAAATCTCTCTTACGGATTACCCGTCCATGTATCCGAGTGAGATCCGGTAGAGTTCAACTGTAATAGAAATTGCCCGTCCAAGGTACTCGCGCGAAATCTCTATTGCAGAAAAGCCTGTAGTGTCTATTATTTTCCCCTAATGGTGCGATACGCGAGACTGTGAAAGTGAGGACTTATATTACTACTACGGCTGGAGACGGCTTACCTCGGGCTGGTCGGTGATGAAAAACTTCTGGAAAGTTGCATCGGGCCTATTAAGCGTAGGTGAAAGGTAAGAAATTACATGACATTTACCATCATATTCTTGCGTAAGAACACAGCCAAAACCATAAGAACTAGCATCACAGTGGAGTCCATTTAAACTTAACGTTCTTTTTTGTCAAATTAGTAAGAGGAGCTACCATTTCTGCTAAACTAGGAATGAAACGTCGGTAATATAATACCATACCTTAGAAAGAACGAACCTGTTTAGGTGTGCGTGGTGTAGCCATATCGACTATAGCACTAAACTTTTCAGGATCAACTGATAACCTGGATCTATTGACTACATAACCTACATATTTCAATTCACTTCTACAAAATTTACACTTGTCCTTATTTTAAGCCAAATATGGGTTTCAAAATCGGGATTTGTTACGACAATATCATCCAGAAATTTAAACACATGAGGTTCTAGCTCAGGACCAAATATCCTATCTATTAAAACTTGAAAAGTTGCAGGTGCATTTGTAAGTCCAATTTCCTAAATATGAAATGACCTCCACCAGGTATTCTGAAAGCTGTATTATATTTTTTTGAGTCTTTCGACATATTTACCTGATAATAAGCCATTTTTATATCAGGAGTTGACAAATAACGAGAGTTCCCTAATCTGTCTAGAATTAAATTTATTAGAGGCACTGAATAAGAATTTTTCTCCGTTACATTATTTAATTTCCTAAAATCTATACAACACCTATATGAACCGTCGCTCTTTGGAACCATCAAAACTGGGGATGACCAAGGACTATAATTTTTCTCTATTATGTCCACATCTAAAAGTTTAGTTACCCCCTCGTCTATTATCTTTTGCATTAAAGGACTAACTGGATAATAGCGAGATCTAATCGGAAGACTATTAGCTATAATTTCATGTTCTACTAAATCAGTGCAGCCTAAATCCATATCTTCTACCGATACAAGGTAATTGTTTATAACTGAATTTAACCTATTTCTCTGTTCGACAGTTAAATCATCCTCTGACTGAATATAATTCAGGTTTAGATTTTGTTCCTAGTACCATACTCCCTTTCTTAAGTCTGGGATTATACCCATTTTAATCCAGAAAGCTGTACCCAAAACAAGTGTGTGAGTTTACTGGCATAACAAAACAGTCAAAAAAATTTACTTTGTTTAGCAACTGAATGGAAACTGACATATAACCAATACATTCTAACATTTCTCCATTACCGACCTGGCAACTCTGACCATCATTCAATTTTTGCAATTTAATACCCAAATTTATTAAAATATTATACCCCTTGAACCTCAAAAACACCTTATTAGCACCAGAATCTAAAAGACCATCTATTTTAGTGCCATAGATAGACACTGTTATAAAGGGACATTCATTTTGATCCACCTGAACTTGAGATAACATGTAAGATAAAATTGGTTCACTATGACTATTATAAAAATCTAGTTCCTCTTGTGAGAAATCAGAAAAAGTATCTTGAACCTTGATTTTTTGAGATCGATTCAAAAGAATCAGAAACCGAATTACGATCTAAAATTGGTTTCCCCTAGCGTTTCCCGAACGAGCGGTACAAAAGCGGCGGAGATGATTTGGACTTTGACCGTTTCTTGAATTTTCAGAATTCTGACTGTTTGGAATACTGACTTTCGGATAGCTAGGTCTACCACTATTATAACTGGAAGGCCTATCTCCAGGAAAATCCCTACTATTATTTCTATTATACATCCTATCATATGTCTCATTCCTGTCCCGTGAAAAATTCCTATAACTCTCCTTATTCCTAAACCGATCTCCTAAGTAACTTGTATACCTGTCCCCTGAAAAATCTCTCTTATATCTAGAATAACTTCTATTTCTCTATCACCTAAAAAACCCCTATCTCTTGAAACTCTTCTATGTCCATCCTCTGATGTATCTCTATATCTTTCCCTTGTCTCTTCTCTAGCATAACTTTCTCCTTGTCCTTCCACATTACTTATTCTATTCCTACTTCTATCCATACTGTCTTTCCTACTCCTATGTTCAGTATAGCATGTCCGGTTCCGAGCGTCCTAATTTTGGTAGCTATCATGAGCGATGCTACCACTTTTTTGGCGGCTATCCAGATGCTAATTTCAGGTAGGTTTTGAGTCCAGTTTCACCTACAGGTACTTCACCAGGCTCGAAATCTGTATGTTTTCCCACCGCCTCCGGGTAAATGAGAAGATGGTGGAATTGTTGGGACTGGTATTTAAGTTCTCTCTATTCACCCATCTTGTTCGTTCTAGAGCGTCTTGCATTCGCTCCCTAACTGTAGAGTTGAATTTGCCCCGTGAGTTGATATTTGTTCTTGATACGGTCTGTAATCAAATCAAGAGAGAATAAGTAGCTAATATCTCTAAACCATAAAAAATTGTCGATTAGTCTTACACTCATGTTATCGCCTGGAGTTTTTTCCAAATGTCTCAACATTTCTTGTTTATTTCCCATCTTCAATTACTTCGTTGTACGATTCGAGCTTAAAACTAATAACAATAAATTAATTCTTCGTAATTACAATGTTGGGACAATTGCGAAAGCCGCATTACCTAAATTGGACCAGACAAAGGGAACCTAATTCTCGCATTTATCATTCTCATTTCCTTTACCCGAAATTTATGCACTTTCCTGTTGAAACTTAAAAGCGGGCCGATGTTCTTTCTACCTCTATAATTTCGTTCTGTTGCATTCAGTTGAGAAATTACTTTTGCAACTTTGAGGCAGAGATGACATTAGAGGTACAATCTAGGTGTTAATCGTCTATCAAAAATCGTAGTCGTATGCAAATATAATATGTCGTGCATATTTTTATAATTTGTTGTCACAAGCTCGCAATCAAAATTCCGAATTTACCTACAGCTATGAAAATACTTTTTCGCGTGTTAGATTTACATAATAAAAAAGCACCGCTTGTTCCAAATTATAAAAATCCCTACTAATTTAATTGCTATTGTGGCCCATTTTATTCAGTCAAGATAAGCCAATTGAATCTTGTTCTTTATTATACTTGCCTACTATTTGAAAAATATTTGCATTCGCCTCTATAATAGGCTGGAATGATAGGTCCTCTGGCTTTATCTGATTTTGTGTGTCAACAACAGCTTGATTGGTTATGAGTAAGATTAATTACACCCTTGAAGTAATTTATAGGCCTGGTAATTTTTCACTGTTTGTTTACTGTGCATTCAAGATAATAAGTATATTTACATAAAATATTTGCATATGTTTTTAGTTGATTAATATTTTTTTTTATAAACTGGACTTAAATTTAATTTTGCATGAAGAATAACTTATGTTAGATTCTTCCGCTGAAGGCTTATATTCAATTGAATTTCAACTGATATCTTTTTTGAATGATAAACTTTAACGCCACATACCTATTTACATGGAGGTTGATAAAGTACTGATAGAAAATGTCTAGTTACCAAATGGTCATTACTGCATGTTCTAAGTGAACCACAGGTTTTGGCTGTCGATGACTTGAAAATTGAAACTTTTTGATAAAACTCTGTAAGACATTCATTATGATTTATTGCAGCTATTTCATTTTGAAACAAAAATCTACTAAGCTTCCTACAGCCAAAACTTTCTTACTACATACTTATGAAATTAACCCTCCGGAAATCTTTCATCACATAATACCCGGCAAGATTCTTTGTATTAAGTAGAGTATTCGCTTTTGCTTAGTGAAGCGCATTTAATATCTTAAAGAGTGTATTTTGCCTTTGGAAAGTCTCAAACAGCTTCCGGATTTGATTACTGAACTAACTTAGTAAGAAGCACCATATAAAGCAACAACAAAGGAAGCAAGAATATACTCAATCGAAATGAAAAATTTTAGATTATTTTTGTGATTAAGAATTCTCAAACTAAAATGCACTCACAGTACCAATATTTCAATCGTTTCTCCTCTCGAGCATGCTCTCCGTTATCCAGAGATAAACCTATTTATTTTGCCAGAGCACAAAGCCCCACTTCGTGTCGTGGAACACACGTAATTGATCCTTTCCGTTTAGTTTTTGTCGTGTTCCTGTTCACTCGGCCGTAGTTGGAATCACTGGCGCTCTATAGAGGTTTTTATTTTTTATTTTTAAGTGCACCATAAAACATCTATCGACCTATATTCTAAAACATATTTAAACATCTACCAAATAGAGCGTGCCCTCTCTGCTCTATTTCGATATATCCAATACAGGTTTCTCATTTCAAAGTTAGTATGTTATCCCTTTATCGACGATAAAGCATTTTCTTATTGGATATTTGGAAAACTAAATAAATTCAACCGGAAGGATCTCAAGAACCCACCCACAAATTTCGATGCAAGGATTGCCATTCGGGCTGGATTTCTTGAATCAAATAGTGCAAGTTATATTATAAATCCCTATGTTATTCGATTCGATTTTGAAAAAATGTGTCTTGTAAATGATCAAACAAGTAGGTATAACATTTCATTTTAGAAGTTACTTTGAAAATCAAACTATCAAAATACCTTCTAACACAGTACAAAAATGTGACTTTCTCACGAGAATCTCAAATGGAACTAAAATAATAACTGACATTGTAGAAGATGAAAATACAACTTGATGTTTATAATTTAAAAGACAAAATCCTCACATTAGAATATCATATTCATGATATTCAAGAAATAGGTGAACTATTTGAAGAAGAACAGAACAGATAATTACCCAAAAAAACAATGATTATAAAGAGAAACCTTATAAGAAAACGTCCATAAACCTTTTAAGAACTGATCATTCAAACTCAGAAGAAGTAAAAGCTTTACAAAAACTTGTAAGTTCGTTTCCTAGAGTCTTTCACAAACCAAATGATAAATTATCATTCACAAACCAAGTTAAACACGAAATCAAGACCAAATACGAAATTCCAGTTCACACAAAGACGTTTAGATATCCACATATTTATAAAAAAGATGTGAATTAGCAAATCCAGAAAATGTTAGAAGATAACATTATTCGATCATCATGTAGTCCGTGGTCATCCCCTGTCTGGATTGTACCTAAAAGGTTAGATGCTTTAGGCATAAAAAAATGGCGAATGGTCGTAGATTATAGAAAAAAATCAATGATAAAATGATAAACGATCGATACCCATTACCAGATATAATAACAGACATTCTTGACGGATTTGGAAGAAGTAATTATTTTACTACTCCAGACTTAGCTTCTGGATTCCACCAAGTTGAAATCCATCCAAAGTTAATAAGAAAAATAGCTTTTAACGTAGAGAATGGACATTATGAATTTAACCATATGCCCTTTGGATTAAAAAATGCCCCAGCAACATTTCAAAGAGTAATAATGAACAACGTTCTAATAGGTTTACAAAACAAAATATGTCTAAGCAAAAAGGGTTGTGTATATCGTGCAAATATTTTTTAAAAATTATCAGTGCAGAGCGTTTTCGGCCTTAGGCCATCATCAGTGTCACCTGAAAAGTAAGGAAAACCCAAAATAAATACAAGAAATTTGAGATAGAATAATTGGTTTTTACTCACTTCGTCAGGTGTATATAAAAGAGCTTGAATTGTAGAACAACGGTTGCACATGGTTACATAAGTCACAAACTAATTACATGGATTTCCTAAACAATTTAATACATTCCCAAATTTAAACGCTCTGGAAATCGAACATTTACATAATTTTCTCAAGGAATAATCCTACATTATAATCTTGCTCTAAAATCAAACGCAAACGTGTATTAGTCGTTTCGTTAGTGATTTTTGGTTCATAACCAGGAGTGACACTTGACAGTTCGTCCAAGTATTGGATGCGCGGCAAATTTGAAAATATTAAACTAAACAAGAAGAACTCAAGCAATCTCATTTCTAGATGCTGAGGAGCTGGACCCCTCAGTGGAGTGTTCTATAAGATCACCATGAAGCGAAGTTTTAATTCAAAAGGCGCCTATGTAGAGGGATATAGTTCCTCTTTAAATTAACTTGTGTGTTTAGGCAAGAGTTGTTGTCTACTAACTCCTTCTGTATTTCTATGTCTTCCATAAAATCAAGGCGATTGAAGTTTTTGGAAGTTATATTATGAATGATTTTCGAATTAGATGTCCATTAAAGATCTTTTATGCACGGGCGCTGTATCGAGATGTAAGAACGAATCTGTACAATTCGTCTTACGCATATTTCTTGTAGATAAACCAAACGGTGGTAGAAGATTTATAGTTAACTTTAAAAGATTAAACAGATATGTTGAGGTACCTCATTTTAAAATGGAGGACCATCGAACAGTTTCTCGTCTTATTCGTCCTAATGTATATATTTCAACAATAGATTCAAAGGACGCATATTTTATGATTTCAGCAGCAAAATTTTACAGAAAATATTTAAGATTTTGTTTCCAGGAAAATCTGTACGAATTTAACTGTTTACCGTTTGGATTGTCATGCGCTCCATATATTTTCACAAAACTTCTAAAACCGGTTATAACCAAGTTTAATGACTGAAGGTATTTGGTGCGTTAGTTACCTGGATGATAATATTGGGTGATTCTGAACAACAATGTCTTCTTAATACAGTCACTGTACTAAATTGTTTGCAGAATTTAGGTTTAATTATAAACAGGGAAAAAGGTTCATTAAGTCCTTCTAAACGACAGAAATTTTTAGGTTTTATTTTCAACTCAGAAAATATGACCTTAGGTCTAACGACAGAGAAGCGTGTAAAAATGAAAGAATCAATTGGTTATTCTAAAAATACTCATTCATGCAAAATTAGACACTGGGCTCAATTCATAGGTCTGTTGATTTCGGCTTGGTTGGCTATATACCAAAACATTTGGAAGAGAAAAAATTACATAGCTTCGTGAAAATAATATGAGTTATGAGGCTATAATGTCCCTATCAAATCTGATTTGTTATGGTGGGATACTCACATTCTCACCTCTTCCAATGACATAAGGCAGGACACTTTTAAGAGAGAAATATTTACTGATGCTGGCTTGACCGGCTGGGGTGCATGCACCAAGGAACTCTCTACGTATGGTTGTTGGTCTGAAACAGACCAAAACAACCACATTAACTATTTAGAATTAAAAGCTATATTTTTCGAGTTAAAATGTTTTGCAAAGGAGCTTACCAACTGTAATGTACTACTTACCAGACCCAAATGCAGTTGCTGTTGATGCTTTTACCATTAATTGCAGTACCTTTTATTTTAATATATTTCGCTCCTTTTAGTGTAATTTTGAGAGGTATCCAAAAAATTATCGAGGAAAAAGCGCAAAGCATCGTAATAGTTCCTTGGTGGCCGTCCCAGTCATGGTTTCCTCTTTTCATGAAGATTAAGATAGGCGATTATCTATTATTTAAGCCTGATCCTAATTTGCTTACTTCACCATTTAGCTCACAACACAAGATTGCGAAGAACCTTACCCTGGTTGCAGCAAAATTATCTGGAATGCATTACTGCTGAAAAATTACCCAGAAAATACATTACAAACCGTTCTTCAATCATTGCCAGCTGGAACACTTAAACAGTATAATTCCACCTATAAACTTTGGTGCGGTTTGTGCTAAAAACATAATCTTTCTGTTTACAAATCCGGGGTAAGTGAAGTTCCACAGTTTCTTCAAAATCTGTTGGACAGCCAGACTATACAATACAGCACCTTCAATGCACACAGATCTGCGCTATCCTTAATTTTGTCAACAGATATAGCTCATGATTTTCGGGTTAAGAGATTCTTGCCAAGTTGTTGCCAAGATTATAATTTGAACAGAATGACGACGTGTCGGATGAAGAAGGCCAACGGCAGCGGAGAGCAGGAGTGGACAGGACCAGTTTCTTTAAACTAAGTGGGTGATACATGCGACAAATGAATACTACATCACAATCAATAAGATATTTCAGTACTTATGGAATTCCATAAAGAATTACTTCTGATAACGGAACTGAATTTAAAAATGCAATTGTAACACATTTATGTGCTTTACATAAAATCGAATTCCATTATACGACTCCTCGTAATCCTAATTCGAATAGTCCTATTGAGAGATTACATTCTACCTTGAGAGAAACTTTAACAAGCTTGAAATTACAAAGCCCTAATAAAAACATTAATGACTTAATGGTAATTGCAATCTTGAACTATAGTAACAGCATACATCAGTGGGATTAATAAGATGAAGTAAAAGCTCAGACTCAAAGTACTCGAAGTATATGCTCCAACTGGTATTAATAAACAAAGTTAAACTTTTGCTCAATCTCAGATGATTCTACTTGGGGGCATTAGCTCTAGTAGATATTAATAAAAAAAGTATTTGCTTCCAGTCTGGAGCATCTGGTCTATTTCACTTGAGTCTAGTCAGTAGCAAACTCAACTTAGGAAAAGAGTGACACATGGCCGAATTTATAAATAATTTACGCAATCCTAAAGTATATTCAGTGCGCGGGGACGATCGAGACTGGAAAGTGTTAGGTTATCGATTTGAGAAGGAAAATGTTGAATGGATGTGTGAACACTTTCTGGGTCATTCAGATGAACGAAGAGGAGGAGCTCTCACGCCACTGCAACGTTAAATTTTTTTTCTAAAGTATGTGGCGGATCCGGGTTTTCAGATTGGCGTTGCTACAGATATAGGAGTTCGCCAACCAACTGTCTCAAATGTCATAGCAGAAGTTATTCCAAGAATAATTCAAAAAGCTGATTATTGGATCCATTTTCCTTCTACTGACGAAGAATTTGAGAGAGAAAAGGCTATGCACTCATATCCCCATTTTAAAGCATGCTGTCCACGGAAACGAATATATCAACCGAAAAGGATTCCCCAGCCTCAATGTTCTCGCTCCGTTCATGATGCCCGTATATTTGAATCAATTCTCAAATCCAACCAGTTATCAGAAGAAATCAAGTTCGTGCTCTTCTCCTAGGCGATTCAGGATTTGGCATCACTTCCTGGCTAATGACACCTTTCAGAGCACCTGCTAATCCAGAACAACAAGCATTCAACAACATGCTTACCAGAGAAAGGGTCATCATTGAGAGATGTTTTGGACAACTGAAACAGAGATTCCCTATTTTACACCATACAAATAGACTTGCGACTGAAAAAGTACCTCTGATAGTAGCGTGTTGTTTTATATTACATAATGTTGCTAAACACTTGAGAGATGGCAATTTCCCACTTGAAGAAAATCCTGAAGAAAATTTGGATGGGATGCAGATTGTAGATGAAAATATTAGTCCGAGACAGAGGAAATATAAGGAGACTTTATTGAAATTGCTGATATTATCTATCAGATGAATCAATAATAAGTTAACGTGAATTACATATACAGGGTGTCCCAGGGAAAACAGTCCACCCCGATTTATTGGGTTTGGGGTGAGAATCTGGGAGAACGCTCGGACACGTCGATGTTTGATTTGAGGGGGAACTATTTTTCAGTTTTTTTCATCTCCGTAGCTTCAACCCCCTAGCTAGGGGGACAACAACTCCCCAAATTTGAATAGGGAATAGGGGTCGTGTCATACCTTTTTTTAAAGGTCTCATCAAGTTCTTTATGGCCCTAGAATTTCATCTTATTATTTTCATCCGTTACGAAATGACAGCTTGTCAAAATCTTGGAAATGGACTATGTAGTAGTAGAAGTAAAAGCGGTACTTACCTCCCTTAATAAAAATATGAGTGAAAATACCTACAATTTACAATTCTCGTGTACACCTCATTAATAATAATAAGAAAAAACTTAATTTCAAGTATTTTTATTAGGGGACGTAAGTATCGCTTTTGCTCCCACTAAAACTAATAGTCTATTTCCAATATTTTGACAAGCTGTCATTTCGTTACGGATGGAAATAATGAGACGAAATTCTAGGGGCATAAAGAACTCGATGAGACCTTTGAAAAGAGATATGACATGACCCCTATCCCCTATTCAAATTTGGGGGGTTGTTCTCCCCCTAGCTAGGGGGTTGAAGCTACGGGGATAAAAAAAACTGAAAAGTAGTTCCCCCTCAAATCAAAAATCGACGTGTCCGAGCGTTTTCCCAGATTCTCATCCCAAACCCAATAAATCGGGGTGGACTGTTTTCCCTGGGACACCCTGTATATATTACCAAAAACAACTAGTATTTCTGTTAAAAAACCTATGCTTAGTATAGCATAAGAGTTTTACCATTGAATATAAAATAAACAAAACATGTATATTTAATATAATATTAGTCTTAAACAAATAAAAAATTTCAAAACTTTGAAGTAATTGATAAACTGAACCATCGTCATCTATACATGTAATTTTTTCTTCTACTTTGCCTTTTTCTTGAAGCAATTTTTCTTTCTTCAATCGCAGTACCAGAAGCTGTTCTAACAAAATAAGACGTTGTAATTTTGGAGTGCTTTCTTGTCTCATCTGTTTCAAGTTCTCCTAGACTGTCAGTATTTGATTTAAGTACGAATTTTGGACGATTGGATGGCGGCTTTTGGGTGGAACTTGTACCAGGTTTATCTTGGGCAACTAGCTCAAGTCCGGACTGTGATGATTTAACTCTGCAATAAAAATATTATCTATATATAAGGTTATCTATGTAGGTACTATTTATTATTATATTACATTTTTCCTTTCTAATTAAATTAAAATAGTTGATAGTTATTTGTATGTCACTCACCAGTTTTTAAATATCAGCTCATTTTTCATATTAGCTGGAGAAAAATATTAATTGTTCATCAAAATTTCAAAGGTCTTTAAATCTCAAGGTGAAATAATCTTATTCTAATGATATTTCTATTATTTTAATACTCACCGTATAGTCGTTTAATGCTTGGATTAGAATCTCCTTCTATATTTCACTTAGAAGCTTCTGCCATTTGCTGAAATAAGGGATGCGTTTCCGGTCTGCTTCAAATCAATCTTTTTCTTCAAATGGGTTTTCATGTTGTTCACTTTTTCATTATTTGCCCCTCTGTCATAGGTACTCCATAGTTTTGCTGCAATTAATTTTTTATTTGATGTAAGGAATTTTCATTTTTTTGTTTCGCGGCTGGCATTTGAAATGTACCTATTTAATATATATTTATATTTTTTTAGTAACTGATCAAACGCCACCGCATATATCGTCGTTATTAGTTTCCAGTTTAAAATCACACAACCACACAAGTCCAAGAACGCTGAGAAACGAAAAGACTGACCTGTATGACCTAATTCATCATTTTTTGCAGGTTTAGACATGTTTTTATCTGCATCCAAAACACTCCCATTCCACTTCGCGCTATACTGTGCGTTTGAGCATATGCTCAAGATACTTGAGTTCAAGCTAGAAAATAAGCGAATGCTCAACTTGTGTTTATTTATACCAACCAACAGTAAAAGCTCAGACTCTGCCCTCATACTCCGAGCATTTACTCCGTGCTCAGACTCAGGTTTATTAATACCACCCAGTGTTTCAGGTTATACACCTTTTCGAATAATAAAAGGCGATTTAAATTATTCAATACCTATTGAACATTCACAAAATCAGATAACCACAGATTAAATCAATAACCTTGCTGGATCATTAGAAACTCTAAATAATGTAATTCATGACAAATTTATATCAAAACAAACACAAAATTTAGAGAAGATTAATAAACAACGAGAAAAAGGACCTGAATTAGAGGATCCTATCTTTAATAATTTTTATTAAGCAATTTGACAGAAATAAAATTAATCCTCGATATGGTACTAAAACACAAGTCAGACTTAGTAAACAAATGGTAAGGCGACAACATTTTGTTTCAGAAAAACCAAAATGTTCCTGGCAGCTTTCATCATCTTCCTCATAGGAATTTCCAGTAACGCCTACACGTTAGTTAAAATTAAGAAATCCTATTTTATCGATTTCTATGGGCACCACTTACATCACAACAAAACATAATACTGCATGTTATCACATTAATACCAACCTTCTTCGAAAAAGTATTGAAACTCTCGAAAAAACTTTAAAGAATTTAAACAATACTTTAAATCTAACCAAATGGCTAATAAAGATGAAATTGTTGCTTTATTACAAGTAAATATTGAAACTAGTCAATCACGTATCAATACATTAAAGAAATTTGTAAAACAATTCTCACACGAACAACGAAATAAACGTGGAGTACTCAATTTCATAGGTACAGCACAAAAATGGCTGTATGGTACATTAGACGCTAATGACGGCGATAGATATGATTCTTACATTCAAACATTGAATGAAAATCAGAAAAATATCAGAGCTTAATTTCAGACAAGATAAGAAATATTTCGACAGATAATCAAAATATTCAAACTATCTTAATGGTGAATCTAATTTTAGAAAATATTAATATGCACAGTAGTAAACTACGCGAGTTAATTAACTTCATACGAAACGCAATCAGCTTTGCACGCGCAATTTCACCATACTGCAGCATAATGAATTGAACTTGATCTTGAAAAATATACCCTCTCCTCCCATGTGATAATTCAAAAGGAACTAATTATTTTTACTATATTCACACCAATAATTAATCCTAAACCTTTTATTTTGTATAAATTATTTCCCATACCCATCCAAAATTATACAATTAGTGTTAAGTATCCTTACCTTTTACTTACCACAGACACGTATTACAATGCTCTACAAAAATGTCCCAATATTGAAGACATTTATTTGTGCAAAATGGAACTATTGAAACAAGATGAGCCCTGTGTTCACGATATTGTATCTAGTGAACACCAACTATGCCGTCACGAAAATTCAATACGAAAAATCCACAGTTGGAGAAATACTGGTTTTTCTATTGGTTATTCCAAAACGGCATGTGACAGCAATGCTACAATGTGACCAGAAGAAATACATGGTAATCATTACCAGTCCAATCGTAATTTCCAAAGGTAAATGTTCAATAACAATTAACAATCGAACATTTTTGGGAGACACGCATGAGAACTTCAACCTAGAACTTGAACTACCCATCATCGACATTCCTGAACTTCTAGAGATTACCACAACTGTAAGACTAAAAGTAGTCGACCATGAAGCTCTTCAATCAGCAAATAAAGAAGCAAGCAAATTAAAGACTGACCCATTAAAAGAGTTAAATTTCAAAACCAATAATGTGTCAACCTATATTATAATCATATTAAGGTCTATTTTTATAACAATTATTCTTTTTCTATATTTTAAAGAAAATTGTAGTAAAATTAAAACTGAGGTGCAGATTGAAATGCCCAACATTGTTAGTCAATCCCAATTTGCAACCACTCAAGGAGGGGGGAGTTATATTATAAATCTCTATGTTATTATTATATACATAATACTCCTTTTCAATGTAAGGCTAGGTCACAGTAAAAGCTCACAATATTATGAAGATGCTGAATAAGCCTGGAAAAGTACCGTCATATCAAGGTTTCGCCCACTCAGTTGCACCGCTAGCGATATTTTATTATAAATACGGCGCGCAGAGCCTTCTCTCGTCATTCTCTTGTTTTTAGCTAGACTAAGTAATTTGAATCAAGATTCTTTTATTAGCGGCTTTTCGCCGCAGCAATTAGAGTCTAGTATTTTTTGTTGTAACTTCTTAGTTTTTAATAAAATAAATAGTTTTTAAAAACAAGATTTACTGAACGAAAAATAAAATGTACACATATTTTATCAATAGTAAATAAAAGAAGTTTTGTTTGAATATGACTCAAACACTTTCATTAGTGTAAAGCTCATTTGTCACGGCACCGACACCTATTAATTCAATTTCCTATGCGTAATTCCGGAGCTTTTAGACTTCGTAATTCCATTTTCTGATAGGATCACTAAACAAAAAGTAGGACTATAAACTTGGTTTCGTGAATTTTAATTCAGGGGTTGTTGTTTTCGGTCCCCTAAATTCATCTTATCTTCTAATTACTTTTTCAACTTGGGTAAAAATTGATTTAAGCTTTAAATGTTTATGTTCAATGCGAATTTATTCATTACCTCGAAACGAGCCTTTATTAAAAGTGTTTAGAAATACCGGCTTCAATTTAAAACCATTCACGTGCAGATAAAGACCCTCTCATAACTCTAGCGGTACAATAAGACAAAAAAGCAATCAAGTCAATTTTTTTTTCATAAGCGTCAAGTGCGCCTGAAACGCAAATACAAAAGCATAAATCCGCATACATAAAGAGTTTTGAAATAAACTTTTCGAAAAGGGGACGGTGGGAGTAAAAACTAAACGTCACGTTTCTAGAAAACAAGACTTGTTTGCCGTATGGCCTTTGATGTGTAAATTTACGAGAGGAATAAACGCAGAAAATGTTCAAGGGCGTTTTTGTTTGTTGTGCCAGGGATGTATTTTTAATTACTTTTAACTTTTCTATTCTCCGAGTTTTTTTTTTTATGACCAAAGTCATTAGTAACGCAAGGAGTATTTTAAAATATAAACACCAACGTTTTGTCCGATTATTTGTTCAATATTTTCTAGGATACGATTCAACTTTTATTTAAAAAAAAAATACCGAAAACCAATATTCGCTTATTCATTTATAATAAAAGATGAGGCTGATCTTTGTTCAATAACATTTAGAGTCGGTGAAAATTCCCAAAACAATCAGCAACGACCCTTGAAAGCTTTTCTTATTGTAGGAATGGGGATCATTTTCACACACGAAAGCTCACTCTCAGCTAATGCCTTTCTGTCAGACGTTATTTTGTTTCCTCTTAGGGACTCGATTTCTTCTTTTTTAGGCGAAAACGTGCTTTTATGAATATTTAGAAGATGCTTGAGATAGGAGCAAATACGGCAGCGAGAATTTTGTACTTTGGAAATATCGTGATATCAAATTTTATATATCATGATACTTGAATATCCGATAATGTTTGTGAGTAGTCTGCGCAACTTACGACCCGATTTAGCACTGCAGCTTGTAGATGCCTATTGTCCTGATAGAAAGAATCTTTTTAAAAGAGTGTAAAGCGCTTTTGTTCTGTAATCGGCGCGGTTTCAGTGTAAGTCGGTTTATCTAACGGTTTGTCTCGAGTACGAAGGACTGATGATGACGAAATCTCCTCGGTCCTATGCTGTCGTTAGTGAATTGCGTAGCGTCCCTGCTCGGGCGCCAAATTCTAAAGCGCTTTTGTACAGAAGCGAAGTAATTTAGTAATCGGTCAAGCAAAATCATGATAATTTATTAAATATTTAAAAATTATATAAAGAGGATTTTAATTATTACCGCATTGAATATCGGAAATTAAATCACGCAATTATTAATTAAATTAAGTCGAAGCGAGAAGCGCACCTATTTTATGAAAAATACTGTAACTTCGTTACACACCTCCCCCCTTCTTTAAAAGAAAATATTTCCTCAAATGTTTTTCTAGACTCACATTCAATGTCCGCTAGCCTATCCCGGAACCTAGAATTAAAAATAAATCATAATCAAAAAGAAAATTCTCTCTCTCTCGCCAAACCCATAACTCAAAACCAAAAAAAAAATGAAAATAACATAAATAAAAACTCTTTGGATAAATCCTGAATGTCGGCCCAATCCACTCCGACTTCTCATGTTGTAGGGGCAGCCACTTGCTGGACACGGTCTGAGGTGTCGGCAGCACTGGGTTCCTACGGATACCATACGGTTTCGGTGGGGAGAGCGGGATTCACGGACCGGGTGATGTTCCCGGAAACGTGCTTCCTTATGACGACAGCGACAGTCTCTGGACAATAATCTGACCCTGCCGCATTGCGAGCAGAACATGCGCGGCCGTTGACTGCAGGTGTCACGACGGTGTCCCGGGAGCCCACACCTCCAGCACAGATCTCTATCAACGGGTAAGAAGGTGGTGCTGAGTTCGGAATGACTCGGTTTAGAGTCAGAGCAGGCGGGTTCAGAGCGGGTATCTGCGGATTTTGAAGCTCGAGTACCAGGAAGCAACGCCCAAAAATCGCCTTAAGCCTCGCAAAATCGTCGGTGGCGGAAGCAGTTGAATAGCGGCAACTTTCTCAGGGTCGGTCCACATTCCATCAGAAGTGACTAGGTGTCCCAAGTACCGTAAAGATTTCCAGCCAAACTGACATTTTTCTGGATTTAACTTAAGGTTGGCATTCAGGAGCCGATTGAATACTTCCTTTAAGTTATCGAGATGTTCGGTAAAGGCTTCCCCTAGAACAATGATATCGTCGAGATTCGTTCGGGGTCCAATTATACGGTCCATTAGGCTTTGGAAGGTGGCCGGTGCGTAATGGAGGCCAAACGGCATAACTTGGAACTGAAATAAGCCCAAGCCAAGCACTGTAAAGGCGGTTATCGGTTTACTGTAATTGGTCAGCGGGATTTGCCAGTAGCCCTGCTTGAGATCGATACTGAAAATGTAACGTGCCCGACGGATTTTATCCAAAATTGCATTGATGTAGGACAAGGGGTGTGCATCCTTTTTGGAAATGGTATTGATTTTCTGGAAGTCAATATAAAACCGATACTTGCCATCCTGGCGAACTCCACGGACTAGAAGAAGGCTCGGTTATTCCCTCTGCTAACATTTTTTCTACCTCATTGGTAATTATTTCCTGCATCTTAGGATTTTGCGGACGGTATCTCTGTTTGATTAATTCCGGGTTAAGCAGTTGAATGGAGTGTTGGATAAATGGCGTAGTCCCCTGAATTTCCTCAAATTTTTGGTAGCTCCTGATCCAAAAATTCTCTCAGGCGGCTTGCCTCACTCTTTGTCAGTTCTACATTTGACTTCGACTCAATCTGACCAATTGGGCTGCACAAATTTTAAGCGTCTAGTGTTTTGTTGTTTGAATAAACTCGATTGGAGCGGAGGTCCAATTGGAACGGGTGTCGGCCTGGAATGAGTTACTTTAACTCATGTTTTCGATCAGCGTGATATCTCCCAAGTGTAACGGAATTCGGTACGCCTCCGTTGTATCTATTACGCCACCGTTAGCCACCTTTGCACTTCGGACGGGCGGTGTCACTTCCGGGGCTCGTTTTTGCCGACAAATATCGGCGGCGAGATGTCCAATATAAGAGTTAGCAGCTTCGCTGTCTACAAGAGCCGATAATGGTGTATCATAGAGGTATATCAGGATGTGAAGACGGCAGTCAAATATGGTATACGTCAGAATAGCATTCGAGGTTTGTTCATTACGGTGCTGGTCCGACCTTCGAGCAGAACAGCGCCGGCTTAGTTTTCCAAACGAGGACAACAATCTCTTGTCATAACGCTTTGTTTTCCGCATGCCGAAGTAGTTTGGCTCTACCTCGGCATTCCGTCTGGTGTTTTCATTGGTTGGATTTGTATGCCGGTAATTTTCTGGTTGTGGAGGTCGGTTTTGTTGATGAACGTCGATAACGGGATTCTTCTTGTGTCCAGTTTTTAGGCGGATTATCGGTGGAGGAGATGCCAAGGGATGTTGGATACGGACTCCTTGATGAAGAAGGGGTTGTTTTTAACTCGGCCAGAAGAAGCTTAATCTCTCTGATAACCCGTGAATGTGAGACCACGTCGGTAATGTTTGTTTTCCGGACATACTGGCGATATTCAGGGAACAGATTGCGGTACAACCATTGAAGCTCTTGATCCATGGTTATGCTTCCATGCTTCCTGATGAGGATTTGCAAGAGTGTTATATACTGGTTAGTTGATACGTTCGGCTGTTGGAACCGGCGGCTTATTTCGATCTGCAGGTCGGCGGCATAGTTGAGCGGAAAATAAAAGCTGCAAAAATCCTCTTCGTCCCAGGTTTTCCAGTGAGCTCGGTTACGTCGGTACCATAAAGAAGCGTGATCCTGTAAAAGCTCAGGAAAATGCGGCAGTAAACGGTCTATTAGTATCCCCTGGGAGGCACAAATTTCCTGTAGCCTCTCTATGAATATCTCTGGGTCGGTTCGTCCAATAAAATGGATATTCCATTTGTAAACTTTCAGTGCCATTCATGGAGACCCGTATGCGACTGGGGAAGGCAGCGGTTGGTGGATGATTATTCTTGGTATCGGTGGGTTGAGCACCGGAGTTGTACCTGGTACCACACTATTAGTAGAACTGTTCTGAGTCAAGGCCGCCGTACTACTTGCAGGAGTCGTATGCGTGTCGGAACCGTTCAGAAAGTTAAATCATGCTATGGTGGTTGGTGCCGGTCAAGCTTTTCCCTGGCGATAGAATGTAAGCAGTCGCCTTTTCAATATGTCAACGGTACCTGTAGTGTCTAGTCCAAACTTTTGAAGTTCACGAATCAGTTCGTCTTTCTTCAATAGATACACCCAACTCCCACAGCCGTCGTTGAGATCGTACCAAACGGAGTACGTGGTTTTTGGTGCATTACCGGGCGAGTTTACCGGACTGGTTGTAACCACGGTGGATGCAGTGGTTTTTTTTTTTTTTTTTTTACGGATATGCGCACTCGCAAGGAAATGTCCTATCATGCTCGAGAAGCGGCAAGTGCGCGGAAATGTCGGTGTATGTTGGTCTTGAAACAGTTCAGGTTGTAACCTGCAGGGAAAACCGTCGCAGGGAGTTTATTCCACAGCGATGCTGTTCTCCAGAGATATGAATTCTGATATAATGAGGTTCTTGGTGCCTCTAGTTTGACAGTAAATTCATGGTTACCGTCTGTTTGACGGGTTCGCCTGGTAGGTGCTACTCTCGGTGGAATCATACGTGCCAACTCTTCAGAGCATTTTCCGTGATAGTACCTGTAGAAGAGAGATAAATCGCCCACAGATCTGCGATGTTCGAGACCATCCAAGTTACGAGTAAGTGCGGGGTCATTGATCAGCTTGATAGCTCGTTTTTGCACGGTATTCAAAAGCATTAAGGTATGTTTGGGTGCTGCACTCCATATATGTGAGCAGTACTCCATAGTTGGTCGAATCTGGGCTTTGTAGAGTGTCAGCAATTGGCTTGGTGTGTACAGATGTCTTGTACGAAATAGCACCCCCAGCTTTTGGGAGGCCCTTTTAGCAATATCTGCCACGTGACTGTGCCAAGACTCTGCAGTAACCCCCAAGATGTTCAACTGAGTCTGTAATGTGACAGCACTTCCAGATAGCATGATGTTTGGCTCACCGGTGCTGGTCTTTTTTGAAAACAGAGCTGCTTGGGTTTTCTGCGCGTTGAACTGTACAAGGTTTTTGTTACCCCAGTCCTCTATTATCTCCAGGTCGTTATTTATCTGCGATATTTGAGTTAGTCTAAGATGATGGAATTCACGTGCGGAAAGACCTGTGGGTGGTATGAGTGAGCAGACTACATTGCCATCGTCTGCAAAGCAATAAAGTGGATTTACTGTTTTATCTATGAGGTCATTTATGTAAATCAGGAAAAGAGTTGGCGAAAGGATTGCTCCCTGTGGCACACCAGCATTTATTTGGTAAGAGTTGGAGTTCTGGCCATCCAGTGTAACATAAATGGATCTGTCCTTTAGGTAACTTTCAAACCAAGTGCAAAGTTTCGGCGATAATCCCATTGCTTTGAGCTTGTTGAGCAGATTTTCATGCCAAACTTTGTCGAATGCTTTAGATATATCCAAGGCAATTGTTCTTGTTTCACCCCGCAACTCAATCGCTTTTTGCCATAAGTGAGTGACGTATGTAAGTAAATCGCCAGTTGACCTATATTTTCGAAATCCGTATTGCTTATCGTTGATAATTTTGTACTTTTCCAGGTACTTGGTTAGGTGATTGTTCACAACTCTTTCCATTACTTTTGATATCACCGGAAGTAGAGCAATTGGTCTATAGTTTAACGGATCTGTCTTTTTTCCTTTCTTTGGAATGGGTTGTACTGCGGCAGACTTCCATGATGATGGATATACTCCTTGCCTGTAAGACAAATTGAATAATTTTGCGAAAGTTGGGGTGAGTTCGTTGGCGCAATTTTTGAGTACTATTGCGGGAATGCCATCCGGACCCATTGCTTTGTTTGTATCCAGCTTTTTTAGGGATTTTCGTATTTCTCTGTGACAAAAGGGTACCTCTGGCATACTATGGGAAACCCTTTCAATGAACGGTGGAGTTTTTCCGTTTGGCACTGTTAGGTTGGAGTTGGAGGAAAACATTTGGGCAAGCATATTGGCTTTTTCCTCTGATGTTGTGGCTAAGTGATGATTTTTATCTGTAAGTGGTGGTATGGATGACTTGGTGAAGTTAGATCCAACAGCTTTTGCAAGAGACCAAAAAGACCTAGAACTACTTGGACAATTCAGCAACCTGTTTTTTATTCTTTGATTGTATGTTTCTTTAGCGGAGTCAATAGTAATTTTGCAACTATTTCTGGCTTCTATAAATTCTGTGTGGTTTTGAGCGGTTTGTTGTCGTTTCCAAAGGTTATATGCTCTGTGTTTTTTCTGTACAGCCGTTTGACACTGGCTGTTGAACCAAGGTTTTGCATTAGCTCTACGTTTAGTTGTATGTGGGATTAGCTGTGCTGGTAACTGGTGGATTTCCATTGTTGCCAGTGCCTTCTGGCATGGTACGGTGAGTGGTTCTAGTGCGGGTAAACTTTCACGGCAAGCGAAAGTATTTACGGTCCCTGCTCGGGCGCCAATTTTGTAAAGCGCTTTTTTTGTGTAATCGGCGCGGGTTCAGTGTAAAGCCCGGGACCCATTTATCATGGATTCTTCCGATCCGACTCCGATCATACAATCAGGGTCCTCATTCTTGGAACAGGTTCATAGGTGTTCTCCTGCGAACGCTGCTCCTGTGTTCCAAGAATAAGGACCTTGATTGTATGATCGGAGTCGGATTGGAAGAATGCATAATAGATGTGTCCCGGCCTTAAAGGTACGGTTTGTTAGGACAGCGCGCGACGCACAATTCACAAAGTAAACGGCGGCAGAATCAATTCAGCACGACGTTGACACACTGCTGACGCTGTACGTCGCGCTCACCTGCGCAAAGCCAGCAAACTGGTCTATATAATTTATACTCGGTTGATTTCAGTAGACGTGCGCAGTTTCGAAAAAATGTGAGCTGTGCGTCGCGCACTATTTTAACAAACCGTACCTTAACGGTTTTCCTCGAGCGCCACCCTCAGGATTAAAGTCGTTGAGGGGCCCACGTGCACCAGGTAGCTTGTCACACTGAGAAACGGTAGTCCAGGGGTCACAGACGCTTGTCTGTAAACCCCTATTGCAGGAAAAGATTTACCCGTGCATGGTACCGGGCGAAAATCTTAGTGAAGCTTATAATAATTGATTTTCACCTTCTGGTGTGATTCTCGACCCTGCAAGAACTTACCCTTACTGTGATTACGGCCGGTTGGCTTACTTTGGGCGGTTCTGGTCGTTCTGGTGGTGATGCTGCTATTAATACTGCTGCTAGGTCGGCTGGCTTTTCGGAGACCCGGTTGAAGGCTGTGGTTTACCCGCAAATTCTGCCCATTTTATAGCCGAAAAGATGGGTCAGGGTCGCGGCGGGTACACAGAGATATGTAAATTAGCTGATACCGCCCGAAACTCTGCTGAAATCGGTAGATTCCAGGCAAAGTCACGCGAAGTCGTGATAATTAATATTTAAACATAATTTAAAGAGGATTTTAATTATTACTGCGGTGAATTTAGAAAATTAATTCACGGAATCAATAATTAAATTAAGTCGAAGCGAGAGGCACACTTTTTTTATGAAAAGTACTGTCACTTCGTTACACACCCCCCCTTCCCTAAGGTGATCAGACGTGTTCAAGTTGAGCTCCGCGTTTTTTGTAATTTACGTACGTAATATTTGAAAAACACAGAACAATGGGACTATAACGTTAAATCTTGTGCCATTTCAAGTAAAAAAATATGTGATGATAAATGTAGTTGGACTTTTCAAACTAAAAAAAAAAGCTCTAACAACGTATTATTGTAGCTTTTACCAGCTGAAATAATCCTCGTTGTCGTAATACATTCCTACTCCAACGTGTTGAATAAACACTTCTTAATCTGATAACGCAAGCGGTCGCTGCCATCCGAGCTCTAACTTGGATACTTAATTTCATATATTTTTCTCCTTTAGTGAAATTCACGTCAACAGCTTCCTCTCCCCAGCTTCATTATTTATTTCCGACCTCATAAATTTGCCTTCCTTTATTTTTAAACGCACCAGGAAAGCTGCGAAAGCACACCGGGGCTCCTCCATCTTGTACCCAGGTGGTTGGCTTCTTCAAGAATGTATATATATCATAAAAATATGTTTCATTAAAGCCCTTATAATCTGCTTTGGTGCTTGCTTTTTATTATTTTACAGACTTTTTACGAGGGAAAAAAAAAAGACTTTTGAGGATGAAACTTTCGACTGCTGCTTGATGGAATTTGTTTGAAGAGGCCTCATTTTGACTGTTGTGTGCAACCGGAGCTTGAATTTATTTTCTTATTAAAAAACCTTTATTCCATATTATCTTTGTAAAAAAATGCATTTTTCTCCAAACCTCCATTAGGATATTTCCATAAAACCCCAATATACTGTAAGCCTAAGTAGCATCAAAGCCCGTTAAAAGCAGCAAGGTGCTACAATAAAGGATTAACATTGTTCACGAAAAGCTCTTAAAAGTGTACAATAAAAATTAAAAAATACGGAAAGCCATACATTTTCCTACACTAAAAAGCTTAGCAGTAAAGTGTTTTGAGGAATTGTTTGTGCTTTGCAGCTTTTCAAGATTTTCCTTTTCAATATTATTGATAAATCGTATAAGGACTCAATTTTCCCTTACACCTTTATCGACTGATGGCCATTCGTACCCAATCACAACCTACTTAGAGCACTAAAAAAATATCGAGTCTGATGGTTTCGAAATAGCTCGAAAGTAGCCTTAAGAACCAATTTACCCTCGAAGCCTCACGTAATGCGACGAAATAAAAGTATTTTTGGACACGGATGGTCGATCAAAGAAAATAATCGTCTACAGTCTACTTTTTTTGCGTGTAAAAAGTGTTTCAGAGTATAAATTCACCAATAATTTAAATTCTACGCTTTGTACAAGAGGCATATTTTACCCCTGGGGGCGATGCCTGTACATGAAATACGGCATATTTTGGGTAATTTAATTCCACCAGCAGCGACTTTTTTTTTCTAAAGATGATTCATGAGGCTTTACACCCAAGTGAATTTATTTTAAATATTTTTGTAAATGTCACTGGATACAATGAAAAATGGCTTATAAATTATATTATAATGCAAAGTGTTCAGTTGAAGGCAAAAAGAAGGCAGTGGCGGAGAAGTCTTAAGTTGTCGTGACAAATAATCATAAACTTGGCTTGGTATATTTGTTATCCTTATCTGGGTAACTTTAGCCTCTCAGTCTTTTTTATAGGTCAAAAACTAGGGAGACCTCCTGCTGTGCTAATCCTGACCCTATACGCTGCGGTAAAAATATAAATTTATTACGCAGTGTCAGCTTGGCGAAGTATTCATGAGGCACATACCCATTTTTTATCATTCCAAGCCAATATATTTATATTGAATTAAAGTTTTATATGCGTCAATTATATTCATACCTTGAAATCGGTTACTATCGACCTTTACACTGATTCTTGTTCTCATAAAAATCCACTTCTCCTAAAAGAAAATGGATACTCTTGGTTGCCAGCAAACGATATTACTCTCTCCCTCTCATAAAAAATGGGTCATAAATAAGAGATTAAATCCCATAAACCCTTTAGGTAGCATGAGAGGAAATTAAATTCTGGTAAATTTTGCCGTCGCCAGTGTTAAGAGCAAGTCAGGGTAGGTACCCATTAAAATTTTCCGTCTTGGACGAAAATGGTTTTTGTACCTAAACGCTTTTATTACGGAGGGCGCAAGAATTTATTGTCATTTCCAGGAATAAATTAGTTAATAAATGAAAGGATATTTTTTTTTGTATTTTTTGGGTAAATATTACTATCTAGCCGACTATGGTTTAGCTTTTATATTCGAAATTTTTTGCTTTGTCACCGAGTGTATTTTTTGTGTGGCGATGGTTTGCGTTTGACGCCAGTGGGTTTAGCAAACAAATTCAAATTGTGGCACAACTCTAGCGTTTTTAAAGGTGACAATTATTTATGTGATTCGTCATCGTGTTAGAGACAGACCCTTTTTAGGTGTTTTTTTTTTTATTATGAATATTCAAAATTGCGGGCTTGGAAGTGAAAATTCTGTTGGGTGTTAGAGAATGATTGTTATTCTTGGGTTAAATGACAAATATATTTATTGTTGCTATATAAAAGAAAGCATGTTATTTCTGTTGCTCATTGTTTTGGGTATTTCACATTAAACCTTGGAAAGGACTTGATTATAGATATAATATGATGTCCAGAGGTGTAATATAATGTAATCTCTTGGGTGTGTTAGGTACTAACGTACGAAATTTTCTCAGCATAGTTTCATCTATTGTGTGGAAATTATCAACATTTGGTTTCATTTCAAAAGTTTAACTATTTACTGCATCCACACCTTTGGCGACTAGCGCGACGCATTTAGCAGGTGCTGGAATAGATTTTTTCCGAGTATAATTACTTCCAGGTGCTTTGATCATTGTTCTCCGAATTGAGATGGCGGATGTGAGTCGAAGCCATTACAGCCCTACTAAGGCATCTTCTCCAAGATCTTTTTGAAAACTGCATCGAGCAACCCTAGCTTCTAGACCTAGAATTTCCTAGAGACAAACATAAGTGCTGATATGTTGTTCGGTTACCATTTCACGTAGTATGTTAGCGGGCTACACTTAAACTCCCGAGAGAAATGATATGGTATGGTAACTTCGCGGCGTGACACCACAAGCCTTCGGAGGAAAATGCCTGTTCAGGGTACTCAGGCGAAAATCCCTCTTACGAATCACCCGTCCAAGGTACTCGGGTGCGATCCGGTAGAGTTCAACTGTGATAGAAATTGCCCGTCCAAGGTACTCGGGTGAAATCTCTGTTGCAGGAAAGCCTGTAGTGTCTATTAACTTTACCTAATGGTACGATGCGCGAGACGGTGTAAAGTGAGGACCGATATTACCGCTACGGCTGGAGAGGGCTCATCTCGAGCTGATTGGTGATGAAAACTTGAAAGGCTTCGGAAAATTCGCGTAGGGCTCGGATTCGTAATGCTGCTGCTGATGGTGTCTTGATCTTGATCAAAGTCTGTTACAAATAAACTCGATTTGTATACTTTAAGGAAAAGATAACCTAGGGTCGTGAATTCAAAGAAAAATTAAATAAGATAACGTGTAGTCCCTTTATGTGCAAATGAAACCACTCAAAAATCCAACAAACAATAATTTTATTTAATTTTGTTTACAATGTTCTGTGTAATTTCAATGCTAACAACTTGGTTTTTCCTGGCGAATCTGATACTAAGTACCTGCTTTCCAATCCGGAGCTCTTCAAGGGGTGTTGGGGTTTCACTTTCTTGAACTGGAGCTTTTCGTATTGTTTCCTGTATCCAGGAAGAGGATAGATTGCTGGGGTGACGTCACTCCAGCTGATCCAGACTCCAAACAGTGATCTTTATGCAGAGTAAGTACCCAGAAAAGAATAAGGCAGTATCAGGTTCACCAATATTTGGAACATTAAATTCCTGAATTCTGTCAAAAAGTGAGTGTCATGCATATAAATTGAAGTTGAAATTTGGTAAAAAATAATTGTGGTACAGACACTCCCTTTCAACAGAATCAGGTATGAAAAACTATTGCAAGTTAAAAAATTAATATTTTAATATAAAAAAAAAACAATTAAACAATTAAGATCAATGGCAAGATAATAAAAAATAAAAGGTAATAACAAGATTATTAGAATGCTCGTTACAAATGAGCAAAATGCTGCTTCCTTCAAAACAGCTCTGGCCGGCAAAAATATGAGCAAAAATAAGGTAAGTAAAAAAAAATTAAGATATCAAATGTCTAGATTCCTCCCCAAATAGACAAAATTCTTACCTCGAATTAAGTTAGTTACCACAGATACTAGATAAACCTCGAGATAAACCTAGGGTTGAAATTAATCAAATCCAGAACGTGTCAAAATTCTTGAGATGTTTTAATTAAAACTTTTAAACTGAATTTTTGACCTGTCTGGATTTCTATTAAAAAATTACACCCTTTAGTTAAGATATTTAAGATAAGATAAGATAAGATAATTTAGGGAGTCAAGCAGAAAATGGTTGTTCAGGCCTCTGTCTGGATTCAATAAAGGATTAATGGGGATAGACTCACAAATTTGGTTTTCACCGACTCTATTTAGAGCAAATGGTCCAGTTTTCCCACACTAAAAATTGATTCTGAAAGCCAGAGCAGCAGTACCAATTATAACAAAACGTGGCACTAACCAATAGGCAAATTAATTCACACAAAATGGAAGCCAACAATTAGATAAGAAAAAATTAAAATATAATATTTATATTTCAAAAAACAGATAAGATAAGGTTTATCAGTAAAAACTTAATAAAGATACGATAATTTGAATATTGAAAAATCTATAGGGGAGGATCCAGAAATTCACAGCACAAAAATTATTTAAAAAAATAGAGGACTTGCCTGGCCAGAGTGTTCTTCAAGAAGAGAACCTCTTAGAAAACCAAGCTAGCAGGAAAACGATTCTGTGTTTTTTATACTTACTGCATTCCAGCCAGTTTGAACCAATCAAACGAGTACACTCGAAAGACCATATTCACTTCAAAATGAAAACACAATGAAAAGACCGCATCGAATAAACGAAAATAGATAAAAATCCACTAAAACTATTTTAATTGTTTACAAATTATAATAATTTAAATTAAGGTTATGTCAAAGATAAAAGACTGTTAATTAATTGGATCATTAAGCCAAAAATGAATATTTAAAAATCAGAAGGTAAAAAAGGACAGAAATATATCCATTTGCTAAAAGTGAGATGAATATAATTATAAAATACAAATTACTGCAAAAATGCGAAATAAGAAATCAAACTTTGAAATATAGATCAGATCGATCATCGCGCACTAGATGGCAGTACTAAAAAGTAAATTCTTGATACTTGCACTTTACGCAAATGTAGATGGCAGCACTTGTATTACTTGAATTTAAATTTGAATTTAATGGATATTTTTAGAATATTGGAAATTATTTTGAATTCTGAAATGAAAAAATACAACTTTATAATAAAAATAAGAAGAGATGGAACATGTTACGTAAATGATAGATTTATCGTAACACACCCCCTTTAGTTCGTTAAAAAAAAGAAAAAAAAAAACATAAATATTCCCTCTCAGTGGTGCTTCATTGTGTATTGAAGCAAATAAGGAACTTAAGTGTGTCTCAGATAAAATTATGGTACTGAAAATGTTAACAATTAACAATATGGAAACTGTTGGTAACTTGGTTCTACGTTTATTGATGAGAAAGGCTAATTATAAGAAAAAAAAATTAATATATCAGAGATAAAAAAAAAATGAAATGAAATGAAATGAAAGGAAAAGATAGTTTGGGCGCCAGTACATTTTCCAATGTACAAAAAAAAATTGAACTGTATTTAAAAAAAACTAGAGATAAAACCTGCAGAGAAAATTCAGCAAAAAAAATTGTCTGTCATACCTATTTTCAAAATGGATACAGTAATCTATATGCAGTAACTTATACCACAATATAGTATTACCTACTTTAGAGATAAAGCTCTCTAGGGCTTTCGTGATACAGTAATATATATGTAGAAACTTTATACTACATCATATTATTACCTACTTTAGAGATAAAGCTCTCTAGGGCTGATACAGTAATCTATGTGTAGAAACTTTGTACTACATCATAGTATTACCTACCGGAGGCATAAGAACCATCCAAAATTTTAATAAACACATAAAAAGAAAGTAAGATAAGAAGGTAAAAAAAATTAGAGCAACAAGGTAGTCAGAATTTAAGTTAAGAAATAGTAATTCAATCGTTCAAACAAAAATAATAAGATAAATAACCTTCTAAATTCAATAATAAAAAAAAAGTATAGGAAATTGAAAAAAAATTCAAAATATATTTTCCTGTAGAAAAAATTGTATGAAGTTAAACTTCGGAAATTATATGGAGATATATTTGAGTTTTAATCACTATTAAAATCAAAGCACACCCCCCTCGACCAATAGAGCGAAAAGCGCCTATACATTAGTCAATTAATTAATTGAGAGAATAAAAAGATATTGAAGTTATGAAAAGATATTGAAATTATGAAGTTATTGAAAGATATTGACTAAAAAAAATTTAGTCATTCTTAAAGAGAATTAAGATAACTACCCAAATTTGAACAATTGAATCACAAATCATGGATTTTGGAACCCAAATCGATGCATCACGTTAGCACTTGTAATAAGAAAAAAAACTGTAAAAAAGGAAATGTTGCTGGTTGAGTCTCTGTTCTGCTATGGTTTTAGAGACTCGCCAATCTCTTTCTTAAAACTAAAGGAAAAGGAAGAGCGGACATCACAGAAGATTTGGTTGTTCTTCAGAAGGCAAAACCTTCCCTGAAGAAAGGCAAACTAGCCCTCAACCCTTCTCCACAACAGACGACATCAGCAATAGCAAAACAGACATTCACAATATAACGTACATATTTTGGCAATTGCCTAATTATACTGCATACGGCTAGTCAGCATCAGTCCGGAGGCCATGGGTCTATGGGTTCCTTGTATACATCTTACCTTTGGGCGCCACCAAGTTAATTGTGACTTAACTAGGAAGATAACCTAATGATGTTTAAACAAAACCTGTGCAATTGGAGAGCTTATCAATAAAACAACTAATTAGGTACAATAATGTATCTGGCTTCTTTATTAAAAATAATAACAAAATATAGGGATAGCCAGGAGGTTATTAAAAATGTGTTTAGAATAATGCTTGTACCAATTTATAAATATTTGATTATAAAAAAAAATAAGAATGTAAATAATGTATAAAAATATTGATTTTTAAATAAACATGACTAAAAACCTTTTGGTATTTACACTTGTGCGTGATAAGAAAAATACAGTATGGGTTACACTTTACCATCAGGCAAATTAAACACAGAAAGGTGAAAGTTATAGTTAGGGCAACCTCAGGGTAAAATTCTAGAATTTTATTTAAGGGGCACTTACCGAACCTGATTTAGTATCAAGTGATTTACTTAGGATTTGCCTAAATGTGTAACTTACATGGGATACAAGTGTTAGTTATCTTCAAATGTATGTGTAACTCCAGAAGTTTTGAAGGGAGATTATCTACAGGTTTGGTCTCACTGTAGATAGACTATGGTATGGTAAGTGAGTCATGAGTCCTATCCACGTTGTATCTGTTTAACGTAGAACTCGACGTGGTTCTAGCAGAGCGGTACCAAGAGGGTTGCTGAAGGGAGGCTACCAAAGCCAACTAAGAGCAATCTAGATCTAGTCTAGAATTTCTTTCTAGGAGCTGTCCAACTATAGCCTAAGACTGTCTAGCTAGCACTAGGACTAGGAGTAGGATTGTCCAACTATAGCCTGAGACTAGGAGTAGGAGTAGGAGTAGGACCCTATAACGATGTTCGTATAAAAAACAAATCGAGCCCCAAATATTAGAAATAATCTTACCTTAAATTGAGGGATACTCTAGACTCTAGACCAAAGGTGAAGTCTTAAACTTCCAAATGCTGCTCGGAACAGTCCTATTAAAAAAAATGGAACACGTGTTGTAGGTTAATATTTCCTGAAGAAAATCTCAAACTTACCGAAACAGAATCCAAAAATGACCAAGGGACGACTCTAGACAATTATCAGCAAGAAATTAGTCTAAAACTTGAGCTCCCTGGCACAAAATTCCAAAAAGTCTCGCCCCAAAAATAATTAGGGCCGAGGCCCGAGACCGGACGACTACTCAGCGTGAGGTCGCAGATTAAAAGGGCAGATTATTCATTTAGAATTTAGATTTCGGAAGAAGACTTTCATCTGTCAAACTAATTTTGACATTGAAGAAAATTATAGAAAAGGACGTGTTCAGTTTCACCCCAAAAGTACGAACTGAGAATCGGTTGTGTAAAAGATGACTGGTGAATGTTGAAAAGTGCCTATAGAACATATATCGAAAGGTAGAACAGGTCTAAAGAAAACGCCTAGACAAAACAGCGGTTCAATGACATGATGGAAATGAAAAATCAAGAAGTAAACAACAATTATTATCATAACCTCAGATTATTTTTTATTTATCAATTAGATTTGCAAACAGAGATGATGAAAAAAACTCTCCTTTTCCTAAGATTCTAATCAATAACAGCGGGCCCTGCCGTACTGAATCAAACCTTCCTAGATCAATCAACAAAACTTGCAAACCTGAACCAAAAAAACTTCTAGTAGAAGGCAGCACTCAAGGTAACAAAATCTGGGCACAAAAAAGATAGTTGTGTATTCATTTATTTCATTGTAGTTCTACATGGAATCATATCCAGTATGGCAAAACAAGGTAGCTTATTAGCCAGGAAATTGAAGACGTTACAACAACACCATAACCAAAAGAAAAAGTTAAATAGAAAAAATAAATTTACAAGGTAAAATTAAAAAAAAATAAATATGAATGTAATTAATGATTTAAACGTTATAATTTAAGACATTTCATTAAGACCACAAAAACTAGGTAATAAAAAGATAATAGATAAGGTCTTAAGAAAAAAATTAAGGGAAGTTAGGGTAAGGTAAGATATGGGTGAAATAGTAAAGTTGATTTGATTAGTGAATGACAGTGACATGGTATGAATAAAAAATTCAAATCAATTAAGACACTAAAATAACTTTTGACGTCATATACATCCATGAAAAAAGGTAAATCGATTAGACAGAGATAAAAGATAATATGTCCAAGCAATCATATGCCTGACATACAGCAAAATGTCCTAATCGACAAAGATACAAAGATAAATCATGATGTATACTATTGAAACAAAAGATGAAAATAGAGATAAAGTTATGTCATGACACTGAGTTATTTAATCATTAAATGCTTTAGGAGCCAAAATCCAGAATACTTTATTCAAGACTGTACTTTTAAACATTAAATGCTTCAAGAGCCAAAATACTTTACTCGAGACTTTACTTACAGGGATAAAAATTGGGAATTTATATGGGATTTCAGGTAAGGACAAGATTTCCCTTGGATTAGGAAATAAGGCAAATCAAGAGCTCACGAAGGCAGGAGCGCTGTGATCCTGTACAGACTTTCTTTCGCCGGGATCGCTAGAGAGAAGTACTATTCGCTACCTATTTCAGAGATAAAACTCAGTTATAGCTAAGGTAAGGTATTAAAAAAAAAACCAGAAGATAATAAAGGTAAAGGTAAGGAAACATAGTAAAGCTAAGGTATGAAATGATGACAGTGACACGGTATAAGACAAAATGTCCACATCAACCAAGATACAAATATAAGTTTTTGACAATATATACATCATGAATAAGATAAATCGATAAGACAACGGTAAGATATATGTCATGGCAATCCTAGGAATGACACACGATAAATGTCCAAATCGACAAAGGTAAGGTAAATCATGATGTATTATACTAATTATCAAAATAAAAGATAACTTGGTTAGTTAGAAAATTTTCAAATGTCCCAATCAATATGAAGATAACTTTTGACATATACATCAATAGAAAAGATAAATCGATTAGACAACGGTAAAATATTATGTCAATGCAACCCAATGCATGACACACGATAAAATGTCCATATCGACAACGGTAAGGCGATGTATATTATCAAAAAAAAAGGTAAATTGATCAGGCAAAACAAAAAATTATACATGTCATGACACTGAGGTAGGTAGTGAAATTATTCAACAGGAGCTAGAAAACTTTACTATGAAATAGGGAGGAAAATGGGGTATTTTTATAGGACTATAGGAATAGGAACAAGATTTTCCTCGGAGTAGGAAATGAGAAAAATCAAGAGCTCGCGAAAGCAGGAGCGCTGAGTTCCTGAACAGTCTTTTCTTCGCCAGGATCGCTAGAAAGTACTGTCCCCTACCCATTTCAGATATTGAAAGATAAGAGAATTCAATTGCAAAAACTAGAGAAATAGACAGAAAACAGGCATAAACAATAAGCAATTGAAATCATTTTTAAAGAGAAAAATTTAAAATATACTGTAAAGATAAAATATGAAAAATATAGTCAAAGATAAAAAGTAAGGTAATGAGATAAAATTAAAAAAAAAATTATAGAGTAATCATCAAATAAATCAAAAGAAAAAATTTAAAAAAACTTGCAGAAGTCACCAGAAATACCAAGATTTAGCAGAAAGTCAGAGTCTGTCAGAAAGGATATTTAAGAGCTTCACTTTGCACAAAATAAGGACTTTTAAAACACGTTGTAGGCGCCAATTTGTTTTTCTTTGAATTCACGACCCTATGTTATATTTTCCTTAAAGTATACAAATCGAGTTTATTTGTAACAAATTGGCACCCAACGTGGGGTTAGTGGATTGATTGATTGATTGATGATAAATTTATCGTAACAAGTCAAGCGTTGGTTGGTACTGCCTATCATTTGCAATTTTTTCCCTATTTATAGTCAAAGTACAATAGGGAATCGCCGCCCGGTAACGACGTCGACAATTGTTTTCTGCCGAATTGAAATGCCGCTTGGGCCTGTACCTTGTCCTTTAACAACCCAAATTGAGCGTTTGCTAGCAAGGTCACGCGCTTAAATATTACTGTACTGAATACTTAAATATTATTTCTGGAAGAAAGTAGAAAAATTCGCGGTATGAATGTAAAATTTAAGTAACTTCGTTACAAGGCAATCGAAAATGTTTCTTGGGTCTTCTCACCAAAGGAAAACAAAAGACCTTATATCACTGAGTAAAAACAATCTTCGCATTCTCACTGAATTTCTTTCAGGCTACTGCCGGCGAGAGAATTGAAATCGAAAACGAAGACAGCTGCCGATTCTGTGAGGAAGGGAAGGAAACTCCAGAACACCTCACGGAGTGCGAGGCCATCATGAACAAAGGATTTCCCTTGTTCGGATGCTGCACCGTTGGACGGCAAGAAATTTCATCCATAGAAAGGGGAAAGGGAACAAATACTTAGAAAACTTACTAAAATAATAGAGAAATACTAAACAGCCTTTTGGCAACAAATAATGCAGAGAAGTTGGGTTTGTTCACGTACAGGAACGTATTATCTCGATCCTTCAACTTCCTCGTGGCGGACTCATTGAAATCGTATCCAAGCACTTCAAATGTTTATTTTAGGATGCTTCAAAGGATCTGCGGAGGCTTCAGCTTTTTCTATATCAGTGGTGTAGTGAGTCCGTATCACAGTTCTCTTTCATCTCAGCACATAGATATTTGTCACAAAGGATGTTCGATAATTCTGAGCTATTGGATGAAAAATTTCCTCTTTGATAGCAAAGTAAGGCATCGCAAGAAAATTCTATTTCCAGTTACTTATTCGTTTGCACTACTACAGCAACACGCTGCAACTTGTTCCTATTACCGATTTTTCTGTGGAATTCACCACTCGAATTGGAGACTGGCGATAAGAAACAATTATCGAAATTCGTTTTCAAAAAATGTGGCGTACACAAAAGTTGCTCAATATTCTTTGAGAGACTAATCCGACCTCTGATTGTTTCAATCTGATATGTTCCTGACCTGTTTCAACCAGTATTGCTAGTCTACCAACAGTATTTTACTGGTTTGGACAGTACTACGTCTCCTGAACAAGATCCGTTCACGTTTCTCATCTTGGAGATGTCTGATCGATTATCGATCTTCCAATGGTTAATTCCTTGAGGAACTCCTGGCAGCTGATCATATCTTCTTCTTGTGAAGCTATTTCAGAGGAATTGAGAGCCTTCGAAGCAGCAGCTTTATGTGGTCGAATGACAAGAGCTCCTGGTTCCCTGTCGCACTTCTGGATATGTGTCCACGCTCAGGTATCTCACTATGTAAAACTTCTCATCTTTTTGCAGCTAATAGGTACGTAAAGTATGCTGTTTTGTCTTCTTCAAGGATTTCATTACTGAACGGATTACAGGAAACTTACATTTTTTGTAATCCGTCAGGCAATCGAGCAATATTTTGCTGATGTTCTCCACTATGCGTACGCTGCCAAAGCAATTTTTCTCCAAATTTATTACTATGTTGCTGTTACCTTGAATTAATACCGTTGGAGCCGCATATAACAGAAAATCTATATAAGAAAAAAAAAACAAAAGCACAAATGATTTTCTACTTCATTGTATAGTCGTTTTTATTCTCAACTCATAACAGGTGAAGTAAACATACCCTAATTAATTTTTCCGTTGCCATTTCTGCGAATTTCCTGCCCTAACAGCATTGCCGGTGTGCGTGACTCGTCCCAACAGCCGGACATACCCGTGATTTTGTCCGGTCAGCGTTAAATCGTCGATGCTTTAGCCATTTGCTTCGATATTTTTGTCAGTGATCAGCTCCGGATGAGGCGAGGTTAATTTATTTTAATGCTTTGGGCTTTTTGGCTATTCATCTTATCGGGACTTCAAAGGGTGGTTTATCGCTCACGAGCTTATAATATAAAGTACACAAAACACAAAATTGACTTTGAGTCTATATTATCAGCACATTTAAACTGAGCATATCGTTTGCGAAGTTTTCATTTAATTTTGTTTACTAAAAGCTTTGGTAAACCCGTTAAAAGGCTCCGACTGCTTTTAATTTAATTAACAAACATGGGTTAATGAAAGTAATACAGAATATAATATCAAAATGTATCCAATCCTAACAGAATTAATTTAACGTTTTTATCTAGTACCTACAAACAAATGTCACTTACTCATGCTTGGCCTTCCTAAACCAATCTAGCACCCATTTAATCCTGTACACGGACACACGTAAATCAGGTTTAACGAAAACTATCTAGGATCAAGAATAAAATTGGGATAGATATGCTGGGAGCACCCGCGTATATCGCTACTAATTAATACAACTGTAGAGAGAGAGATTTAAATTTGCCAGGGATAACACCGCTTTAGCCTCTGGCCGCGGTCTTTTCGGTATTCTGTTGGATTGTTGTAATGTCCTAGATAATTGGAGGGATGGTGAGTTTTGGTAATTCAATTTCGAATTTTGTTAGGACGTTATTTTTAATAAAATATAATTTCAAAAGATGTTGGATTGTAGGCACAGTATTTTTTTTGGGAATGATTAGGGTATTATGTCTTATCATTGTTTAGGTGCTGATTCATTGTATGTACAAATGTGACTTAATCCGATTTTTTTCAAATATCCCATATGAATTATAAAATCAGTCATAAGTATGCATCTTGGCTTCTAAAAAGAAGAACAGATCCGGTGCGACAAAGGCAAAAGCCAGGAGGCTCAGGCTCGGGACACAGTCCATGAGTCAGGGCTCTGGCGATGGCTCAACTACCACCTCGTTACAGAGGGGACCCAAGGAACCGGGACTTAACGTATTAGATCTGAGGACAGCACCCCTGAATCGAAGAGGGATTCGGCGCAGGTGAAGAGGCGCAGGGCTTCTGAGGTAAAACCAGGAGGTCCAGGGATGACTTCATACAGTGCCGCAACATCTGCTGGGCTCGAGTTTACCATAGTGCCGGATACGTTTACAACCACTATGGTCGATGAGCCACAGAGCAAAAAGATTATGACGGCATTAAACACCGTCATAGATCAGATGGGGGAGACCGCGTCCCTCGATTCGAAAAGTTTCGCTGCAATCCGCAGGGAACCATTATGGTTGGTTGCGAAGACCACTTAACTCTAGAGTGGTTTGAGGGGGTCATCTCCTCGATAAGGCCCTGGAAGGGAGCATCGCTGCATGTGATGCGATACACTCCCAGGGTTGTTAAGATGGTTGCGGTAGTCCACGGACTTCAGGACGACATCAACACCATCCTCAAAAGACCCTGTAGACAGAATCCTGGACTGACATCATCAGGCAGGACCCCCTTCTCACCAGATGGGATGCAATGCCAAAAACTTCAGCCCCTCCTAGATAATACAAGGTGGTCATCCCTGCAAGGGACGACTGGCTAGAGTCTGACCTAGACTTTCTCAAGCCGGAAGAGCTCATCTGGTACACAGACGGGTCTCTGACAGGGGAGGGTCCAGGAGCTCGTTTATATGAGGAGAGACCTGCGGCTAGAATTAGTCTTGAACTGGGTCGATACCCAACGGTATACCAGACTGAGATCTACGCTATACAGGCATGTGCTCAGGAGAATCTCCAGAGAGGTTACTCGGGCAAGCATATTTATATATGCACTCCAAGCCCTTGGCTAAGACAAGGTCAACTCGAGGCTCACGTTTGACTGTATCAAAAACCTCAAGCTACTCAGTGGGCTCAACAAGGTCACCGTTGTTTGGGTCCCGGGTCGCAGGGGCATAAAAGGCAACGAGGAGGCAGACCAGCTGGCTCGCGAAGGTAGCAAAACTGCCTTTATTGGGCCCAAGCCTGCTCTTGGGGTTGCTTCCTGCCTGCTAAACGCCAAGATCAGAAACTGGTCCAACAACCGGTTCCAAGATGAATGACTGGAACAGGAAGGCCCCAGACAGTCAAGGATCTTTATACAAGGTCCTTCAAACTGCAAAGAGGCAAAAAGTTTCCTGGAAATAAATAGGAGCCAACTAAGAGCCATCACAGGCACCACCAAGCACATAATCTGCGAATGTGACGCCCTCGTCAGTCGCAGACGACGATACCTCGGGTACAGTTTCCCGGAACCTAAGGGAATAAAGCTTGTCCGGCCTGAGCCGCTCTGCACCTTTCTTAACAATTGCGGGTTCCTAAGGTGAGACAGAGCTGCACCAAGAGAAGGATAGCACAATGGACCACATGCGCGTCTACGTGCTGCCTTTAAAGGCTCCCCTTTCAAATCGATCAATCAATGTATCTTGCCTTGGAAAGATCTCTCGCGAAACATTGAAGAAATATATTATCCTTGTTACCATAGGCAGAAATCTACTTGATCGATCATCATTATCTATTCAAATAATTGGTGTAAAACTCAGAAATCCCCGCAGGTCAAATAAAAATAAGCATATAAAAACAACCCTAACTGAAATTTTCAAAAACCTAATTATCTGCGGCTTCGCAACGAAAAAGCAAATTCAATCAAGCCCGGAACTATTTCAGCGCCACGTTCCGATTACCTAAAACTAAGCTTTTCATTTACATAAATCTCAGACAAACTGCAAATTGGCCAGTTAAGCCAAAAACGGTTCCATTAAGAAAGCAGAAAATTGAATTAACTCCGGGAGCGGCTTTTTTCGTTTTTCGCCCCCTCTTCCTTCTTGGAAAAATAAAGTATGGGTGCCGCCCTTCATCCAGCAGCCCAAAACGAATGATAAAAGTCATTAAGAGGGTTTAAGCTATGCAGATTGTATTTCTAGAAAATGTTATGTGGCGATTGAGTGTATACAGTTAAATATAAAAATAAAGAAAATGTTCTATGGATATGATCTCACTTTCAGTCAAAGCCAAAACTAAATTCCTTAGGGGCTAGAAGTCTTGTCTAGACCAAAGCATGTATACGTATTTTAATTAAAAATAAAGCTTGTTTTGCATTCCTATTTTCTTACCCGAAAGCGTTAAGAAGACTGTGCCTCGACCGACCGTAATTACACCAAGTTGCTCGAGAAAACGTTTCCATAAGAGATTGCGTACAGGTGCGCCCAATTATTGTTTTGTCAGAGGCAACCGTTGCAGTTTCTCATTAATTTCCAGTAAGTGCAAGGTTTATTAAATTTGAAGCCGCCTTAATGAATAAAGCATGGTAATGAGGATGCTGAGAAAAAGATACAGTATTTTAGAAACAAAACTCTCGGAATAAACTCGGTAACATTTCATTCTTCACCTCAGCAGCCAGTTTAAAAATTCACTGTAATAAACTGGAGAGCTCCGGCATTGTGAAACTAAGAAATTCTGCGCTCGCATAGCAAAGCTGCTGTCGTAATAAAATTTGCAGAGGATCATCCTTATAAAACTGCAACTTTCCGCATCATATTTTTTCAATGCCCACTCTGGCTATTTATGGGTTTTCTGCATCCAATAAAACATTAAAAAAACGCCCAACAAAATATTATGTTGGATCTTGATTGGAAAATCTGGCCTTTATATTCTCCACAATAAATTTTATGCAGAACGAAGCACAATCATGCCGGAGGGCTCTCGGCGAGAGAGTTCTCTAAAGCCCTTCAGATTTCTCCCGTCCTAAAAGACGGAATTTAATTTCTTTATACAAGAAGTATCGAAATATCAGCATCGAAGGCAATGTTTCCACTAGTTAGACACGCAATCTCTTTTAGGGATCAACCATGCGAATGCAACGTTAACTCTTAGATTCGTTATCTGACCAAATTTTCAAATTGGAATTTTATTACAGATTCACGTTTATTATTTACCAATTTATACAAATTTGATTTACAAAAGCTTCAAATTTCAATGGGCGTGTTCTTTAACAAAACCAATGGCTTATCAATGCACAAACAATGCTAAAATCTATTGACAGCCTATTTGAATTACAACATGTAAATCTCTCCATTGAGTAATAGAATACTACTTGTATGCGATCTGCTGTATTTAGTTTCCATCGGCATTGCTTACACTAAGCTTTTGTCGATTGCGGTTTTTGTTGAAATTATTTGAAAGCCCAGGCAAAATCCACATTCACCTATTGAAAGTAGAATCTTGCAACATTTCATTTGTGTCATTACGAGGCTTAAGCCAGAATCATAAAAATAATATAGTAATTTTTACTTAACTCAATCGCCATTTGTGACAGAAATTACCAGGGATTCAAAATTATTATATGAGTATTATAAACCTGAATTAAACTACAAATGAACCTTTGGTTGCTAATCATCATTTAATGACACTTACAGTTTTTTTTTTCACATCAGAAACAACATAGAGTATAACTAAGTATCTATCTTAAAAGTATCTTAAAATTATACTAATTTTTTTCGGATCCTTCCTTTAGGGGTCCTATGATTTCATTGGGTGATTTATTCATTCAATAATACCGAATAGTTCCCTCTTGGCATCTTTTTTACACCTGGAAATAAATGAATTTATATCAATATTCTTGATTTCTTATAACTACTTCTCTCTCTCTCTTACCTCTATTTATCTTTCTTTTGCTCCTCTGTTTTCCTCTGTCTTGCAGTCATTAAATCTACACTTTAATCCTTTATCCTTTAAACTCCTCCTGTGTTCCTTCAATTACCCAATCAGTTTCCGTTTTGGGACCGGTTGCATTGGCAAGCAAAAAGTACACGTGAATAATTATTTTCTGGGTTTTATCACACCCATTCTTCTGAATTTCGAATTACTACACGTGAAATTGTGTGGAGTGCCTTATTTTGAATTTCGATTCGTAAATATTTTGGTGATTTTGGATTTACTGGTACTCTACACGAAACTCTCGCTACGAGGATCTATTTGCCGCTATTTGGACGGCGCCCGTTGCCCACCAAAACTTGACAATAATCAAGGATTTAATAATTAATTTCATACATTCCTCCCGCTTTTCGAAAAACTGGAATTTGTCACGTTCAGTTGTGATATCGCATGAATTTTATAGGGTTCTCCTGAGAGTACATTTCGAGGTCACTTATACCCCCGATCAAGCCGACCAAGCCCTGCCTTATCGACCAAACTCTGTAACTGGGTTTTAGCCCTTGGTGTTCCGACGATTTTCCACGACCTAATTGGTAAGATTTCTCTGGGAAAGCTCTTATGCCCCAAAACCACCGCTACACTTGACCATATTTGGGACTCTGGAAGCCTGGAGTGAAGCCTTCCACTGGTAAGATCGACACATACTTGCAAAGCTACGCTTAGAAACTTCTATTTTACCGAGTTTAATTTTTCGATCCTTACCTCGCATTTGATTAAAGGAATATTACTCATTACATTGAATCTTTGTGCCTGTCAATTTGGCGCCTAACGTGGGGCCATAATAATATTTCATTGCTTGAAAGTATTATTAAATTTCCTATCCTAGCTTAATTTTAATTGATCTTTTGTTCCGAGTCAATTTAGATTTGAAGTCTCACGCTTGCGCAGTAACTATTTCGCTTGTTTTTGAATATTTTTAAATTAAATTTAAACAGTTCGTTTTCTCATTCTATTTAACAAAGAATAGATCCTCCTGTCAATTTTTTTTGAAATTTTTTTTATATTTTTTTTTTACGCAGTTGTTTAGGTGTGGTAGGTACAGGGTGAGTCACCATATTTTGACACCCACCTGCAGCCGTAATTACAGGTGATAGGTAAAAGGTGTAAATACAAAACTTGTAGCATTTTATCTGAGCTGCCAGAATTTTTGATAAGATTGGACAAATGAGCAACGCAAAGTAAAAAAATATGTCGATGTTCACTTTTTTCAAATGGAATGCCCTTTATTTTCTTCCAAATTCTTGAAGTTCTCGTTTTTCTGATTCAGATTATGTGATATGTAAATATTTCTTTCAATAGTTTTGGCAATATCTGGAGGTAAGTTATTCAAAGACAGTCGTTTTTTGAATATATTTTACCTTGATTTACCTGTCACCGGTTCACAAAATATTCTAATTCATGAATAGGTTTTTGAATAACTAAACTACAGATATTTCCAAAACTATTGAAGGAAACATTAATATATTATATAATCTGAATCATAAAAACGAGAACTTTATAAATTTGAAAGAAAATAAAGTGCATTTCATTTGAAAAAAGTGAACATTGACATATTTTTTCATTTTGTGTTGCTTATTTTTTCAATCTAATTGAAAATTCTGGTGGTTCAGATAAAATGCTACAACTTTAGTATTTACACCTTTCACCTATCACCTGTAATTACGGCTGCAGGTGAGTGTCAAAATATAGTAACTCACCCTGTACACACCACTAGTCATATAGAAAATATTTGTGTGCGCCGTTCATATACGGAATAAAGTTTTTCTTTACGTTTTTATAAATACATATGTATATTGATTTTTTTTCTGCCTATCTTAAGACTTATTTCGTATCGTAGAGCTTGTTTCTACTTTCTGGTGGGTTATTCACAAACTACAAATGGATTATAAAGTGAGAGCCGATACTTTGAGAAAGCCTGAATTGCTATGGAAATTGAAGCTAAGGGACATTCCCGTAGATGACACTTCGACGGTGGAGAAAATGAAAGCAGCGCTAAGGCCTTTGATAAAATTGGAGAGAAGGAACAAATCATTGAGTTCCCCAGATTATGCTTTCGTTTTTGACGACGGAACTAAGTATATACGAGCAGTGTTGCCAGATCTCACGATTATTCGTAAGATTACACGATTTTGGTCAGAATTTCACGATCTCACGAATGAGGTAGCAATTCTCACGAATTGTCTCTGTAGTAAATCAAATCGCTAATCAAATATAATGTAATCGAGAATAATCAAAATAAAAATCTACTAGTTTAGTTATGTTACGCCGCTCCTGGTACAAGCGCGCCTGAACACGTAATATAGGACTGCTTATTGAGCTGAAAGTGTTTGCCAATTCCACGAGAACCCACTATCTGTGACGTCAGCTGTAGACCTCAACTCTTGGAAGAAAATGCATTATCCGAGTCCAAAAAACGGATTCATAAACGTGAAATCAACTATTCTAAATTTAAAATTCCCAACAAAATCAACTCACAAGCACAGCCTGAACTGCAAACAATCCATCGAGGTTTGCAGATGACGTCACTACTATCACATAGCAGTTGCTGATAGTGGTGACGTCACTTGCAGACCAGCTGCCGCCTCGAGAATTGACGCCTTATGAGCAATCCTGCGGATAGTGAAAACGAGGTTCAGCTCTCAGAAACACCTGCTAAAAAACGAAAAAAACAAGGATACAAGATTTAATAATAAAATGTTTATTTCTCATGGATGTAAAATCATGTTTACTTTATCAAAAATCTATGAAAAAACATTGTTGTGCTTTATTTTCTTACAATACTAAGCAATTTTTAGTCTCACGATTTCTCACGATTTTTCTTTCTCGATTCTCATGATTTTTTTAAAATTCATCTGGCAATACTGTATACGAGATTGTGTGAGATTACAACCCTCATGAATTCTTTCACTGATTCACTGGTACCAAGGCCAAAATAAAATTTGAACGCTTACAATCAAGACTGGTGCATTTTCTTCGTAGAGTAGATCTTCTGCCTAACGATCAACTAACCAGCGAACAAGTTGAAATAAAAGCATTTCTGCTTATGGAAATCCTAAATGCCAGATACATTAAAGAAGTGTACTAGTCGAATGATGATAATGTTTCTGTTGTATCTCGACCAGGTGGACACGCAGCCACCGCAAATACTTCATCGCCTAATAGTTCTAATACTTCTCCCGCCATCGCGTCGACATCTAACACAAATACACTAGCACCGACTACCATTAACATACGCTAAATCTCAACAGGTAGAAAAGTGGGGAATCAAATTCACGGAAAACACAAAAGTGATATTCGTGCACAGTAATGAGCTAAGAAGAGCAAGAAATGTTTCGGAAGAGCAACTTTTTGAATCGGCAATAGATTTGTTTGACTCCAAAACCAAAGAATGGTACAGATCTAACTATCATAGATTCGGCACATTGAGCGAGTAGTGTGATTAGTTGAGGAAACATTTTTAGGAACCAGATTACAAACCAAGACTGTTTAAACAAATAATGGATCGTACCCAAAATTCCTCAGAATCCATAGTTACGTTACTTGTCTAATATGAGTGGAGTTTTCAGAAGGTATGGAGGTATTCCGCTCGACGAACAGCTGGATATCGTTTAAGGAATTTGGCTCCATCTCATGGAACGCAGCTTCCTGTCATAAGCTCAATAGAAGAATTGGAGGACGAGTGTTTAAAACTGGAAACGAAAAAATATAGAGCCGATCATTAGTTACCGCCGTCAAGGAAGAAGAACACATTTCGGATATCGCCTTAGTATCAGCCTCTTCCACAGCTGATAGTAAGGTGGAAACGTCTGCCGATGTTGTCATTATTTCTCAACATTCCCGTTCGCTACCTGGTCGCGTCTCAACGATAACCTGCTGGAATTGCCAGGAAACCGGACATATGAACCGAGAATGCACTAAACCAAAAAGGACTCATACCTACCGATGTGGAGCTCCTAATGTCACAATTAGGTCGTGCCCAAAATGCTCGGGAAACGAATCAAGGAAGGGTCAATAGACCGTGAGATCTCTTCCAGTTTTGATTTATCGGTCGTTTCTGAAGATTATTTTGGATTATATCATTGGTCATGCCCACGGTGATCAAAGACCATATTTGGAAATTTCCATCTTGAGATTCAAAATGCGAGGCTTGCTTGATTCCGGTGCTTCGTGCACAATTGTTGGGTTGCCAGGCTTTGAGGTTTTAAAAAACTTTGGCCTTCAAATGCTAAAACATAATATGAGCTGTACTGTTGCAAACGGACAAAGCTGCACCAGTACTGGCTATTTTCAATTTCCCGTCACTCTGATGCATAGAACTAAAATTATTGACATTCTGCACTCCCCCATCGCCTAATCCTCGGAATAGATTTTTGGAAATTCAACGAGTTGGTTCCGGACCTTAAACAATATTGACGCACAGGTCTGTAGCGTTCAAGATAAAACCACTCTGACACCAGAGCAGCGACTAGCGTTGGATAGCTTAGTTGAGCAAAAATTTTCCGAGATGCCTGAAGTACTTGGTCGTTGCAACGTTGCGGAACATGAAATAGAGCTGTTGCCTGGTACGAAACCTATCAAGCAGAGGGACTACCCAGTCTCTCCGATGAAACAGAAGATAATGGATGACGAACTACAAGAAATGTTAAGTTTAGGAGTGATTGAACCATCCAAAAGCCTTTGGTCCGAACCGGTTTGCTTGGCTACTAAGAAGGATGGCTCCTATCGCTTTTTCATAGGTTTTAGAAAGCTAAATGCTGCAACAAAAAAAGACGCATACCCTTTTCCATACATTTCGTCAATCCTGGACCGCCTTAGAGATGCTCGTTACATCAGTTCTGTGGATATAAAGTCAGCCTTTTGGCAGGCGCCTCTGACTGAAAAATCGGAAGAGAACACAGCCTTTACGGTTCCAGGACTTTTGGGTTGAATAACGCTCCAGCAACCTGCCAGATAATTGTGGCTAGCGTTCTTATATAATCGTCATATCCAGAAACTTCTCGGATCTTCTAAGAATTTTTGCCATTGTATTGGACATTTTTGCAAACCACAACTTAAATATCTAGGTGATCCGGTCGATGCCAAAGGATTGCGCCTGAACCCGGAAAAGGTTGAGGCGATTGTCAACATACCCCCTCCAACGAACGTTCACGAAATCCGGAGATTTTGTGGGACAGCGTCTTGGTACAGGCGGTTTATCCCAATTTTTCATCCGTCATGGCGCCAATAACCTATCTGACTAAAAAGAACGTGAGTTGGAACTGGACTGAAGACTTCCGGAGATCTTTCAATCTTATTAAGGAAGCACTTGTTACTGCTCCCCTCTTGACCTGCCCAGATTTTAGTAGGTCTTTTACCTTGCAGACAAACGCGTCCAATTATAAATTCGGCGCAGTTCTCACCCAGGCGTTTGAGGATGGCGAGAAAGTCATATGTTATCTGTCACGATCTTTAACGCGGCAAGAACAAAAGTTAAGCGTCACTAAAAAAGAATGTTTGGCGATGATATGAAGTGTGGAAAAGCTAAGACCCTACCTCGAAGAGCAAAGGTTTAGCGTTATCACTGACCACCACTCTTTATTGTATTTGGCCAAGTTTAAGGATCCACAGGGACGATAAGCTCGTTGGTGCTTACGATTACAACCCTACGACATTGAGCTTATTCATCGGAAGGGCAAGGAACATGTTGTTCCCAACTTCTTATCAAGATCCGTTCCTGTTGTTGATATTGATGTCATTCATGATGATGAAGTTATCAGCAATGATCCGTCTTTCTGCCAAACCATGATATCCCAGCTGCCGTACATATGGGAGCTTTCAAAACGTTCTTTAAAGTTGGTGAACGTTATTTCTGGCCTAAAATGAGAGCCGACATTACTCGTTATGTGAGGTGTTGCCATATCTGTGCTCAGAATAAGGTGGAACAAAAAGCTCCCCCAGGACTTATTTATGGGTGATCGTCCTGCAATTAGGGAACCGTGGCAAAGTATCAGACTCGATTATATTGGACCCCTACCAAGATCACAATCGCAAAATACCTATTTCCTTGTTGCACTGACTATTTAGGTTGAATTTTGCGTGGCAATCTAAATAATTGACTTTTTAACATAAAGATACAATTTTCAATAATTCGAGGTGATTTCCAAATTTGAAAATCGCATTCGAAAAGGGTAATTTTTTTTTAATTGTAAATATATTAATAATTCCCATTTCAATGTGTAATGCATTCCCATTTTCAACCAGACCGATCCATATACATACAAATGAAATATTAATAACCTTCATAATTATTGTTAATAACATTGTATGTTAATTTACCAATTACCAAGTCATAATTACTTCTTTTTTACGCACCAATTGACAAATATAATTTAAGCGACTGTGTAAACAGTATTTGCATTAGTTCAAATAAAATTATGGCTCCTAAACCCGAAGAAACTTTCTCGCCGACTGGTGTTCTTTATGAAAACGACGAAGTAATTATAACTGAGAAAATACCAGAAAAATCCACCACTACCACGGGCAAGCAAGAAATAATATGGAGCAACCTAATAATACAAATAGTGATTCATATATTTGCCCTATGGGGTTTGGTGAGAATATTCACATCCGCAAAACTAACCACTACAATTTATGGTAAATCAAAAATAATCTCAAACATTTCAATTTCCATAATCTATTTATAGGATTTATCATTTATGAAATCTCTATGATGGGAACAATGGCTGGAGTTCACAGATTGTGGGCGCATAGAACCTACAAAGCAAAATTACCCCTAAAACTTCTACTAGCAGTTTTTGCCACATTAGCAGCACAAGTAAAGTATAGTATATCTAAAAATATTTGCGGATTTAAACTTTGTTTCAGAAATCCATAATTGACTGGGCTAGAGACCACAGAGTGCACCACAGATACTCTGACACCGATGCCGATCCTCACAATGCCAAACGCGGCTTTTTCTACGCCCATTTCGGTTGGCAGTTTATGAAAAAACACCCTGAAGTGATTAAAAAAGGCACTTCTGTTGATTTTTCCGATTTATTCGCAGACCCTATTCTCAGGTATTATTTGAATAGGATTTATTCGATGAATGAATTTGTTTTTAGTTTCCAGCACAAACATTATTGGCTCTTGCAGTTTACGTCATACCTTCTGCCAGCTTTTATACCGATGTTATTGTGGAACGAAACATTTTTCAATGGTTTTTGCATAAACTGGTTGCGTTATGAACTTGGAATCCATTCTACGTTCTCGATAAACTCGTTTTCGCATCTGATGGGTCATAAGCCATATGACAAGTAAGTAGATTGTGCGGTTTTGATGAGCATCCGAAAAGCAAGTTTTGATCCAATCTGAAATGTGAATTTCGATATGTTTATTGGACAAACTTCAAAAATGGAGCGCACCAGTTGACAATAACTGGAAACGTATAGCTGGCAATCTTGCCTTCTCAGTTACGTTGAGTCATATTAATCTGTGACTAGTTTCAATCAGTTATGAAAAGATTTGCAGGCTGATGAGGTTGGTTGTTTCTAGGTGGATCTAGGCACTGTGGCCTTCCATGAACTGCATCGTGTTAGCTTATTGTGCATCCCAATTTCCTTCCCACCCTACTAGAGTCGGTAGTCTAGTACCAGCCTGTATTGCTCCGAAAAGTCTTTCCCTTTTGTGTGATAGAGCCACACAGTCATATATTATGTGCGAAGCTCCAGTGAATATCCCAATCCTGTGCTGATGTTTCTTTAAGTGAGAGTTTCGTGTCAATAGCCACATCACTTCTCTCATCTTTGTACGCGTAGTCCAAGCACGTCAGCTGTTAACTTCGATAAAGGGTTTCGTATTACAGCCCTTGCGTGATATTGTCCAGATGTATTCCTTCCAACGGGCCAAATGTTGTCTTTTCGACCATTTATCTAGTGTTGACTTTACGACTTGATTGATTTGAAAGGGGAGCCTTTACAGGCAGCACGTAGACGCTCATGTGGTCCATTGTGCTATCCCCCTGTTGGTGCAGCCCTGTCTTACCTTAGGAGCCCGCAACTATTAAGAAAGGTGCAGACCCAGGAAGCTTACCCGAGGGTCCCGAGGTATCATAGTCTGCGACTGATGAGGGCGTCAAATTGCATCCTCAAAAATGCTAGAAAGATTCTATTTAGTGATTTAGACCGTATGGCCCTGTTGAAGAGCCTGCGGGTTTCTTTACGAGCCTTGTCGAGGTCGGAGTTTCGCCAATGGGTTTTCTTCTTTCCTCGATAGGTCCGAAGCTGACAGCTTCGTTCGTACGCATTGGTGATTGCGTTGCGTATGAATTCGGCTGTATTTTCCACTTGCCTTGCGCTGCGGCATGGAGTGGAAAACTCTTCTAGCTTAGCCCTTAGGATCTAAACGTATTGGTCCCAGTTCGTGTTCCGGGGGTTCTTGAACTTACTGGGCCCAGCCTTGTGATCAAAGTTTCAAACTGAATAGGATGTGTCTGTGGCAAAAAGGCACTGACGGTTCGTCAGACACTGTCCACTTACTTATCATTGGCCTTAGCCGCACCAGATCTGTTCTTCTTTTTAAAAGATTGGGTGCCAGTGTCACCAGTCCTCTTAGTGGGGTCTTATGATGGGCCCTTTTTTGAAGAGCCCCCCACATGAGAGCCCTCTTCGGAGCCCGGTTTCAGGGTCCCTCCTTTAAAGATTTATCTGTTTTTGTGAAGTACATATAAATCCCAGGAGTAGGCCGGAACTAAAGGTCCGCCCACGCAGCGCCGGTTTGTGTGAAGTTTACTCGTGGACAGTCTTGAGAATTCCTCTGGGAGGATACAGGTTCTGGAGACCGCAGCCTAGTGCAAGTCTTACATCCTCACCTTAACCCCTACTTAACGACTTAGATCGATATTCTTAAACTGGGCTTAGGGCCTATAAATGACGTTGCTCTAGCTCTCGCCAGCCCATCTGCTCTTTCGATGCCCTCTATCTCTGAGTGGCCAGGCACCCATAGGATCGAACCTTGTTTTTCTTAGCAAGCTTAGTGAGGTACTCCATCTTCATTCGGGAAATGATGCGAAAGGAACCCAGTGCTTTTAGTGCAGTACGGTTAACCAACCATGAGAATACCTATATTTTGATTTTTACACCCTCGCGTAATGCTCTGTTGGATGCACACATGTATAGCGAAGACTTCTGCTTGATATATAGTGGTTTCATTCATCTTGGGTCGTTCCCTATATATTCCTGCCCCCACTCTGTCTGCGTTCTCTGAGCTGTCGGTGTACACAAATATAAAACTGGTACAGGCAATATATATTTTTCAAATTTGCCTAGTGTGAGTCAGGCTTAACAACAAAAAGTCTGTTCTGAAAAACTTAGCTGCTTTCGGGTGACACCCTTTGAGCGCTCCCGAGTTACTCCGAAGTACTCCGGCTACAGTTTGACCCGTTCGGTTTCAAGCGTTCTAGTGCAAAAGGCATGGAGTATGACAGATCACTGACAGGTGTGAAGTGTTCTAGGCAATGAACTATAGTCAAAAACTGGAATGCGCACACATTGCCATATCCGCGAAAAAAATGTAGCCATGAAAGACAGATGCCACAGAGGGGAATGTTGTTTTTTTCTGTTGCTCGCTGATATATGACATTTTGGAAAGTTTTGTCATATTTACCTTCACAGGTTTCATCAATTGGAATACGTGTTGGAAGCAATTTCCGCCATTTAACATAATGAGTGCGACAAAAACAGGTATCCCCTCCGCAGCAGCGGCACTAGGCTTCAGGTTCGTCAATATGTGTTAGCATTCCAGTTTTTGGTTATAGTTCATTGGTTCTAGGGGCACCCGAAAGCGGCTCTTAGCTCAGACAGTATTTGTCAATGTCAAAACTGAACGAAAGTAAATGCAACATGTTTTTATGTTATGTTTGGTTCAAAGGTGACACTGACTTGACTCTTTGTCATTTCTGAAGTGATAAAAAAAGGTCGATCTACACAATACAACACAATAGGGCACGTCCATGTGACGTCACAAATGAGTTTGACAGTCGCCCTGAGGTAAAACAAATCATTTATTTACAATTCGTTTAGATTAGGCCGGTTATGTTTTATGCGGTTTTCATAGCTTTTCCACAAGTTTTGGTGTTATTTTGTTTTAAAAAAGTTAGAGCGGAGTGTTTGTATCTTCCCTTTTAAGAAAATTTTTCTCTTCTCTCTTGAGCTAACAAATCAAACCACCCATTGTTATTTAAAATTGATGGAAACCTATGGAAGAATATTGTATCCCTTGCGCTATACTGCCACAATTAACAACTAAACAAACTCTAGGCATGTCCAAGAAACTTCTGATCTTTCTGTCACGAAAGCCAGAGCCGTGACATTGATGTCAAAAGTGGGATATAATTCGAGGACTGCAAAGTGAAATCAGATTTCAGAATAGTGTGAACAGTGTGGACACTGAGTGAACACTGGGACAGTTAGTCAGTGCAAGAAGTGATAATCACAAAAAAAGACTTAACCGATTGTGTAAATTACACCGGAAGTGACTGTATACCCAATTTTTACTGTGATAGTGAGTTTTCAAGTAAGATTAAACGGCTTCATACAGTCAGATGAACTGACACTTTCATATCTTTTACGTGCACGATTTGACCCTGGCAGGTCATCTATAATATAACGATCATGATCTAGAACCTCTTTGATTTGGTAAGGACCACTAAACTAAGGCAGCAACTTTTTGCTTTTACCCTCATTTGCAGAGCTTGTCCTCTTCAGAACAATTTGGTCCCCTACCACATACTTATGACATTTCTTTCTTTTAGCATCAAAGTATGTTATTCTGCTTGTCCTGAGCAATTTGATCGTGCCTAGATTGTGTGATGTCATTTTCAACAGCGTCCTTTGTGACAGCTGTACTCAGAAATGAATTACCCAATGCTCTTGGTCTGTATCCAAAAAGCAGTTCACAGGGACTCTTCCCAGTAGAACTGTTTAGTGCAGAATTAAATCCGAAAACAATAGACTTAATTGACTCGTCACACTTTCTTTCATCTTCGTAAGATGTTGAAATGGCCTTCAACAAAGTGCTGTTATATTTTTCCTTTTGCACGTGGAGTGGCTGTTGCATTAAATACCAATTTGATTCCTAGCTCCTTGTTAAAGCTGATGAAGGAGTTACTTGTAAAACAAGATCCTCTGTCACAAATGATGCGTCTAGGAGTACCGAAAGTCAGAAAAATTGTCACTAAAAAGTTTATTACTGGTTTGGTTTTGGTACTTGGGTTGGCATGAAGAAACTTCGTGAAAGCATCTACTGCTACTATCAAGTATGCATTTTTCCTCGTGCTCTTCACAAACGGTCCAACATGATCAATGTGAAGATTATGCATTGGGATTGGTACCTTTTCTATTTTATGGAGAAATCCCTCTTGTTTACCTGTAGGTGCTTTGTTGTATGCACATTGTAGATGACCAGAAATATAGCGGTCCACATATTTTCGCATTCGTGAAAATGGCCCACATTGTCATAATGGCACATTGTCACTACGCGTCTGCCCGCCTTGGAAACGTATCATCGTAAACCAGCAGATGTTTTCCGATAAAATTTATCATCTTTCAGCGAGTAATCTTTGTGAACCTGTTTTTCGTCACTGTTTACTGGTTTCCTCAACAATATTCCAATCAACTTCTTGCATGTGCTATCTTTCAGTTGCGCTGATAACACCCAATCATCTTGTTTGATATCTACTTGAAAAATATCAATAATTTCTGATCTTTCATAAGGTTTATCCTCTGCAATTGGGTTTCGGCTCAATGCATCCACATGTGACATTTTTGATCCTTGCTAATACTCTACACTAAAATTTAATTCTTGGATGGAAACCCACCACCGTCCAATGCGCGGAATCTGATCACGCTTTGATATTGCAGTTGTCAAGGCGCACAGTCAGTTATTACTTTGAACGATAGCCCTAATAGGTATACTCGGAACCTCTGTAACGAGCAAACCACTGCTAATGTTTCGAGTTCGTACGAGTGATACTTTTATTCTTCCTTTGCAGTCTGTCGGCTGAAGAAAATTACTGGCTTTAGGTTGCCATATTCCTGTTTTTGTAACAAAATATCACCAAGCCCAATTTGCGAAGCATCAGCGTGGACCTCTGTTTCTAACTCAGGGTCATATATAGGGCAAGTGTAGGTCTCTTGATCAAAACTCTTCTAAGTTTCGCAAAAGCACCATCCTGCTCTATACCCCAGTCAAATTGTACATCCTTTTTGGTAAGGAGTAAGGGAGGTCAAAGGGCGGACAATTTGTGCAAAATCTCTCACATATTTCCTGAAATAGGTGCATAGACTGATGAATTGTCGAATCTGATGCACATTTTTTGGAAATTTCTTTACTGCAGAAATCTTCGAAGTACCGGGTCGGATACCGGCAGCACTAATCCCATGTCCTAAATAATCAATTTGCTCCTTAAAGAAATTACATTTTGACAGTCGCAAAGTGACAGCTGCATTTCGGAAGGTTTCAAATACATCCCCAAGAGCAACTAACCCAGACGCAACACTAGAAAAAGGAGCCAAGATGTCATCCATGTATGCTAAGGCAGTAGAAAATCTCAAGGAGCCTAGGATCTGGTTAATCGTCCGTTGAAACACTGCTGGAGGATTTACTAATCCGAACGGCATCCTTAAATATTCGTAATGACCATCAGGAGTTACGAATGCTGTTTTTTCTCGGGAGTTCTCCGCCATTGGTATTTGGTGGTAACCGCTCGCCATGTCCAAGGTCGTAAAATACTTGCATCCCTTTAAAATCTCTAAATGGTCGTCTACTCTTGGTAAAGCAGTCTTTCATCGTTTTTGCGTTAACAGCGCGGTATTCTACGCACTTGCGTGTTTCGCCAGTTTTCTTCTTAACCAATACAATTGGATTAACTGTTTTGCGCACCTTCTCCCTTTCATGCATAGAAAATCTATATGGTCTATATGTCACAGGATTTCCACAATTTAAACGAATTTCCATTTCTGCGGATCCAATGTGAGCTAGTTCATTCAAATTTTCCGCAAAACAATCGCGATACTTGTTTAACAATAATACAAGATTATTTAAATCGGTTCTAGATAACTTTTCTGACACACAAGTGGTTAAATCATTTAAGGAAAATTTTTGCAAATTTCAAATATCTACTTTTAAACAGGTAGGTACATACATTTTCGTCATTAGGAACGCAAGAAACACCTCTTGCAATTACCCTATTTGGTCCAAAACAGATCACATCTTTTGAAACATTTAAAATTGAAATTTTCAAATCTCTTGAAGATATGACACATCTGGACAAAACATGTTCTTTGCCTGGTTCAAAACGTTGACATAGGTCTACAAAAATATCACCTTGGTAGTCATTCTTCATCATACAACTCACCAGTCCTATGTGGTTTGGGAAAATTTTAGTGGAAACAGTTGCCATCAAAGCTATCTTTTTAGACTAAAAAGCCAGAGCCGTGACAATACAAAAAGAAGCCTAAATTATTCCTGACCTACTGCTACTTATAAAGGTAACAAGTATGAAAGTAATCACTTATTGAAAATTAACTGTTACATGGTTTAAAGTCCAGTTGATTATCGATGATGAGCCGGCAACAAGGAAGACAAAAATGCAGGAATAAAAAAATTATACCTATAGGGAAAGTATATAAAAATATGCCAAAATCCAAACCAGACGACGTAATTAACGAGGAAAAATGCCCACTTCAGACTTGAAATGGCGTGATTTAACTTAACAATTAAATGAAAAAAAATCTGAAATATCGGAGCAATCGTCGTGCTACAGGAAATAGAACGCACAAACCAAATAGGAGCACGCCACAAACTCAAATTCCACGAATGAGTAAAACTTTTCAGAGATTTCTTGCGGTGAAAGTCTTGATAATAATTTCTTGAATTATACGGTTCGGAATCTAAAATATAGTTATGTTCCAAGAAACCTATAATCTCTATTTTTACACCTAATACAGATGTATTTTCTCCGAGGTTTCATCTACCTACTAGCGATCTAGATTTCATTCCTTCATCTATTCCTGTGCTTTGTTCCTCACAATACTGGTTTAATTTTAACAGCTCTTAGAGCTATGGAATTTATGGATTCATTATTCATTCTGAACAGATTACGAGGCAAGAAGAAAGTATCGACGATATCAATAATTGTTGCGGATGATAACGTCGTGATGACCAATACAGAATCTTAAGGAATCAATGCATTCAACCAGGCATACAGGAGAATCGGCCTAGAGGTCAACCTTAACAAGACGTAGATTCTGCACCAATCCGCACTGGGCACTAATCCTCAAGAACCAAATATAACTATAAATGTCCATTTTTTTGCAGAACGTAGAACATTACCTTACCTTGGGAGCCATCACATAATCGACGACGATAAGAAATAGAATACACCATAATCATACTCGGTATCGAGTGATCGCCTATGATGATGATGACTGCATTTTTAATCTAAAGCCCAGCTTTATCCATAAAATTTAAGAACTCTAGCATGTACCATTAATTTCTCAATTTACTAAAATTAAGAATAAATCAAAGATACCTAAACACTTTTGTAACAACGCGTTGATAATTAATTCAATCAAATACTTTTTAGATATATTGGTCCAACAGAAAACCTCTTCGTGTCCATAATATCTCACGGAGAAGGTTGGCATAATTACCATCACACGTTCCCCTGGGATTACAGAGCTGGCGAAAAAGGTCAATGGAACCCTGCATTATATTTCATCAATTTTTTCGCCAAAATTGGTTGGGCTTATGACTTGAAAAAAGCAAACGCAGGGTCTGTTGAAAACAGATTGAAAAAGACTGGCGATGGATCTCGTCAATGAAGACTGTTAAAATTTATATATTTTTTTGAAAATAAACTTATTTCTTTTTTAAAATAATTGTTTATTTGTTCAGACAACTCAATTTCACGTTGAAAGTTTCATTATTGAATTACCAACTTTCGAAACAGAGCTTAAATATCTACTTGATGAAAGCGTTTTCCGTATAAAGCTGATTCAAAAGCCTCTCTAACGAGTTTATCGAAAGTAATTTGGTGTGTGAGTTACATATGTATTTTGCTTTTTAATCTCTCGTGCAAAAAACAAAAGTAAATGGTAATTTGTACGTCATACAGCATTGAATTGAGTAAAAAGTTTGGGATAAAAAACAAAATAGCTCTGAAAACTTATCAAGCCCGAAACTCATAAAAACAACCCTCCTAATTAGGCCTAATAAATTTCATGGAAAAACTTTTACTGCCCGGCAAAGCAAGCGCTGCGGTCCTAGCACATTAATTTTATCCCCAAAAAACCAGTTTTGAATTATTATAGGTTTCCTCGCGTCATTTATTTTGACTAAGCAACCTATTTGTTATCGATATAGTCGGCTTCGGCAGATATTTGTTCTTTATATTTTATCGGCTATCATTAGAGTGTTAAAAAAGGGGGTTTTATCTGAAAATGTTAAGGAAATTTATAACTTGTTTATGTTGGGCTTGAGGCGCGAGTTTGTCTAGACTTCGACTAGTGAATAGCCAATTTGTTTGAGAAATTGCAGAGCAGATAAAATAGATACTTTGGAAAAAAATGTTCAAATAAATTTGGCCGAATAGATAGATGTTCATGTATCGGGTTTCCACATAAAATATATATATTTTTTTTCTGTATGCCTAAAGTCAACAACTTGGGAAATTACGAAACACATTCTACTTGAACTCAACTTACATTCAGAAAAAAGGTTGTATTTTAGTAGTTCTCTTCTCACAAGAAATTTCAAGTAAAATATATTATAATCGTAAAGAAAGACGATCAGCATAAAACAGGTTCGGTAAAGTTTCCGGCACATCTCCGTTGCCAGAAAACAGAGTGAGAACGAGCGGTTTTATATGCAGGAAAATAAGGCGGTGAAGCGTTATACTCCCGGACATAACACTTAGACCCGGGATGGTGTGAAAATGGAGCACGTCTATAGAAAAGTATGATTTCGGAGGCTTCCAACTGATTATCTTTCGACCATTCTCGCTATCGTTAATGTCAGAATCCTGATCCGAAATCTCCCAGAAGAGGCATTAACTTTGCCAGTGGATTTGAATTTTTTATTATTCGATGAAATCGTTCTCAAGCGGCTTAAAATCAAAGAACAAAACGACTACGTATAACAAGCGTCACGTGTCGTTTACTGATCGCGAAGTACAAATCGTATCGAAAACCAGGCGGAAGTGATCAATTGCCCGTGAGCCAGTGTTGTGCTTGAACAATGGAGAGGCTTATCCGAGATGGGGTGGAACATAAATAATTGGCCAAAGGGAAAAGACAATTTACGATTTACGTACAAGCATATCTATAAGCTTGTTGTAAATGAAATTTAATTGGCTAATTTAGGACATTTATTTTATAAGACGAGATAACATTATAAACTAATAAAAAGTGTAATGTTCAGGCAACTGAATACTACCTATGGGCGCATATCTAGAGAAATTCGATGTTGTTTATTCTCTTCGACTAAGAATTCCAAAAAAATACGTAAAACTAATGGATGATGGATGGAGCAAACGAGAAAGAAGATTCCAGCCAATGATGAAGTCCAATCATTTCCTTTATAACAGTACCCTTTAGTACAGTTTCCTTTATAAAAGTATATCATTCAAAATTCAATTTGACAGAATACGAAAGCAGATCCAGCAGAAATTGATGCCTTGTTCTGTCTAATTGTCTACAAATACAGTCCATCGATTTTAATCTGATAATCTAAAGAAATGTGAGCTGGAGGCTCCCTACGTTAGAACGCCAATGATCACCTGACGTCACACCTGTTTTTCCCATTTGCTTCACCCCCTCACTCCTCATACGGAAAGTGTCAGATTAAAAATGACAAACAATAAGTAATCTGATAAAGTGTTTCCATTCGGGCTTAATGGTCGTCGTTAGTTGTCGGAATTTCTCTCTGACGTTTCGCTAGCACGCGTGGTTAGCATCTTCAGAAAAGCTTCCATGTCCGATTCTGGTCGTAGACTGACGCGTTCCCCCCACAACTGTATTTATGTATGAGTGGATGTGGTGGGGGAGGGGCGGGGCTTCACAGCACGTGGCTAATCTGAACTTTCTCTGTACTCCATGGGATCTTTCTTGCGTTTTTGAGGATCGGGTCCCCAATTTGGTTTAGTTTCAGTGATTCTTTTTTTCTGTTGAAGTTTTCCGTATATTTGTGGATTTCTATAGCTTCACGTACAAGACGATTTTGGTACCCCGAAGTCGGTGCAAGAAGCTTGACCTCACCAAATAGTATTTCGTGATTCCCTTCACTAAGCGCATGTTCCGCTACTGCCGATTTTTCCGATGGTCCTAGTCTGCAGTTTCTACTGTGCTCGTTGATCCTGGTTCCCATGGATATTTTTGTTTTTCCTATGTATACCATACCACATGTGCATGGTATACGATAGACTCCAGCGCTTGACAGTGAGTTTCTCTTATTCTTGGTTGATCTGATTGATCGCTGTATTTTCCTTGTTGGCTTGAAGATCGTTTTTGTGTTGTCTTTCTTCAAGACTTTGTCTATCCTGTCTGTCACCCGAGAAATGGAAGGCAGATATGCATTAGCCACCACTGGTTGTTCATCCACGTTTTGTCGTGTGACCGTTTTGGGTCGCATGGCCTTGTCGATTTCAGATGTATTGTATCCATTTGATAGAAAGGCCGACTTGAGGTGATCCAGTTCTTGCGAGATGTTGTGGCTCGCAGATGTTCCGAACACTTTCTGTTAACGTTGTTATGATTCCACATTTTTGCCTTGGATGGTGTTTTGAGAGTGCATGCAGGTACCTGTCTGTTTGTGTGGGTTTCCGGTACACTGTAAGGCTTAGTATTCGTCCAGATTTCTTTATGAGTACATCTAAGAAGGCGATTTCTTGGTTTTTCTCCTTTTCCATGGTAAATTGTATGCTAGGATATTGCGCGTTCAGGTGGCCTGGGAACTGATTAAGCTTCTTTTCCACATGACTCCAACCCGCAAAGGTATTATCTACATATCGCAGCCATTCGATAGCTTTCCTTTCGAAATCATCCATAAAGAAGTTGGCTATGACCGGGCTAAGCGGACTTCTCATAGCTACACCTTCCGTTTGTTCGTAGAAATCGCCATTCCACAGGAAGTAACTCCCAGTGAGACATGTACAGAAAAGCTCAACTATATGTCATTGGAGAAGGTACTTAATATAAAGTCAAGAGATTCCGGCAATGCACTTTTGTGAATAGAGACACGAAATCAAAACTGACCAGGATATCCTTAGGTTGGAGAATAATATCCCTAATTTTCTGGACGAAGTGAATGTAGTTCTTGCCGTAAGAGCTAGTTTTTACTACATGCGGTTGAAGAAGCGATGCAAGATGTTTCGCTAGGTTGGTACTCCGGGTGCACTCACTATGGGTCTTAGCGGGACTTCAGGTTTGTGAATTTTGGGTAGGCCGTAAAATCGTAGTGAAACCGCTTCCATTTTCATGATGCCTTTCTTAACCGTATCTGTTAGGGTAGATGACTTAATCAGTTTGTTGGTATTCGGGAGTATGGCTTGGATGGGATCCTTCTTTAGCTTTCGGTAGGTAGATGGATCAAGGCGTTCCTGAATGCATAAGGAAATCTGGAGGAAAATTAGGCCAGTGTACCGAAAACCCCCACACACAGACAGGTTCCTGCATGCACTCTCAAACCACCATCCAATGCAAAAACGTGGAATTATAACAAAGTTAACAGAACGTGCTTGGAACATCTGCGAATCACAACATCACGAGCAAGAACTGGATCACCTCAAGTCGGCCTTTCTATCAAATCAATACAATACAACTGAAATCGACAGGGCCATGCGACCCAAAACGGTCACACTACAAAACGTGGATGAACAACCAGTGGTGGCTAATGCATATCTGCCTTTCATTTCTCGGGTAACTAACAGGATAGGGAAAGTCTTGAAGAAACACAATATAAAAACGATCTTCAAGCCAACAATAAAAATACAGCAATCAGTCAGATCAGCCAAGGATGAGAGGAACCCACTGTCAAGCGCTGGAGTCTATCGTATACCATGCAGATGTGGCAAGGTATACATAGGAACAACAAAAAGATCCATAGGAACTAGGATCAACCAGCACAAAATAAATTGCAGATTGGGACAATCGGAAAAATCGGCAGTAGCGGAACCTGCGCTTAGTGAAAGGAATCACGAAATTCTTTTTGGTGAGGTCAAGCTTGTTGCACCAATTGCCGGATACCACAGTCTACTTGTACGTGAAGCTATAGATATCTACAAACATACGGAGGACTTCAACAGGAAAGAAGAAGCACTGCAACTTAACCAAAGTTGGAACCTGATCCTCAAAAACGCAAGAAAAATCCCATTGAGTACAGAGAAAATTCAGATTAGCCACGTGCTGCGAAGCCCCGCCCCTCCCCTACCACAACCACTCACACATAAATACAACTTGCGGTCGGAAACGCGTCAGTCTGCTACCGGATCGGACATGGAAGCACCTCTGAAGATACTAGCTATATGCGCGCTAGCGAAATGTCAGGAAGAAATTCTAACTTACGACGGCCATCAAGCCCGCGAGAAAAACACTTTATCAATAAACTTGGGCCGCGAAAGCCTCAGAAACCTTATAAGTAATCTGATTGCAGTTTTCTACTTGGATAGAGGTGCATCCATACACCAGGACCAAAGTGGAAAAACGATTTTCACCAGAGAAGTCATGCTTGTTGCAAAAAATATTGAAAAATAAGAAGAGCAAAGTCTGTAGCAATGCTGAAGGCAAGGTAGGTGATTTGATTACAAAAACGGAAGTAGATGAAGTAGAAATGAAGATCAAGTTATCGGACATGTACTCTATCTTCCTGGATGAAAGCTTTACCTAATTTTTATACGTAGATTGAATGACGATGAGAGCAAACTTACAAAACAAAAGTGGAAAAGCACATATCACCAAAGAAATCATGTTTGTTGCAGAAAAAAATGAAAAATAAGAAGAGCAAAGTGTGGAGCATTGGTGGGAGCAGGAGAAGTAGATGATTTCATTACAAAAACAAAAGTAGATGGAGTAGAAATGAATATCAAGTAATCAGATACGTACTCTATCTTCCTAGATAAAAGATTTACCTAATTTTTGTACCTAGATTCAATGATGAGAGGCACAAACTTATGGACCAAAGTGGAAAAGCAATTAGGTGCTAGCTGACGTCTCACAAATAACCTCAATGACATGTTTGTCCCCCTATCGAAAGTGAGGTTATGTATGTGACGTCAGCTAGTGCCAGATTATCATCAAAGAAGTCATGTTTGTTGCAGGCAAGATTCAGACAAGGTAAATGAGATTAAATTCATGTTTGAAAAAAATCAAGCTTGCTCAGCACTAGTTTCGATTAAATCCGAACTTTGGATAAGATGTATAAATGGTTAATTGGCAGAATCTACGATACAGAAAATTGTGAAATTTCCATGAAAGGCTTACAAACAAGGTTGCCACACAATTGTGAAGAAACCAAAGCAAATATATCATTAGAACTGATACAAAGTGATGTATTTGGATAAATCTAACATTTCCAACCTTCATTGGTGATTTTACACGGGTCATGCTTGCTAAACAATGTCAAATGAAGCTTAATTTTTCTTAAAAATAGACTTTTTCTGTGAACACGACAAAATTTATTTGGAAAATTGGGAAGTAGGTACATATCGACAGAAATCCGAGAACTTTTCAAAGAGAACGATATCAAATGAGAGTTCTGATCTGATCTGGTTCACACCAGTTGCTGAGAGGATGAACAGAGCTCTTATCAAAAAAACAAGATATCAAATGTATCAACTGACCGAATGCAGTCATGACTCCGATCTGGTTGAAAAAACCAACCAGTACTCTAAAATATTGTTCCATCAGAATTATTATTTAAGAGGATCCTATAGACTATGAAAACTGAGAATTTCTGGCTGTGTTGCCCATCTTCATCTACCAGGATAGTTGAAAAATGAAAAATTTTATTCAGGTGGAAGAACTTTTCATGATGGTTTACTCCTATACTCTTTTATCATGATGGAATATGGTTTTTTAAAGAGAAAAAAATTCCCAGAGGACATGAAGTCATATTTAATGAGGATTCATTTAAAATGGGGCCAAGGGAAATACAATTCCTCGCAAATTCAAAGGAGATTGATTTCTTCTAATAAAACTGGTCTTACGTAGAAGGGATACAGCGCTCATTCACCATATTGTTATAAATTATTTATTTATTTATTTGTTTATAATGGCGGAGGTTAAACCTATACGCCCATTTTTACACGAATTGTTGCAAAGTTGAAATTAAGTCCGTGTATCAAGCCTGTTTTTGAAGAGACACTGAATTGGCATTGACAGTAGTAGATGGTAGGTGGTTCTAGTCTGTAAACATTCGGTTTGGGAAAAATTTCTCCCGACACACAGCGCTTAAGTTTTCCGTTTAAAGTTTTAGGTTGTGGCCTCTTAAATGTTGGTCGGTATTAAGGGTGTAAATATGCTCAATAGAGGGTATTTGATTATCTGCTTCTTATATCGGAAACACTAATTAGTCCTTATTGTGTTAGGCTTTTTTGATAAGATATGATCTTCTCCTGCCAAGTCGCAACCGCGAGGCTTTTCTCTGCACAGTTTTCAGGTTGTTCTTATCTCTTATCAGATCAGGATTTCACACATTACTTGCATATTCAAGTATTGGTCTACAGTAGACCATAAACAGTTTGGTGAATTCTTCCTGGGGTATGTTGGAGAATACCTTTTTTAACAGAAATAGTTTGCTGTTTGCTTGACTGCAAATGTCCGTGATACGGGGAGACCTGGAAAGATCACTAGATACTAGAATGCCAAGATCGTTATACTGCTGAACACTGGGCAACACAATGCCTTTGATGGAGTAATCTGTTTGAGGGTTGTTCTTTCCAAAGTGCAATACGACACACTTGCCCACATTTAGGGGAAGCTGCCAGTCCTCACTCCACTCATAAATCAGGTTAAGGTCTTCTTGGAGAGAGGCTGAGTCAAGGGCAGGACTTTAAGTCTTTATCATCAGCATGACTAGCGCACGAGGATTTTATATGGTCCAGTAGATCCAGCGTGTACAACACAGAGGGCATTAGTGCAAGTACTGAGCCCTGCGGCACTCCGCTTAGCACTGGGGGTGGCTCGGAAAGAGAGTCAGCATTCCTGACATGGAACTGTCTGTCTAATGCCTGTATTACTTCTGTGTATTTTTCCGTGTATTTATTCATGTAGTTCAGGATGCCAACATTATTTTGTTTTTCATAATGCTGATTTATGTTGCGTTTGAAGTTTTTCGGTTGTCACCCTGAACTACATGAATAAATACACGGAAAAATACACAGATGTAATACGGGCATAAGACATAATCCCAGACCCATTCCAGCAAGTTGCCCGTAATCTCAAAATGCTCCAATTTCATCTGGCATTTTTAGGTCTATGAGTCATTCCAGGAGACATGTAGTTGTACTGCGTATTAAAATGAAGCCATATTGGTGTGCGGAAATCAGCTGTTCTGGAGCTGCAAAGTCTCTGACATGGTGTGATATTATGGACTTCATCATTTTGCCTATAATGGATAAAAGACTGCTGGGTCTGTAGTTATCTGCGCTTCGCTTGTCACTTTCTTTATAGATAGATGAAAGTCTGGTTTGCTGGAAGGACATGTTCATTATTTATGCTAGCTGGTGCAGAAGGCTTTCTGCCCATTTTTTGAAGATCAAAGTCGACACACCATCAAGTCCAGACTAGTTGTTCAAATTTTTTTTTTGTTCAGATGTCTTGATGGGTAAAGTCGATTGTAGTAATTTGGTTCATTACTCAGGTAGCATGGATTTGAAGGGTAGTCGGAATAAGTTCTTCCTATACCGAGTGGGTTTGGTCACAAGCTGATGTAGGCCTTCATTCAATAGAGTCTCACTCAATATGACAGCTCCATCACACAGATCTGTGATTGGCTATGAGATTTTGGGTAAGTTGAAATCAGCCACAATTACCAAGTTTTTGAATTCTGATGCAAGAATGAATAATCATAATGATAATCTAATGATAATCTCGATCGAATTTCATTTTTCTCAATATCTTCTTATTGTTGATTGATATTTTGTTTTCTTACATTACATGGCGCTTCTCTGCAGTAACTGATACTGAAAAAATTCGATTATTTTCATTATTGAGAATAATTTTAAACAAACAGAACACAGTTTGCAATGAAAAGAAAAAAAAAAAACGATAAATTTTATATGAATAAGCACCCCGACATTTGTTGCATAGCAGGACAAAAGTTTGTTTAATATTTTATCAGATCAGGGGGTCAAATTGTCCCCGAGCAAAAAGCAATATATTTCTAAATATACAAACGGCGATTTATTAAAGAAAAACATTTTATTGTTTGCGCTTTGTATTGTATCGGAAAATTTATCTTAAATTGGGCGCTTATAGTACATATAGGCAGAAGAGAACCAATTTTAAATTTCGGTATTTTTTAAATTATTTACTGCCAAACAAAATCAACACGCTTCCCAATTATTATTTGATTTTTTTCGGAGACCAATGGCTTTATTTTCGATTACGTTTCGATTTCATTTTTGGCACACATTCCAGATTACAGCCTGATTGGCTATCTGATAACAATAGCCATACAAAAAATCCAGATCAACAAATATATGAACGGTGACATGGTAATCTCGTAATACATTGGAGCGGTTTTTTTTATGTTTTCCAGTAATGAATATAGATTGGCACGAAAAATGGGATGTCAAACTCAGTAACTATTCCGAACCGTATTCGTTCTGAAACTTAATTGAACCGAATTTACCGAAAAAGTGGCAAAGCTGTACGGTTTTGAGGCGTGTCCAACACACAGTCGATATAATTGCGTTCCAGGCCAATTTGATCAGGTCCATATACCTACGAAGGGCGGTTGCACTACGTACTACCGTCTTCTTGAATATCTGTTCCAGTTATAGATTGGGTAAATATCTACCTATAATATTCATATCGATGTTCGTTTCTTTTCTCGGTAGGTATACAACCTTGACATGTACCACTCAGTGCAAATATTTTATTTAGACTATACTTTAACATTTCTCTTCGACATTTCTGTAAGATTCTAAGAATAAGAGTGAGTACATAGACATACATATAACGTCCTCAAAAAATACATTAGACGATTGGATCCTAAACTGGAACGGTGTAGTTGGCAGGGAATATTTACCCATCGACGTTTTAATTAAATCATAGGCGTGCGTCATATAAATTGAAAAAAAAAAATATGATGATTTCTGTGGCTCAATTTAAGTGGTTTTGGATAATTTGAAAATTCAAAATACAAAATTTTGCGTGATAAAATGATAATTATTAGAACAGTTAGCAGTCACAAACCTTAATACAATGATGTGACCAAAGCTAAATAGATGAAATTAATCATCCACATGAAACAGGTTTCGCCTAGCTAAAATAAATGTACCTAATAGTTGTTTTATTTGTACCTAAATACGTACTGAATTACACCTTTACGTAATACCGCGGTAATCACTTTGGTGCACAAAATAGGGGCAAAATGTGTAAAATTGAAGTTACCAGTAAGATACCAATATGTTCCAAATGATGACAGCAGGTTCAATTAACTTGGTTGGTCCTGGTTACAGGTTGAAGCTGGTATGGTCAAACCAGCCGTAAGGTTCAACAGAACCAAAACAAAGGTAAAACCGTGCAAACAAAAGGTGTAGGCTCTGGTAGAGGTAGTAGCCTTACAACTGTGTACGCTCCGATGGAGTTTGCCGTACACTTAAATGTGTAGCCTTTAGTTGAAAAGGGCTGGCTTGAATTCATGACCGTAAGTAAAAACCCTTGAGAAAAACTGTTATAGAACTCTGTATTCGTAACTTGACCTTAGCCAAGGCCAGGTACTTTGAAATGAACCAAAAGAAAACGAATGTAACTTCAATGTAACTTAGTCAACCATTGATAGTTAATTTACTAGGTAAAACTATAGCTCTTGAAAAATATTTAAATAATTTCTGTATAAAAAGCGGAATTAGATATAGGTATTTGAAAGGAAAGAAAATGTGTCGTTATTAGGTTATGTCTCACCTGTTGGAATGGGTTTTATTCGCCTCGAAAATACTCTGGATTAGCCTGGATCGAGGTCTGAATTCGGAATCCTGAAGTGAGTGAGGTGGTCTCTACTCTACTCCTTAGGGCAGCTTTTCACTAATGATTAAATAGAGAAGGTCAGAATCATGGATGGTTGTAAAAATCCGAAAATATCGGTGAAATTATGGCACTTTACGAAAACGTAACGTAAGGCTACTCAATGTACCATGAATTCAATAATTGAGAATATTAGGTTCAAAATCCTTCAAAAGCGAAGACAAAATTTAACTTCTTCAGAAAGACCTGTTTCTCGGAACCACCACACGTAAAAGAAGGAAGCACCACAGGGAATTGATCATCTGTTCTAGATTTGAAGAATAGAGGTGCGGCAAAGTAACGACAAGATTTTTTTAAGTACCAAAAATTGCACACAACAATATAATCAGAAAAAAATGACAACAGCAAACGACTAATAATAACAATAGCAAGTTATTAACTACTAGAACAATCATAATTTGAAGAATACTTTGAATAAACAATTCGTGTTGCAAAACGTAAACGCTTACAAGGGAGTCGATAATCCCAAAACCATTACTAATTGAAAGGCCAATTGACAAAAATGAACTACATTTCTGCCGTCAGCTGGCATACAAATCATGAGTGACATGACTTAAGTGTATAAAATAGAGAGCAAATAGAGCAAACCGGTGGTTTATGGAACCAATGATGAAACCGGAATCAGAACTAAATCTGTTTGGTTAGGTATCGGTTTACTTCCAATGGAACATCCATTTAGGTTTTATTAATCACTTCAATTCACTCAATTTCAAATGAAAGTCTGGAGCTAAAACATGCACACGCCATGTTGGATCTACTCTGCCAATGTTGCCACATTTACATTCAGTAACTTAAGAACATCTCCCCCTTAAAGTAATCATCACTCAAGACTAAAACTAAGACAAGACATAATCTTGAAAATGTTTTGGCGCCTTATGCCCTCTATTAGATCTACGAACAGGTGTAGAGTAGAAGTACACACTATCACTGTAACTTATTATCTCTTCACTAAGAACGTCAACAGCTGACAAATTGTCTGGTTCGAATTCGCCTGAGGCACTAACACTTTCACTTCTTAAGTCTATATTTTCATCTGTATTTGGATGTGGTGTTTGATTAAATATACATTTAGTAGGTCTATAATAAGGTGCAGGAATAGAGTGCCTCCTATTTTTCCTGTATTTTCGGAAACTGGTTTCAATCAAATATGACAAGGGTTGATCCAACAGCACTACAACTGTTGAATATTCCCTTAGGACTGTAACCCAAAGACTATCTCCCACATAGAGCTTTGACAATTCCTTAGTTCTATAGCTTTTGTTATATCTGTCAGCTAACATTTCCTTTGCCGTGTTTTTCTTTTATGGATTTTGATTACTGGTTACTGTTTGACTTAGAATACAGGCAAGTGAAATCTCAACTTCCTATTCATGAGAAATTCCGCAGGACTTAATCCGCATCGAAGTGGAGTTACACGATATGCTAGTAAAGCTGAATAAAAATCTATATGATTTTTCTTCAACAAACTTTTTGCCACTTTAACAGCAGATTCTACCTCGCCATTTGATGCTGGATACCTAATTCTTTGCGAACTCCCTGAATTCGGACTGAAATTGCGGTCCATTATCAGAACGTATTTGTTCTGGAAAGCCATAACGACTGAAAAGCTGGGTTCCGTCAACCTAAGTTTAAATATCTCAAAAAACCTTGAGAAGTAATCTGTAACTATTAAGTACCAATCACCCTCGTATTTATAAAGGTCAAAAGCTATCTTTTTCTACGGCCTTTCAGGAAAATTTTCTTTTAGAAAAGACTCCCTAGAATTGATTCTTTGTTCCACACATTTAGGACAATTTTTCACTATATTCTTAACTTGAGAGGAAAGCCCCAGCCACCAGATGATGCTTTAGCACGGACTCTGCATTTAACTACTCCCTGGTGCCCTAAGTGAATGAAGTTAATGCACTTTAATTGTAAATTTTGAGGAACAATTATCCTAGGACCCTTACACCCTTTTGAAAACTGATTTCAAGTCTATGAGCATAATAAGGTAAAATTTCAACCTCAATTCTGCTTTTATCAGGCCATCCTGACTAACTATATTCTTTTAACTTGACACAGATAAAATCACAAGCTTGTTCTTGTTGAATTTCCTTTAGAAAAGGAGTTTTTATTTGTACTGAGTAAATAACTAAATTTACATAAGCTTCGACTGCATGAACAAGTGCGTCATCATCTGGCTTTCTACTCAATAAAAGCTTGTTTTTGTGCTATGTTTCAAGTAAATTGTACATGCTTTTTTATTAATGAACTTAGAGGTTCTAAAACCTGAGACCTATTCGGTAAAAATCTACTAGAAAAGTTTATTAGCTAACTAACCCAAGAACTGTGGAAGTTCATTTTTAATAGTAGGTTCAATAGACTTTATCCTTTCGGGATCTATTGAAATCCCTTTATGTGAAATTATATGCCAGAGAAACTGTAAGGACTGAACCCCAACTGAACCCCAAATACACACTGATCCTTATTTAATGTGAGATCTTCATTTTTGATCTTGTTAAAAACAGTATGTAAAATTTCATTATGTTTTTCTAAAGGCGCGGCATGTATTGAAATGTCATCTATATGACTAACGGCCATTTGCACCTCTACAACTTAAGGGATATTTAATCTCAGTGGAGCTTTGAATGTGACACTTGTAGAAACAAAAGTCTCATTCAAAGCTCCACTTAGATTAAATATCCCTTAAAAGTGATAGCCGTGCAACCAGCCATTAATGCACCCTCTATTCCCGTCAGAATTTTATTTAGTAATATTGAGAAATATTCTGGTGCGCACATTAGGCCAAATGGGACTCTCTCAAAAATAAAACGTTAAAACGGTGTAGTAAAGGGCTTTAAAGGTTGTGACTCTTTATCAAGCTTCATCTGGTAAAATCCAGAATTAGTATCTAATTTTCGAGAAAAAAATAGATCCTTGCATTTTAGCTAAAATTATCTCTAATTTCCCTATAGGAAAATAAGACCTTAACACTGCTCTATTCAATTTTGTATAGTCCATACATAGCCTAATCTTTGAATTTTTATTGAAAATTACAATTGGGCTCACCCAAGGTGTATGGTCTGTAATTGGTTCAATAATGCCTAACTTAAGAAGCCTATCAAGTTCTTTTCTTAGGGGTTCTAGAAGAGGAATAGGTACTACCCTAGAAGTTGTTTATGCAAAGCTTTGAACTTCCTCTTTAACCTGAATATCCATTTCTGTTTTAAGAATGCCTACATTACTGAAAATTTCTGGATATTCTGTGAAAAAAAATATTTTTCAATCACTGAAATACTTTTTGAAGTTCTGGGACCCACTCCATTGGCAAATTGAAGCAGCCTCAGCTCAACAATTGCGGAACTTCCCAGAAAAGATTTTGTTAAACCGTGAATAACAAACATTTCAGTTTTACCAATATCATTATGTCTTATTAATTCAACAGTCATAGACCCTACAACATCTAACCTGTAATTTTATTACTTCAAGGAAGAAGGCTTTTCAAAACATCATTTGTCAATAACCTACTAGGCATGCAAGTAATGTCTGCACCTGAATCCATCAAAAATTCAAATGTCCTTTCCAGCTCGTGAACCTTTAAATTAACTGTCCTTTCCTTAGACTCTGCTTGGTTCAAATTCAAACAAATTGAGCAAAAAAGTCATTATCTTCAGTACATTCCTGTATTTCTTCAACTTGTATGGATCTAACCTTATTTCTGCCCGTTGACCTACATGTTGTAGCAGTGACTCACTTTCTTGCACTTGTTGCAGGATGAAGTTTCCGCAGGGCATTTCTCCTTTTCGTGGAACCCTAAGCTTCAAAATCCAAACTTGTTTGTAAAATTGCCCTTGAAAGTGCTTCTCCGTCCACTTGACACAGCAATCTGTCGATTTTGCATATCCTTGCTCTGCTGGGCCTGGATCTCAGCTTGCTTGGCAATTTTAACAGCATCTTCCAGGCTCAAAATCGGCTGTAATTGGAGTTGTTACTAACTTTTGTATCTTTGCCTACAACAATTCTGTCCCCGATTAGCTCGTTCTTTATGTTGCCATAGTCGCAACTATCAGCCAAACTAGGTATACAAGCTGGTTATTAACATTTCAATTGACACACCTGGCCTTTGTACACGAGAAATTTGTACCTTTTAAAAATTACATTCTTTCTTGGGATAAAATGTTTTTCAAATTCCCTCAACATTGAGTCGAATTGAACTCTTCCGTCTTCCTTGGAAATTTTACATACTGACCTCCATATTATAATAATGACATGATACGTTCATATTACCTATCTGTGCCTATACGTAAGCATCTATCCTTTCTGATGCACGCAACTCGAACTTGCCTATGGTGTAAGTCCCAAAGTTTTGAGTTGAAGGTGCCATTAGGGAGTTTTAACCCGTTTTTCACCTCGGGTGACAACCTTTTTGCAGGGGACGCGAACCGCCTGAAGAGTATGAGAAGTCATATTTTTTCATAAATAATCGATCTGAACCAACATTTTTCTTTTAAGTAGAGGGTGCCTAGAACAAAAAATTTAATTTTTTAAACGGATTATTGAAGGCCTACATATGGCGCATTTGTTTCTATAAAGTTTAGCCTTTTAAGTTAAAAGGGGTGCATTCGCGAACGTCAACTCAACCCTGCTTCGCTTGCTGTTGTTCGCTCTCTGTCTCGCAATACTGGCAATCGCTCAACTCACCGCAGTCAGCCGCAGCTTACGTGATGCCAGAACTACTCGGATCTCAGATCACTGTGACTGTCCTTGACAGATACACTATTCCTCGGATTTCACCCTTAACTTTGGCGCTGGTTCGCAAACTTACGCTGTCACCATGTTAAGTTATCGGTTTACTTCCAATAAAACACCCATTTAGGTTTTATTAATCACTTTAATTCACTCAAATTCAAACGAATGTCGGGAGCTAAAACGAAAGCTAATATGCACACGCCATGTTGGCTCTAGTCTGCCAATGTTGCCATATTTGCATTTGGTAACTTAAACTAATGACAGAACAAAATCTGGTACCTACCTACTAAGTTCAGCAACCGAACAGAGTACGAGCAGCATGCGGTACAGACTTCGTGAACGGACCACTATTTGGAAAACCTAACCCAAGAAATAATTGATTTGTTCACATGAGGATTTATTATTGGAAAATAGAATTAAAATATTGAATAAAATCGAGGAAAATCATTAGTCGTCACAAGTCAAAATATAACTTAAATAATAAAGATTAGAAAATATACAGGATCTGCAATTACTGTAATTATTATTGTTGAATTTTTATAAAGGAAAAATGTAAACAAAGTCTAATAAAATCAGGGAAAAATTGAATATATTGTAACTTTTTGGCATGGAATTGTTCAACATGGTGTGATATAAACTGCCGATTTATATTTTATAACACTTTTTATATTCACAGCACTAGTTTACATACAGTAACTTTATAGAAATAATCAACTTTAACAAACTTTGACTAACTAATTTACTTTTAACAATACTGGGTATATTTATATTGAAACGTTTCTTCAAAACGTGCTTTTTTTTTTAGAAAATCTATGACAAACTTCTATTTTTTCTGTCATCTTCCCTGTCCCCATCAAGCTGGTTGTCTACTTTCAAGGTAGACTTTTTCTGCTTCACTGCTACCTCCTTAGGACATTTCGTCCCGAAATGCTTCCATGACGATACCTGCAGGAATCCCCAAATTTGCACCGAGACGTTTTATAGAAGCAGTCCACTGTTTTCTGATTCTTTCCACGGAAACTGAAACAGCAAGCTAAGATCTCGATGCCGCTAAACCTGAAGATGACCTCTAACCTACTTCCTACAATTCTCCAATCTAATAGGTCGCATCCGCAGGCTATTTTTGGAATCGCCAAGTACATAAGATCCTGCGATAATATCATATCTCTAAGCTGTTCAAGGGTATCCCAGACATTACGGTAGGTCGCTTGTTGATCGAAATTTTTTCGTCACCATATAAAACAGATGTCGTCCTCCATCAATACTTTGGAGCACCTCTCCAACTTCGGGTTCTTGTTTCCCCAGTTCATCCAATCGGCCAAACTTGTTTCCGAAAGCAGCAGAAAGTCCCTTTTCCATGCTAAGATCTTTGGAGACACAGTGAGCTAGTGAATATCTGGCCGGCGTTCTGAACAAATCACACTGCTCTTCCCTGACTACGCCATGTTAGACTTTCTGGCCATTGAAGTAGAATGACAAAAAGGCTTCAAAAGTTTCATTGCCTGGTGGACTGATAGAGCGAATCGCAGCTTCCTGCTCGGCGTGGTTCCCAGCGTAAGGCGTCAAGCGATTACTGCACAACTTTAGGCTTTGCGCGGAGTGACTTCCTGATTCTGTAGATAATGTCATTTATTCTTTCTACAATCTCATAAGGGCCTTCCCAAGAACTTTGTAGTTTCGGGGATAAACTACTTCGTCGTTGAGGATTGTATAGCCAGTCTGAATCGCCAGGTTGAAATCCTTCCTCGGCTCTAACATCGTACGACTCTTTCATTCTGTCACTGGCGTTTTAAATATTCACGCGCACACTCTGATGTATGTCATCCATTTCTCTGCGCAATTTGCTGACATAGTCTTCGCCTGCAATTTCTTCACCAGGTGGACAGCCGGACATCAAATCGCAAGGCATGCGCAGCTCTCGACCTATGATTACGCTGACTGGAGTCTGACCAGTCGATTCATGAACAGAAGAACGACATGCCATGAAAAACAGATGAAGAAATTGATCCCAATCTGTTTGATGGTCAGAGACGACCTTGGCCGGATGACGATTGATAGTCTTGTTCATCCGTTCAACTATACCATCGGACTGCCGGTGTAATGCAGTGGTTCTCGTTTTTCGAATTTTCAGGATAGCACATACTTTCTGGAATAAAGTCGACTCGAAGTTCTTGACCAATGCGTCAGCGATAGTAGTAGCCTCTTGGTTGGGCAAGGCGAACGCTTCGGACACTTACTAAAGTAGTCCATTACTACAACAATGTATTTATCTCCATCGTCAGATTCCGTGAAGGGCCCTGCAACATCGATGGCGATCCTTTCAAATGGGCAACCCACATTGTATTGACGCATGGGTGCTTTTGGGCATTTCTGCGGCCCATTACTGGCTGCACAAGTTGCGCATTTCTCACACTATTCTTTGACATCTGCTTGGCAATTCACCCTGTCTTCTGTTCCATCTGGAGTTTTCACGATCTTTTTCAGGAGCTGGTCATCGGTCAGTACAACCGAATTCCACTGACACCAGTAGGACTTAACCACCGGAGAATGACGCGCTATTTCCTGCCATACTGGTCGTCGGCCTTCATTTTTCCTTTTGATGATCAAGCTTATATCTGGGTCATTCTCTTGTTCTTCCCGTAATGCATTTGATTGCCAAGCAGCATTAATCACCGTTGTCCTGTGGCTTCTTTCTCCTCAGCTCTGTGACAGTGTTGGGAGGGTTCCGGGCAGGGTCTTCTTGACAAAGCGTCCGCGTTATTATGTGTTTTATCGGTACGATGTTCTGTATCATAGGCAAACTCTTGCAGTCTTTCAATAAATCGGGCTACCTGTTCCTCAAGGTTCTTGAATTCCAGGAGCCATTTAAAAACAGCATGGTCAGTCCTCAGCAAAAACTTTCTTCCGTAAAGGTACTTATAAAAATGTTCCACTCCTTTGATTACTGCTAGGAGTTCTCTTCTTGTAACAGTAGTTACGTTCTGATTTTGATAAAGTTTTACTGAAGTAAGCTATGATCTTCTCCTCTCCTTGTTGGATCTGAGATAAGACAGCGCCTAGCCCCACATTGCTGGCGTCGGTATCCAAAATGAACTTTGCCTCTGAACGCGGATATCCCAGAATTAGTGCTCTGGTTAAAGCCTGCTTCAACTTCTCAAAAGAGTCCTGGCAATCTCCGTCCCATTGAAAACGATTTTGCCCTTCCGTGAACCTAGTAAGTGGTTTGGCAACACTGGCGAATCCTTGTACGTACCGCCGGTAGTAGGTACATAGGCCAAGGAAACTTCGAAGTTCTCGTTGATCTTTAGGAATCGGCCACTCTTGAACTGCCTTCACCTTCTGATTATCCACGGCTACTCCTTGACCAGAGGCTACACGACCTAGGTACCGAACTTCTTTTTGAAAAAGGTGACATTTCTTCGGGCTGAGCTTCAAACCGTAACTGCCTAGTCTCTGAAGCACTTCCTTTAAGTTCTTTAAGTGGTCCTCAAACAATCTTCCGAGTACAATGATGTCGTCAAGGTACACTAGGCACGTTGACCAGGATAAGCCCTTCAAAACAGTCTCCATAAGCCTCTCAAATGTTGCAGGAGCATTACACAAGCCAAATGGCATCACGGTGAACTGCCATAATCCAGTTCCGATAGTGGATGCAGTCTTTTCCTTATTTTCCGAAGCCATTTCGACCTGCCAATAGCCGCTTTTCAAATCTAAAGTCGAGAAAATCTTTAATTCAACCAATGTTTCCAGCGTGTCATCAATACGAGGAAGTGGGTAACTATCTTTCGTTGTCACGTTGGCGATAATCCACACAGAATCGTGTTAAGCCGTCCTTTTTTTTAACTAGCACCACCGGCGACGACCATGGACTGATCGTGGGCTCTATAGCTCCGGCTTTTTCCATATCCAGGATTATCCTTTCAACTTCTTCTCTTTTAGCCAAGGGTAGTCTTCTTGCCGATTGACGAATTGGCTGTGCATTCCCAATGCTGATTTTATGTTGTACTACTTTGGTTCTTCCCTTTTCCCCTTCCCCAGTATCGAAAACATTGCTGAACTGCCGTAGTAGGTCCTTTAACTTTTCCCTTTGTTTCATATCTAAGCCCTTTGAGCAGGTGGAAACCAGATTTTTCAACTCATCCGTGAACTCATGAGTGGCGGTTACCTCTGTAATCCAATACTTATTTCCTCTTCAATATCTGCAATTAACATATGATGTTGGAAGTTGGTACTTTCCAGCGTCACTTGAACGTCTATTTCGCCATGTATTTTAACCTGCTACCCTGTTACTGTTCGAAGATGCCAATTTGTAGTTTTAACTTTGGTCGGTTTTATGACAATATCGGGCCTTATAATAATTTTCGTCGCGCCTGTATCTATCAGCATGATGCGCTTTTCACCATTGATTAATCCATCCACAAAAACGCTGTTCCCAGTTGACTGTAAAGACGCCACGTAGGCTTTTTTCTTTGGGGCTTGCTGATAAATACGGGCCGACGATCGCCCCTTAGCATCGACCCTTTTAAGTTTTCCGTCGCCGAGGGTGGCCCCTAGCTCTTTTCTTTACAGCGTAAATATTTATATTGTACCTACCTATTGCTTTGTGGTTGCTTCTAGTTTCGATTTCTGTCCACAATCATAAAATGTATAAAATATTCCAGATTTTCATACAAAATAATCAATGATGTGGCTGATTGGACAATGATGTTTTGTTGCCAAAATTTCAGCAAATTTGCTGAATCAAAACTGTTGAACTCTCTAGAAATATGAATCTGCCCCAAATAACTTTAAGGGATACGACTAACGTCACAAGAAGTGAACACTATACAACCCAAGAAGCTGGCTACTCTGGGAAGAAAGCTAAAAACTTTGGACACTATCTATGTAGGAACAGTGTCATGGCCAAATATCTGGAAAAGTAGTACTGAACGACTGTATCAGTCCGAAACAACTCCAGATGCAATCTTCAATCGAAAATCTGAAAATTTTCTTAGTCTACCCTTTTGTCTTTTCTATCGGATGTCTCTTCATGAATTCTTACTCTTTCCACTCCCGTGTTACTTAATAACAAATCAAATTTATAGGTGAAGCTTAATTCCTAACTTTTCACAAACATTTTGACAATTTTATTGTATAACATCATTTTTTCGGAAGCTGTGAGGAATATTTTTGACTGAATAAAGCGTCGAATAACTCAATAAACGAAGACAATAGAGTGCCTCCATTTATCTTTATTTTTCAATCCTAGAATATAAGCGTTTACGGATGTTGGACGAAGGATTGTATAGATTTATGATGAACGATCCTTTGTTAATGGAATTGAGGCAAGTTTTTAAATGGATAAAAGTTACGGAAAAACTTTTCACATTGGCACTATAGCCCGCTTGAGCGATCATCTATTTTTCTTATAGCGTCAATTTAAATGCGTCCAAGACCTCGCATCGATATATTCCAAATTTCATTTCGAATTCCACAGGTAGAGTCGTTGAAGTTTGTAACCGTCCCCAAGTCGCATAAATCGGTTTCTTTAACAAAAAAAGAAAAAAACCTTGACAGACAGACGGCGCTATAGCGTAGCTGAAACAAAACTGTTGTTAGTTCCGACGTAAAGATAAATTCGCAGTTTAAGGCGAATTTATTTTGGCAGAAAGTACGGTATTTTTGTCGAGCAAATTGGACACTTTTGGTGATTTAGTACGTTTATAGTGTGGTCATTTTTGTGGCGAAATGGCTTTCTTCTTAGGAACCAATCGTTTTTGATTTAGTGTACCAATGTTAATGGAGCTAGTGAGTTTTTTCAGCTCGAAGATTTATCCTTTCTAAACCTCTAAATCGCGTCCCACGCTAAATATTAGCTTGCAAAACGTCCACGGGAAATGATGCGGTCGAAAATCGTTCAGAAGATTCATATTATGCATATTCAACGAACTTCGAGCTATATTCATATAATTTATCTATCCGGAAATTAGGATAGCTAACACGTACCGCGCTTTATACATACCAATAGAATTAAGTTATTCCTATAGATTTCTGATGATGATTTATGTATGATTTTGCATAAAAACATATTCGCTGACATTTTGAGAATCGAATTCAATTTGAGGTGAAAATTACAAATTTTCATTTTGTTTTCATCAAAAATTCACGTAATTATTATTGGTTTTCTGGTTAATAATAATATACCTTTCTGACCTCAGTGAATACTCGAAACGATGACCCTTTACCGTCGAACAAAACAAATTAAATTGTAATTAGGGTTGGACGTATTATTGAAATTTTATTGACTATCCTATAGTCAAGTATTTGTTTATTATAGGGATGCAACATTTATTGGATGAACCTCATCAGAAACTAATTAAGTATTAATAATCGTTCAATATAGTAGATACATTCAAAATCGCCAGAAATAATTTAATTAAGTGTATATCGTATGCGCAATTATGTAGAAAGCTTTTGACTTACAAAAATTGACATAGAAACAGGAAAATTATGTTGTATGCAGTATTGGAGTGAAAGGTGAACAGGTATGTTTTCTATTTCAAATTATAGTGATTTCTCTGTTCATATATAGGAGGTGAGCCTAAATTTTCTAATGAATAATATATGATAAAACAATTCTTCATTCCAAAATTATGCAAGTTACACCTGTGGCAAGCGTAATTACATGAACTGTATTACGATAAATTTATCATTTACGTAACATGTTCCATCTCTTCTTATTTTCATTATAAAGTTGTATTTTTTCCATTTCAGAATTCAAAATAATTTCCAATATTCTAAAAATATCCATTAAATTCAAATTTAAATTCAAGTAATATAAGTGCTGCCATCTATCTACATTTGCGTAAAGTGCAAGTATCAAGAATAGATTTTTTAGTACCTACTGCCATCTAGTGCGCGATGATCGATCTGATCTATATTTCAGAGTATGATTTCTTATTTCGCATTTTGGCAGTAATTTGTATTAAATGGTATAAGGATATGATGGGAAAAGTTCGTGAGGATCCTGAGAAATATCCTTCTTTTAAGGTCGACAATAATGTTCTCTATAAACATGTCTTTTCTAAGTATAATTTGGATGGAAATATTACGGATTGGAAAATTGTTGTTCCCTCTGCCCATAGAAAGGAAATTATTAAAGAATTTCATGATGACCCTACTTCAGCACATTTTGGAATATCCAAAACATCACACAGGATAGCTGAACTTTATTATTGGCCTAATATGAGGCAGAGTGTCTATAAATATGTTCGAAAATGTACTATGTGTGCTTCTTGTAAGCCTAGCAATTTGCCTCAGGCTGGTCTTATGGGTCAATACCGTAATATCAATTTTCCATTTCAAATTATTTCAGCTGACCTTCTGGGTCCATATCCTCGAACTGCAAGGGGTTCTCAGTATCTTTTGGTTGTTGTTGACTGGTTTACAAAATTCACTTTGGTTCATCCAATAGGTAAAGCTACAACTAAAGCCATTATTAAGTTTATTGAAAATCAGGTCTTTCAAATTTTTGGTGTTTGCCAAATATTTTGTTCTGACAATGGTAGTCAGTTTATCAGCGCAGATTTTAAAAAACTTCTGGAACAGTATAATGTTCAGAAAATTTTCTATAATGCCCGTTATCACCCTCAAGTCAATCATACTGAAAGAGTGAATCGAAGTATTGTCATAGCTATTCGAGAGTATATACACGAAAATCATAAAAGTTGGGACCAAAATATATTTAAAATAGCTCAGGCTATTTGCTTAGCTCGTCATGAAATTACTGAGTTTTCACCTTCATTTTTAAATTTTGGTAGAGCTATTCCAATCAATGGAGGTTTTTATGGGCTCATCTCAGATAATGCAGATAATAAAATAGAAATCTCTTCCAAAGTTCATAACCCAGAAACTGTACAAGAACTTCCACAAATTTACGAAGATGTACGGAAAAAACTTCATAGATCTTATCTGAAGAGTAAACAACGTTATGATTTACGTAAAACAGATGTAGAATATCATGTGGGTGATTATGTTTGAAAGAAAAACTATATTTTATCTAATGCAGGAAACAATTTTTGTGCAAAGTTGGCCCCTAAATTTATACCTTGTGTGATTAGTAAAAAGCATTCAAAGCTTGTTTATGACTTGAGGGATAGACAGGGTAATAATCTTGGTACCTGGCATATTTCTGACACTAAACCTGACGTAACTATGGATTTGGATTCTGATGATCTTCCAGAACCGGAATCTGATGTTTCATCCTAGTACTTGTTTTTATTTTTTTTCTTTCTGAATTTCTTATCTTTCAATATCTGATATGGGTAGCGGACAGTACTTTCTAGCGATCCCGGCGAAGAAAAGATTGTTCAGGAACAGAGCGGTCCTGCCTTCGCGAGCTCTTGATTTTTTTCATTTCCCACTCCGAGAAAATCTTGTCCCTATACCCCTAGTCCCATAAAAATATCCCATTTTCGTCCCTATTTCATAGTAAACTTTTCTGTCTAATTTAACTTCAAAATCATTTTAATACCTCAGTGTCATGACATGTATAATTTTTTGTTTTCCCTGATCAATTTACCTTTTTTTTTTGATAATATACATTACCTTACCAGATGACAGGGTAGTTTTAGGATAATGAAGCCCTACTGTTAGGATCGAAATTTATTTTATTCAGCTTTCGGAAGTTGCCTAAAAGGCCCTAAATGTCGATGAAAAGGTTTGTTCACTTCCAAATAAATATCAATTGTCAACACTTACGAGTCACGTGATTTCCATTATTTAAAAATTCTGCAACATCACAAATCACTTTCACACCTTTTAAATCGCTTTCCACCCTTATTTTCTCTATTTTTCACATTTTCCGGTTGTTTATTTTCCGCCGAATAAGTGTGGTTGTGGGACCACTTGTTGTTTGGTTTCAGGCAGCGTTGTTGCCGAGGTTCCTTGTCCACTGTAGTTGTGATCACTGAACAGTCACTGGTCATTTTGATCGTTTTTAGACTGAAAACTGGGTGGATGTTGATTAATAACTACTATAAGTAATTAAGTAGTGCTAATTGGTGTTAGGGGAGAAAATTCGATAACAACTTCGGGTTTCGTTTGTCATCATTGTGATTTGGGTTGTTCCGTTTCAAGCTGATTGTTCCGTTTTCCTGGTCAAGACCGGAAATCTGGCACCAGAAAGCATCTTGGAAAAAAAAATGGAATTCTAGAAAATTTTTCATATTGAGCTCACCTAATAAATTGCCGGAAAGGAATCGCTATCTTTTATATTCGCACGTTGAGCAAACAACAAGTGGCAGATTTTTACCAACGGTCCTTTTGCTGCGTTCCTAGGAATATCCACCTTTTTGTGGGATTTTGGAGGCGTTGGGAACTCAAGTGGTTGCTGGCTTAAATTGGTTTAGGGGTGAAAGCTTTGGATTTGGTCGTAAGTCCCCGTATTTGTAAGCCAACCACACAGAATTTTCTGGAAACGAAGTCTACGCCATTTTGTTGGTTTGTCGTGTGAGCACAGAGCACGTTTTGTTCAACTAGCCCAATTTGTAACCAGGTTTTACATTTTACTTTACCATTGGGTTTACCTTTTGATGGTTTACTGGTCTCGAAGTTGGGGTGACAGAGTACACACAACACTGAACTTGGAACCGGAAGTTATCCTGTTTGAGAAGGGAGGTCAAGGAAGTTAATGGGTCTATTATCAGGGCTGTGAGGCTGTCAGGAGACAGTAATGTATATGGATGTTTTAGACTGCAGACAGGACCAGAAGGGGGTGATGTACCCGTTCATTTATTAACGTTTCTTAATTTTTTTTTTAAAATTTATTATTAATAGTATTTCTTATATTTAACTCGATACATTTCCACGTTGTTTTACTGCCTTAATTATTACAATGGGTGTACTACACCAATAATTTTTAATTGTCCATATTTAAGGTGACATTTTTGTATAAACCCACCCTGGTATACCATGGTATAAACGTGCACAGGTTTTAATTGATACTATTATTCTTTTATTCCTTAATTGTTCTCTTTTACTTTCATTGGGGTGAGGTGGTCAAACATTTATTGATAATTATTGAATTTATCAGAGTATCTTATGAGACCATTACAAGTTGGTCCTTGCTACCTTTTGGAAATTTTGTCATTTACATTTACATTTAATAATAATATATACTGTGGTATTTTATATAGTATATTGGCTTCTATTGGTCTTTGTAATGCAATTTCAGGTCTAAATATACCCCCCCCCCCCCAGAACATATTAAATAGTTTTATAATCATTGTTTTTAAATTTGACTCTTATTTTACCCCTACTGACCTCAACCAAACTAAGGTAATAGCTATTTACCTAACAAGTGCGGAAAATGAATTTTTCCGCACGCGGCTGCCGTTCACCGAACGACGCGTAGCGGAGTTCGGTGAAGCAGCCGAGTGCGGAAAAATATTTTCCGCAAGAGTTAGGTACAATATTTTTCCTACAGGCGTAAAAATGTAAAATTTTTCTTTTTTTTTTTGACAGATCAGTGCGGTAAAATTTTTTCCGCACTGACAGCCGTTCAGAAAAACTTTTTCCGCACTGATATGCGTGCGGTAAAATTTTTACCGCACCGTGCGGGAAAACTCATTTTCCGCACGCATATCAGTGCGGAAAATCGATTTTTCCGCACGGCTGTAGGAAAAGTTTATTTACATCGGGTAGGTACATTTTTATAGGAATTTTGGAGATCAGGGACTTTCTGGTTTAAGTCCGCGGATTGTATTTTGTAAACCAGTGGCGCCCTATTAAAGCTAACTTTCAATATTGAACCTACTCCCACACCACTGAGTAGCTAGTACTGTACCTAGGCCTATTAGGGTTTATTAATTCAAATTTAGTATTCAAACGGTTTAAGGGTTAATTTTTTGCGCAACACAATGTAGACTGTAGTTCGAGATTCCATTTCCAGCGGACTCTTTTCTTCAACAGTTGATTCAGTAGAGCAGCGATCTGTGAAAAATTAGGAACAAACGTTCTGTACCAGGACGTCACACCCAGGAATCGCCGTAGACTCCTCAGGTTCGTTGGGGCGGGTAATTGCAAAATGGTGGAAACCTTATCTGGATCGGTACGAATTCCTTCGAATGTGACCCAAGTATCGGAGAGATCGGCGTCCAAATTGACATTAATCCGGATTTAGTTTCAAGTTCTCCAAGCATCTCCAAGGCGGTTGAATACTTCCCGTAGGTTGTGATGTTCTTCAAATGTTTTTCCGAGGATAATGATGTCACGCAGGTATGCGAAACAGAAGGAATCTAGCTCCGGTCCCAGAATACGATCCATTAACCGCTGGAATGTAGTGCATTTATGAAGGGTAGAGGGTAGGCATCCTTTTGGGAAATAGCATTACCTTTCTGAAAATCGATACAGAATCGAGTATTACCATCTTTCTTGCGTACAATCACCACAGGGGAGCTCCATGGGCTGTTAAAAGGCTTAATTATGCCGTCGTTCAGCATAGTTTGCACTTCGGTGTTGATAGTCTCTTTTATTCGAGGATTCAGCGAAACAGTTTCAACAATTTTTCTACTATAGCTATTATTTACATTTTTATTAGAGGTTAAAGTCTCGCCACCGGACCGCACCAAAGTGTTCTATTTTACCACAAATTCCGAAGAGTTGAAATCAGAATTTGAATTCCCTCGAAAAAATTAAATTGAATTAAATTAGTATTCCCAAATACCATTAAACTTCAAGCGAACCGACAGGATAAATGTTTCGGTCGGTTGGCCCTCGGGGTCTGTCCAAAATCCAATAGCGTGTCCCATCGGGAATGTCAAGACATGGTCCTTTTCTTAAATCCGACGTGAAGGTAAATTAAACTGGACGTTCCTGGATTGTCGTGCCAGATTCAGGTGCATGAGTAAATTTTGGAAATTTTTGTCTTCGGGGAGATGAATTATCGATAACTTGATTAAAGTTTGATCCACTAGGTAATTAAAAAAGTTGATGTTGCTTTAATGACTGAAATTGAATTTTTTTTCTTGAGCATACTTTGAATTAATTACTTGAACATACACCCAAAAATATAAGGAGGAATTTGCCGAAAACAAACTAATTTTAAAGTTTCCTGAAACTGAACTTAAGCTAGTTTATTTACGAGGTCAGTATTAAACTTTGAAACTTGCCATAGTATAAACATGTCACAAACTTCAAGCAGAGCTTCAAAAATATATAAAATTGTTTTACGGAAAACAGTTGGTATTAATCAAAATCCCTTAAAAATGCAAATGAGAATAATCGAATTTTTGTCGCTCTTTTGCCTAAAAAGTTATATTTCGGAATTGCCTATAAAGCATTCATTTTGCTTAACGATGTGCCAGTGCCCATTTGTCCAATTTATGGGCATCGTTAAATAAATTTACAGCTGAAACATGCTTAATATTTATAATGTGGCTAAAATATTGACTATATTAATAATAATAATATTATTTTTTGTTGATGCATGTTTTCAGCACACAAAAAATCCAATCCTCCTATTGGTTGGATGGCTTCACCTGAAAAATAATATAATACATAATACATATTCAAATAAGCTTTTATCCATTTCCCAATTTTTTGTTCGTTTTTCCTAACCAACAGTTTTTTATTAAGTAAATAAATTACAGCTCCATTAATATGCAAAAAAAAGTTTGCTCAACAAAACTGCACAATATGTTCCACGGCAAAATATTAATACGCGGCTCTCAGTTTCCATACATAAATTAGAAAAGTTTTGTATGTACGTGCAACAGCTTAATTCCAGGAGTTGTTTTGCCAAAATTCAATATAACCCATAATCTTGTTTAACTTTAACACCGGGAATGAAGTCGCTGGCTAATTTTTTGTTTGTGTTTTCTATTTTTTTGCTCTTTCTAGTTTTCCAGCTGGTAATTTATTGCCGGCGAGTGTGATGAACTAAAACAACAACCGTCAGTAACATTGCAACAATGAAAATGCCGATGCTATTATTGTGTGATGCTGATCTAAACTTCAACGAGTATGACCAAATGTTAATAGAGAAGTTTCCCCGGCTGAAACGGGCAATTTCTACTCTGGAAATATTGGAGATTATTTTCCATACTAAGATGGTAGAGTTTCGTTTGGAAGAATCACTAACTAAAAAGTATGTTTGTTGGATGTATCAAAATACCTTTACCTACTATTATTGCTGCAACATCTCAAAAACTTGTTTTATTACTTATTGATGAACATGGACAACCAAGTAGCTTCTTGAACAGAAAATCTACCAGGAACCATTGTTCTATAGCAACTTCATTAACTATTAACATACCCACATCTAGTACCAACTTCAACTACTTTGAATAGGTATTGCGTAACTCAGTGCAGGCTGAAGGATCGGACTGAGGAACCTCGCGTACCTGCCTCATCAGGTCGAACCACATACAATGCACCCTACGCTAAGAACTGCGATTGCGCCACATCCCAACCAGTTACTAAGACCAAGACAACAATGAGAAGGCATACAGAACTATTACCAGTACACGCTGGAACTAGGTAACAACTCACTGAAGGTTTGAGGTCCTTTGCATGCCAAGACCCCGTTAAAACTTTACCGTTCAAATCGTTTAACTCGTAAGTCCTTATTACGCTGAATAATCTAAGGGACAAAAAATTTGGGAGCCAATTTACTTGAAAAGTATTTCAACGCGTCTGAAAAAACATAGTTCTTACGCAACACCTTCTGACCAACCAAATATTGTTCATCTCGTTTTCTCAAATTATACCTATTAACATTTTTCTGTCCCGCAACCTCTAGCCTCTTCTTTACATACGCAAATATTACGACTAACCGGGAAAGTCGGGTCCTCAGAGGTAGCTGTAGACACTGGGTAGTCTTTGCCTGACAAACACATAGTTCTACCAAAGTTCACGAAAAATGGGGAAACCATCGTGGTCTGTGTAGCTGACCAGATAACGCAAGCCAACTTATGAAGTTAGTCGTCCCATTTCCTATGATTTTCATGGACATATATCGATAGCAGAGTCTTAATGGTTTCATTTTGTCGTTCCGTTGGGTTAGCTCTTGGGTGGTAACTGCCGTTAAATTGAATTCTACAATTATACTCGTCAGCAAATTTCTTGAAATCTTCACTGCGATACTGCGGTCCATTATCACACAAAATAACTCGAGGAACACCAAAAACCATAAATAATTGTCCTTCAACTCTATTGATAATGAGTTTAGTAGAGTATCTGGCTTATGTGCTGCGCACCTTTGACACTTTTTCACATAGGAAGCTACATCCTGACGCGTCTTGGTCCAATAAAACTTTTCCGCCAGTCTACAAAATGTTTTGTACACACCCATATGACCAGATTTTGGTGGGTCGTGAGCTGACTCAATAGATTTCTGCCTTTCTTCCTTCAGAACGACAAATTTCCAGTAGGCGGAAGGCCCTAAGAGATCTGGGTAATCCTGTTTGACATATTTATACAACTTCCAATCAATATAACGCTATCTCAGAAACTTTAATGGAAAATCGAGAACACTATTAACCGTCCTATTATAGCAACGATGGTGGTGCTATGACCTCATTCACACAATCTACAACAGAAACTGCACGAGACTACATATCAGGAACAATCAAATTCCTTGCGCTACGATGGATCACTCTATAATTATATTGCTGCAACATCACAGACCAACGCGCGAGTCTACCATTGAGATCCTTGAGACCCTGAAGCCATTTCAAACTGTAATTGTCCATCACAACCGTGAAAGGAAGGCCTTCAATATATGGCCGAAGTTTTTCCATGGCCCAAACCAGAGCCAGACACTCCCGCTCTGGACCCTTATTCTTGAAACAGGGGAGCAGCGTTCCCAGGAGAACGAGTGTTTTTTCTTTGTTCCTTATATATTATCATTTACATATCATTGAGAAAGACGGAACACTCGTTCTTCTGGGAACACTGCTCCTCTGTTTCAAGAATAAGGACCCTGTAGTGGTGTACATTCTTTCTTGTTTGGTGAGTGAGCGACTGAGATAACAGATTACTTTTTTTCCCTGAGCATGTGTTGGTGTCAGGACTGCTGCGATGCCGTAGCCTGACGCGTCCGTCTGAATTACAAAAATCTTCTAATAATCTGGACAACTCAAAATAGGCGCCGCAACCAGAAGTGCTTTGATTTTCCTAAGAGGCTCCTCACACTCCGTAGACCATTCAAATTTACGATTTTTCATTATCATTATTTCAAAAATCTAAACCTAAAATCAGTGAGTGTGGCAACTCAGGAATCACAACTACTTCTACTACTTCCACTCTATCTCTGAGACGCATATGGAGTTCTACCACACCAATACCATATGCCGTTTGCCCATTGGCAACCGTGCAACGTATCCGTCTCGAAGTATCTAACCGAATGTTAATGTCTCTAATAATGTCCCACCCATGTTGGCCCAGAAATGTTCGGGAAGCACCAGAATCAAGCAAACCTAAAACTTACGAAAATACAGCTCCTCAATCCTCTCCACTAACTCTAGCTCCGCTCCAACATACGCCAAGTCTTGTTCGAGAGAATGTCCGTTTCGAGTAGGTGGGACGTACTCTAACTGCATGCGCTGTTCGATGCGTCCGCATAGAGACTTAAGATAAGACAAGCCTGTAATTTCCATTACACCAACTTGATTTTTGTACAAGGGGGCAATATTACGCAGAAAAATAGTAAGCTTTGCCTCCTCAGAACATTCCAACCTTTGAAAATAGTTTGTCATCACAGTCATATAAGTCCCTATATTGTCTCATCTCTTCTCTTTATTTCCTCCAATAATCTTTTACTATAAAATGCTGGCTGGTATTCCTCCTTGAACCTGTGTACCAACTCATCCTACGAATTAACCCCTGAACGACAGTGCTGATAAAATTCATAAGCTCTGGCCTCAAATAAATTTATTCCTGAATTCAGCGGAATATGCTTACTAACACCTCTTGCAGCCCTGATGTCTTATACCCTTTCAAAGAAAGCAGTGACTGAACTACCTCGTTTATCCCCAGAAAACTTTATGTTTTATTTGTGAGGGAGTATAGGGGCAAAACCAGAAGAATTACATGAGCTGAACGAAGGCTGAGATGCTTGTTCAACTGGAATATTAGCACCTTGCAGAGGGAAATTCATAGATGAACTTGACAAGGTTGCCGCCATAGCCGAGCCTAAAATAGTGTTCTGAAGTACACCCAAACACAAAGGGGTTGGTCTCTGTAACGTTGGTGAAGGACCTCTCGCTTTAGCATTTAACTTATTAATAAGAGATTAATTTTCAGCCAACAAAACTGAACAAATCGTCCTATCGTCGTCAGTAAAAGAGATTATATTATCGACTCTAGCTAGGCCATGGTTGAGTTTAGCCATCAACAAGTAGGGTTTTATCATCTAAACTTTTAGCGACGCCCTGCGCGTCCTCTGCAAACGTAAACGGATGAGAGGGATAATGCAAACTCTCTCCAGACCTCTCTATTTGACAGCAATTTTTTTTAAATATATTTAAATGATGTAAGCAGTGGCAACCTGTAGATGTATTCGCCTTCCTGGGCTAAAATAATATATCTTTTAAGGCCGGAATGCTCTCTCAACCTTCTAAATTCTTGGAAACCAACTCTCGAGCCGCAGACATTCCCATAATCAAATTATGCCAGAGACGAGGTGAGAGAATGATGCTAGTATTCAATTACATTAAACCTGGCATCTGGGCGAAGGGATATTGACCCAAAACCACTGATCACCAATAAATCCATCCCAATTGCTGAAGATGGTTATTATACATAAGAACAAATATGTAAATCGAATAGTTGTTTCATTGGTTTTGGTAGGTAACTCTTATAAAATGTCATTTTATTTGACCTTAGGTACTGATGCTGGATTCTAGAATACAAATTTGACGTAAAACAAAAAGGTGACGGTATAAAATAATTAAAATAGCTGAGGATTATAGAACGACTCAACCCACAACTATTTCAGCAATTTTACTAAACATTGCTAATACACCCCAACGAGCTGAGGAAGCTTTTCAACCGCCACCTCTTATGGATGATATGCTAGAAGGGCCAAGCGTTTCAATGAAACCACAGGGATTCAAGATCTGTATTCTTTAAAAAAATGTTTAGTCAGAGTGCCACATACAAATACGTTTTCTGAAAAAAATGGTACCGCCATCCTCTGAAAATACTTTTGCTATGATCCAGATTAACAAGCTCATGCCTAAAAGACCGTTTATTGTGAGTATGGGTGAGAATGCAGGTATATATTTTTTCTCTTTTCTGTGCACGGGTTGACCGGAACTGCGGGTTGGAACATGCACAGGGCAGCTCTGTTCTTTCCGTGACAGAAAAAAAAGGCTACGGGCTGGAATACGACCAGAGTAGTGCTCTTTATTCTACACATTTCTTCTTTCTTTCTGTGCACGGAGTGACCGGAGCTGCGGGCTGGAGTACACACAGGGCAGCTCCGTTCTTTCCGTGACAGAGTAAAGAGGACTACGGGCTGGAATACGACCAGGGTAGTGCTCTTTATTCTACACACTGCTTTTTTTTTTTCTTTCTTTCTTTTTTTCGTTCTTTCTTTCTTTCCTTCTTTCTTTCTGTGCACGGAATGATCGGAGCTGCGGGCTGGAACATACACAGGAAAGCTCCGTTTTTTCCGTGACAGGGTGAAGATGGCTATGGGCTGGAATACTATCAGGGTAGTGCTCTTTATTCTACACACCTCTTCTATTTTTCTCACCTGCTTTCTGCTGAATGGAGAAGTCGCACACGAGGCCCAAAGGTCTGATCATGCTAGCTGACAGTTGTAGGAGCTGCACCGATCATGGTTCCTGGAGCTTTCTTTTGCCGATTAGCCGTTACCATTACCATAACCGTTACCGTTATCTCGAACCGTTAAATTAGCGCGACTAACCCGACACGCACACGCACTTCGTTCGCCCCCCCTCACTCTCTGCTTAGCATTTTCTTTTATTAAACCTGTTAAGCTTTCTTGCATTTTTCCTATTGTTTTATAACTATTGGGTCGATAATAAAAATTACTTTCTTGGTTGGATTGTGAATTTCATTTTTGGGGATTGCGCAAGGACCTCCGGTTTTCCGTCTCCACTGTTTAAAAGCTACCTAGAGCGCGTGGGCCCTTAACCACTATAATCCTAAGGGTGGCGCCCGAGTTTTCCGTCACCAGTAAACCCTAACCGACCGCGATTTCTTAGCGGAAAATCGAAAGAGCGCTACAAATTTGGCACCCGAGTAGGGACCTCTGGTTTTCCGTCTCCACTAATTAAAAGCTACCTAGAGCACGTGGGCCCTTAACCACTATAATCCTAACGGTGGCACCAGAGTTTTCCGTCACCAGTAAACCCTAACCGACCACTTTCTTAGCGGAAAACCAAAGTAGCGCTACCAATTTGGCACCCGTGGTTTTCCGTCTCCACTGTTTAAAAGCTACCTAGAGCACGTGGGCCCTTAACCACTATAATCCTAATGGTGGCAACAGAGTTTTCCATCACCAGTAAACCCTAACCGACCACTTTCTTAGCGGAAAATCAAAGTAGTGCTACAAATTTGGCGCCCGAGCAGGGACTCGTCTCCGCAGGCCTGCCGATGATGGAAGAAGGGGACCGATGTTGTAAGGTCTTCGGTGCAGAGAGTACCTACAGCTTAATCAATTTCTCCTACTAGATCTACTACGTATAAAACAGCTCCTCAGCAAGGCTCTAAAAAAAAAAAGGAATTTCGTCTTCAGGATCAGGAATTATACACAGGTATCCAGAAAGTAATACTTCCAGAACACCAACACCTTCATGGATTTTATTGTTGGTCAGCATCAAGCAGTTGAAAAAAATCAGGCTGGATCATAATTTAAAAATAAAGCCATTAAAACTGGAAGAATCCAGTACAGAACTTCTCCAGAATTAATTATCACTATTGGAACGATATTATTAATTAGTAGCCAACCCGCCACGGTGGTGATTGAATAAAACTATTAATGTACATGAAGCGATTCAGCTATAAACTAGCAGCAAATGTTTAATATGGCCAACAATATATATTACTTACACCAAAAGTCATAGTTATTGAAACGGAAACTACTGTAGTGAAAATTTTGGGAGGCCCTCTGAGTAGATTGAGATCACTGACGACCGGAACAGAAAAAAGTTATGTTGAGGACACAGTTACATACTTCATTGATAATGTTTTTCTAGTAGGTATCCCTAAAGTCAAACGACCAATTGAGGGTGATAGAGAGAACAAGGATAGATGCATTGCGGAGTATCAGCACTGTAAAAATAAATAGAACCAGAAAGTTGACATTTGTATGTCTGGATTTGCTAGGATGTACTCTGATCAACCATCTTTATAAGTAATTGGGGGTTTTAATTTATTCGTAGACGAGATTTCATCTAGATGGTAAGAAATTTCCATGAAGCCCTGAAATCTGATTTAAATATTGTGTACCGTGGGATTGATGTGACATTCTATGCAGCTAAAAATACTGACAAAGGAGTAGTTTGTGGTTTCCATTGCTTCACATAATGGTTGTGTCTTCAAAGATGTTTTAGATAACTTCTCCTAGCTTGTTGCGCATTGTGGAGTAAATTTTAAATATAGAACGTTAATTATTTTTCAACTTTGTTTCTTATATAAACTGATCTAGGAGCGAGTTTTCCAAAATGAAATGTTTCACCAAGAGATTGACTTTTTTTCATTTTCTTTATTAAAAAAAATATATTCCATGACGACAGTAGATAATAAACACAATTCACCTGTATTCTGAACTTTTATTTCGAATAAAACTTAATAAAGCACTTCAATACTATAAGTTTAGTTAAATCTCGGCGGAAAGTTTTTGATTAGACGATGTTAACGTTAAAAATCGTTATGACGTCGTTAAACAACTTTACAGCTCAACGAGAAAATATCTTCCAGGAAACGTCATATTATAGTTCAAATTTTGGGATTTTAGTCTTTAACTTTCTTAAAGTTGGCTATTACGTGATCTGGGGCGACTTCGTGTATAGCTTCAAACTACCGTTAGTAATTTCTTTAATGAACCTCGAAAGTTTTTCGAAAATTACTGTAATTGAGCATTCTACACAATTTTAAAAATGTATGATTTATAAATTGAAAACATACTGTCGAAAAAAAAAAAAAAAAACGCTATCGACCTTATGTAAGCATCAGCCCATTTTCAGGCTTAGCCACTTTATCTTGGGCCAAAACCAAAACGTTTTTTTAGGACGTTGAGCCTTTGCCTATGTTTTCTTACGTGTCGTAAACTCAAACCTCTTTCCAACCTTCTCGACCCTTGTGGGTCTTTGTTTTCTAGCATTAGTTACGAAAATAGGGCAAATATCATGTCTGGTATAATATCGGCAAACAAAAGAATCCATTATAAGCACAGGAGACAGGGTCCATAACCTATATCCATCAAATAAAATCATCCCAGTCATTGGGTCACATATATTCCGCATTCTCCTCTCTAAATTATCTTTCGCTCAGATGACAAATATACTTACCGAGTATAAAGTTACCCAATTTCATAAGAAAGCCCCCCGGACATTTGATTAATGGAAGGGATCCAGATTTTGGCAAAAACCTGTCAACAGCCGTAATCTGTTCCAGTTAAAGGCAAGAAATCGTGTAGAAAAACAATAATTTATAATGACTGACCTGCGATATTTCTTGCCTTTTGTTTGGTGAAAGTGAAAGGTTTTGGTTGTTAGGATAATAGGGTCTTTATAAATGTGTCAATCCGGAGGGGTAATTTGTCAAGTCGACTGACCAAAAACTTTAAAACTCTCTCAAATTCTTGCGAGTGTATATTTTAAAAGTTTGCCTCTTTGTCTTTGTCTATGAGAATAAATCTCTATTTACGGCGAGCCAGATAATGCATGAGTCAGATAGCAGACCTAGAAATTTACTACTACTGAAAACCATAAAACAGCGGCTTATCAGCAAAGCTTCTACCTCTAGTTGAGTGTAAAGTTTCCTCAGTTTTCCTCAGATATGACGTAAAAGTGCATTAGAGTTTAAATTAGCCTATAAATGAGATGTAGTTTTTGACTATGCAATAGCTTCAAATTTCAAGCTATCCAATGTTGACCTTTCAAAGTTATCAATCTCGTTTCTGCAAGCCAAATTTCGTCTGCGACATATTTATTTAGCGTTTCAGAAAAATGTAGTCGAACGAGATTGATGTGTGCCCGCCTTAGAAAAGTGCATCGACAAACGGTAAATCAATTTTCTTCGTCGCAAGATTCGTAGAATAGAGCAGGGACCTTCCCCCACCTTTTTTGATATTAGAGCCCCTTATCGAGTCGTATTCCCGAGCTCTATATCGTGACATATAGGTAGTATAAGGCCCTCATTTGCTATAATAGGTAGGATGTATGATGCGCTTGAATGGGATTTACCCTTTTATTATCTAAGAAGTCATATCAATTTGGATTTGACAAGGTGCTTGAGTTTTCTTTTCAAAAAACCGCTCGGCAAACTGGCTTTCAAATTAAATGCTAACTTTTTTATTTCTCCTCCTAACGACTTCGTTTTGTTCTCTTTTATGGGGGACTTTTTTAATGTTATTGTTTAATTTGCTGGCGAAAAAGTCAGTACAATTTGAATTTGAATACGAAAGCCATAATGGAAAAATGATCTAGAATAAGCTGCTATTAAAAATAAAATAAAAAAAATTGCTTTGATAATAATATGAGAAATGTAAATTTCATTCAGCTGCTGTTAAAGCACTTGAAAAAAGTAATAGATTGTTACATACCATGGAACGAATAAAAAATTCGAAATATATTTTATTGTCAAGATTTGCATCGGGTGATAAAGCATATCAAGCCCAGAAGGGAAATATTTTTAAATTTCTCAAGGTTCGCACGCACGTTGCTTATTGGTCGGAAAAGTATTACAAAAAGAATAAAATTATGATACAAAGATGATATTGTTATAAACCCGCCACTCGTACTTTTTGATTGTCCCATGTAACTACAGTTAAAGAACCCAGAAAATTCAACTATTCTCAAGATGAACTGATACACAAAATCATACATAAAACCTAGCTTATTCTTTTTTTGACATTTCAATACAATTATAAATCGATAATTTATATTTTATTTGATGTCAATTCATTGTTCACTATTTAATTATTTTATTTCATTAATAAATTAACAGAAAAAAAAGAAATATAATTATATTACAATGAATTATAAAGTACACGTAGGAACCTGGAATGGTCGCGCCGATTTATAAAATTGAGATGGTCTAAAAAAAAATTTTATTTGGGGTTAGGAATATACCAAACCTCACAGCAATGAACCAGAAAGAGAAAAGTAGCCATCAGTATATAGCTATCTTTGAACACACTAGAGAGAGAGACAAATGCCATGTCCGATAACGGTGGGATCCATTCCTGTTACGTGTAGTATACCGGGCGTCCCACCGAAAGCTGTCAATGGCCTATATCTTGAAAACGCTAATCGATAAAGAAAAAACCCGTTTGAAGGGGAAACCAAAGCAAGGTAATTTTCAGGTCTCCCCGAACTACCATTCCGGCGGTAGCCACCCTAACCTCAAAATCTTAAATGGCACTATAGGTCATGTGATACTTTGTTTGAGGGGTTTTTTAATTCTCTAAACGAATCTGCATAAAAAAATTATCTAGATACAATTTTAAATTATCATAAAATAGCTCATACTTCGAATGAACAACTTTGCCCCCTTGAGGAGGTGAACACTGTCAGATAAAGTGAGAGGAAAGGGGTTCGAAAAAATAAAACCTTGATGATTTTTTAAAAATTCTCCATGTTATTAATTTTGTATAAAATCGATCTTAAATCACATTTAACTGAGATTTTAAATTAGGTTTTCATCAAAATTAGACTCACATCTAAATCTGGATAATTTTTTTTTATAGGTCCATTTAGAAAATTGAATCATCACATACCATTTAGGATTTTGAGGTTAGGGTGGCTACAGCAGGAGGAAAAGTTCGCACAGAGCTGAAAAGTACCTTGTTTTGGTTCCCCCTTCCAACCCTCCAAACGGGTTTTCCTTTTTTTTTTATCGATTATGACTGGTTTATACTTCCAAAATTAATAATTAAACTAAACTAAGAAATAAATTGAAAATTAAATTAAGCTAATCTTTAAAAATGCAGTTTATACCTACCTGAAATTAAGAATTATGGATTTTCTGAAATTTGCTAGCTCTTTACGTAATTACAAATGACAGAAAGGAACATTGAAATAAACAAAAACCAGCTAAATAGATCGATCTCCTTAATTTTTAATTCTTAGTTGAAAGTTAGCCAACTTTCAATTTAATTTAATTTAATTTAATTTTTTAATTTGAGGTATAAACGACAACATCAAATTATGGACGTTTAACATTTAAATTTTTAATTTAGTTTAATTCTCAATTTAGTTTAATTCTTAGAAGTATAAACTAGGCATTACCGTTTTCAAAATATAGGCCATTGACAGTTTTCGGTGGGACACCCGGTAGGTATAGTTCATTTATCGATGTATTATTATACAAACGCTTTTGTTCCACTCATTCCTTGTCTTTCAATCTCATTTGCTCTCGTACGGGATCACCGACATGTGGCCGCGGCATATTATCCGCTCCCAAACGCGTGGAGGGGATAATATGTGCGTTCACGGACGCGTAAAATAACGAACTTCGGCGTCGTCTGGCAAGGATTAATCCTCGATAAAACCGTCTTGCACTAGGTTTGCTCGATTAGCAATTTTTTTCTCTTTAATGTGAAAAAAAACGGGTTTCGGCAAGTTTTTCGAATTTTTTATTATTTTTTGGGAGCGTCTGGCAAGGCTTTAAACCCGTGAAAACCGTCTGGCATTATAACAGCCTTGTTAATGGCACATTTTTAAATGATATGCCGCAAAAATTGACCATCGGCAAGTATTTCGAATTTAGTGAATTTTTGAATGACTAATTAATTATGCCTACGACAAACTTCCCCACTACATGCTGCCAGACTATGGTTTTTGATCACGGAGGATAAAACTACATCCTTTAAGCAAGAAATTGTCCATCGGCAACTTTTTACGCTAAAAGTTCACTGGCTCTTAGACTATATAATAGGCCCCTTTTTTACCTTTAACAGGAGAAATGTACCTAGAGTGGTTAGAAGATGCGATTCATCCAGAATTGGTCGAGATACTAGAGAATGACAACCGATGCATACACTAATATCCCAACAAGAACCAGATTGTGCGTCACCCCACTATGCTGCAGTGGCTCGTCAATATTGAGTGGCCCCCATGTTCTCCAGATTTAGGCCCGTTAGATTTTTTCTTCTGGGGTCATTTTCGGCATTTAATTGATTGATTTTGTTTTTGAAGCATTTTTTAAATACAAAATATTCCAACATGTTTTTGTAACTTAAATTAGCTCCTGTAATGGCTAGGTAGATAATAGCGATGTAAGACTCGGAGGTTTTAATCTACATAAAAATAGCTTCAAAATAAGGTATCACTCGACCCCTCATTCCATTTAAAATTTTTGGGGCCCTTGTCACCCTCGCTAGGGCTTTGCCCCCCAGGGGGTGAAAACACCAAAAAAATGGTTCCCCATTAAATCAAAAATCGACGGGTACGAGGGTTTTTTCTTAAATGTCTTGAGAAGCCCAAAATCACCTCTGTTTCGTTTTCAATTGGCCACCCTGTATAACATAAATCATTTATTTGATCCTAAATATCTTCATTTTTAGCAATAAAAAAATCGTGCGGAAAAGTAACTTATCAGCACGATTTTGCTTTTCCGCACGATTTTACTTTTCCACACGATTTTTTTATACACAAAAAAATAATGGAACCGGATTTTTTTATCATGATCCTTGGCCTATAATTAAATTGGCCAAAAAAATTGTTAGGATTCCCTACCTTCACGGGGCTATGCCACCCAAAATAGGGGGCACTGCGGAGCTGTGCCCCCAAATAAGGGGATCCCCCCTAAATAAGGGGCTTCGGTCCCCAAAAAGGAACACCCAGAGCTTCGCCCCCCCAAAAGGGGCCCCGCTGGACTGTGCCCCTCAAAAATGGGGCCCCTGTGGGACTATGCCCCCCAAATAGGGGGCCACCGAACTTTAATATGGTTACACTTTTCAGTAAAAGTAAAAATCGTGCGGAATAGTAAAAAAATAGTGCGGAAAAGTAAAATCGTGCGGAACAGTAAAATCGTGCGGAAAAGTACAACTTTCAAAACGAAAAATCGTGCGGAAAAGTAACTTCCGCACGCTCGTAGGAAAAATAAATTGACTAGTGCTCCAGTTCTGGCGTATCCCAGGGATGAAGGTCTATTTATGTTATACACCGACGCTTCACAAAGTGGAATAGGGGCTGTTCTTTCCCAAATTCAAAACGGCGAAGAAGTAGTAATTTGATACTTCAGTAAGTCCATTGGAAAGGTAGAGAAGAATTATTGTGTCACCCGATAGGAGCTTCTGGCAGTAGTAAGATCTATTGAACTTTACCACAGCTTTCACTATGGCCGGAAGTTCCTAGTTAAAACCGACCATTCTGCACTGGCATGGCTGCTCAATTTTAAAAATCCGGAGGGTCAAATAGCGCGTTGGTTAGAGAAATTACAAAGTTATTACTTCCAAATCAAACATCGCAAAGGAAGGAGTCATGCCAACGCCGACAGCCTATCACGAAGACCATGTATTGACAGCTCATGCAAATTCTGCCAAAGGCAAGAGGAAAAGGAGGCAACCAAAAATTCTAGAGTCGTTCAACAAATAAGGCTTAAGAATTCCGACAATGACGCTAATACTGATGAGGACATTACGAGAGAAGACTTCGAAGAACAACAAAATATGGATAAGGAATTGAAAATTGTACAGGAGTGGCGGACACTTTGGAGTCAATTGGATCAACTGTCGTAGGGATGTTGAAGAGTGGTGCAAGAGATGCGATCTCTGTGTTTCTAAGAAAGGACCCAAGACGCGATTCCGTAGAGAAATGAAGCAGTACTTGTCCGGTTCCCCTTGCGAGAGAATTGCCGTGTATATTGCAGGTCCTTTTGCTACGACGGAATCAGGGAATATGTACCTCATGGTTGCTTTAGACTATTTTTCAAAGTGGCCAGAAGTAGTTCCCATACCCAATCAGGAAGCAGTTACTGTTGCGGAATTATTGCTGGAAAACGTCATATCCAGACATGGGGTACCGATGGAACTTCGTACCGATCAGGGAAGGAATTTGGAATCCGAGGAATGGAAACAACTGATGAGGTTACTGGGAGTAAGAAGAACGAGGACGACTGCACTTCACCCACAGTCGGACGGAATGGTCGAGAGGCACAATCGGACCATCAATCAATACCTCTCGATGTTTGTAGATGATCACCAGCGAGACTGGGATAAATTAGTGCCTCTTTTCCTTCTAGCTTATAGAAGCTCTCAGCATGAGTCCACCGGCTATACACCATCTATGCTATTGACTGGAAAAGAAATGAAGCTTCCAGTAGATTTAATGTTTGGCAGGCCTCCAGTCGATGAAGACGAGGCTGTACTTCCAGTTTACGTGGCTGATCTCCAGGACAGACTTAGAGTGAAATAAGCTACGTCTGACCAGTGACAGAATGAAGATAGGACTCGACCAACGGAAGTCACTGAGCACCTTTAATGAAGGCGATGCTGTCTGGTTGTATCAGCCACAGCGAAGAAAGGGACTTAGTCCAAAACTACAACGACTATGGGAAGGACCATACAAGGTCATTAAGATAATCAACGACTTGGTATACAGGATACAACTTACACCCAAAACCAAGCCCAAGGTTGTTCACATGGAGAGACTGGCTCCATACAAGGGCAAGAGCGCACCGACTTAAATGCGATTGGGATAAGCTGTTCGGGGCGAACAGCTTTGAGGAAGGGGGCAGTGTTATAAACCCGCCACTCGCACTTCTTGATTGCCCCTGTAACTACAGTTAAAGAAGCCAAAAAATTCGACTATTTTCAAGATGAACTGAATCACGAAAATTCGAGCGTGTTAGAGAAGGACGCAAATAACTTTAAAAGCCCCGGTGCGCACCGCGTAAGGATCAGTTCTTATTCACGTACGACAAGTGCAGTAAACCGTAAAGTCAGGAACTAAATAACCACGTTCGAAAATAATCGTGCCGTATAAGCTTTATTTGGAGTAGTTCGGAGTGTAAAGTAGTGTTAAATTTGGTGTGATTTTTATGTTATTGTGTTTATTAAAATTCGTTGAAGTTCGAAAAAATAGTCTCACTCATCTGCGAACCCGTATAAAGCTACATCCTCAATCAATCTGGTAGCGAAGTGGCACTTCGGCACGCGCGCTGGAAAATTGATACCCATCCTCAATGCTGTCAATTTATGTAATGGTAATTTAATGTACTGCGCATGTCAGAAGTCGACACGCATCGAAAAAGCTTGGAGCTTGCAAGCTTGCACTTCGGAGTTGGGGTGCATGCTAGCACGGAATAAAATTGAGGATGCCAACGTTAAACAACATTGTGCTAGCATCAGTGGCGGTTCCTCCATAAGAGCACATGTGCACGTGCACTCCCAAATTAATATCAAACAACTTTAAATTTAATTTTATCATTCTTCAAATTTTAACAATCTACCTGTAAAGTATTAATTTAAAAAATTAGTGGCCAAATGCGCCAGCAAAACAAACGCAACCGGCATTTATTATGAATTACAAATTATGTGCACCCCCAATATGTTATACCACGAGCCGCCACTGGCTAGCATGCGTGCCAAAGTGCCACTTCGCTACCAGATTGATTGAGGATGGGCCTTAAGTAACAATATGTTCAGGCGCACTCACAGTAGGTGATGCAGCAGGTGCAGCATCCTCCAATGATTCTGATGATAAGACAGCATCTGTAGAAGTTTGTTTCTTTGGACGTCCTCGTCGACGAATCGGGTGGACTGGCTTTAGAAGGATGACTTCAGGGGATGGAGGTACATATTTGGTCAAGGCAGAAACGTGATGGGTACCCAATGGTACAGATGGATTATCTGGACAGATAATTTCATAAGACGTAGGACTTACAATCTCAGAAATGCTATACGGCTCATCTCTTCGAGGTGCAAACTTAGAAGTAATGCCTAATTAACTTGGCTTCATTTAAAATATGTGTTTTCACCAACACGTCTGATACTTCAAAGGTAAAATCACGACGTTTACCATCAGCATATTTCTTCCTTATGTCTTGTTGTCTTTCATGGTTTTCTCTGGCAAATTTTGTATAAAGCTGTTTTTTTTTTTTTTTTTTTTACGGATATGCGCACTCGCAAGGAAATGTCCTATCACGCTCGAGAAGAGGCGAGTGCGCGGAAATGTCGGTGTATGTTGGTCTTGAAATGGTTCAGGTTGTAACCTGCAGGGAAAACCGTCGCAGGGAGTTTATTCCACAGCGATGCTGTTCTCCAGAGATATGAATTCTGATATAATGAGGTTCTTGGTGCCTCTAGTTTGACAGTAAATTCATGGTTACCGTCTGTTTGACGGGTTCGCCTGGTAGGCGCTACTCTCGGTGGAATCATACGTGCCAACTCTTCAGAGCATTTTCCGTGATAGTACCTGTAGAAGAGAGATAAATCGCCCACAGATCTGCGATGTTCGAGACCATCCAAGTTACGAGTAAGTGCGGGGTCATTGATCAGCTTGATAGCTCGTTTTTGCACGGTGTTCAAAAGCATTAAGGTATGTTTGGGTGCTGCACTCCATATATGTGAGCAGTACTCCATAGTTGGTCGAATCTGGGCTTTGTAGAGTGTCAGCAATTGGCTTGGTGTGTACAGATGTCTTGTACGAAATAGCACCCCCAGCTTTTGGGACGCCCTTTTAGCAATATCTGCCACGTGACTGTGCCAAGACATGTTGGTCTCTGCAGTAACCCCCAAGATGTTCAACTGACTCTGTAATGTGACAGCACTTCCAGATAGCATGATGTTTGGCTCACCGGTGCTGGTCTTTTTTGAAAACAGAGCTGCTTGGGTTTTCTGCGCGTTGAACTGTACAAGGTTTTTGTTACCCCAGTCCTCTATTATCTCCAGGTCGTTATTTATCTGCGATATTTGAGTTAGTCTAAGATGATGGAATTCACGTGCGGAAAGACCTGTGGGTGGTATGAGTGAGGAGACTACATTGCCATCGTCTGCAAAGCAATAAAGTGGATTTACTGTTTTATCTATGAGGTCATTTATGTAAATCAGAAAAAGAGTTGGCGAAAGGATTGCTCCCTGTGGCACACCAGCATTTATTTGGTAAGAGTTGGAGTTCTGGCCATCCAGTGCAACATAAATGGATCTGTCCTTTAGGTAACTTTCAAACCAAGTGCAAAGTTTTGGCGATAATCCCATTGCTTTGAGCTTGTTGAGCAGATTTTCATGCCAAACTTTGTCGAATGCTTTAGATATATCTAAGGCAATTGTTCTTGTTTCACCCCGCAACTCAATCGCTTTTTGCCATAAGTGAGTGACGTATGTAAGTAAATCGCCAGTTGACCTATATTTTCGAAATCCGTATTGCTTATCGTTGATAATTTTGTACTTTTCCAAGTACTTGGTTAGGTGATTGTTCACAACTCTTTCCATTACTTTTGATATCACCGGAAGTAGAGCAATTGGTCTATAGTTTAACGGATCTGTCTTTTTTCCTTTCTTTGGAATGGGTTGTATGCTGTAAAGAATATTTTTAATTATACGATTTGATATGTGCCATCCCAAAAACAAAAAGTGTGTTTATTTACCTCTTCTCCCCCCTTTCTGTTACCTCTCATCAAATAACATTTGTTTAACCATGAGGCATCAGGTGTGATTTTTTTTTCTAGTATAAGATCATTCTGCCAAATTTCAAACATCCATATCTCAAAAACCAGTATAAGTTTAAATCATTAGTTGGAGAAATCACAAGTTTTAGAATTCCAGAGCGATCCCAAAAATAAAAATAGTGGAAATGGGGTCACAAAAAAAAAATAAGCATGTTCTTGTGATGGGGGTTTTCATTTGATTATTTCCCTCCTGTCATTTTAAAGCAATCACAAATATGTATTTTAAATTCAAATATTTAATATTGTATTCAAGTGGGAAAATTCAAAAATTGTTGATAGGTCAAAAAAATGTTGGTTTTCTTGTAACTTGCAATGATAACCAGAAGGTAAGTTAATTTATTCATTGCTTTATTTAATATAAGAATTTTGAATTTTTGCTCTTAGATTCAAAATGTCTTGAGCGATTTTGTTCAAATTTTTAGAGTGTTTGCGATGTTCTCAAGCATCCTTCTAAAAAATCCGTTTGAGTTCCACTTTTCCAGGACCGGATCTAGAGTGACTCTTATTTTCTTAACAGAGTGGAGTGTATCGAACAACGAGATTTTCCAAACAATATATTGATTTTTATTTTTTATCTCGTAAACGTCGCATCGAACAAGAAAAACTCGGGATACCTTTCCGTTTAAAATTAAACAAGGAATTTAAAAATAATTTTCAATTCGTCAAAAATCCCAGGGTCATGACACTTTTTTCTTAAAAAAAAAAAGAGTCGGTCTAGGTCTAGTCCTGGAAAAATGAAACTCAAACGAATTTTTTGGAAAGACGCTTAAGAATATCGCAAAAAATCTCTGAAAGTTTCAGCAAAATCGCAAATCGCTCAAGGCATTTTAAATCTAAAGGTAGAAAGTCAAAATTTTCCGAAAATTTCAACACTATGTAATTTCTTAACAAGATGTTTGCTGACACATGTACTTACTTATGCAAAAAGAGATTGTCCTACTGTACTCTATCTATCATAACAAAATGCACACTTATTTCGGACTTACCCTGTATACCTTATAAAAATAATTGTTTTGCTGAGTCAGGAAATAATCTTACTAAATATCATACGTGCTCTAATTTTTCCTGCGGAAATATACTTACCTAAGAAACTAATTTTCAAGCAATTTATTTAGCAAAAAGGACTCACGTGAAAACCCTCGTCTTCAAATCGAGGTTTTAATAACGCTTAACGCTCATACTTTTTTCCAAACAAATAAGGACTCGTCAACTCGCCTTTTCAAATCTTCCCGGAAAAATAGGAAGCACGAATGATTTATAGATATTACGCCCGAAAAAAAAATAAATACCTACTTAATGGCAAAGAACATTGATAAAATTCTTAAAATTAGCATAAAAAAAATTATTCCCATCACGCATGAAAAGGACACGAATACACTCACTGAATTTTATCAATAGATTTCGCTGTGAAATTATATTTGCAAGTTGCACATCTTATAATATTAGCTAGAAAATTGTTTCCTGAAAATATTTTTAAAATTCCACTATGTTTTGACTAAAAGAACGCCATAGATGGCGCTAAAATCAGTACTATCAAGGGCCGAATCAAGCTGTTTACGGCAGACGGCTTGATTTCGAGGCGCGTTTTTTTACCATTCATTCGGAATTCTGGAGACGGTAGGCTATTATATTCTTTGGTGAAACTAAACTGCAAGCAGCGCTCACACCTACGCTGTGGCCAAAGGAAGTGAAGGTGAATCGGTTTTTTCACCCCCGAGCTGTAAAGAGAACTACAACCTAGAGGTACCCGTAGCCTATGACACAATCCTTCTGAACATACAAGGATTTTCTACTGGAAAAGCGGAATTTCTTGACATAACATATAAACATTATGGTATAAATTTCATTTGTTTGACAGAAACCTGGGCTAAATCCCAAGTTGTGGAAAATATGGTGGTACCTGGATTTCTTTTAAAAACCTATATCTGTAGATCAAAGTTTGACAAGGGCGGCATTGCTTTGTGGGCGAGACCTGATCTGAATTGTAGTGTTCTAGATCTTAAGCAGTTCTGTGATGAAAAACATTTTGAGGTCTGTGGTGTAAGGTGGATGTACGAAAAAAATATGTCTACTTTTATTTTGTTGTGCTATCGGCCACCAAAAGGTGATTTTTCAATTTTTGAAGAAAAGTTGGAACAACTTTTGCATAGATGTTATAATCCTAATTTTAAAATTGTATTGTTAGGTGACTTTAATCCACATAGTTTAACATTAGCGAACTTACGTGATTTCAATGATTTAATTTCACGGTTCAACCTGCAAAATAAGGTGAATGTTCCCACCAGAATTGGCTCCTCTGTTTCAACCACCTTAGATCTAATATACACGAACCTAGATAACTGTCAAGACGCCATAGCAGAAAACAACCCCTTTTCTGACCACGAAATTGTTTTGTTTAACACGGGGCTTATAAATAAAGAAGTACAACAATCGCAATCTAAAAAATATTGTAGAAGTTTTTGTGCTGAAAATGTTAAAAATTTTAACCAGATGCTGGAGTATGAAGACTGGTCAGAAATATATGCAATCACAGATTTTGAGCAAAAGTTTAATTGTTTTTATAATAGGTTTTTGGTTAATTTTAATTTGTGTTTTCCTAATAAAGTAAGATATTTTAATAGTAACAGAAAATCCTGGGTGACACAGGAAGTTAAATATTCTAGTCAGAACTTAAAACACCTGCATAGTCTTAGTCGAAGTGTCCCACATATGAACGATTTTTATAAGCTGGAGCGTCGTAGACACAAACAGTTGGTAAATCATACAAAAAAAAAAGTTTTATCAGGATAGAATTTTAAATTCGGATAATGCCTCAAGGGCGGTCTGGTCTGTGGTATCTGAGCTCACCAAGGGACGCAAGTTTTCTATGGGTTCAGCAGGTTTACTAATAAAAGATCGGCATGGTGAGATTGTTCGGGATTCGCGATCTGTCGCAAATCAGTTTAATCAATTTTTTATTGATGCACCACTAAATATTCTCGAAAATATGGTGAAAGATAAAAATATTCTGTCAGATACGTCGTTGGGGAGTTGTTCTACTTTTCCTACTATGAGGGTCGATCTGTTGAGGTATGTCATGTTGGACTCTTGCCTTGAACCAATTACACATCTTGTCAACGCTTCGTTGGAAACTGGAATTTTTCCAGAAGTACTGAAGTGCTCAAAGATTGTTCCTATATTTAAAAGGGGTGATCCGACGATGACTGAAAACTATCGTCCCATTGCCCTGACTTCATGTTTTTCAAAAATTTTTGAGTATGCCATGCTCAACAGGCTTTTGCGGCATCTAAGTGAGCATGACATTTTATCATCAAGTCAACATGGCCTCAGAGCTGGGAAGTCGACCCCATCAGCAATTTTAGCATTTTTGGAGGAGGTAGTGGATGGTCTCGAAGCGGGAGATCGCCCTATTGGGTTATTCTGTGATCTCAGTAGGGCGTTTGATTGCGTTGATCATGACATGATGCTCGATAGACTACGGCTTTATGGTGTTTCTGGGAAAAACCTAAATTGGTACTCATCTTTTTTGAAGTTCCGCAGGCAGTTTGTACAGGTGCACGATCAGAACGGTAAAACACATAATTCAGATAGCCAGAGCATCAACGTCGGAGTTCCTCAGGGCTCTATCCTGGGACCTGTATTGTTTTTGCTGTTTGTTAATCCCCTCCCGACGGATGTCCTGCATAGTCAAATTTTTGCTTTCGCTGATGACAATTCCGCTGTTGTGAAGAAGGATCAACAGGTTTCGATAGAGGTAGCAGCAAATAGAGCGCTCAAAGAACTGAGTGACTGGTTTATTAATCATAACCTTTTCCTCAATATTTCAAAGACCCACTTTATGATATTTCACACTAGTCAGACTAGATCGGATTTGGACTTGGACCTGCAATGCCAGAACATGGAGCTGAAATGTTAAAGATCTGTGAAGTTTTTGAGCCTCACATTGGATGATGAGCTGTCGTGGGAGGAACACTGTCTTGGTTTGTCGAGCAGGATTAACGGCCTTTGCTTCGCTTTTCGAAACCTGAAGTTGGCTTTGGACCAGCATCAGCTGTTAAGTGTCTACTACGCTACTGTGCATTCACGTCTTGTGTACGGTATTCAGTTTTGGGGCACTTCATCAAATACGGACAGGGTGTTCAAGTCCCAAAAACGTGTCGTGCGATGTATAGCTGGTACATCTGCGACAACTTCCTGTGTTCCCTATTTTAAAAAGTATAATATTTTAACTGTCCCGTCTATTGTAATATATCAAACGTGTCTTTATGTGTTTATTAATAACAATGACTTTTTAAAAAATAACGAATACCATTCCTACAACACTCGTTTTCAGAATGATTTTCTAATTCCAAAAAATAGATTGAGCAAAACAAAAACATTTATTTTGAATCTCGGCCCTAAATTGTTTAATAACCTTCCACTGGAAGTGAAAAACTGTCAAAGTCTACCATTATTTAAGCGATTGATTAAAGCATTTTTAGTAGAAAAATGTTACTACAGTATTGATTCATTTGTACAATCTAAGATGACCTAATATGTAAATTAGTCTAGATATTTTTTTCTGTAAAAGTTTTATTTTGTAAATACTGACGATGTCCATATACAATTTATGTGTCTTTGGAAAAATAAATATATTGTATTGTATTGTATTGTATTGTAACCTCATCTAGTTCTTTTAGGTGGTCTTCAAAGGTGAATGAAATAATTATCAAGTCATCTAAATAAGCCAACATACCTATTATCCGTTCACAATCCGATGTCCACAGGTAGGTACAGGTAAAATCACCTTTCAATGCTATTTGATAGGGAAAGGTGATAAATTTACCTGCACCTGTGGACATCGGATTGTGAACAGGATATATATGTGGTAACCCTGAGCGAAATCTTTCAACGAGCTTTTGAAAGGTTGCGGGTACTGTTCTCAATCCAAAAGGCATAGCATTGTATCGAAAAGTACCGAAATGAGTTATAAAGGAAGTCTTATCCCGGTCTTCCTTCTTTACTGGTAAAGTATATACGAAGTTACTTGGACCAGGCCAGAAAATATAGTGGTATGGTCAATATACTGCATCACATATTGAAAAATATAGCAAAATTTATACTGATTGCTCCTCGTACCGTTGGAAGCCAGACAAGTAGGGATGGATAGATCTGATTGGCTCCTTGTACACGTTCGATGCCAGTTAACGTAGACTCGATAGATTTGATTGGCTGTTGCCGATTTTTGATTGGCCAACATACTGTTTCTGTTCATTCCGCTTTGTGAGGCGATATGATTGTCGGTGTGAGAGACAGTGCAGTGCATTACCTACTCTAGAACAAAAGAAAAGACGACATGCCGGTATTTAGTTTTTATACTAGTCCAAGTGACTTTATCTGATATAACCATTTTTCAAGTCAAGAGTTGTAATGTAGGCAGCCTTAGCAGTCGAATTAAGTAAATCATCTACTCTAGGTGATGGGTATTGTATTGGAACAGTAATACTGTTGAACCGTCTATAATCAATACACAGGCACATTTTTCCATCAGATTTTGGGACCAAAACAACTAGAAAAGGATATGGCGATTCACATCCTTCAATGATCCCATCTTCAAGGAGTTCATCGAGTAACTTTTTCAAAATATCCTTTTGTGCAGGTGTAATAAGATATGGTGGTTGAAAAATAGGATTATCATTAGTCAACTGAATGGAATGTTCAGCGTATGTTGTCAGTTCCTTGCCCTTTTCAAATACTGATGCATGTGATTGTAGCAAATGCTCTAATGGTAATTTCTCATTAGAAAATTCTTCCCATCAGTATCTTTAAGTTGAAATGCTGCCTGAGTCACTGCAAAAGATTATCGAAAATAACTGTGAAACGGTATAGGGACCTAGCATTTTCAAATTATATAAATGCGCTGGGTGTTGGATCCCAAAAAACATTTGATGAACATCATATGTACACAAAAATAAAACATTACTAGAACCACTCCCTTATATAAAATGAAAAACAGTTTTTTTTTTTTTTTACGGATATGCGCACTCGCAAGGAAATGTCCTATCACGCTCGAGAAGCGGCAAGTGCGCGGAAATGTCGGTGTATGTTGGTCTTGAAACGGTTCAGGTTGTAACCTGCAGGGAAAACCGTCGCACGGAGTTTATTCCACAGCGATGCTGTTCTCCAGAGATATGAATTCTGATATAATGAGGTTCTTGGTGCCTCTAGTTTGACAGTAAATTCATGGTTACCGTCTGTTTGACGGGTTCGCCTGGTAGGTGCTACTCTCGGTGGAATCATACGTGCCAACTCTTCAGAGCATTTTCCGTGATAGTACCTGTAGAAGAGAGATAAATCGCCCACAGATCTGCGATGTTCGAGACCCTCCAAGTTACGAGTAAGTGCGGGGTCATTGATCAGCTTGATAGCTCGTTTTTGCACGATATTCAAAAGCATTAAGGTATGTTTGGGTGCTGCACTCCATATATGTGAGCAGTACTCCATAGTTGGTCGAATCTGGGCTTTGTAGAGTGTCAGCAATTGGCTTGGTGTGTACAGATGTCTTGTACGAAATAGCACCCCCAGTTTCAACTATACTAAGAATTCAGAATAAACTTTTAGAACTTAGACCTTCAGTTCAACTGGAATCAATAAAATCCCTGGTGTTTGAGGAATATTAAAATGGGACCTTATTCTTGCAGTTATGAACTGCACCGATTTTTTTGGAAGTCTAGTATACTTAGTCATAAAACCTTATCAGGAGTTTCAAAACGATTACTTGATCTCTGATATGCCTTCTTTGAATATTCAATTCAGTCCTTAAATAGTGAATTAATAGTAAAGTACCTCCTAATTGATGAATATAAAATAGTAATGAATTTTATACTTTTCTAGCTTGATTCTCTTCTTGTATTATGTAAATTAATTGACCCCGTCATTGAAAATAGGATCCCTAAAAAATAAAAAACATTGGTTACAGGAACGTTAAGCACTTAACCGCATGTTATTTGGGGCTGTTGAGGCGATATGTTAAAATAGCATATAACAGGCGGGAAACAACAGTAATCTGTTATCAAAAACTTTTCATCATAGAACCCACTGTAGGTACAACCAGGCACGACCGGGATCGGAGTGTTCACACGTCACAACCGAAAATATCAAACATAACCAGGTTAAACGAAAAGTACTTGCTACACATTCCAAATAACCATTATAATTTTCATTTTATATTTTCCATAATTCAAATTTAATTTGCAATTTTAAGTTTCAATTCCAAAATTGAAGATATACTCTCCAAAAATAAAATTTCTATTCCAGATTACTAATTGTGATGTTTAAATTACAAGTGGAAATGGTGTAGAATATACGATACATGTAGTTGTGCTTGCTAAGACAATGAATTGAGAATCACATTCTCCGGACACTACGCTGGCTACAAACCGGTATCGAACTTATTGTTTCCCATCAGTACAAAGTAGATTATTCTTTGAAAGTCCTCTATAGGTATTGATAAGTTTGTATTCCTTAGTAGTGTCGCCTTTTTGCTTTGAACGAATAAGCGCTCATTATGTAGATGCTTGGACAAAATATCGGGAGGATTCTTAAAACAAAAAAACCCTTTGATGAAATAATGCTATTTATCCAATTTATAAAATGAAAATCGTAGCTTGTAGAGGTGTGTCTCACTTTGAGTACTGTTCCATAAAAAGCAAACACAAATAACTGAAACAATGTAGCAGTTTTCTTATAAATTTCATCTCGAGTAATAAAATAGCTTAATGAAGGACGAAAGCTAAATGAGCTAATGCCGAATACACATATTTGGTAATAAGGTTTTACGTTCCTTAGCCGGCGTCGTCTCAATCTGAAATATGACTCAATAAAGTAAAACTGTGCTGTGCTCTCTATTGGATTTATAATGATTGGGATACTATTCTTGAATTATGCCAATTTGAGAAGTGTATATATTATATCCATCACATATTTGAGCTACTTAACATCGAAGTGTGAGTTTTCCGCCAGCAAAACGTGCAACTATCACCTCCTCACTAACATGTTGTGAATTATTTTTGGTCAAACCAAATACAGTAAATTTGCTCATGGTTAAAGAATATAATCCCAACCCTGGATTCCATCATCGAGGTCATCACATTTATGGATTTCCTTGGACTTATTTATAAAAGTTCGTATTTTAAAGTAACTAAAAAAAATAATATAAATGTTACTTCTTTTAGAATGTCAGAAATGAAAAAACAAAGTTTAATGTCAATTACAACGCAATGCTTTAACACCCTTAACCCGAGACTACGAAGAGACTTCGCCCTTCAACACAAACCGCACTAACCGAAAACATTTCTCTCATAATGAAGTTTCGTACGCGGTGACAAACGTCTTTGTTAGAAATTAAACAGGCAAGGCTCTTGGATCTCGGACAATGAGACCGTTACGGAATTTCCACGCTAAAATAAAATAATTAATTTGAACAGAGTCTTCAACAGTTCCAGAAATACTTTGACATTTGCAATTAAGAGTTATTTCTAGATGTAGACTCTAGACAATAAATATAACTACCTTTATTTAGGTCGAAAACAAAGACCGCAGTGAGGCTACAAAAGGTGCAACACGAGTAATGCTTTATTATGCACATTAGGTAGGTACTTAATATTGTTTGAGGACGGGCTTTGTCTTACTTTGTCCGTCATGTAAAGGGCTTTAAATTAGTAGTGAGTGAGCCAGCTTTACAAAGCAAAAATAAATAATTGTTGGGCTAGTTTTGTGGTAGCTAAAATGGAAGTCATCATGCAAATTTTGCCTCACTATCTCATTATGCTTAAACTGGAAAATTTTGCAGCATAAATCCAGATAAATTGAGATCTCCATTTTTCTTTGAAGCTCATCCTTCTATCGACAAAGTTTACTTCAAGTTTTAGATAGCTGGCGTATATCGATGACGTTGTGAATCCCGCTAGAAAATTTTGGTTTGTTCTTGGTAAGGATAATCAAAATAAAATAAGTTAATTTACACTTAAACTTCTTAATTCCATAAAGCCATGATAGAAAATGTTGATTTAATAAATCACCATTCAAGTTTCTCCTCCGGCATAAGAAAAGGTAAACATTAAGACGTTTCTGTAATAAAATTAGCTAAACTTAAGGAATTAAAATCCAAGAAGGCAATTTGCGTTGCTCAAACTTCGAAACTGAGAATTTGCAATTTACTGATAACGGCAAATTTTGAAACACTCGTAGAAATTTTAATTAATGCAACTTTTCGGGGCGTCGAAGTCCGAGTCAGTTCACTGTAGCTCCGAGCAAAATAACTGAGAAATCTATTAAGTATTTTAATTAACTTGTTCAGAAAACGCCATTTTCGGAGTGTTTTTGTTTGTGTCTGACTGCTGCTCCGATATAATTTCGGAACTTGTAGAAAGGCCTATTCACTCGATTCTAAAGTGTACTCTCGCAAAGAAACTTTTATTCGGATAATGACTTTTGAAAGTTACAGTTTATTTTATGTTAAAAACTGGTGTTTCAGTAATTATGTGAGCTACATTTTTATTTAAAATTTAACTTTTAATTATATCCTTTAATTGGAATATCGGTGCAGATTAAATATTTCAACTAGATCATAGTTCAAAGTCACAAAACTTATTGTTTGCTTTACTTTTATTTGGAGATAATTTTTGGGAATTTTCCATAGTAAAATTAGTAAATTACACATTGACCAATTGGGTAATAATGTACCAAATTAGTATCTATGAAACTATATAATTAATCATTTGTCAGCTAGAATTCGCTGGTGCGTTTTTTGATGGTTACCAATTCAAAAGTTTCCATTATTAAAGCATTTGTTAGTTGTTTTTTTTTCTTGCTCTTTCATACATCGACCCTCCCACAGCACAACATTTCAGTATCACTTCAATGTATATTTTTCTCTATTTATCATTATTGGTCGAACAGAAAACAGAAACTGCCGGTATTTAATCTTAAACTGATGTACATTTAGTTGTTTTATTTCACCTGAAGTGTCATGATACAACTTATTGGCATTGTATATGCAGCTCCTTTGATACATACAAGTTTTTAATGAAAAACCTGACACTGTTTTTTTTGTCAGATGTTTATATTATGAAGAGTGGCCCGAGGAATAAATTTATTTTTTAGAATCTCAGATGAGTTATCCGTTGTAAGAATACAATGGACGAAGTGGTGTTTTCTCCAGTTTTCCATATTCAGCCAAGAGGCTAACTTTCTGGGAAATTCTGAATTTTGAAAAACTTCCTTAGAACGTAAATCAGTCTACAACAGTTATTTCGCATTTTTTGTATTCTAAATTTATCATTGCTGTTAAGGCAATTGCTGTAAAGAAAATCACAGTAGTTATAGTTCGACAGAATCCAGACTTTCACAAAGATTTTTTCAAAAGTTTTGAGTCCAAAATATGTGTATTTGAATATAAGAGTTTAAGAGAACAGAATCCTTTCCTGCTAATATTTTTGACATGCTCAACAAATCTCAAATCTTCGTCAACTGTAATGCCAAGAATTTTGACAGAAGTTGTTTCGAATGGCAGCAGTACGTTATTAATTTTTACCCTGAGGTTTTGCTTGATAAAATTTCGATCTTTCAGTTTTCCAAAGCATATTGCCTATGATTTTTTATTTTTAGTAATCGGAAACTTTGAAGTGATGATAAATTTGCTTGTCATCCACATAGGCCGCTACAGAACAGAGATCTACAGAGTTGAGGATGTCGATATATAATAAACATTAGGGGTGCTAGTATAGAGTCCTGTGGGCCTATAGCAAAATTTTGAGAAAATACCCCATTGAAACATTTTTTGGAAGTAGTGGAGGTTTTCTTGGGAGTCAGTCAGGTTGAAAAATGAAACATTTTTTTTTTTTTTACGTTTCGGAATTCTCATACTAGTACTACTTTTGACACAGAATAAGCGACAGGCATTTCTGCATGTGTTTTATTTTTAAAAAAACCATGTTTTAGAATTTTTTGTTTGTTGTATAAGTAACTCTGTTTGTCATTTAATGTAACATCGTCCTCGTCATTATACAAGAAAAATATTATAAGTTTTAAAATGTAAAAACATCTGTGCTTTTACAATTTTGACTTTGCTATTTCTGAAGATGGTATTATATAAGAATTCCGAAACGTAAAAAAAAAAAAAAAAATGTTTCATTTTTCAACCTGACTGACTCCCAAGAAAACCTCCACTATTTGAAAAGAACAGTCAAGAAACCGCATCAAAAAATTTTTTGGAAGGTCTATCGTATCGACTGCTTTGGAGAAATCCAGCAAAACAAGCACGCTAATCTCTCCTGAAACCCAGGTTGCCATAATATCATCCAGTATTGGAGTCAAGGCGGTTGCTGTGCTGAAATTGTTTCTGCACTGAGTCATTGAGTCATGAGTGTCGGGGAGAATCTCGTTTTCAATTAAATACTTGAAAATCTGATTATATAGGGTGTCCGTTTTAAGTGATACCACTATTGCTGTCTCCGAAACGGTAAGAGCTACGAGGTCGGTTAAATTAGACAAAAGTAGCAGATTTTAGTGTCCATTGAAGGTAAGTTCACAGGGTTGTCAAGTTGTTGTTCGTTTCCGAGATTTGAAGGAAAATGAAAAAAATGCCTAAAACTTATTCAATGAATATTTAAAAAATTATCATCTTTAGAAAAAAGTATTCAATACGAATGTTCTAAGATTTTTTCTATTCTACAAAATGGTGTAATTGTTATCTTCACATGGCTATCAGTTTTTGTGATTTTGGATTTTTTATCTTATTTTTTCAAATAATTTTCTTTCCCATTAAAATGACCTATACTTCAGGCATGCTCCCCGACGTTCCGCTATGGAAATAGCCATCATCAACACTTTTTCCTTAGTATGAATCCATCTTGGCAAGCAATGATAAACCCCACAGTTTCCGACTTTAGTGCACCAGACCTAAAGAATGCAAAGCTTAGCTTTTTGGATATGCCAGTGTTTTCAATGGTTTTAAAGAAAATACTGTGCAATGGCTTATCCATAATATGTAGACTTAATAAATAGTCTACCTCTGCACTCTTTAAGGTGGTTCTGAGTCTTTGGCTGTTTAACTCTGTAATAGAGTTTTCCTGCCGCCGACTCTTGTCGAAAACTGTTTGGAGCTCATCCGCTGCCCTTTGTGCAGCCTTAAAAAGAAATAACCCCAGCCCAAATGTTTCATGGTCACGCACCATACATAGCAGGGGATCCTCATCTCTGATAACTCCGCACGCGGTACTTAGGACCAACCGTCTATGCAGACACTCCAAACTTAAGAGTCCACGGCCTCCCTGATAACGTGGCAAGTAAATCCGTTTGACAGACGCCTTAGGATGGTGGCTTCGGCATCGCGTCATCTTGCGGATTTTTACGTCAATTTCACGCGACTCATTTACATTCCACTTTATCACTCCAAAGGAGTAAGTGAGTAGTGGGACGGCAAGCATATTATTTGTAGCAGCGACTTTGTTCTTTCCAGACAGCTCTGAATTCCAGATCTGTCTCAATTGCTGCTGATATTTGTCGCGGAGAAACCCTTTTATTGCGACATTATCCTGGATGTGTCCCTGAGGAAGTCTCCCCGGCATCCAGATGTCGTAGGATGATCCCATCTACGAGTTGCGCGTCCTCGGCGTGATCTGCATGGCGCCCTTTCTTAAGTTGAACCATCGCACACTTATCCAACCCGAACTCCATCCCGATTGCATGAGTATACTCCTATACTACCCGAAGAGCTTGGTTGAGATCTCTTTTCGTCGACGCGTAGAACTTGAGGTCATCCATATAGAAGAGGTGAGTAACCCTATGCGTTCTACGGCCGGGAGCACCGCACATGTATCCCTTTCTGTTCCGCAAAGCAACGGACAGCGGAAGTAGCGAGACACAAAAGAGGAGTAGGCTAAGGGAATCTCCCTGAAACACTCCCCGGCGGAACGATACCAATTTAGTCGACAAGTCGACGCCTTTGTGGTGCCGGTACCTATTGTAAATCGGGTCTTCCAGAGTGGCATCATTCCTGAACTACATCTTGCTACGGGATCTGGCACCGCAAGCTTCTCAAAAGGTGGATAATTAGTTCATGGGAGGTTGTATCAAAGGCCTTGCGGTAATCTATCCAGGTCATCGAAATGTTTCGCATCTGGAGTCTACTTTTTCTTTGAAAATCTTCTTTCTTATATAGTTGGTTGAAATGGCCTGGTCTTGTGCCGCTACTATCAACGATTCAGTTTCGCCTTTCAGAATTCCTGTTGTCATCCATCTGAATGTTTGTCTACATCACCTCTGTCGATTTCTCTGGCGTATTGTCCGTGCATTTCCTTGTTCTTCCATTATTATTATTATTATTATTATTATTATTTTTATTATTATTATTATTATTATTATTATTATTATTATTATTATTATTATTATTATTATTATTATTATTATTATTATTATTATTATTATTATTATTATTATTATTATTATTATTATTATTATTATTATTATTATAATTTTTATAATTATTATTATTCTTATTAAATGTTCATGGAGAAAATGGACAAACTATTATTAGAAGGTAGACAAACGGGAAACGACAAACACCAACACTGAGAAACCGAGTAGAATGTTACCGGTGCAATAAGCTTGGATATATTCAACGAGATTGTAGAGAAAGAATGTCCTCTCCATCTAAAGATCGTTTCCAACGCTTTTCGATTTCAAGAGACGCCACTAACGCCAGGCCTGATAACAGATAGGGGAACGGGAACTAACTAGTATGGAGGGGAGAAGTATGGAGGGGCGAATGCTGATAAGCAATGACGAAGCACCCAGGGTTGTTTACATACATTCATTGGGAAGTCACTATAGAGGATTAAAATTCGAAAGAGAAATTAATGGAGAATTTAAAACCATCACTTTTGATACGGTTACTGAAGTTTCAATAATCAGAAGAACTGCCACTAAAAACAGTCACGGGCGAATCGGCACCAGTTCAAGGGGAGGCTATGGTTGAGCTTACTTTTGGATCTTTAGGCACAGAATATTAGTCGCCGATATAGAGGATGATTTTACTTTGAGAATGGATTCGATCGGCCAATATGGTTTTTTTTTCGATCGTTCTATGAGTATCCTTAAATTTGGTAATGAAGAATTTTTCCTTACTACACAAGAAGAATATTAAGCCGTTAAGATCCTGGCAACAAACCCGGTGAGGATTCCTGGAAGTACTGAAAAGATCATTTGCGGAAAATTGCTGCGTTACACTTACACATCATTTTATTGGAGATAAACCAGATAAATTTCTCGTTGGAAAGTCTCTAGTAAGAACAAATGGAGACATTACGATAAGAATTGAGTTAAGCAAATATCGGATTGTGACCTATCAGATAAGTGACATTTTGTGAAACCGAAATTGGATACAGATACATTGATGCAGACTTTGAAAAAATTATGGAAACACCTCGATCCAGATAGTCTTCAAGAAGCCACAGATTTCATCTTGAAAAAAGCAGAAATATTTGTGATGGATAATCAAATTGGACGGACCAGTTTAATTTAACACAAAATTGATACTGGATTGGCATACCCAATTAGATGGCTAAACAACAGGAAGTGGAAAACCAAGTTGATAAAATGCTTCAAGAGGGAATTATTGAGAGTCAAATAGTCCATGGGCCGAGCCGGTAGTATTGGTTACAAAGAAAGATGGAAGTCTTAGATTTTGTGTAGACTACCGTAAGCTTAATGATGTCACCAAGAAGGACAGCTTTCCTTTCCCGATGATAGACGGTACATCAACAACTCTATCGGGCTCTCATTGGTTTTCCACTTTGGATCTTAAAAGTGGATACTGGCAAGTGGCAATACACAAAGATGACAAAGAGAAAACTGCCTTCAGTACCGGAAGCGGATTATACCAGTTTAACGTGATGCCTTTCGGATTATGTAATGCTCCAGCTACGTTTGAGCGACTGATGCATCTTATTTGCGAGGCTTTACATGAAGAACTTGCCTGGTATATTTAGATGATATCATGATCATGGGAAATTCGTTCCAGGAACATCTCAATAACCTGAAAGAAGTTTTTGACAGCTTCCAGAATGCCAACTTAAACCTCAATCCAAATAAGTGTTTTCTCTCACCCCGCGTCTCCCTCTAAAGGTCCCTAACCCTAACTTATTTTTGTTACATAAGAAACTACTTTGTGTTGCACATCGTTGGATAGCCCGTTGCTATCCCTTTACAGTCCCATAGTAAAATCCCGAATTGGACAACCAGCTTTTGAGATATCGGTGTTTAAAAGTAAGCACATTTATGTGTTTATCATAATTCTATCTGCTTCTGCACGTGTCTGAAGAAAAATGAAAAACCTTTCAAAGGAAGTACCACACGGGGTAGGTTCTCATTTTAGAAAAATTAATAGGAGCGGCTAGCCCCCAAGTCAAGAGGGGTATGGGTTAGTCAATTAACACATTTGATTTTCTCGATGTGTATTTGAGACTTTTATGACAGAATTGTTTCGTCTAAGAGATAGTCAAAATTACTAATTTTCAAAATGTGTTCACTTTCAAACACCGATATCTCAAAAACTAATCGTCCGATTTGAGATTTTGATACAGGACTGTAAAAGGATAGCAAAGAGCTATCCAACGATGTACAACACAAGGTAGTTCCATACTTGAAAAAAATAAATTAGGGTAGCTACCCCCTAAGGGGTGAGGCGGGGTCACTCAAAAAGTGTCTCATTTTGGTTTCCCCTCCAATCCCTGGATACGTATATAAGATCCTTCTGATAGTATTTTTTTGTCTAAGAGATATTCCCGATGGCTACTTTTCAAACTGCCACCCTGTATATTGATCACATTTGCGTGAGCCATTTTTGACATATCTTAGCTTAAATTAAAAATAATTTGCAAAGAAATTTCATAAGGATGTCAAGCGATTATTTATAAAATTTCTTTGCAATTTATTTATAATTTAAGCTAAGATATGTCAAAAATGGCTCACGAAAATGTGATCAAATATATTTGGAATGGCATAATATACAGGGTGTTCCAATAAAAAAAAGTCGAAGTTGTCTACGTTTCTCCATTTTTCGATGCGATTCTATTTTTTCTGATAACGTTAAAAGAAAATATAGAGAAAAACTGTCAAGCTCTGTATTTAATTTTTTTTTAATCTCAAATAGTGAAGGCTGTAGGTATGGGCTTAAATATATTCAAATACCCTGTAGTTGTTTTTTTTTTCCCGTAAGTACATTGGTTCCTTTTGGTAAGTAATCACTCCCGAATTCGACCCGTGGAAAAAAGGTCGTTGCAATTAATGCGGATCTCGAATAGGCTTATTAGGCCACAACTACACTGAGCTTTAGAACATGGCATTTCAAAAGCACTTAAATAATTTCTATATTCCCTAATTTACCCATTAATTTTACCCGACACATAATGTGTTAACTAAAACCTCTCCCGTAGGGACATGATCTATGCGACAAAAGCGTTAATGCCCAAATGTTACTTGAAACTAGCAGCGTAAGACCCCTAAAGGCCGGTGCGCCATACATTATACTTTTTTTTGCTTCTTCTGCTACGACTAAATAAAGCTGTTAACAACCTCCGGCTATGAAAATGCTAAACGCCGACCCATTTTGCATACATTATTCGCTTATATTTCATGCTCTCCCCGCTACATCGGGAAACAAGGTGGCATATTTTACTGACTCGCCAGCCAGCGCCACATCCTTTTGTGTATATACTCTCTCTCGGGTATTTTTGCTGTTGCGAAATACGAAACGTTTGTTTTGAATTCGGAAGTTGAAGAAAGAGAGGGTTTTTTTTATAAGGATTAACGGTGATTTAGGGTCTTTAAGAATAACCGGAAGGAAATCTTTTTAAAAGGGATAAATGTGAACATATCCGCAGGGAAATTTTCGAAAAAGATTTCTGGTAATCCGACGATGCGTGTTTCATTTCTGCCAATTGGCTTAATTTATCAGGTAATCGAGCAGGAGTTTTAGAATAAAATAGAAACACATCTCGTCTTAATTGATCTCTTAAACCCTCATTCAATAATTGGGTGCTTTATGCTTTTAGCCTCATAAAAATCCCAATATTGTAATTTTTTTGGCTTTGGATTGTAATTTCCACGCGGCAGGCCGGAAACACCCTAATTGCACCTTTGGTATATAGATAACTGTAGTACCTATTGTCATATGCAGATAACGGTTTTTCAGATACTTTTCATTGGAAGATATGTAAGTTACTTTTCAAAAATTTAAATAATCAATACAGTTCAATATAATCCGTTAGTTCTATTTAGACACTTTATTGGCGTTACCTAAAATTTTGGGGCTTGATTAACAACAATAGTAATGCCGAGAAAAAATACGTTCATTGACCTACTAAATATTTCCATAACTCAATTGGGTAAGATAGTCATGAATTCATGAGAAAATATCATATGTATAGCATATTTTGGTCTCATTACAAATGAAGAAAGTCAGAAAATTTGAAAATGAAACATAATTCTAATTGAATGTATATTATCTCCCCATTCCCATCCAATCAGCAATCACCAATATAAAGACCAACATCAACCAAATCTAGACAAAGTCTATTAGACAGTACAGGAAAGAAAAAACCGGTAACGACTCAGGGCATTTGGCCCTAACTCCAAAGGCAAAGAATCGCATAAATAACGGTTACTCCCTCTCTTTTTTTAAATAACGAGAGCGCTCTTTGTACTTGGCAGATAAAAATAAGAATAATATATTGCTCGGGTTGCTAAATCGAAATCAATATCTCTGACGACTATGAAAGTGAACATACGTATAAACAAGAATCATATTTATTTTTATTTTTGAAGTGAAATATGTCAATTGAACCTATTCCGTATTGTGTGAGAAGCATGCACGCGTAAAACCTCAACGAAATATTTCCAGAGGAAAGTGGTTAAATCTAACTCGGCAGCGGCAGGTTTGCATCTGAACGTGTAAATATAAACAATTTGCCGGTTCGCTTATCTTAAAGTTGTTTGCCGACGAGTTTTCAACAGCGAAGATCCAAGATAGAACGGCACACGTACGCTTAGCTGATGCGGCAAATGATTTTCGAATATGTTAGCAGGTAAACTGCGAGACAACGAACAGCAATTTGAAATTGGATTTGAACATTAGTTATATCTAAAGAGGTTGTTTATTATAATAGTTTTTGGTCGTTTAATTTATTTTAAGATGCTGGGGGTTATAATCACTGATTTAAGATAACAAATTTATTTTCTATGTCACCAAATGTAGTGGATCTACATTAAATTAATATACTCTATGATAATCTCTGATATAATATTATATCTGAAATGTAACATTGTTTTAGTTCAGTGTGTATGACAGTGAAAGATAAAACGAGAATAGACCCGACTCATTAAAGTGCCTTTGAATATAATAACACAGAATTGAGACAGCAAAACACATATCTACAATATATAAGTAAGTACCTATACGCTTGTCAGCTGACGTGGCCAATGATTTATGTTTATTACAAACGATGAGTCAAAAAGATAGAGCGATTTTGAATAATTGAATTATACATTATTTACGTCCGAAATTATCATTATCTACTTACAAAAAATTGTGCTATCCGAAGCGATCTATGTCACGTGAGCATTAACGTGGCAGCGCCATATGCCAAGAATCAGACATATTATTTTAATTGATAATCAATAAATCAATTTCGACAGTATCGTTATGACTCATTTCCCAATTCTCTATTATGGAGTTGTTAATGAAGGAGACTATTTTTGTTTTTTTGAAGAGTAAAATTCGCCAGATTATGTGAACTACATATGTTTGTGTGACTGAACTTATAATATGGTTATCGTATGTGAGCTATTTAGTGCTGATAATAGAATAGATTATCCAGGTTAGGTTTGAGAGGGTTAGCCCTACAACTGCCGCCTGCGGTGTGCTTATTTTAGTGCTGCCATATTCTCTGTACTTTGGTGAGCATTTTCAATTTCACTTTTCTGTCAATAGCCTTCCTACTACCACTCCGTAGCGTATAATGGATCTCACTATCGCAGTGTACATCCAACGGATGATGTGCGGTTGCAGTCTCCATTTTTTTCCGAATAGTTTTCTGCAGGTGTATAATGCATTCAGGCCTTTTTTCAATTTTTTTTCCGTGTTTCACCTCTACGTGAGTTCGGAGTCCAGAACAACCCCTAGATAATTCTCTTCTTTGGATAGTTCAAGGGTTTGTGCCCAACCGTCAGCATAATAAAACTAGGGATTATTTATTTTCTTGAGGACAGAATTAGCTTAATTTTTTGAGCGGTTTACTCCCAAACCGTTCTGTCCTGCCCATCTGGAGAGTTTCTTAAATGCGGATTCCATGATTTCACTGATGGTTGATAAGCTGAAGCCCCTCATCAGTACTACTACGTCATCAGAATACGCAATCAATTTTATCCTGTTTTTCCTGAAGGGTTTCAGGATCATATTGATTATCAACAGCCAGAAGAGTGAAGATATCACTCCTCTTTGTGGAGTCCCTCTGGTTGTTCTCTTCCTTATGGTATAGTCACCCATTTCTGAATTGACGATTCTGCTTTACAGCATTTTTATTATCCATTGTATCATGACTGCTTCTAGCTTCAGGTGCTCCATAGATTATATAAGTATAGGTAATGAAAAAATACGCAAATCACAGAAAATTCATAATTCAATTCATCCTGATAGGATCATACATGATATCAGATCATATTGAATTGGATCGCGAAACTGATGCCAGAGATTTCACGTAAGAAATTGGTACTTATAATTTTTTAGGATTGAAAATTGCATAAACGATTGTTCCGCAGTATTAGAGTAGTCTTGTGAAAATCCCAATCTATAAAAAACATGGACAGTTATTATTCATATTGTCAACACCGTGCCTGCCAGTATTGCGTACCTATGGAATTCTTAACACGGCACAAAGCAGTTTTAGACCTCGTACAAAAAGTAATGATCCTGAACGGAAAATACAAAATCCCGCTATGCCATAAAAGTGAACAAAATGTCCGGCTAAGCCCCATACAAGAAGACAGAAGCAAGCAAAATCACACACACGAAAAGGACAATTTCGATGAATTTGTGAAAAACTACAAAAATATAAATAGAACAACTTCAAGAGTGTTTTGACAGAAGAATACGGGGACATCAGAAACTTATATCACAGGATGAATTTTTAGCTGTGAGAGTCGACCAAAATTACAGAACCAAAAAGGAAGTCTACATAAAATATAGACACATCCTCCCTACAAAAAAGAATCAGGAAACAATTGAAATTTATCGGTTGTACAGCACAAGGGAAACACAACGTTTCTCCTGTTCACAAGAAAGAAAAACATGTAAAAAGAAACTAACGCCAAGAAATATTTTCAAATGTCTACAAGAATTGAGAAAAAAGGCACTACAAAAGAATGGCAGAAAAATACTAATTCCTAGAATGGTTCAGACTTAAGCAGATGCTTTATTTTATTTTCAAAGACACCAAAATTAAAATCCGTGTGTATATTTAGGAACCAACGAGCAGTGTAAATACAACCTGGATGGATTGGCGAAAAACCAGATCACATATTTTTGGGGGCGAAAACAATCTTGCTATTAAACTAGAAGCCAAAACAAAAATCCCAGTGGAATTATTTGAGGGAGCCATAATAGCTCGGTTGGAAGAAGAAACACAGGTAAATTACACATATAATTTTTCAATACAGGAAGAAATAAATAATGATAATAGTGAAATAGTAACATTAGAAGATCACAAGTATTAAAGACGACAGAAATAAGCAGGCACTTCAAAAACTCCTTCTCGAATACAATGACATTTTCGCCAAATCAGCAAAGAACATGGGCAGGACAAATCTGACTAAACATAAAATCGAAATAGAGAACGCCAATCCAATAAAAAGTCGACCATACAGAGTATCACAGAAAGAGAGGCAAATAATTGATGAACAAATTTAGGAAATGCTAGAGAGCAGTGTGATTCGTCCTTGTCACTCACCATGGGCTAGTCCAGTAGTGCTAGTCAAGAAAAAAGACGAAAAAACCAGATTTTGTGTGGACTACAAAAAAATTAATAGTGTGACAAGGAAATCAACGTACCATTATCCCAAATCGATGATATTCTATCATATTTAGGGGAGATTGCCTACTTCAGCACCGGTGTTTCCGAGTTACTGGCAAGTACCTGTCGAAGAAAGCTCTAAACCATACACTGTATTTATAGCACAAGGGCATGGATCTTACGAATTCAACATACTAAGCTTCGGACTATGTAACGCTCCAGCAACCTTCCAAGAACTAGCTGATAGAGTCTTTTGGGATCTAAAATGGAAGGACATATTGATCTACCTGGACGATATAATTATCTTTTCCAAAACTATAGAGGAACATCTGGAAAAACTAAGAAAGATTTTTGAACCACCGTGACAGGCAAATTTGCTCATCAAGCCAAGCAAATGCGAATACTTGAAGCAAGAAATTAAAATTTCAGGCTCTTATGTTAGCGGAAAAGGAATCCTACCAGATGAGGAAAAGATAGATTGCGTCTAGAGATTTCCCACACCAAGAAAGTTCAAAGACGTCCAGAGTTTCCTAGGACTTTGTAACTTTTACAGAAAGTTTATAAGCAACTTCTCAACAATTGCCAGGCCATTACATGATATTGAGCACAAAGTTCCATTGGGGTATTAGACAGGAAGAAGCATTCAAGGTTCTCAAAGACAAGCTCACCTCAGTACCAGTACTGAGGCATTTTGACCCAAATAAAGACACCATCTTACACACTGATGCATCGACATGCGAAATCGGAGCAGAACTATTACAAGAAAGCGGAGGAAGTGCACATCCAATAGCTTTCATAAGTCGTAGTCTGACAAACAGCGAAAAAAACTATCCAATCAGCGAATTGGAGCTATTAGGAGTGGTCTGGGCCCTAAGCTACCTGATGCATCTAATATACGGCCGACCAGTAAAAATCTTGAAGGAAAGCAACATACGATTAGCCAGGTGAGCATTCAAGTTAGCAGAATTCGAATATACGATTGTTTATAAGAAAGGTTCAACGCATAGAGATGCTGATTGTATGTCACGCAACCCAATACTCCAACCAGATATCAAAGAGAATGAAGGACAGGAAGAACTTCCGACTTTTGCGTTGAGAACAGAGGAAATGTGCACGTTACAAAAAAATTACCAAGAGGTAGAAATCCAGTAGAGAATCCAGAGGAACCAGACATCAACATAGGCATTCGGAAAAGGGCAAAGAATTTTAGAGTCGAAAATCACCTACTGTATAAAATTAATAAAACGCAAAGAGGCTTAGAGAAAGTGCGCTGATTCCAAAATCAATGAGAAGTGAAATTCTGTGGGAACTCCATGCTTCGCCAACATGTGGATATTTGGGCTTGAGCAAAACAACGGATAAGATAAAAAGACGATTTTTTTGGGACGGAACGCTGAAAGACATAGAAAAATATATTGAGGTATGCCAAGACTGCCAAGCCCGAAAGGGACAGCCATATAGAAAAACAACCAATCCAGGTGGGGACGATATTTGATAAAATAAGGATTGACCTTCTAGGCCCCTTCAGAATAAGTAATTAAGGGAAAACGATGATAGTAATGGTTACGGAATATGCATCAAGATACGTTATCACAGCTGCCCTATCAAATGCAAAAGCAGGGCCAGTAGCAAAGTTTTTACTGGAAAGAGTATTTTTGATACATAGAATGCCAAGACACTTACTGAGCGACAGAGGAAAAGTATTCCAGTCCGATATAGTCAAGGAATTGGGTAGAATAATGGGTATAAAAAACCAGTTCACAAAGGCCTACCACCCCTGCTGCAACGATCCGACAAAGAGACTGAATAAAACAATAGCGGACATGCTATCCATGTATTGCAACACGCAGTAGACAGACTGGTGTAGCTTCCTACCGTTTATTACGTTTGCATACAATACGGTACTACAGGACACCACAAGATTTAGCCCGTTTATGCTAACTTATGCCAGAGAGCCCACATTACCTGCGGAAGCTACGCTAATGGAGGCTGAGGAAGAAAAAGACTCACTTCAAATAAGGGAAAAGGCACTCTCGAGCTATAGCGGTGGAAAACATACAGAAGAGATAAGGGCAGGACAAAGGACATTTTGATGAGAGACACAGAAACCTAGAGTTTTAAGTAGGGGACAAAGTTAAGGTGTTTCCAATAAGGAAAATTGGAAGAAGCGAGAAGCTGCTTTTGAGATGATTTGGACCATACAGGGTTCTGAAAATAATGAATGAAGTAAATTATGAAGTAGAAAAAATTGGAAGTAGAAAAAAAAGTAAGGATACCGTCCACGTGAGTAGGATACTCCCCTACTACGATCCATGGACAGAAGCTGCGCATATTGAAGAAAGGGTAGAAGAGATAGTTATTGCCGCAGACTCAGAATCTGAGAATGAAGGAGAAGAGGAAGGAAATGAGGAAGAAAATGAAGTCAGAGAAGCCAAAAACGGGAGAGAAAAAGACTAATTATAGAGATAAAACATAGGCAGAACTATAGAGTAGGAAAATAGAAATAGGATAGAAAAAATAGGGTAGAACATTAGCTAGAGAGTATACGATAATCGCCAGAGAAAAAATGGAGAGGAACGGTAGAAAAAAATCCTAACAAACCATTCCTTTGTTCACAGGATTTTGGTAATGTACATAGGCATGAAGTAGAAGTATCCGCAGGACCTCGTGGAAATTACTCCCGGAAACAATATCGTATGGAGGATTCATACCACTGATCTATATGGTATCATGGCAAGACGAATTTCAAGAAAAACAAACGACAATGGAATGCCTAGATAAAGGAAAAATAGAGTGTAAAGTAATGAAGCAGATGGAGGAAATAGCTAAGGCAGTGGACAAAGAGCTAAGCAGCCTAAATAACGATAGGATTACTACCCGCCTGAAAAAATCAAAGAGACCAGTCTCCCTGTCATTCATAGCTGATGGACTTAACTGGTGCTGCGGGGTGGCCACACAACGAAAACTAGACTCTTTAGTCATAGACACGGATTTCTTAAGGTCAAGACTAGACTCAGTAACGCAAGGGCTTGAATCAACGATTAAAGAATAGGAGAACAATCATTCTACATGAAACAATCCCAAAAAGAGCGGCGGCTCTAAAAACAACCGAAACGAAAATCAAAAACCTGGAGAATTTTGTAGAAACGGTCGGCAATGAGTTTTTGAAGGAAGAGGCAAGACAACGTGACCTAATATACTTAATCTTGAAGAATAACATAGATCTGGCAAGAAAGGTAGTGACAGTTACCAAAACCATGAAAAGACAAAGTATCATAGATTCTTGCAAATACCATCACATACCAATGGCGGTTATAACTCCCCAAATACTTGAGGAAGATTTGAAACACCTGCACTCCGAGCTCGAAAATAGGGAACACGAACTCGCAATTCAAACGCAGGAAATTTCTATGCTCCCAATTTGTGACTGCAGTTTCACAGACAACAAACTAGTGATTCATATAAAAGTTCCTACAAACGAGAAGGACTGTCAATGGCAACTATTTGAATTACAGACGTACCCTTTTTGATGGCAGGGTCAGACATGTATCATCATACAACAACACATCATACAACACACTCTATATGGCGGTAGCTCGAGGTAATGATTACCATAAGAGCAAAACCACAAGACAGATAACAGGTATACGGGTCTTCATCTATGTAATCCGTATGAAAATAAGCTATGCTACCTGCCAAGGTTTTCAGGCGACACAGCCCAGGGCCCTTCGTGTGCCACAAAACTATTTCAAGGCACTACAGTGGAAGACCTGACTAGCCACTGCCCTATGAGGTGTCACAAATCAACTCTCCTGCTTATCACGAAAATCGGTGATGACTTATTTATTATAACACCAGGGGGATATAAAAGTAGATTGCCCAAAGAAGTCCACAGTGTTAGAGAAAAACAGTACAGCGCAACCAGGAGCAATCAAAGTCCTTATGCCATGCCAGTGTAACCTGAAAATAAATAATAAAATAATAATACCAAAGAGATTCCCCTGCAAAGAAGTAGATACGCATCTATACATTACTCACGTGGTCCAGTTGATAGGGATGGAAACAAAAATTTGGTTTTCACCGACTCTATTTAAAGCAAATGGTCCAATATTTCCACATTAACAATTGATTCTGAAAACCAGAGCAGCAGTACCTTTTTAAAATCCAAAAATCTGGATTGACTTACCTCAGATAAACGTGGACTACCAATCGACACTCACACAAAATGGAAGCCAACAATTAGATCAAAAAATATTAAAATATAATATTTATATTTCAAGAACAAATAAGATAAGAGTTATCAGGTAAAAACTTAATAATGATATGATAATATGCATTGATAGCAAAATATATTGAAAAATCTATAAGTGAGAATCCAAAAATACAAAGCAAAAATTATTCAAAATAAAGAGGACTTGCCCGCCAGACTTCTGTTTAGGAAAGAGCTCTTTTTAGAAACCAGAGCCCACAGGAAAACGATCCTGTTTTTTTTATACTTAACTGCATTTTAACCAGTTCAACCAATCAGACGAGTACACCCAAATGATCATATTCACTTCACAATGAAATCACAATGAAAACCCACCGGAAATAAAAGAGAATAGATAAAAATCCAATAGAATTATTTTAATTGTTTACAAACTATAAGAATTTAAATTAGGTTTATGTCAAAAATAAAAAACTGTTAATTAATTAGGTCATTAAGCCAAAAAATGATTATTTCAGCATCAGAGATTAGAGAAAGACAAAAATATATCCATTTGCTAAAAGTGACATAAATCTAATTTCTTTGAATGAAAATACAAATGACTGTCAAATAATTAAAATCATACTTTGAAAAATAAATCCATCAGGTACTTGATGGCAGTACTGGTAAATGAATAAAAGATATTTGCAATTTACGCAGATGATGGATAGATGGCAGCACTTGTATTATTTTGAACTTTGTGGATTCGATTTCAGATTATTTTGCTGATTCTGAAATGGAAAAAAATTGACTTTATAATGAAAATAAGAAGAGATGGAAGATGTTACGTAAATGATAAATTTATCGTAACACGGACCAAAGAAGGAAACCAATGACTGCAGCTGTATGGGTCATAGACTTTGTTTAGTTATAAATTATTGTGTTTTGTAGTAGCCTGAATAATAATGCACCCAGCTCAAAGTAATTTATGTTAAACTTGATATTTATTTTTTTTCCCTCTCTTCAATCTGCTCTATTATTGTTTAGTGATTAGGATGTTTTTTAGTCATTAGAATAATTTGTATAATAGGTTGTATGTTTTTAAATGTAATGGATGTAATGTTAGGCATTGGAGACCAATGCTTCTCGAAGGGGGGAGGGGCATATATCAACACCGAGCCTGCTTGGGAAAATAACACACTGTACATGATTTCAATAATGAGTTTCTTACGAATCGACAAAACACAGGTCATAATTAACCTGGTTAATTGTGATGAGACCAGCAATAAATGGATATAAATTGCGCCGCGAGCCAAGCAAAGACTTGAACAAGTGCTAGTACCTCTCGTTGGGAAAACCCCTGTGGATTCACGCCTCGCCAGTGCAAGTACCTCTCGTTGGGAAAGCCCCTCTGAATATCTTCAGCCTTATCGTTGTCCAGCGACTGTACCTTTCGTTGGAGAAGCATAAGGGTGACGATAACTAACCGACAATCCCCCAAGCAGCGTTGACTTGTGGCTACACTTTCATATAACTTGAGGAAGTTTCTCTCCATCAACTCTTAAAGCTACAAACCTCCAATGTCACCCCCGTAGAACGGGCAGTTGTGACAATATGTAAAAAAACTACAAAACTCCAGGGCAAAACTAGAACCTCACTGTCTGGATAAGGATTTTTGACGTACCTATCAGTTTGTTTTTGGTTCCAGAAGCTTAATTTGTTACAGTAGTGTGTGATATTGTAAATATATTCATTAGTCTAAAGCAGCTATTTATACTAAGTACAAAACCACAAAGTTCCATAAAACTCAAAAGAAAATTGTAACTGTTTGAGATACCTTTAGGGCATAGAAGATACAAATAAAATGCTCAAGAGCTTTTAAAGTTATTAGGTTAAGTGGGTGCGTGACGGTAAACTTTTACGATAGAAGCAACGTTGTCGTAACTACTTTTTGGAACATTCTGGTGAATCGTTTACTCTTTTAGGCTCTTTTACAATAATACTGGGGATTGTTTTCAGCTCGCAACGTTTATTTTTAAACAGCAAGAGATTGAACGTTTCAGTAAATGTGTCAATCCCTGATGTGACGCTTTATGTCTAGCATTAAAATATTTATATTTCAACTCCGTAGCACGCTAAAATCTAAAAATTAAAACGTTCTGCCTAGTTCCATGTTTGTTGGGGATGCATGTTTCATTTTAATGCGTTTTTTTTTGCTGAGCTCTTTTAATATTCATGCAGCAACGAGATGGCCTCCCTGGGCCCTTTCCAGGGGCTATTTTTTCGTGCGAATTGTTTCGTTGTCCTTTTTTCTATGACCTATGCTACATTTTATGTTGTTGCTTCCACTGCAGCTTATCAAATTTTCTTTGTCATCTGCTCCAGAACCAAGAGTAATTTACAACAGCAGAATTATATTTTTAATGTGCGCCCGCTAGCTGCTTTCGCGAAGCTTTTTCTGTCCTATGGTAATTAAAAAATATGTTTTGGAAATGGCAGCAAAAAGTTGTAAAGATTCAAATCGGTGGCAGAGACCAAGCCCTCTTTTACTTGAAGGCTATAATTAAAACATAAACTTTGAAAAATAATAAATTGCCTAACCTTAAAATTCAAAAGTTCTTCCCGACCATTTTCTTTTTTCTCTAGTATTATTTCGGAATATTTAAGCGCTTCATTTGTCAAGAAAGTTTAAAGCCCAGAGAGAACTGCCTCCGAAATTTACGCTCGTCCACACCCCCTGCTCTCTCTTATATTTTTCGGAAACAAAAAGAACAGGAAGAATACGGCCGTAAGATATGGTCCAAAGTTCTTAGAGGGGTCCTACAATAGTCGACCGACAGATTTATATGGAATTTCTATTAGGAATTTTTGGCATATAATGGGTATAAATTGGATATGGCAAGGTGAATTTACGATGTCTTTTCTATGAAGAAGTTTTAGTGATTTAATTTCTACTTGGGTGAACTTAAACATTCCGAAAATAGTCTACTAATATATTAAATCCTTATTAGAGAAAAATTTAATTAAACTCTATTGAATATTAACTAAGACAGCCAATTACTTACGTAGACGTGGCCCTATTAATATAACCCAGTTGCTATACCGAATCCAAAATATTTATTTACGAATATCGAGGGAATCGGTGGGGCGACTAACCCATTTCACACAACAGTCGAGCCTCAAAGGCCGCAACAAGGAAACCTTTAATTAAATTATTAATATAATTGCGGAAATCCCGGTGTAAGTCTCGATGTGACGACGGTACACCTTTTGCCTAATTTCGTTTAATCCCAGTCCGAAATTTAATAAGACCCCCGGCTTTCCAGCGTTACGACCATACCATAGAACGGAATGCCATTCTTAAGACAACGGCCCTCCGGGACGGAGGATGTTGTCCTGGAAAGTTTCCAGTGTTTGTTCTCTAATTGGAACTATTTAGCACGATAGTATATGATGTCATTTGAATTCTGTCCGGGTGTAATGATTATATCCGCTGTGTCCAAATATTTGTTTACCAAATAGGAATTGTATTTATTTCGTCAGTGGAAATGTTGCAATTACAGCGACTGTTTTCACATCTCTGTAATTTTGAAGCGAAACGAGTTTTGATATTGCTGGCTTTGTTTTTTGATGCAATTTCCGCTGTTTGATTGCCTTTATCAAGGTTCAGCATCTGTCCCCGAAAGGTGTACCTATATCTGCTGACTTTTCCGGAAAGAGGTTTTCTAAACTGACTCTTCTTTCTTCTTCGGCGTGATTTGTCATCACTTTTGTTTTCTCTCTATTCATCTACAGTCAAAAGTGATTAGTTGTCAACTGGATATGATTTTTTTGTTGTCAACTGCTGATGATTTCCATGAACTTCTTGTTTATTTTTAAAACAACTAGATCTATTTTTGTTTGCTTGCAGGTAGTACTGCTGATGGCGAAACCGGAAGCGCTCTGCTTTGCTGAGTTTTCAAAAAATTGAATTGTGTATGGACAACAAATTGTTCCATTCCTCACTAATTTGAACACATGCAAGCAGCCTCCTTTCCTTAGAATATTTCTACAGTATGATTTTGCTGAAAGGTACAAGAAGTTATCATTAAAAAGGTTTACCGACATTGATGTCACACTGACCTTCGCTAGGTTAAGACTATCGAAGAATGTTCCCCTATAGCTGAAACATGAAATTGAAACCAACAACCAATAAGAGAAGTCTGTTAAAATTATTCTAGGATTGATTTTTTGTAACGAAGTTACTAAATTTTCCGTGCATCCCGGCACTCAATTAGCGCGAGTTCAACCAACCGGTTTTTATGAGACTCACCCCGGGGTGAAAGTAGATTCTGAGAGGGGTTGCAACCCGCTGCAGTTCCCCATGACCGCGCGACCTCGTGTCGCCCGCGCTGGTTAAGTACGACGCGCGATCGTCACCGTACCCACACTGCTTGCGCGCGACCTTCAAAGCAGGGACCAGGGTTTTCGGCTATAAATATAGCTGCGCTGCAAGAGAACGGGCATTCTGTTTCAGATTCCGTTTCCGACACCAGCTCCGACGAGACCAGCCACCAGCCAAGGTACGCCGACATCACCCGCTCCGTTCTCTGCCACCTTCAGCCCGCCGCAACGCCGTCAACAATGGTACAGGGTAAAGTAGAGTAAGAGGGCAGGTATTTTCTTCTAAGGGGTATAAGTATCATAGATTGTATAGGGTGCTGCCGGACCGATTACGGGGCTCTCTATCCTTTCCATGACGATCAAGTGGGTATCTGCTGGACCGATTACGGGGGTGCAGTCTTGCTTCTATCCCTATATTTCTGACACTTCTTCCATTGGAATATTTATTGGTTACATGGATTGCACGAGGTTGCTGCCGGACCGATTACGGGGCGCTCTCATCTTTCCATGACGAGCCAAGAGAGCGTCTGCCAGATCGATTACGGAGTATCTCTCTTGATTCCATTCCAATACTTATGTCATGTTCTGGACTGCGGATTGAATAGCGTTGAGGCTATATTCTCTCCGTAGAGGATTAGTGGGGACGTCTCCGACCGAACTGATACCGAGTGATGCACCCCTCTAATTCTGTCCTTCTCTTTTCTTCGAACCTGCACTCTACTCAGTTGCATAGTTCGCGCATGCGCCTGAAATACGAGCTGGAGGTGGTAGGAGTACGGCAGCCTAGCAACACTAATCACTTGGAGCTATTTACCGATACCGTTATTTTACCGCGATTCTCGGCCACGCGCCACGTACATAGTATTTACACGTTATTCTCGCCGACTTTGTTCAATCTCCCCGCTCTTCGTCTCTCATTTAATTGCATTTTTCACTGTTCCGTTTATCTTATGTTATTGGGCAAATGAAAACTTTAATTTGTTAGTCGGATTGTGTGTTTCATTTTGGGAATGTGCATATTGAACTCTGGTTTTCCGTCTCCACTGTAACAAGCTACCTGGAGCACGTGGGCCCTTAACCACTATAATCCTAAGGGTGGCGCCCGAGTTTCCCGAAAACCCCTTAACCGTCCGGAAAACCAAAGTAGCGCTACTAATTTGGTGCCCGGGCAGGGACTATTTTGGCCGTTTTTCGCATGTCAACGATGTCAGATTATGACCGAGGTGATTACTTGACATCAGTTCCCGTTTCCACTGAGAGGACGTTTGTTTTGGCGACGCCCGTATGTCTGACTGTTACCGTACCTTTTTTTATGTAAATGCCAGACCGCATAACGCCGGAACGAATCAACCGCTTCTATTGGACCGTTCGGCGCATGCCTTTTCATCCGCCCTATAAGTTGGAGGTCTTAATCAATGCAGTTCGTCCGTGGAAGATGTTCCTGTTGTATTTCGCACCGCATTGGACCGAGGGTCTCTATTTTTGGGAAGTATTGGTAAGCGAAGGCGCGTACCAAAATTTGAGCTACCGCTCATTTTCTTGTAATCCGAGGTCGCTGATTTAATTTTTCCATCTTAAAACTATCCCCATTGGTGTAATTTCACATGAACCGGCGTCTCCGTTACCATTTTCATGGCAATTTTCACGGCACATGCGTCAATTGTGCCCACCATCTTTCCGACTAAATCAAGGTTACCGAATCTCATTCTAGAATAGTAGTATCTTGTACCAGTTGCCAGATTTCCACATTTCGAAATATTTCTGAAGATTTGCCGTATTTACCGAATAGTAAACCATGAGAGAAGAGTGTGCGCACTACCCCTCATCTTCCCACCATCTTTTGGTGGTATATGTCTCCCCACTGCCTCGGAAGAATATAAATTAAGATCATCACGCGATTCAAGAGGAGATCCGACCAAACCTTCAAAGGAGCAACAACTAGTAAACCGTTCTAAGAGAACCTAGTAACCAGAAAGGTGTTCTCCAATTCCGAGGTCAGCCCAGCACCGTAAACTAATAGCCTCGAATATACATCCACATTTTCCGAAAAATGTAAACTCGATTCGTCTCCCAGATTCTCGACCGCATGTATGCATTTACATGGAAGAGGCATTGTTCTTAGCTTTAATCGATACTGGAGCCACCAACTCGTACATAGGCGACCTCGCTGCAGATATCTGCCGTCTCAGTGATTATTCCGAAGTACAAGCTGAGGTCCGAAGTATGAAAGTGGCCAATGAAGGTGTTATCGACATTTCTGAAGCTTATCGGATACCGTTATAGCTCGGAAAATATTTATAGGTAGGTATGAATATTTTTACCGAAGAAGAGGGGGTGTGCAACGAAGCTACGTAAATGTCCGGGTATTTTAATGATGGAAAATCATTAATTTAAATAATAGATATTTTGCGCGTGACCTTGCTCGAAATGTACAATCCAATAGAGCCGAATGCCGGATCGTGCATTCGCATTCGGCCAGCATGGCAGTCTTTCGAACTTTCCCACCGCCGTTCCCACCTTCGACGGACGACGACCGGTAATAAAAGGAGGCGTGCGGCCACAATTAGGACACCCTTCTTCTTCTGCTCAAAGGTACCAGCTGCCCAGACCAGCAGCACCTAGACCACCGACCACCGAGGTAAGCCGCTGCGCTGGCTTGGATTTTGCTCCGCCGTCGTCAGCGCCGTCGCGACGCCTTAGTAAATCGTACGATCTGGGTGAGTGAGACTACTTATACCGGGTGGGGCACGAAAAACTTTCCACCCAGGTTTTCTCAGGTGTTAGGTGTTTAATCAAAAATCGCTCAGACACGTCAATTTTTATTTTCTGGGGGACACATTTTATTGGTATTTTCACCTCTTACATGTGAACCCCTAAGTGGGCGTAACAGGTACCCCCAAAATTTCAAATGGAAAGAGGGGTCGAGTGATATGTCATTTGGTAGCTATTTTCATTGAAATTATATCCCCGAAGTTTTAAGTTGCTACTATTAACCCTGCCGAAATGGCGGCATGTCAAAGTTAGGATAAATGCTTTTTTTCGATTATACAACTCACTGTACATTATTTCCATATGACACGAGAGGCTTAAAAAGTGATAAGCCTTTTGGGATTATCGCGCTTGGTGGCATTTATGGCAAATTCTATTATAGAATTTTTTTAAAATTTCAATTTATTAAAGTTTAGTTCGTTGTATAACCTTTTGAATACTACTCGATGTTTCAGAATTTCCTAATACTTTTACCTGACAGTCAACGCGTTACCAGCAACACCACTCCTCCTTCGGAGTCGTGGTGTTGCTGTGTAACGCGTTTCGTGACAGGTAAAAGTATTATCCGGTAATCCTGAAACCTCTTGTGGTATTACATTCGATAATCTAAGCTGTATAGTTTTTACCTGTCACACCTATACGTAGGTAACAGGTAAAAAACACACAGCATTTTTCCATTGATTTTTCCTAACTTTGACAAGCCGCCATTTCGACAGGGTAAATAGTAGCAACTTGAAACTTCGGGAATATAATCATAATGAAAATAGCTATCAAATGACGTATCACTCGACCCCCCTTTTCATTTGAAATTTTGTGGGTACCTGTCACCCCCACTTAGGGGTTCACAGGTAGGGGGTGAAAATACCAATAAAATGTGTCCCCCAAAAAACAAAAGTTGACGTATCTGAGAGATTTTTGATTAAACACCTTACACCTGAGAAAACCTGGGTGGAAAGTTTTTCGTGCCCCACCCGGTATAGTGCTGTAAACGGACTGAATGGGATTACGTGCTGGACCTTTTACAGGGTGGCCCTATTTTTTTTTTGTGTAAGACAATGAGGGTTACGTGCTGGACCGCTTACATGGTGGCACTAGTTATCCTTATATCAATGTATATTCAGTATTCTTCACTTCACACAGTTCGTTTCTTTCGTGCATGATGCTTTTGCTATACAGGGGGATACACGGATTGAATAGGATTACGTGCTGAACCGTTTACAGGGTGGCCCTATTTTTTCTGTGATGGACTGAGGGAATTGTAACCAGCACGTACCGTTTACAGGCTGGCTCTCTCCGTCCTTATGCCTTTATATACTAAGATACATTATGCACCCCGCACAGATCCCTTTTTTTATAGTAGGGATTGGAAATGCGTTATGCACACCCAGGGCATTGGTGTTCGGGTGCCCCTGGGTAGGTGGGACTCGCACCCACTAAAACCCTTCCCCTACTGCTCTGCCGCCCTCCCTGGAACCGCTCTCGCATTACTTCGGGGAGGGAGGTTGTGTAATTTGCACCTGATCGCAGCTCTAAAAGGCCTCCTGTATACTGCTTTCATCCTCTCCTTTAATCTTTAGGATGGATTCTACCACGATTCGGACTTGCTCTCAATTCGCTTGGCTCCTTAGCATTTCTCTTATGGTGTTCTCTGGAGTGAGAATTGTTCCGATGGAGTTGAAACACTTTTCTTTTTGCTCCATCCACCGCCTGCATGAAAAGAAGGTATGCTCCACGGTATCACGCAATCTACAGTAAGAGCACTCATTGTCGGGTGTTTTACCTATTTCGGGGGTATAATATCTGTAGCACTTATGACCAGGCAGAAACTGGGTCACAAGTAGTTTGTTTCACCGTGCTCCCTGTCAATCCATGTCTCTATGTCCGGGTTCAACCTGGCTGTCCACCTGCCTCTTTTGCTAGCTTCCCACCTATCCTGCCATTTAGTCCTCGTGATGTCTCGTGCCTCTTTGCGAGTGTTTGTTATCTCCTGCGGGTTCGCCTTTGAGGCCTATACCGCCTCCTCCATCAGGAGGTCTATAGGAGGCAATTCCGCGATCACCAGCAAAGCGTCTGTTAAAACAGTATGATAGCTGCTGGTGATTCGAATTGCGGCTGTCTCTGTACCCTCTCATAGATGGTCCGATTATTATCCGTCGACATTGCGGATCTCCACACTGTATAGATCTCCCCACTGAGCACAGCAATCTTTTCTTGCTTGCCCTTGGGCCACCAATGTTGGGCATCAGCCTCCCTAGGGCCATCATCGCGCTGGCTCGTGTCGCGGTTTTCTGTAGGGGAGTCCGGAACTTCATTTTGGAGTCCATCCATACCCCTAGATATTTTATCTCCGTGCTGGGGACAATCTCCATATCCAGGATTTGAAAGGTGGTGTGAGGTACCTGGCGCTTTGAGGACCTGCAGAGCTTCTTACCCCCGCGTTACCGTCCCGTATAGGCTTTCGCGTTTACCTCCGCATGACCTAAAAGGCACGCTTTGTTGTTGGTTACATTTTTGTCTTTCATTGTGGGGATGTGCATATTGACCTCTGGTTTTCCATCTCCACTGTTCAAAACTACCTGGAGCACGTGGGCCCTTAACCACTATAATCCTAAGGGTGGCGCCTGAGTTTTCCGAAAACCCCTTAACCGTCCGGAAAACCAAAGTAGCGCTACAGTTATTTATAGTTAAGGTGCTTTCTTTTCAGAGCTTCGAAACCCCAGGCTTCGACGCCCTGGGGCGCATCAGCGCACGCTCTGAAAAGAACGGTAATTGACGATCAAAATCTGTGTTCAAAAATCTAACATCAAATTACAAAGCATGTCATTGTCCTGGTCCTGTGTAAAATTAAAATTATTCAAATCAAATAGAAAATAATTCTTTGAAAATGCTTTATTTCCATAATGTTGATAACGGAAGTAAGTACCTAACTACCTAAGAAATATAGGGACACATAATTATCTGACACTAGTGACAGTTCGGACACTGAGCTTCGACGCCTCACTGAGGCGGGATAGACGACCCCGGGGCTTAAAAGAACGGTTGTTTACATGTCAAAATCGTGATCCAAGGCGCCCTGGGGCACCCAAGCCCTTGAAAAGGAAGCAGCGTTAGTATAATCTAAGATAACCTTAAACGAGACTGCTGCGAGTTCAAGTAATACGTAAAGTATTAGTTTGCTCTTGTGTACATCGCAACTAGTAGCATTATGATTGCGAGAAGAGAACCTTTTTTGCATGTTATTTTAAGATGAATTCATATACGTCATGAGTCCGTAGGACGAGGGAAATTTTTAAAGAAAACACGCATGGGTGAATAATTATCTGGTCCATTTTAAAGCTCGAGTGGTATTTAGAATATTATTCCAAAAACGATAGTTCCAAAACCTCAATATCCAGCAACTCCTGTGTGCTACGGCCTTCTCAAAATCCACAAGATATAGATGCTTCACTGACACATCGTTTGCTTGATTTCTAAATTCATTCTCAATCTCCTTAATATGCTAACAGACTTCAGACCTAGTCTACAGTTGAATGATCAAACTACAATGATGTAGTTTTTGCTCAATTTCAGTGTTATAATATCGCCCGTTTCGTCATGATTTTTGCGTTATCGTTTTTAAAGTTGTTTCGGGCGAACGAATAGACTCTTAAGACTTCAAACCTTTTTTATTCTAGCGCTTATTGCACCCGTAAAATATAAATGCTCAATAAAGCCTCCTTCCGGAATTTAATTTGAATAATAAAACTGCCTAAGTGCATAATAAAGCACGGGTCCGATAAATTTGCTCCCGGTGAAATACAACGGCCGTCTCGTTTGCCTGAAAACGAATTTCCGCGAATATATTACCGAATTTTAATGCTTCCGAGACGCGGTTTGTTAATGCTAAACTTCGAAGAGATAAGGACTTATAACGCTTTAAACATCTTGATACCCGAGTTATTTTATTTATACCATTAACTGCTTTGATTAAGTTTGTGAGTGTGTTTTATTTGAAATACTTTCAACTACCTAACCCAAATTATCCAGTCGTGTATCACCGAAACCAGGAGTTATCCTTGTAAACGATCTATTTACATTCTTGCCATGTAGCACGCGGATAATCAAAAGAGCTTGAAAGGTCGCGTACATGAACTAAATCGGTTCCGAAGTTTTCGGTAAGAGCGGTAACAAATTATGCGAAGAAGTTAGGGCCCTTTTAGCCCTGTCTCATATATGGAAAACTTCATCCTTGGATTTTTGGAACGATAAATTTGTGGAAGTTTCAGAAACAGCCGTATCTGCATACTTAACTACCTTCAGGAATAAGGTAATTTTTGTCCATTAATGCTGTACAAACTGTTACATGCCCATGTTAAAAACCTCCCGAAATATACGTTTTAACGAGGCGCGTTACCGTTAACGGAACAATTGTGAAATACGGACGCTAGCGTGCTAGTTTAAAACATAATTTACGATTCAGACGCTGTATTTTAATACGCTTTATCGTTTCTATATCGCCTTCCGTAAAAATTAACTACTGCGTCCGTCTTTTGATTAATTTAGCGTTATAGGTATTTGCTAAAACATACCTACTGAAATAATTTCATCTGTTTCAACAAACTTCCAACCTTATCTCTATTCTTGGTTTGGTAATATAAGCTAAAATATTACCAGTAAAATATGGCTTGACGTACCGCTGGAATACAAAACGAAATTAGGCCAAAATATGTTTCAAAGTTTTCGAGTAACACGGTCGCAAATTACGGCAAGAAGTTTAACATCTTAAACGGATTTCGAATAGAAACTCCGCTACCCTATCGGTAACCTATTAATTTAAAAGTTTCCTTACTAAACCGGAGTTTCGAGTTCTGCATGTTAAATTTTATACATTATATTAGACTCCAAGGGGTTCAGATATTCCCTGCAGATTGTTTCGTTACACGTTATAAATATTTTCTTTAGAATACTCTCATATACACGCTATTGACCTGAGCTTGCTGCCAATAGGTCTGGATTTAGCTTTCAAAGCATGGGCTTTTAGTCCGATTTTCATTTAGTACTAATACTCCGCTTTTCAAGCTCGAATAGATTCGGGACCGCGTCTCGTATTGGATTGGACGGATATTCCACATGTGAATAGACCTATTTATTTTGATAAATGAAAATTGATATTAGGAATTTACATGATGATACACTGAAAATAAGTGTCGGTTTTAATGAAGCTCTCAGACAAGGAAGGTGATATCAAGAGTTCACATTGTATCCCGCAATGCGCCGATAATGCAATTTTGAGTCGGTACTCAAGCTAAATCGCATAGAAAGCTTTTAGTAGATATAAATGGCCGGTTCTGCAACCTCCGTCCTCCGGAGGAGCTTATAGCATGCCTGCATGCGCCATCTATAGGTTCAGTTGCCTATAATACCCCCGGGGGCTATTGTACACTCACTACCTGCCGTATGAGGCGCCATCTAGGTCCGGGTTAAAATTTTACCAAAAATTTGTTGTTTCATTGATCTTCATCGTCAATTGCATTAAATAAGGCATGCCTAGCTAACGGGGGCACCTGAGCCCAGGAACTTTTTCGATACCGTGGGAAAATCTCTAGATCGGCGGCGTATTTGACCTGAAATTTCGGGGTTTTGATCCGGGCCAACCGTGGGAACTTTTTGCGATAGCGAGGGAACTTTTTCGCTAGCGTGGGAAAATCTTTAGATCGGCGGCGTCTTTGACCTGAAATTTCGGGGTTTTGACCCGGGCCAACCGTGGGAACTTTTGCGATAGCGTGGGAACTTTTTCGATAGCGTGGGAACTTTTTCGATACCGTGGGAAAATCTCTAGATCGGTGGCGTCTTGAATAAAATTTTACCGAAAAAATTGTGTTTCATTACTCGCTTCATTTCTACCAAACTTACCAAGTTAGATTAGGCTAGGCTAGGCTAGTTCAATATTTTGGAATTAGATTAGGCTTGGCTACCCGGGTTAACCTCAAATTTTGGGGGTTTTCCCGGAATTTGACCGCAACCATCTCCAAAACGCCTCGGACACCTACAGCAGGTACCGATAATTACAAAAGACCCCGATTCGGGCACCTACAGCAGGGGACGATAATTACAAAAGCCCCCGATTCCTATTCTAAGTGCAAGTACCTGAACCTAGATGTCACACCTACGGCAGGTACCGATACTAGATGGCGTATCGGGTACCAATTCCTATTCTAAGTGCATGTCCCCGAACCTAGATGTCGTACCAAGCGCGCGCCGGCGTGCTGGAAGCTCCACCGGTGGACGGTGGGCGCAGAACGAACAAACCGGGGGGCTATTGTACACTCACTACCTGCCGTATGAGGCGCCATCTAGGTCCGGGTAAAGCCTTAAAATAATCACTCAGTCAAATTCCGAGAAAACCCCCAAAAAATTGAGGGTTAGTCCAGGTCAACCCCCGAAATTTCAAGGCGCCGCCGATTTTCCCACGGTATCGAAAAAAAGTTCCCAGGCTCAGGTGATGAAGTTCAATGAAACAACAATTTTTCGGTAAAATTTTATTCATTATTAAGCCTTAAAATAATCACATTTGTTTCCTATAATAAGGTAGAACATTCTAGACAATAAAATACCAAAAACTACAGCTATGGTTATTATACAAGTAAAGATTAAGTAAGTAGATGCGTCAGGTCTCGAATCTGTTGAAGTGGAGTTTCTAGTTTCGTTTCTACAGTGGTTTTTGGAGATGGTTTCTTGCTGCGGACCAATTCCGATAGTTGTCCATTCCCTGCTTTCCAAAATGCTGTTGTTCAAGAATTCCACTCGCAAGTTATACTGGTAGAATCTATTCCGCGATTCTGGAAGTACTGTCTGGAAAGTACGTGTACGATCGTTGTCTATGAGGCGGTAGTAGAGCGGAATCCATAAGTCGTTGACATAGCTATCAGTTTTCAGCTGAGCCTTGATATTTCGGACTTCTGATGGTGGATGTATGTAGAGGATATTTTGAACGACTGCTGCGAGGGCGATGAAGTTAGAACTAAGCCAAACCATTGCCTCAACGTTAATGACTGAGTCCACTATTTGGTCAGGGCTTTTATACAGAAATAACAGGTATTTTGCGATGAGGGAGGTCCATCTACTTGCGTCCTCCAATCAGGTCTATTATAATGCATGAAACAAGGAAGTCTTGTCTGCAACCCGAAATCTTTTCTACATTCGAGTGGTAATTTCCCCCAAATATTCAAAAGTGTGGTACTATCGACATACTGCAGAAAGAACCCAATTGGCAAATCCTTCAACTCATCAGCACTACAATCTTCTATATTTTTTTCGCCAGATAAGAGTTTCAACAATTGATCACACATCTTCGAAAACTTGAACTAGACTGAAGCTCGCAGTTGTCGAATATACGGATGTTTAGTTTCCCTTTCCTTTTTGCTTTTTAGTGTCCGCTGGTACTGCAGTCTGCTTCACCTTTTCATTAATCATTTCAATTACCTGACCTTTTGTAACTAAATCGGTATCGTTTATAGCTTTTCCAGCTCTAACTATTCTCTTATCGCCGATGCTTATATAAGTTTTGGTTATATTAAATAGCTTATGTTGTTCTTCCAAGGCAGATATTCGTACAGCCAATTTTGTTTTAATATCATTTTCAATAGACTGATTTTTACTCAGTAAACTTTCAATTTTCTTCTGACTGTCCATCATTTGGGACTCCAGCTGCTTATATCTATTCTCTTCTTGAGGGGGTACTGCAGTTTTCACTCGGTTTTCCAGATCTTTTCTGAACGTTTCTGAGATTTCTTGAAGTTTTTTATCCGTATAGGATTTTGTAACATAATCTTGTATACCTCCAGGACTTTTTACCTTACTCAGTTTGGTTACTAAATTTTTGTAGTCGTTAAGACGTTGCGTACGCCCAAACTTATCGACTGACATGATGATACTGAGGAAATAATCAAGTGTTTTAATTTCTTATCTTACTAGAAAGACTTTGTGGCGCAATTGGTAGCCAACAATAGTCTGGTAGGACGCATGATGAAAATGTTTTCTTCTTTTTTCTCTCTCTCTCTCTCTCTCTCTGTCATTCTCATCAGATAATGAAATAGCGATTTGTTTGTTTGATTTTTTATTATTATTAAAAATTACATAATACATACATTAACTGCTATAAGCTATACAACACTTTCCAAATTGCATATTCTGATGAAATCTGCTTTTATTTTTTCTGGGTTCAGGTGTACAAACTCTAACATGAAATAACATAGTTCACAAATATTTAAGTTACAATATTCTTTCAGCACATTTAGACAATTATTTTCATTAACAGTATTTACATTGTTATAGTTCAACAGATCGTCATAAAAGGTTCTAAAATCTAGTTCTGCGAGTAAACGCAGCCTGTAATCTATTATATCTTGGATTTTCAAAATTGATTGGATATCATCTACACAAAAGCATAAATTAACTTCTCTGCTTGTTAACTTAATTATTCTTTCTCCCAAAAACATAGCTGAGGAAACAGTAAAGTTTTCTGATAGAGAATAAACTATTATCACTTCACTAACATCGTCATCATCATCATCATTATCCATCTCCATTGTGGAATTGACGATTTCCAGAAATTCGTTCCATTCCACACCGCTAAACGATACAGTCACTTGTTCTTCAGGTAGGTTCAAAATCGTACTACTCACTTTTATACTGGGTATCAATCCTTGAGCGATACTTATTCCGGCAATGATTTTGAAGTTATTGGTTGAATAGCAGGTCTCACCCAAAAATCTCGATTCTTTCTTGATTTCTTGGTCAATTTTCGTCACCATACTGTTGAAATAGGTCCAACACGGAAAAGAACAGGACGAATTATATCCAGTTGTTTCCATTGAACTATAACTTGCCATGCTTCTTCACCAGTAGACTGAAGTAGGTTTTGTGAAATTTGCTTTATATAGGAAGCTCCCACCACTATTTTAATGGTTTAAACTTGTTTATGTTCACCTCCAGAAATAGGAGTTTAGATAAAGCCCACCCACTGTCTTTCTCTTGGAATTCAGAAGATTTTGATACTAAAAGTTGTTCAAATTCATCGAATAACTTGCCCAAATCGGTGTTGGGCGAAATAGCGGCAAAACGAGAATTGAAGGATTTTATTTCCTGATTTTCTCTTAAAACGTAAAGTCCATATAATTCTAGGTTGATTTTTAGATTGGAGTATCTAGAAAAACCTTTTTTTATCAAATCCATTATTTTAGGTTTTAATTCTTCCAGATAGGGTCCAACACTGGTTTGATGAACATTTGTAAATAGCCTATAGGAAATAATTCGGTTTTTAAACGCTGTTTTAATGATCTGAACATTGGGTTCCAGGTCCGTACAACACTTATTTTTATGTCTATGACTTAGGTTATGTGAATGAGAAGAAATATTTTCCTCACAAACTTGACAATGCGAACTCATAACTGAAACTGAGTGATAAATTGTGGAAAATTAAATTTAAACTACATCCGTGGTTTTATCGATCCAGCTGTTATGTGAATTATCAAAACCCAACCATTTCACAAAAATTTTATTTCCCTTCTTTCGTAAGACTTGTTCAACGAGGAACACATCAGGCTGTTTTGTTTTTTGTAATTCTTCTTCATAAAACCCGCCACTTATAGGCTGACCTTGCAAATCCTCCAACAAATATGTCGTGGGGTTTGTTATTTGTACTTTAGCAACCTTGAAGAGTTCCGTACTCCAATTCGGTGTATATCCTTTTTGAAAAACATGTTTAAACTTGCTTATGCGGACTACGTCACCAACCTTGAACTTTTGTCTACCAGCAACTTTCATATGACCATAAACGGAATCAAGCACTGTCTTTTCATTGCGTTTATTAACTTTACTTGGCTTCATATGTATCGTACTATGTTTGCTATCATTATATGCGGTAGTAAGTGGCTGTAATAATTCCAACCATTTATGGTTTCCGTTCAACGTAAATTGCTTAAACAGTTTTTCTTTCAAGGTTCGAATTACTCGTTCTGCAATAGATGCTTTTAGAGGACTGAATGAGCTATAATGATGTATCCCATGTTTCTTCATAAGACTCGAAAATTGAGTGTTATAGTATTCCTTTCCATTATCCGAAATAAGTTTCTTAGGTATTCTTCCAGAAGTTTTCAGTATACTCTCCATGGCTTTGGTTACATCCTGTGCCGATTTAGACTTAAGAGCTCTAGTCCAGAGGTATTTAGAAAAACAATCAATAACAACCAGTATATACTTGAATCCTTTGTTTTCTCGAGCATACTGATCAAGCTGGGCTAGATCTGTAGCAAAAGTATCATCCAAACCATACTGTATAAATCTTCTACGATTGAACTTTCTACGTGCCGGTTTATGTAGTTCTTCAACCACCTGCTTTCTGGCTTTCGTGATACTTGCCATATTATGATTGTTGTGAAAAGATCCAAACTTGATCGAGGTTAGCCTGGTAATGAGTTAAGATAAAGCACCTTAAACTATTTATTAAACTCAATCACATCCAATTCCGCCAATTCTTCCAAAATACTCATGATTTCATTGATGTTATTGGTATTTCCAGCTTCTTGTGATGCATCCAATTTGACAAGTCTGTCAATTAATTCGTTGACGTCATCATAATAAACATACTGTTTTGGTTTCTTATTATATTTCAACAATAGAGCACTTCCGGACCTATGTTGAACTCTTGTAGATTGATTTCGGCCAGATGGCGAGACACTGCTACTTGACTTAAGCCTTTTAACTTCAGTTGCCGTTGAGAGCAAAGGTCTAACAATGCGTTTATATTTCGAAGATACGGATCCTTTAACTTGTTGTGATGGATCAAAGTTTCTTCGATGAGCGTTGGTCCTGTCTAATATATCCTTGAACTGCAACTGATCATCCGCCGTATGATAAATCGGGTCTTTCAGAAATAGGAGATCATATAATCCCCGTGTTCCCGTATAGGTGACATCCCCTACTTTGATATCTCCGTTTGCAAGAAAGTTGACTCTTTCTGATCCCATGGTCCACTTATCGGTTTCCATATCATGTTTCAATCCGTAAGAATGATCTATTTCGTCTGATTGCTTATAGTATCTATCTACATACTCTCGTGCTGGCATGGGAAACTGATCTAGAAATTCGTCATACACTGCTGATCTTTCGTGAATTGATTTTTGTAGATCCTCTTTCACCTCATGTAGTGGTTTATGAAAGACATCCTCGTCATCATCATCATCATCACTTTTCAAACTCTCGCTTGTTTGAGCAAGAACCTTTGTTGGTTGGAACTCTACATGTTTCGGGATACTGCGCTCAAATTTAACGTCTGCTTCGTGCTTAATTTTTTCATGTTTCACTCTGGTTTTTCTATCAACCGCTTTTTTGACAAGGTTCCTTAGAGGCTCTGTTATGGGGTTTATTAACCTATTGAGCGCCTCATCATCCTCGTTTCTTTCCAGTTTTAGAGCCAAATACTTTTTTCTTATAGATCTAGCAGCGTTCAGTATTTTCTTCTTGATATTCCTATCATTTTCGCTTGGATTCATGATGTTCAACTGAGCAGCAGCAGCAGCAGCACAAGACTGATGCAGCTTAAAGGCTGCTCTGTGTACAGCTAATATACAGCTTTCAGACTGCTCTGTATACAGCTTTTATACTGATCTGTATACAGCTATACAGCTTCCAGACTGCTCTATACACAGCTATACGGGTCAGTATACAGCTATACAGCTATACTGGTCTTTCTACGGTAATCAGCTCTACAGGTTTGGTGGCAGGTCTGTAAGAGCTCGTAAGGCGGCACTTAGATTGCTTTAGACAGGTGTGTAGACGGCAATGTCTCAACGGAGACTGATGATTGGTGTTAATCCTATGGAGTTATATAGGTGCTAAACTGGTTTCGGTATCTACCCTTCGTAATATCGTCATCCTTGACAATGACTAGGAATCCGTATCTGTCTTTCCAACACTCTGTACATATTTGCTTGAACGTATTGAAAGACATATCTGTGTTAACATGATCATCGTACACATGTTTCAGGTTCGTATCGTCCTGCTTGAAAAGCAAGAGCATGTTTGAATTATCTCTCACCAACTGTTTTGGGATTTTCGAATACGTCTGACAAAGATAGAAAGAGTCGATTGCGTTATGGCGACCCATGCAGAAGTAGTTCCTTATCTTATCCTGTTTCTCGCAGGCCACATCGTCAAAGATAAACACTGAATCTGGTTGAGCTGTTTGCGGATCTACAACGGTTTCATTATCACTGTATCCGTAAAAGTTTACACCGACAGTTCGTTTTAAAACCGCTTCTAGGAACTTATACTTATTCTGGTTCAATGATTTGGAATAAACATGGACGTTTCTGAATCTGAGACCGTTTTCATCAGTTAAAAGACTCAGCATAACATTTGTTTTTCCCGAACCACTTGGTCCACATATTATTGCTCTAATCGTGTTTGGTAAAAGGTCCCCATGTCTCTTTTCAGTCCGGGTCCTGCCCATGTCAAAGTTGTCGATCTTTATGTTGATTTTCTGTTTTTTCATCCTCATTGTATATAAACGATGCTCACTCTAGCTCGGTTTCATTCTCAATGAATACGTCACCGAGTGCAGGTCTTTTAAATAGCACCATCAACAAGCTTCCGTTTGAGCTGCATCTACCTGGAGGGTACTCCTACTGTGGTCCTGGAACTAGACTGAAGCAGCGATTAGCACGAGGTGATAAGCCGAAAAACAAGTTGGACAGTTACTGTAAAGAACACGATATCGAATACGCCAAACATCCAGATCTACAACACAGACATCGGGCTGATAGAGTGTTGGAGAATAAATCGTGGGAACGAGTCAAGGCTAAAGACGCTAGTTTCGGCGAAAAGAGTGCTGCTTGGTTTGTAACTACTGCAATGAAAGCTAAACGTAAACTCGGTATGGGTCAACCGAAAAAACAGAAACCATTCAAATCCTATGTCGTTTCTAATATTCGGAAGCAAGTGAAGCATCGTCGTGGGCTAGGAACAAAAGACTATATTAAATCAGCTCTCCAGGCAGCCCGCAAGACTATTAAAGTGGCTGGTGGACGTCAGAATATTAAAGTTCCCCGAGTTATCCCAGTGCCGAAGTTAGGCGGAATTATTCCACTCATACCTCTGTTTGCAGGGCTCAGTGCATTGGGAGCTCTCAGTGGTGGTGCCGCGGGCATTGCAAAAGCTGTAAGTGATACCCGTTCTGCCAAAGATAAACTCGCCGAGTCTAAACGACATAACCAAACGATGGAAGCCATTGCGTTGGGAAAAAAAGGAAGTGGACTATATCTCGCCAAACATAAGACCGGTTATGGACTCTACTTGAAAAAGATGTCAAAAAACTTCCAATGAAGCTACCCAAGCGGCCACTCAGTGATCAGGACATCAAACGATACGTTAAAAAACTTCAAATTTCCAATTTTAGAGGCGTGTTTATGCGAGATGGCTTACCATCGCAGCCCAAGAAAATCGAATGCGGTGTAGTCAATTTGGACATAAATACGGGACCTGGAACGCATTGGGTAGCTTATAAAAAGAATGGTGATACAGTGGTTTACTTTGACAGTTTCGGAAACCTTAATCCTCCAAGTGAACTAGTTCGTTATTTCAAAAACTGTAGAATACTTTTCAATTACGATCAGTATCAGCCATTCAACTCATACAATTGCGGCCATCTTGTACTGAGCTTCTTGTTCGATATAAATTGAACATTGCGTTGATGTTAGCTTAGTCATGTCTCAGACATTCACGTTAAAAGGTCGAACCAGTTGCTTGAGCGTTGACTTTACTCCACCCATCGAGCTCGATCCTGCCCATAGCTACTCATTAGCACTCATCTCGTTCACTACTTGGAATTCCATTCCCAACATTGAACCAGGCCGAAACAAGTTCTACTACAGCGAAAAAGGAAAGGAAAAACAATTGGAAATTCCAACTGGTTCGTACGAGGTTGCGGATATTGAAGCCTATCTACTAAACCAACTATCAAATCCAACTGGAATAGAACAGATCTCTCTCAAGCCAAACAATAATACATTAAAGTGTATGCTAAAGTGCATATACGATATCAATTTCAAACCCAAGGATAGTATTGGAAAACTTTTGGGATTCTCAGAAAAATCTCTGGAAGCGCATTCTCTACACGAATCCGATCTACCCGTAGAGATCATATCAGTGGCGACTGTTAGGATTGAGTGCAACATCGTTTCAGGCTCCTACTACACTAGTAATCCATCCCATACGATCTACGAGTTTACACCAGCCGTTGATCCTGGATACAGAATTATAGTAGATCCTCGAAACTTGATCTATCTTCCTCTCAATAGAAACAGCATCGATAATATAACAATCAATATACTCGATCAGGAAGCAAGGCCGGTTAATTTCAGAGGAGAAGAGATTATAGTGAGATTGGAGCTGAAGAAGTATGGTCCTGGTTTTTAATCGTGGCTACTTAAACAGTGGTTTCAATAACTGTAACTCAGTCTGTACTCAGGCATCGAAGCAAACGCTCACGCACAAAAGTCTGATCCGGTTGAATTCTCTAGCCTCTAAATATGGCTATCACATCAGAAAAACTGCGAATATTTCAGTCGGTCAACACCGATGAGTCCATAGCTAGAGAAGAATGGCATACCTATCATCCATTCACAAACTCTTTCAACTATAACGACGAAATCGAAATTGTTATCAATCAGCAAGACGTGTTTATGGATATCAGTCAAGCCGAAATCTATATCGAAGGAAAGTTTCACGAAGACGCTACCGCTGGGAAAACAGGAACATGTAATCTAACAATTAATGCGGGAGCATTTCTTTTCGAATCCATCACCTACGAATTAAACGGTAAGGAAATTGAGAGAATCCGAGACCCCGGACTTACTAGCACAGTGCGGAATCTCTTATGCCTCAACGATCAAGAGAGCCGGGCACTCGAACGAGCTGGCTGGAATTGGCCTACTGGTGTAGTGAAATCTTTAGTGGGAGAAAACTTCAACTTCCTGATACCCTTGAGGGCAATGCTAAATATCTTTTCCGATTACAACAAGGTTATCATGGGCAGACAAAAAATAAAACTTGTCAGAGCTAGAAATGATGATAACTGCTATAGCAATACGACGGGCGATAAAACGGCCAAAATCACTTTAGATAAAGTAGAACTGAGAGTAAGACACATTTATCCAGATGATGTTTTGAAATTGAGCTTGTTGGAAGACATTTCAAATAACAAGCCCATATTCATCCCATTCAGAAGTTGGGAGATCCACGAGCTGCCCACATTGAGAAAAACCAAGAGAGACGTATGGACTGTAAAATCCATGTCAGAGAGAGCCAGATATGTCATAGTATTTTTCCAGAAGAAGCGAAAGGATAATCCAAGATCTGATATTACTCTGTTCGATAATTTGGATATTACGGATGTTAAACTATATCTTAACTCTGAGATATATCCGTACGAGTCCCTCAACCTTAATTTCGATGCCAAACAGTTCGCAGAAGCCTACCGGATGTATACCGAATTTCAAAACACGTATTTGGGTAAAACCAATAGTGAACCATTATTGAATTTTGAAAATTTCGCAAACAGGGCATTATTTGTGATAGACTGCTCGAAACAGAACGAAGCTCTGAAAAGCAGTACCATCGATGTTAAATTGGAGTTCCAGAGCTCAGAGAATTTTTCTGATGAATCACGAGCCTGCTGCATTATCGTGCATGATCGAGTGTTTGAATACTTGCCCTTATCAGGCAATGTTCGAACCTTGATTTAATCAGTCGCTCTCCAGACACAGAAAAGGATGAAGTTTGTGGCTCTGGACGTTCAAGGCTACTTTTCCACTGATTTTCAAGTTAAAGAACTAGCCATTTACGATGGGAGATTGATCCTAAGTTGGCTGTTTAAACCCAAAATATTGTATCGTTACTTGAGTGAGGCTCAGAAAAAAGAAGTAAACTACGTGTTCCACAACCTTCATGGCATCTCCTACAATGCAGGATATTTAGACCATGGACAACTTAATCAACTGCTTCAGGACAATTTGAAAGACGTCGATACTGTTTACGTGAAAGGACAAGTCAAGAAGGACTTTCTAATCAAAGTTTTTACTGAAATGAACCTAAATCCTCCAACCATAATTAATTTGGAATTTACGGGTGGAAAAGTGCCCAAGTTTAATCCTAGTTTAACAAATTGTATACATCATAGAATTAGGTTTTGTTTATGTAGCATTAGAAATACCTATGTATTGTATAATTATATTACTAGTTTTTTACCTCAATAAAAAAGTTGTTTAGTACATGAAGTTGAGTTTTTTCTATAAATAGAGAATGGTTAGTTAAACCCGCTCAGTCGTTCTCTAGCTCACATGAACCGAACACTAGCTGAAAGAATTGAAAATTATCTGAAAAATCTCTCTGAATTGAGAAAAGATTTGGAGTTTTACGAGCGAAAAAAATCGTTGATAATTATTTTTCAAAATCTAAAAATGGATTCGAAATGGGATGATGTATTCACATCAACATCAAGATTTTCGAATGGACCATCAACAAGCAGCCGGAGCATCCGTCCGAAACCAGTTTATCAAGAATATAAAATTGAGAACATTGTGCGAGTGAAATTTAGTCAGGAAAAACGGGAGGTTGTTTTACAACCCAAGAACGGCGCTCCAATGAAATTCACCAATGATGAATTTGAGGACTTTTTGAATTTTCTGGATACGATCAACGATGGATGGTGCGATACAAATTTTTACATTGGAGAATACATTTACGTTAGCTACTGGCATGAAGAAGAAAGCAAAGGACTAACTGTGGTTGATATGCGGACCAATGAAGTGATGGCTTGGAACGAAAATCATCTTGAGATAGTTTTAGCCCACAAATTTAACCTGTACGATATGTTTATTAAAATGGAATAAAACAACTGAGTAAAAAAAAAAAACAAAACAAGGTAGTTTATTAAATTTACAAAACACAAACAAATATCATTATAATTATAAATAAGTTTAAATGAATAATACCACAACTTATAGGTGAAAAAAATCCTAACCTAAAAACCTTAAAACTACAACCCCTTGAAAGCATGCTGAGAAAGCTGTCCCTGCTGTCAGTCTTGACTCTCTGGAATTTCCGATGATTCCTTATACAACTCTATATCTCTATGACCCCAAGCGAGCGTGTATTCAGTACCGGGTATAACGTAGCGTTTGTCGTCCGCGTAAGACAAAGCTACTTTATTTTTAAGTTCGATGTACATATCATGTTTATGTGAACGGAAAGTGTTCATCTGACGATGAATGAGCGTACCTTCTACGTCAACCGCAGTCTTATAATCATCAAGGGTTAATTCTTTCTTGGTGACGTAATCAGGTACGCCTTTCGCTTTTTTAGTCAACTCTCCTTCCACATTAACACAATACGCCTTCGCCCCAGTACCTAGAAACTCCCACACGATTTTCCCTGCATATTCATCTTTCATTTTACCCAGAATAGATTGGTTTACAGGTAAATTATGTGGGTTATTCTGTGAGTAATTAGAAGTATCGAATTTGTCTAAATTTTCTCTAATATCATCATAAAAATTCTCAGTTTCTATATTTAAAATAAGGGAGTCAGTATCAGTATAGAGTAGGGACGCTTTATTCCCGTATTTAGGCTTGATATAGCTATACAGAAAATCATACATGATTGTCTTGGATATATCCAAAATGGCGAATCCCACGTAAATAGGCTTATCATATTTAACTCTCTGTTTAGCCATATGGATAGCTACTAAATTCTCACCAAAAATGGTAACGTCTTTAAAATGAGGCTTTGAGATCCACGCTTCTGCTCCCCGTTTTCTTCCAATATTTTCCCAATGGGTAATTAGCTTGATATCTACCCTTTTCTCCACGTTTTCCATAGTTTTACCAAACACGGCATTATTCATAAGTTTGAAAAAATCTTTTTCAAATTTATTGGAAGCAGCATTCCGTTTTGCTGTGTTTAGGTCAATGTAAATTTTGAGCCAAGGAGATTGATTGAAAGTGAGAACGCGATGAATTTTTTCCAATTTTATGCCATGACTTATAGCCTGCTGCAAATTTTGAAGATGAATAACGTATTTTTCTTTTCGATTGAAATTTGGAATAAGTTTTTTAATTTTAGAACCTTCTGGAGCAACGGATTCTGGGCAAAAGGGTAGCTCATTATGCGTATAATGCAGGTCTTCCGGGTATACTAAATCAACTTCGAATATGTAGCCAGTGCTTGAGTTTTTATCTAATTTCAAATAGTCTAAGTTTTGAATTTCTTCCGCGTCAAGCCATTTGAAGTTACCCGTCGGTAAAAATTGGCTCATGGCTGCACCATATAAGTTGGTAGCATCCAGGTACATTAAGTAAGAAGTAGGTTTGGAAGCATCGTAGTGAGGAACGAACTTATTATTTGCGACAGCTTTCCTTATACTACACTGACTGACCCCTCCGCGAATGCCGCGCTTCAGGAAGTGTATCATGTCAATATCTGTCAGTAATTCCAACTCCATAGCTGTTGTTTTAAGAGCAGCATCAAAAGATAGCCCTGGAGCCGTGTAATACTGACACGGATCTAGACTATAGGTTGATAGACACACGTCTCTAAAATTTTCAAAAACATCAGCCAGAATTAATACGTCGGATTTTAAATAAATATCTGAATATTCACCTAAAGTTTTACATTTAAACAAATTCCAAGCTTTCTGTGCACGCTCGTAATCTTTTCGCTTGATGGCTTCTTTTCTCAAATGATTGTAGAAGTCATCAATGGATGGAAGCTTGGTGTCGTCTAATTTCGAAAAAGAATCCACGTAAGAATACGGGAAGACACCCTTTTGTCGAATGACCTGAAATTCGTCTTCCGCGGGAAAATATTTTCTAACTTCTCGACATTGTTCTGGTTTTAAGTTTTGTGATAATTTATCTAAGCTTGATGCCATGAATCGAAAACTGTCGAGGAAGCGCAATTTCAAAAATACCTGTTTGTATTTACCTGCTTCATCGAGTGGGATTTTATCCACCAAAATATGTTTGGTAAATGAAATGTACCGCTCCTTATTTTGGGGGATAACATCCACTCTTTCGTTTTCTTGAGCCAATTCCTTGACAAAGAGATGGGAATCAAAATTGGACATACAATGAAAGAAGATAGGGATGAAATTTGGAATTTTAAAATTAAGGTTACATTGAGAGTGGGCTGCAGCTCGGAAATTCCCAGTGAGATGACAGTGATCCCTCACTCTTTCGTCTTCTGCTTTAAATGGTTTCTCGCAAAGATGGCAATTTTCCGCATTGCGAAACTCATCCTCTTGTTCTTGACTTAGAGGGTGCATGGGCACTATGTCTTTCATAAATCGATTATAGATTGATTTACAATCATTCTCTAACCAGTCTACGAAAACTTTGTGTGCATCAGGTCCTCTGAAAGTCTTGAAAATCGAATGAGAATCGTCAAAGTCACATTTAATGTAATAGGCGAAAGAATAAGGAACAGCCTTGTGAGTTTTGATAGTATAGGAATTTTCGGGGTCCAGCTCGGTTTCCTCTGCCTCGACAGGTTCAATGATTGTCTCGAAATCGGCGTAAACAACAAAAGGTACCTTCAATTTTTTATCGAAATTTGTGAATTTCAGGATATTCTCAGGAACCTCTTCACCGTATTTATTTTTCTTTAAATCTGTTGTCGGTAATTGCACTGAAACGTGACCACAGTCGTATTCTTGATGAGCTTTCAATTTTTGCTCAGTTGAGAAATACACCAAACATCCATCACACAAGTATTTAGCTTTTTCATGTTTAGATAATTGACTTGAAATCAAGCGAGACATGTTTCTTATTAAACAATAGTGACTATCACCAAAATCATTACTGATTAATAATAAATTCACATGTTTCGCTTTTCGAGACTGAGTAAAGTATAAGGGACCAACAATTTCAATAATATCTCTACCATTTTCATAGGCGTTATCTAATCCATAAACATTGATGGAGATATTATTGAGTTGCTCAAACTTACTAATGTCTTTAAGTTTAATTGGAAATTCCATACCTGTAAAGTCTAGCTCGTTCTCAAAAGACAGATAGTTCGCGACTCTATTTGCTGGTTTAGTTCGATCAACTGGATGTAGGTGAGCCAAGACTGACCACATGAAGCATTTTTGGTCACGATTTTGTATATTTAGGACAGCTTTCTTAGCTTCTATCGCTTTTGGTAGCGCGAGATACGAAGACGCTCTCAAGGGGTTGACCTTATTTATCGCTACATCTAAGTGTAGGAGTTGCTGCAGCGCCCAGCCTGTAATAAACATTGTCTAGTAAAAAGGACATACAAATAAAGTTCTACATACCACTTTCTTTTTCCTGGAATTCCGAACACTTTTTATCCAGGATGGCTGAAAACTGCTCGAACAGCTCCTTCAGATCTGCACCATCGCTTAACAGGCGGAATTTGGTGTTGAAGGACTTAACCTCTTCCAACTCTTTCGCCTGCAGGAGGAAGCCGCCGAAAAGCTCCACACCGACTTTAATATGACCAAATTTCAACACATTATCACCTATCAGCTTGATAAATTTTTCAAGAAGATGTCCTAAAAATTCCTTGACGCTGGTAGGGTCCTGTTTTGAAGAAAGCCGGTATGTCGCAATTCGGGCCCTAAAAGATGTTTTTACGAGCTGTACGCCTTCTTCCTGCTGGACACAGGTGTTGGCCAGGTGTTGTAGACTCCGCAGATGCCCGGCCCATCGATTGGTCGAAATCTCAAGAGCACATTCCAGACAGTGACGTGTGGATGACGTTGACGCTTTGAAAATAAAGAAAAAAAAAGAGAAGAGTTAGCAAATACTATACAAACACGAAAAAACCTTACCATTATTTTGGTCAACTCTAGCTCGTTCAACCATGGGAACACAAAAATTTTCTGCTTTACGCTTTGGGGCCCTTCTGTGTTTTTCTTTGAAATGACGTTGGAAGGCTCCCTCTGATTTGAAAATTCCCCCGCATTGACTGCAAATTTCAACCGCGGCTCTACAATCCCCATGACGCACTAAATTATCCTTTCTGGTAAACGATCTAGAGCAGTATTCACAGATAAACATTTTTCTAAAAAAGCAAATCAAACACAATAAATAATAATTGTTAACTTTCATGAAAAAATAAAAATAAAATAAAATTAAACTTACGGTTCTAGAGGTAATTCAAACCGAGAAGAAATAGAAAGATTAACTGGTATGCTCCAACCTAAGCTTCCTTTCAATATGTTTTCACGACCACCACCACCACCATCGCCATTCGAATGCTTATGTGAATACATGATGTTATAATGAAAGTGACTCCATTTAAATAATAAATAAGTTTCTAGTTTAATTCAAGTTGATTTATTTCTACAAAATGTACAACTTTCCGTTTTTAAAATCTCCTGTAAATTTTTTTTACACTTCATACAAGAAAAATCAGTATTAAGCGTCTGTTTACTCTTCAGTTTTTCATGTTTAGACACTGTCGCAAGACGATCCAAGGGATACACTGTTCTTCCACATTCTAAGCAAAGCCTTACTAAACCTTCTAGATATTCTTCTTCATAGAACACTCCACCCTCTTCGATATTTGAACATTGTTCAGGAAAATAATTTTCGTAAGTCGTGATAAATATTTTTATGAAATTTTTCAAACGGCATTGTACCTTAAAAATGAAAAAATAAATTATTGAAAATAAATTATTAAAAAAATGGTACCTTATTATAGAACATTTTAGATAGTTATTAAAATCATTTATCACTATCACTAGCACTAAATTTCTCAAACCGTCTCCTCTCTTCCTCTCTAAACTTTTTTTTGAAACTTTTGGATTTTTTGGGTGGAATACTCCTTAAAATTGGATTGGCTAATACATACTCCGTTGGATCATAAGTCGGTTCGTTTGTATCCCAGTCGAGCCAATCTTCCTTAGGAAGTGGAAGAGGTAATTCTACTACTTTTGGCGACTGCTGAAGTTTAGGAGAAGTAGAAGGAGGTTGAGAAACACTATTCAATTTACAAAAACACTAAAACGAAAAAAATATTTTCCACCTCTCCAACCATTTATTGTTCAAAATCAGTTATCACTATCACTAAATTTCCCAAACCGTCTCTTCTCTTCCCCTCTAAACTTTTTTTGAAACTGTACGTTTGTATCTCAGTCGAACCAATCCTCCTGAGTTCGGTGGTTCCTGTTGGTTAGGAGAAGTAGAAGGAGGTTGAGAAAATCTAGTTACTGCACAATAACACTAAAACGAAAAAATATTTTCAACCTTCCTACTATTTATTGGTTGAAAAATGAAATACAATTGAATTTACCTGGTCAAAATCTGTTTGAGTACTTTTATCCATTTTTAAATTTCACGAAAATTATTCAGACGGTGTATTACAAAGCCGGTAAGGTAAGTTGGAAACTTGGATAATTTTTGAATCTCTTATTCGTATTTATAAGAAAGCAAAGTCGCTTCACATTTTGAATAACGAGGAAACGTGATTCACTTTTCAATTAATTATTTTCAATTGATGATAAATGATACACGAAAATGCTATTAAACGATACATAGAGATCCTGGTTAGAAAAATTTAAAAAAATATATAATTAAGTACTTTGTAATTTGTAATTACGAAACGTGACACAAGATCACGATTTTGTTAATCAATGCAAATTGACGGTATTGTTTCAGTGCGTGTAGTAGGTATGAGTTTGTCTAAATAGGGTTTCTTTGAGTTAAAAACACAAGTTCTGTTTTCTGCGAGCAGCGGTGCGTTTGTGGAAAAAAAAATAGACAGGTAGACATTTTTTATTATTATTATTCTTATTTTTTTTTTTTTTTTTTTTTTTTTTTTTTTTTTTTTTTTTTTTTTTTTTTTTCATGTATTCTTTTTCAGATTAGCTATGTCGATTGCGGAAATTAATGATAAATATAGTTTCAAAGAATGTAATAAGAAAGAAGAGTTAGAAATTGGCAAACCGTACAAAATCATTAATATTAGTAAAATGGATACAAAATTTGGGCCTTCAATTTTGGTTGCATTGGAAGATGGAAAGTCCATTTTTCTACCCAAGAGATATGATTTTACTCAAGAGGAAATTAAAAAATTGACTAATGGTTGCTCCGCCCTAATTTACAGAGGTGAAAAAAATGTTGGGAAACCTTTACCAGCTGCAGTTTTCGAATTTGCAGAATGGACTATGTGAGTGTTTTTTATGTAAGTAAATTTAACCTAACTGCGAAAAAATTATACTTACCACTTTTTTGGTTTTTAGAACCAGTCATGAAATTTATCCAACGGATCTATACACAGCCTTTCCAGATCATACACATTTTTGTTATACTTGTCAAAAATGTTTTTGCTTTTGCGAAAATTCAATTAAAAAGCATACCTACATTAGAAGAAACGAACATAATCTACTCTGTCATGAACAAATGTTCGAGTCACCATAGAATTACTGTGTTTTATTTTCTTTGCGTTTAAATAAAATTTTACCGAAAAATTGTTGTTTCATTGAACTTCATCACCTGAGCCTGGGAACTTTGGCAACTGAACCTATACAGGTATCCGGACCTAGATGGCGCCTCATACGGCAGGTAGTGAGTGTACAATAGCCCCCGGGGGTATTATAGGCAACTGAACCTATAGATGGCGCATGCAGGCATGCTATAAGCTCCTCCGGAGGACGGAGGTTGCAGAACCGGCCATTTATATCTACTGCTTTTAACCTGCTTGAAACTACAGTGCGTAAGTTTTAACGGTTTTTGTTAATGAGTGACAAAGGGTTCATAATATGCACAGCACGCTCAGTCTGCCATTAAGTGTAAAGGCGGTAATTAAAATGCAAATTCGATAATTATATACAGTGATTACGGATTTGAAAGGTGAAGTAACATTGAAAGATGAAAAGGAGGGACAGATACAGATATAGCCTGAAGTCAATATATGTACAAAATCCCTAAATCTCACGTTTGGAGCAAATGCGGTGTACTGGAAGGATCTATTCAGGACGAGAGCTGGGGTAGGTAGTTATAGCGCTACCGCAGAGGAGGCATTTGGCTGGCTCCTGGAAACATACTTTCCAGGCTCGGCAATCCTTTGAACTGGTGAACCACCAATGCATGCTCCACAAGCTGGCGCAAGGCCAGCTGACTGGAAGAAAGCTGCGAGGGTGGTATCAGAAAACTTGATAAGATGGGCCATCCACTCATTTGGAGCTTTTAACAGTGCGAGACCAGATGAAATTTTTCCGGCTCTTTTACAAAAGAGACAGGAATTACTGACTCCGCACCTAATGCGCTACATTAGGGCCTGCCACGCATATGGTCATGTACTACATTGCTGGCGTGAGGTCCAAGTGGTATTTATCCCCAAGCCAGGACGCTCTAACTACGAGTCGGCTAAGCATTACAGACCCATCAGTATATCCTCGTTTCTTCCAAAAACACTGGAGAAACACTGGTGGATACATTCATCAGGAAAAGGGCATTGAAAACAATGTCCATGCACCCTAATCAGCACGCTTACAGGACTGCCATGTCAACTGAGACGTCTCTCCACAGTCTTATAGTAAGGCTGGAGCGAGAGATGTCTCATAAAGAGATGGCTCTGGGTGTATTTCTAGACATCGAAGGGGCATTCAATAACACCTCATTCGACTCTATAAAAAATGCTGCAGAAAGCTTTGGTATAGAGAACACCATTGTCAAATGGATCTGTGTCATGCTGGAAAGCCGAATCATTACAAGCTCGATTGTTAGTGCGAAGATCAGCTCAATCGTAGCTAGAGGCTGCCCGCCTCTGCTGTAGTGCCTGGTACTGGATGGGCTCCTTCGCACTCTGAACGGGAAAGGTATGTACACTCAAGGCTACGCAGACGATCTTGTCATCATTGGTACCCAGCACCATTAACGGGATCATACAAAGAGATCTAAACATGGTAGAAAGATGGTGTAAAAATCACGGGCTTTCGGTAAATTCGGACCAGACCGAGGTAGTATCATTTACAAAGCGAAGAAACGTGGACCTGGAAGAGCTCACGCTCTTTGTATCGAGACTTGTTCCATCTGGTATGGTCAAATATCTAGTCATCAATCATCATTGACTCCAGGCTGACCTGGAAAGATCACGTCAACAGGGTCGTCCAGAGAACCACTGCTAGCCTTTTGGCCTGTAGAGGATCCATCGGACGCACCTGGGGCTTACAATCCCACAATTCACTAGCTTAACACAGCAGTGATAAGGCCAATGATCACATACGGCAGCTTTGTTAGGTGGAGCGCGCTTAGCAAATCCACCTACAGGGCAAAGCTGGACAAGCTCCAACCACTTGCCTGCATGGTTACAATTAGAGCCTTCAAAACCACCACAACGTTGGCGATGTAGGTCATACTGGGCATAATTCCTCTCCATCTCTTTATGAAACCGCCAGGGAGGCTTCTGTCAGACTCAACGATTGGGGGCAATGGGTTCACAGAGGGCACCATCAGGCAGGACCCCCTTCTCACCAGAAGGGATGCAATGCCAAAAACTTCAGCCCCGCCTAGAAAATACAAGGTCGTCATCCCTGCAAGGGACGACTGGCTAGAGCCTGACCCTGGCTTTCCCATGCCGAAGGGGCTCATCTGGTACACAGACGGGTCTCTGACGGGGGAGAGTGCAGGGGCTGGTGTATATGGGGAGAGACATGTGGCGAGAATAAGTCTTGCACTGAGTCAATACCCAACAGTATACCAGACTAAGATCTACGCCATACAGGCATGTGCTCAGGAGAATCTTTAGAGAGGTTACTCGGACAAGTATATTTATATATGCAGCGACAGCCAGGCAGCACTCCGATTACTCCGAGCCCTTGGTTCAGACAAGGTCAACTCGAGACTCACGTTTGACTGTATAACAACCCTCAAGCTACTCAGTGGGCTCAACAAGGTCACCCTTGTTTGGGTACCGGGTCACAGGGGCATAAAAGGCAATGAGGTGGCAGACCAGCTGGCTCGTGAAGGTAGCAAAACTGCCGTTATTGGGCACGAGCCTACTCTTGGGGTTGCTTCCTGCCTGGTAAAAGCCAAGATCAGAAACCGGTCCAACAACCGGTTCCAAGACGAATGTTTGGAACAGGGAAGGCCTCAGACAGTCAAGGATCTTTATACAAGGTCCTTCAAACTGCGAAGAGGTGTTAGACTTTTATTTCAAGTAAATATTTCATTACCAAAATGTACCCTTGTTTGGAGTGCGACCTTAGTTCAACCGAGTTTAGGGTTAAAGTGTCCACATGCCCGGTTCGTGGATTCGTGCGTCACCATTTTTTGCGACTAAATCGGTCCTGCGATCGTGGCAGGGTGAACTAAAGTCGCACTCGAAACAAGGGTACATTTTGGTAATGAAATTTTCACTTAAAATTAAAGTGTTACATTTGGCGCCCAACGTGTTCTTTAAGAAAGAAATAAGGGTTTCTTTATTTAAACAGAGAAGGAAATGCTTTCCTATGAACTGTTTACTCGTAGGGTGATCCTTGATGATTCTAGAACTGTTAAACAGCTACGTAGTGCTTTGCGTCCACTTTTGAAACTTGAAAAGGGGGGATAGCTATTGCCTGTGTCTCTTTATACTTGCGATGTAGATCAGGAGTTTGCTTATATTTCTGCAACTCTCCAGGACATTTCTGCTGCAATTACTTCTATGTCTATGGCTCCAGAAAATGGAGTTGCCAGATTCGAGCGTTATCAAACTAGATTAGTGCATCTTCCTAATAGGACTGATCGAATTCCCCTAAAAGATTTGTCGGAGCAACAATTGCAGCAGAGATGTTCTTTTCTTGTTGAAATTTTGGATTTGTTGGATCGTCTTGAGGTCGTTTCTGTTACTGATCCTAATCTTAGTGCTTTGTTGGCCGAAGATGCAAATGTTGGCCACACTTCCTCTTCAATACCGGTTAAGTTAGCTCCAGTCAGTATTTTGAATCAAACTTCCACTGTGGTACCAAAGTTACAACCTGACCAGAAGTGGAATCTTAAATTTAGTGGTAGCTTGAAAGTCAAGTCAGTTCATTTTTTTCTGGAGGAGGTGGAAGAATTGAGAATTGCTAGACATACAACGAAGGAAGGAGGAAGAACTTTTTGACTCTGCTAGGGACTTGTTTGCAGGAAAGGCTTTGAATGGGTTCAGAGCGAATCGCTCTAGATTTTCCAACTGGAAGGAGTTGTCTAACCTGGCCCCATTTTATACAACCCAGCTTCCAGTAGTTAATACTTTAGAGGAATTGGAGGTTGAATGTTTGAAGCTAGAGGCTAAGAAGTACCGTGCCGAACATCATGTTCCGCCACCTCGTAGACGAGTAAATTTGGTTGAGCCGGATTTTGCTTTTGTCGTGACCACCGATACGGTTCCTGATATTTTAGCAGTAAGGTTGAACCTCGGTCTAGTGCAGAAAACCCCAATCGTTTGCGTTCCTCTGCACTGTGTTGGAATTGTCAAAAGCCTGGACATTTGAATAGGGAATGTAAACAACGCAAGAAGCTACATTGTAACCGGTGTGGTCATTCTGGCTCGACAAGTCGTAGTTGCCCAAATTGCTCGGTTTCGGGAAACGGATCCCGGGGGAATCGAAGTTAGGTCAGTTGATAGCCCTCACCAGTTCAGATTTATTGGCCTTCTCCAACAAAATTGTACTGGATTTTTTACTTTCCCATGCGCAAGGTGACCAAAGATCATTTTTAGAGTTGTCCATTCTTGAGCTCCTCATATTAGGTTTATTGGACAGCGGAGCATCTCGAACGATAGTTGGATTACTGGGTTATGATATTTTAAAGAGTTTGGGTCTTAAACTAATACGACAAACAGTTTGTTGCACTGTGGCAAATGGCCAATCATCTACTAATCTAGGTTATGTGCAAACTCCGTTCACTTTGAAACACAAAACGAAGATTATTAATGTTTAGGTGTTGCCTGACTTGGCCCATAAATTGATCTTGGGTATAGATTTCTGGACCGCCATGGGCATTGTGCCTGATTTAGGACAGGATGTCTGGGATTTTGCTAAAACTGATGAGTTACTTTTCATTTCCAGTATTCAGGATGCTCCTAAACTTACCCTCAGCCAAGAAAAACAGCTCAATATCTTAGTGAAAGAGAAGTTACCCCTGAGGTTGCTGTAAAGCTGCCGAACATATCATAGAGTTGGAACCCGGTTTCAAGCTCATTGAACAGCGGTATTGTCCTGTTTGTCCTTTCAAACAAAAAATTATTGATGATTCCTTGGATGAAATGTTGAGTTTGGGTGTTATTGGACCATCGAAAAGCCCATGGTCTACTCCAATTTGCTTGGCTCGCAAGAAGGATAATTCCTATGGAGTGTGTTTGGAATTTCGAATGCTAAATAAAGTTACTGAAAAGGATAGTTACCCTATTCCCTATATTTCTTCCATTCTTGACAACTTACGCAATGCTCGTTAGTTGAGTAGCATTGACATGAAATCTGCGTTTTGGCAAGTGCCCCTGAGTGAAAATTCTCGTGAATTCACTGCCTTCACCTGGCAGGGGACTTTTCCAGTTTTGCCGAATGCCTTTTGGCTTGACTAACGCGCCAGCTACATGGCAACGTATCGTGGATAATGCTTTGGGTGCAGATCTTCAGCCTAAAGTGATGGTCTAGTTGGACGATGTAATTCTTATCAGTGAAAGTTTTGAGGAACATCTTCGTTTGCTGAGAGTTGTGTTGGATAGATTGCGTGAGGCAGGATTGGTTCATTCTTTGGACAGGTGCAATTTTTTTTAAGAACCATCACAGGCGTCCTGACGGGACACAGGGTAGTCAGATACCACCTACACAAAATCGGACTCAGCAATGAGACGGAATGTAGGTTCAGCAGCGCAGTAGATAAAACTCTCAAGCATATAGTCTGCGAAAGTGACGCCCTTGTCAGTCGCAGACTTCGATACCTCGGGTACAATTTTCTGAAGCCTAAGGAAATAAAGCTGGCCTGAGCGGGCTGCACCTATTTCAACAGTTGTGGGCTTCTAAGGTAAGATATAGCTGCACCAAGAGGAGAATAGCACAATGGACCACATGCGCCTAAATCAATCAGAAGGATCTACTTGGTAAGTAATCTGCAAGAGTGCTCAATTTGCAACTCTCTTCTCTATGAATCATGACAATTTTGGGATGGAGCGAATACTTGAAGTAGTATTCGTTTAGATGAGAAAACAGAATTGAATTAGCGATAATTTTCGAACCAGGTTGGACTGCGGATGAAGCCAAATTTGATAGAAAAACATAGATATTCATTTATAAGTGAAGAAGTATAAGAAACATGTTTTCATATAATCTCCCTATCTTGTTGTAAGCATTTAAACGATTTCAAGGTCGATACTCCGGAATATATTATCAGCACTTTACTGATATTACTTGCCATCACTAAATTAATTTATATGCAAAGCATGGAAGCCCGACAAAAAAAAGGTTTATTTAAAAAATTTCAAAAAACCCTTTAGGCTTCCTTGATGTTTGATGTGAAAGTAAATCTTTTTACAAAAGTCAAGGAACCGTCGAAATAAAATGTGAGTTCTCTCATGATGACTCCACACTGAGAAGCCTTTTCGGAATTATATGAACCCCTAACTGGCCGAGGTCGAGGAGAGTTGACGGATGGATTATTTTTAGTTCAATGTTGCCGAATCTGAACCCCTGATAATATTGTAGTCAAATGTTTGTACAACTTAGACAAGCTAATTGAATAAATTATTACGTTATCAACGCATAAAGTATATCGTAATTCAACCTACTGCGTTTGCCTTTAACAAAAAGTGCCTCATTAAAACTTAAAGCCCAATTTCCATTAACAAAAGGCCTTTCTATATAGCTGACCCACTAAACAAAAATCATTTTAGCGCCAGAAAAAAACAATTACGAACCTCCGTCAGGAAACCACCTGCGTAACAAAAAACACACAACTTTTAATGAACCCCTCCGGCTCATTAGCTCGCTAATTATCCGTTGTTAATCGCTAAGCGGCGAGCAAAAATGCTTGTCCCCTTTCGTTCTCGTTTTTTTGCTCTTATACTGATGGTTTCGATTTGACCCTTATTACAACTTTTATATAGCCGAAAGGTAATTCAATTTAAAATGTTAAATTTACAAGAATCACTTGCTTCTTAAGTATGAATTCTGCAAAAATTGCGAAGGAGGCGATTTTTGCTTTTTTTCCTAGTGATTCGGAAATTTTTAAGACATTTCATTAAGGGTTCTCACTTTCATTAGGCAGCGCGTTCAGATTTCCTTTTACTTTCAATCACATGAGCTGATTCAGGATAACTTTGATGAGTCTAATGCATTGGTCTAATGTCAAATAATTTCTGGAGTTTAGTACCAACACTTTCCGTTGGCTATTTTTCAGGTGAAAACTCTGCTAGTTCAGCTTGTCCGATTCTTCGGCCCTTTTAAATTTTGACTTTCGACCTGGAAGGTTGAGCTTGGCCCGGGGGCAGCCATATCCCTAAGTGGAATAAATATTATCGTTCTCGTGGAAAACAGTACCTTATCGGCCATCAGGCACTATTTTGAGGAAATAAAGTTGCATAAGGCAATATACCATCAATTAGCGAAAAATTTGATATCGAAAATCTTGTATTTACCGTTTAATTTGAGTTTGAATTTCGAACCCCCTCGTGGGTTGTCCGAGGAGCCGCTTGTTTCGGAAAGCTCATTTCTTTCGACGAAACCGTTTCCGACAAGCCCACATTTCCAAAGATCACCATTTTCGTAGAGCATGGGCATAGAGCTTTTGAAGAGATTTCTTAGAGGAATCAAGTTTCTTACGTATTGACTCCTGTACCTCCACATTTGAAGATAACTGAGAACTTCTAGCCTCTATCACCTTGATTCAAGGCTTGAAACTGCAACTTCCCTCGTCAAGTGACAGAAAATGGATGGCTACCGTACTCCACCTTCTGTTGGAATTGAGGCTTGTATAGATTTTTCATTTAAAACTTTTATCACCTTCTTTATGAAATCTACTTTATGCCGGAATTACCAATTCTCAGGTTCGTTGGGTAAAATAGGTAATAATAAATAAATACTGTAAATACTGGTTAGTATGTTTTATTGCTTATGGTAATCCACCTTAAGTACTTCAGGTAGCGGGAACCAATTTACACATACAAATCAGGTAAACGAAAAGTTTACTCTGTTATACCATATATGTAGTTGTCGAAATTTGAAACATTGTTGTTTTATAATCTCAATGTAAGTAATGTGTGAATTATAGACTTATACCTGGGTTTTGCTTTGCCTCTATAAGCCCTGTCTGAAAGTACTAGGGCGTTCATTAATTAGATCAGTTAAAATTTAATTAATTAATTAAGAATACAGAAGATACCTGCCAAGAACATTAAAAAAAAACTATATTTGTATTATTATATTTGTTAATCCTTCAAGGCACTTCTTCATAACGCTTTGCTTTAGACAGAAACTAATTTACTTGGGTAGATACTTCAAAAAACATTTTGCTCGGACGCCACCTGTCATTTGCCCATTTTGACATGTGCGGAAGATAATAGAGATAAGACCCTAAAACCAAATCAACGAATCAACATGGAAAAACGTGCAAAGGCAGACCTGAATTTGGTCGTGCAGTTGAAATGGTATTTCGAAGTGGTTGTTTTATTTTAAATCATCTGAAAGAGTGAAGAGTCGCACATCTGAATATTTACGTATATACTACTGCTACTCTATCAAAACTTATCTTACTATGCATAGCAAACAATACTTTATAAACTTTTACTTCTTCTAAAATATATAGGTCTTTAGCGGTTAGACGATTGTTCTGCAGAAACAGTGTTATGCTGATAATATGAGAAAATATGCTCTTAGGTAAAACTATTCTTGATAGGGCGGTAGGTACAAAACGTTCAAGTTCCAATAATAAATAATAAAACACACATTTCAAGTAAGATAATATCCGCGGAAAATATAGGTGCGGCAAACTACACATAAATCAGCATTTTAAAAGACACCCGAATCCCGAAATGTCTGAGTTATTATGGCGGGCCGACAAAAATTGGTATTTTCCATTTCGTTATAGAGGAATTCGGGCGGCATGATATACGGCCGGCATTATTCACTAGGAAGGCTACATTATTTTCCCGAGTGATTTCCAGTTTTTCTGGATTCATTTATTCTTCCGTTCGCGGCTTTCGGCCAGACAAAGTTTGGAAGTGATTTCCATGTAGATTTGTGTTGATTGAAACTGGGCGCGAGCGGAAATTTGTTTCGATTGTCCGTGGGGATGCATAATCAAATAAGTGTAGATAGCTGTACGAATATTGAAGAGCATTTTATGGAATTCCAGTCAAACTAGAGAAACAGAGCATACCTAATTGGAATTAAATCTTATACTGCTGGAGCACATAGCACATGAGACTATAACATTAATTGACTGTACCTTTCTGATACATAAATATTTTGTGGTTCAAGAGAATTTATTCCAGTGTCACCTCAAATATTTAGTTGAAATTCATTGAGGAATTCAATAGATTATGATCAAAGTGTAGTGACAAATACATAGCTACATCCTGTTCCACCATAGTTCTCCAGCTTAACTTTGTCGCACTAGAAGCGTTGATATATTCCACCGAATTTAGTTTCATTAATGGCGACATTTGTCACCTGGAAACTTATATTAACGGATTCCGATATTAAGTTTTCGGCGTGTTCGCGTTTAAAACTTTATGCCGGCGTGAAACACTTTGGAAGATTATTAGATTCGGCTTTTGTCAAAGTTTTTACCCAAATTACTTAATCGACTTTGAAGAACTTAGTTTTGCGGGGTATTAAAAACTCTCTTTTCATGCCTATCTGACATAAGGGTTATCGAACATTGTATATGGAACATCGTAAATCCAAAAACCGAATTTTCATTTGGTTCAATTTATTTACGCTGTCGCTCAGATATGCCATTGCGCGGTAAGAAGATTAATACAGGGAATACCGTATCTGAAAAGCAATATAGGCTTGCAGTTAAAATGTGGCCCGGAGGCTTTGAAATATAGTAGTTAGAATGAAATTTAGATCGTGATAATTATGTCTGGTGTGTCAGCCGTGTGTAATTTCGTGAAAGCCGCAAATGGCAATATGACTTTAATTGCTTTTTATTCATTTTCTTCTTTATTCAGGCCCAAAGTATTATTGAATAGTGTGAATTTAGATGATTAAAAGATTAATAGTGAAGCCTGCTATAAAGGCATGCAAGAAAATCAATGTTTAAAGCATTTGCTGACTTGTTTGGAAAGCAGTTCTCCCATAGCAGAGACTCAGGCTATTTCCTTTCCTGATAAGGGCAGATGAGTTTGATATAATTGACTGAGAAAATGTCACATACATTTTGTTGTCTATTATCTAGGCATCGCCGTAACGAAGGTTGATTCGCAAATTAACGAAATTTAGAATGCCGAATATTTTTTGCTAAGATACCTGTCCAGATTGCTGTATACTAATGTTTCATTAATCCTAAAGATCGACAGAGGAAGTCCTCAAGCTTGTTGAAGGCCAGAATGAAGGTCTAAACATCAAGAACTAGAGGGTCATCAAGCAAGCAAATGATGGCCGTTTAGTTACCCTAAATCTCTTTGTAGACAGGGGGTCTGCAGAGAAACTTAAATCGGGGGGCTATGTAATCAGCTACAATTATGGGCAACAACAAGTGTCGGAATACAGAAAATCACCAAGCAACAAGAGACGCAACCTGGTACGTCCAAGGATACAGACTTTTTAGTACCGGAAGATTCCCAGAGGTGTTCACAACCAGAGGGTGAACAAGCCTGAAGGTGAAAAGTAAACCTAAAACCACCACCCTCAACAGAGGCACTTACTCGTGAAGTGTATAGGTACATATAAAACTACAACATGAGAAAGCTTCGACTAGCGAGCTCAGAAAAAGGATACAGGGACTAAATACAGGGCTACTTCAAGAATCCTGGGTAATTGGAGGAAATATCTTGGGCCTCAACATTAAGTGCCAACAGAAACGGGCTCAAGGCACATTACTATAGCCTCAGTCTATTTTCCAGTACGTAAATGAAGCACTACCAGGCATGTTCCAAAGCTTCGTACAATGGGGTGCTGTCTCCAACTCACACCATCAAGTAGGATGGGGTAGACCGATACAAACATCCGCGGTGTGAATTTTTGAACTCTTACAAAATAGGTACCTAATCAACACGGGCAGTTAACCCACATCCAATAAAACGATCAGAAAAGAGGTTCGAGATGTGATATTAGCTGATCCATTCATAACACATATAATAACCAACTGGCACATCTCTGACGCACCTTCCATGTCGGACCATAAAATGATTAGGTTTGACTTAAAGGCAGCAGCCAGTAAAACAGAAGAAAGAAGAATTCCAAAAACTAAAGGACAGCCCCAACAGAGCACAATAAATCCTTGAGGAAATCCAGAAGAAGAACCTGGAGACAGTTCTGCGAAAGGATAAATGAATTAGTGTTGACGAAAAAGCTCAGTAACCAAATTTGATAACCGGGCCGGTTAGGTAACTCATATGAAATCGCCTAGTTCGGTTGACAGTTGAGCTTTCTGTCAATGACGGTTGTGCAATGCAGGTTGAGGTCTCTCTTTCTCTTTTTGGCCGAATCAACATGGGGGACCGTGCAAAGGAATTAAGTCATGCAGGTTAAATGGTATTTTGAAGGGGTTGTTTTATTTTAAATATCAGAAAAGAAACATGAATAATAAGCCTAGGGCCCTAGGATATTCAACCGATGACCCCGAGATCTACTGTCAGGCTGACTGCCCCAACGACGAAAATCCTACATAACTTAAAAAACCTGACGACATGGCGCCCAACGTGGGGCACACATTAATTGCTGGACGCAGGAGATAATGGACAAGAGGATGAATTTTTTTTGGAATCCCGAGCCTGAGAGACTAGGACACTAGGACCAAGGAAGGCAAGAAAAAGTGGAAAAAATAAAAAATCAAAGTACCAAGCCAACAACTTTTACATTTAATGACTTTTGTGGCCGTGTTAATCACAACATTTCAGAAATCAAGCATTATTTTTTTTTTAACAATTTACATGTGTACCAGGCTTATTGGCATACCCCATTAAATATATTACCAGTTAATAGAGATTTTTAGAAAATCTTTGCCCTCAAATGTACAAAATCATCATGAACTATTTAATCTTATTGAAGAATATTCAGACATTTTTAATTGTGGCCTTCACCAACAGACTACAACTACCATAAAATACAAAACTGTCCTTTCAGACCTAAATAAACGGATTATCCAGAACCCTTATTCCATGAGGTCAAAGAAATCATGTATATTCAAGTAGATAAAATGCTCTCTGCTGCCTGTTGTAATAGTAAAGACAAAAAAACGCGTTTCTGTGTGAATTTTAGATTATTAAATAGCATTAGTTTAGATGAGCCTTCAATCTTGCCAAAGATCCCAGATACCTTGAAGGATCCCGGATGTTCCACCATCTTCTCTGTGGTTGATCTAAAATCAGGCAAGTTCCCCTCGAGGACTCTTCCAAGCAATATACTGCATGTTCCACTCCTGATGTTGCACTTTATCACATCACAGTGATGCCTTTTGGCCTGAAAAACGCGCCTGGAACGTTTCAGCGCTTAATGACTAATGAAGTTCTGTGTAGGATGATCAATTTATTTTGCAAAGTTTATCTCGATGATATAATAATATACTTCTCTGACATAAAAAGTCATCTTAATCACCTACAATTAGTCTTCGAAAGGCTAAGAATACGTAATTTAAAAATGTCTCCAGATAAGTGACAATTTGGTACATCGGAAGTCGACTACTTGGGTCATCATATATCGGGTAGCCACATTATACCTCAAGAAAAGCACGTAATAGCAGTACAGAACTTCCAAACTCCCAAATCCGAAAAAGACCTCCAAGGTTTCATGGGCACAGCCAACTGGCTCAGGGAATATATTCCACATATGTCAAATCTAATACCTCCACTGACACCTCTACTGCACAAAGCGTGTAAATTTCGTTGACTGCCTAGTCATCAACAGGCTTTTGAAAATGTGAAAAAACATATTTCCCAACCACTAGTTTTACACCGACTTAATTTTTCCTGTGATGGCCGAAATAATGAGTTGGCTGACTTTTCAAGTAGAAACCCCACCAATGAAACCTCTGATATTAACTTCCAAGAAAGAAACACCAGTGTGGAGGCTAGGCCCCTGGGATATTCAACCAATGGCCATCTAGATCTACTGTCAGGCTGACCTCCCAACGATGAAATTCCTACATGACCTAAATAACCAAAGCTTCCTGTCCAACCAAACCGAGCCCCAACTTCAGATACCCCCCTTTATCTGACGCCATTAGCCCCATCACCTCGTGTACAAAAAGTCCTGTCAATAAAACCACTCGAACAACATTAGTCTTCTAAAGAAGCTAAACGGAGAATACCTACTGTAACAACCACAAAGAAAGTCTTACTGAAGATTCACTCTCCGGGATCAATATTGGAAAATTCTCAGAGCTAGCTACGCCTCGTTGGTATGGAGGCTCAAAGATTAAGCAACTTTCTACACAGAACCGTATACGTAAAGTACAAAGGCTAATCTGTCTAGGAATAACAGGGTGTACGTCAACCTGCTCCACCGCAGCCCTAGAGGCACTGTTAAACATGCCTCCTCTTCACTTATATACGAAAAAACCTGCCTATATCTATTCCAGACAAAAATATTTTAACCTGGTGATCTGAATGGCCACCTACGCTAACCCAAAACTGATACAAGCTGGCAATAGATCGAATACACCGCAGAAATAATAGATTTGTAGGAATTCGAAGAGAGGGAGCCACACGCTATTAAAGTTCTATATCTTTCTTATCGTTTGACTCTCTTTCAAACCTGTTTCTCTGATTTGGCATGCTTTGGCTTGTTACATTGACGTGAGCTAGCATTGCTAACAAATTCGAAACCGGTCTGCAATTTGCTCCAGTGCAAAATGATTGAGAATTCAGATTTCTCCACTGTCTTAAAAGCAAAATCTGTCTCAGAGTAATAGAAACTAATCTTATGGGTATTAGCAATGTGTTGGAGCTTTGTGTTTTTCCAACAACTTCTCTTCAAAAAAACATTATATCGAATTTATGTCAAAACAACATTATTGTAGCAAGAACGTTCATCTTCAAAATTAAATTTCAAACTTGTCCGGAAAAGCCGCGGTTTCTGGTAAATGGCTGACGACGAAAAAACGAAAAAAGAAAAAAAACAGAAGCAGAAATGCCATCAGCGAATGTTTTATGCAGGTTTCCGTAATTTCCTTACGGGAGAAAGAAATATTATTCCGAGCATAAAATGCCATCAGCGAATAAAGACGACAAAAGTTAGACTTAAAGTGATTTCAAACTGGTCTCCAACGAGAAAGGAAGCTGATTTAATATTAAGGTAATAATAATACGATAAATTCAAGCCATAGTAAAAACATATAAGTAATCGAAGTTCATTATACCTATATGTCCTATAGATGAACTTCTAATAATCGCTTACAATTGAGTGAGCACTTCAATTAAGTAAGGGACAGTCAATACAAACACTTATGCGGTTGTAGCACTGATGACCGAAGAGACCACAGGCGAATTCATCAAATTATAGAGGACAATAATTTGGTCTTTACGTTGGATAAGCCCAAACATTTCTCTCTTTAATAAAAAAAGCACTTAAATTGTCACCAATCAGCATAAAATTCCTCAAATCTCGCTTCGGAGGTCAATTATGAAAAGACAAACAAACTAAAGAAGAAAATCGAGTCTTGGGATGCGTTAGCCGACCCCTTTTTACAAAACTCAAATTGCCTCATTAAAATTGCACTAACAAGGGGGTGTCGTAATAGAATAAAGAGCTCTCCCTATTTTGAGCGTACTCGTATTCCCGTGATGCTAGAAATGTTGGCGCAAACATAAATGACAGCCTGGTGTTTGTCTATCTGTCCTCTTCATATTTAATTGCCGCAAATGGATGGAATACAGGAACGGATTTGGTGAATGATAAAATATCAAGATGGAAATCTAAATTTGGCGATGGTGTTGAGTTTAGATGTGGCTTTTGGTTTTAGTTTCCCAGGCAGTAAATATTCCTTATCCCTGAATCTAATCCTTTTCGAATACTAAAATATTTATAAATGGATGGATTTTCACTAGGGAAACAACTGTTCCTGATATTTTGTTAACATAATGATTTCTATATATGTATACCCAGTACTAAGTCCATTCCTGTAGGCAAAAGTTAAGGGTCCAAATAAACAAAAAAACTATTTATTTCAATTATTAACCTTCCCAGACTTTGCTTATAAAATTTACTCAAAACCCTTTTACTGCTATAAAATGACAACCCTCATTATTTTTTTTTGCTATCCTCGTTTATCTCAGACCTACCCTGCACCATCCAGTGTCTGCGGTGAAATTCCTCTGACTGGTATAGATAAGGGGTTGTTTTGCATACAAGTTTTTTCCGAACGCTGTGATTTTTGGGGTGTGCGCGCTCCCTTCATTGATTCGTAATCTAAATATGACAATTTGTTTTTCTTCGCTCGGCCGGCGGCTGGGGGAGCTCAAAAAACCTGACAGAGGGTTCATTATCCCGAAAATCTCTAGTGAATTAACAGATCAAAGACTCTCGCTTGTGTCTGGGTCGATGGGATGATGGGATCGGTTTTAGGTTTAAATAATGAGATGAACTTTAATGATCTTGTATTGTGTTGTTGAGGGTATTGTCTGACAAAACTTATTTGCATTAATCATGAAAAAAGGGAAATTCATAAAATAATTAATTTAAAAAAAAGGGATAGGAGGAAGAGGAAGGTATGTCAGCCCCAACTCTTCTTGCAAGCCTGATATAATTTAAATCAAATATATTTCAGATATTGTAACCTATTTTTGTTGAAATAAAGTTAAGGTGGAAATATATTTGATTATGATCAGGTAACAGTAAAGGGACTTACCCTTGCCAAGCTCGATCAGGGAGACTGAGGTGTGCTCAATGCCTAGAAAAAAAAAATTTGCTGCTCAGCTCAATGCCTTAGGGCGGCAACCTAATTTCCTTCTGAAATTAAAAGTGCAGCAAAGTAGAATATCTATTATACTCAGCAGTAAATCAGGTAAACTGCATGATGTTTCAATAATGCTGCTTAGAATCAAATCAAAAAATACAAGTGAGGTATTGTTCGAACAAATAGTGTTTATTTAAAAAAAAATATTGATAAAGAAAATAGTTAATAATAAATAGATAGAAAAATCAATATTAGATTATCTTCAGTAGAATAACCTTAGAACTATACTCTTAAATTTAATTAATATGTAATCAATATCAATAGTGATATTGAGACTGACAACAATGATTTTACACAGAACATACAGAATACACAGAGCAGAGTCTATAAGCCAAGAGCAATTGTAATTAAAAGGATGCCAACAAATAATACCTATGAGGTTAAATTGTGCACAGCTCTATAGTTAAATACCGAAATTACCTGAAAACTATTATATACCAAAACAATACCAATTTAGTATAGTTATAAAAAAAATCCGCACGCTTTCTTAATTTAAAGGCTCTAGGAAACATTGGGCCTCATTTATGGATCCACAAATGCGCACACAACCAATATAAATTCATTAAAGTGAGTCATCATTACCTAAGCAATATCAAAAGAAAAGGCACTTCAAAATGATCCAAACATAATATACATATTATTACATAATTATAATAACTGTGAACAATTTGCTGTAGCAATTCACATTTCAAATTTGTCATTACAAAGATTATATTAATTTACTTGAGCTTTAATTATTATACCAACACAGCAATGGTGGCATTTATCAATTGGTGTAAACATGTTAAATAAGAAGTGAAAGCTCTTGGTAAAGGTTGGAGAAATTCAGAAAATATTGATGTATGTGCCCAAAAGAAAATAATATGGTTATTCAGTGTGTTACCAATCCTAGAATTCGCATCGGGTTCACTTCAGCTCAAAAGCATGGGCAACAATCCAACCATCTGGCAGATACTTCGGCCGATGAATAGCCAGCTTGGCTTACAGCTCCACTCAGGACAGGATACACACAAGGACATTACACACAGGGCTCAACGGGGCCAGAGAAGATGGATTCCATCTTCTGGCGGGGCTCTTGGTACAGCCACGAGTCCAAAAGGACGGTGCTGCCAGCAAAGCACCCAAGCTTAATGTAACGAGGCCTGTAATAAAAAATAGGCCTGTTGTAGGTTTGCCTGATCAAAGATATGGATAGGGGTGACAAACAAATACTGGAAAGGAGGATTCCCCAAAAAAAGAAAGGTATCAAAGTAGAACTTACCAGGGCCGGTATTCTCGTTCTCGAAAACGCTCACCGCTTTTGAGTCGCTCGGAACTTTATATGTGAATTTACATTAAAAGTGCCGAGCGACTGAAAAGTGGTGAGCGTTTTCGAGAACGAGAATACCGGCCCAGGGATGTGAGGTGGCCTCACAGTATCAAGTACAAAAAACTTAAATATGTGGGGCTGAGACAATCAGCCTACCACATGGTCACTCTTGCCTGAACAAAGAGACTTGATTTTTCAGCAGCACAGTCAAATGGCACGGCAAAAGTGCAAAGAGACTGACACCTCTCGGCATCGTCCTTTTATACCATTTGGCTCTCTGCTGCCAATTTTGACAGAAATCCCCCACAAAAAAACCAATGAAAAAATCCTACTTTTCACCGACACATTTTCTAAGTTCATTGGGGCAAAATTCCTATAGAGCAACTTCCAAAAACTCCACAAGCACCATAAGATTACCGAAATTTTCTACTGTTTTCCGAGATTTTCACGAATATTGCTAATCCAAAACAGTCAAAACTGTTTTCCTAGAAATAAGGTTCGAGTTATTGTCTTCTTTTTTCCTAGACCAAAGCGACCTGCAACAACTGGGCTTAGGGTTTTTCAGATGTTCGAGTCTTCACTACACCGTACTGTTCTTTTGTGAACTTAGTCCACGGAATTACTGTTCGAGGGACTCGCTCTGAAATTTAAATTGTTACAATATTCGACTGCGATTTTCTTTCGTGATTTAGAACAGCTTAGGTGATGGCTCTTTATTGGCAGACATGAAATTGTTATAAGGGAACGTTGTTTGATATGAAGTAGTTTCTTATGGTGTAAATATTTAATTTTGCTACCTTTCCTAATAGCATATTCTGATCCTATAAACCAAATATAAAGGTGTAGAGATGGCATGAAAACGGCCAACATGTGTATCCTAGGGTAATTTCCTTGCCATATTCATGGTATCGGTCATTTGTAAGACCACACTCATCCAACTCATATTCACACTGGCTTCCAGGGTACCTGCCTAGGGCTATAGTTGCCTAACTTAGGTATAAAAATCCAATCATCTTCTGAGCTACGCATAAAATAGCTGCTTCGATTATGTTTATTTTTCGAGTTTAATAGTTTCAACGAACCTTCATACAAGGCTCAAGTTCCAGATAACCTTCCCGAAGCCATTTTTTCGATCTCTCGTCTCGTCATGTCATACTCGTTTCCGGTTTGTTTCCGATTTTCGGTTCGTTACACTCGCCACTCGCCGTTCTTGATTCAAACAATATCGTGGAAGGTCCCGTGTGCAAAATGTTCAGACAGAGAAGATGAAGAAAAAGAAAATAGGTGATCTTTTATGGAGAACAGTGGAAAGAGCAGATTTTGAGTACATGCGGCGTGGAAAAGATAATCTGCAGAAGTAGAGTTTTCCACACTTTTTCCCCGTATCCGTCATTTTTTCCAATTTTAGTAACAAACACCAAAAGACACGTGGTCCCTGGCAGCTGGAAAACGAATAGATTGCACGATCGGAGTCGGGTGTAAATGGGCATAGGCACATGCCGGAAAGGTGTCGACTATGTTATTGAAAGTGTAGTATCATTTCCCTCTCAGACACTGCGATTGTATGATCGGAGTCGGATCGAAAGGATGCATCAAGGCCAAGACACACTTGTCATACATTCCGCCGATCCGATGTTGCTCCAAGAATCGGATCGGTACGGGATCGGAAAGGGGTGAGCACACATGTCATACTCGTTTCCGGCTTCTTTCCAATAGATCGGATATCTTTTATGGAGAATAGTGGAAAATGCAGGTTTTGTAGTAGCAGAGTTTTCAAAACTATTCCCTCATATGCGTCATTTTAACAATAATTTTATAGACACCGCAAAAAACTTGAACAAACACCAAGCACACGTGTTGCATCCGCAGAAGAGCTCAAATCCGGAGGCTACGCGGTAAGTTACAAGTTCGGTCATACGACTATAAAACCGTAAAGCAGCCGGAGCACAACAGCTGTGGAGCAACCAAGCTCCCCAAAGAAAAGCGGCGCCAAACCAAGGGCAGGCACGTCTAAAGACCCGATGAGTCATAAAGACGAAAGTGCCCAGGCGGAGTCCGAAAACTGAGTGCAACTCTAATGGCTTCCCCCAAGCAACCAAAAAGAAGCAACTCACCAAGCATCAAATGCATTAAAATAAATCTTCAACACTCAAAAGCTGTCACTAGTGAGCTTAGAAGAAGAATGTTTGGACAGAAAATCAATGTAGGGCTACTTCAAGAGCCCTGGGTCAATGGAGGCTCTATAAAAGGCTTAAATACTAAATCATGTATGTTAATTTACAATATTAATCACGAAAGATCCAGAGCAGCACTGCTGCTTGACAAAAATTTGAAATTCTTACCTGTTCCAGAGTTATCACTCAAGGCAGCTGCTTTAGTAGAAGTGCCAACAGAGGGGGGCTCAAGGCATATTCTAATATCCTCAGCCTACTTTCCAGGTGATGACAACTCAGCACCGCCAGTGATCGTCCAACGACTCATCACGTAGTGTAGAGTGAGAAACAGACACTACATTATCGGGGCAGACGCCAACGCCCATCACCAGGTAGGATGTGGAAGTACCGATACAAACTTAAGGGGTGAGTACCTTTTTGAATATTTGAACTCTAACAAAATAGACACTATCAACAAAGGTAACAAACCCACTTTCATTAACGCCGGCCGTCAGACAAGAGGTCTTAGATGTGATTCTAGCTGACACATTCACATCTAACACAATAACTAACTGGTTTGTGTCAAATGACCCCTCCCTGTCGGACCATCAAGCAATAAGGTTCGACTTAGAGGCAGTAATAAATCACTCAGTACAGACGAGAATCCCAAAACCTACCAACTGGGTATCCTATGTGGAGGGTCTCTGCCTGAGTCAAGATGAACTCCCTTCTGACATAAATATAATAGAAGAGCTAGAGGCATCATCTAACAATCTGACAAATGCAATAAAAGATTCCTATGAGAACAGTTGTCCCATAAAACAGAAGGCAGTCCACAGGGATGTGCCTTGGTGGAACGCGCAGCTGAGACATCTGAAACAAGATGCCAGAAAACTGTTCAACAATACAAAAATTAACGGTAACTGGGCAGACTATAGAATAGCCCTAGACAAGTACAACTGTGAATTAAGAAAATCAAAAAGGAAATCATGGAGACAATTCTGCGAGGAGATAGACGAATTAGCCCCAGCTCAACGACTCCAAAAAGTTCTTTCAAAAAACCACTCAAACAGAATTGGTCTGCTAAAAAAGCCAAACGGAGAACACTGTACCGACCATATGGAAAGTCTAGAGGTGCTCCTACAAACTCACTTTCCAGGTTCGGTAATCGTTGAAGCCCTGAACCAGGTCACTCCGCCTTTTGAAGGGTCACAAATCCCCAATGGCAGGAGCAAAAGGCCGGCTGGGAAAATCTTCACAATGAACAGAATAAAATGGGCGACTGATAGCTTCAGACCCTAAAAATCTACAGGCAAAGACAGGATCTTTCCCGCACAACTGCAAAAAGGCAACGAGTACTTAAAGGTACACCTACAAAAGCTTTTTAAGGCAAGCCTGCTCCTAGGGCACATACCGCTATCTTGGGGGGAAGCTAATGTGATATTCATACCAAAAACGGGTCGTCGACCTTAGGCCGAATCAAAACCATATCGTCCCATTAGCCTAACCTCATTTCTCCTTAAGACAATGGAGAAAGCAATCGATCACTACATCAGAAGCGTAACTCTATTGAGAAGACCGCTCTACTCGAAGCAATTTGCTTATCAGCTAGGCAAATCCACAATAACTGCTTTACATACGCAGAATGGGATGTTGAAGTCCCAATTGTAGAATAAATAGAGTCGATGCTGAAACACCGTTACGTTATAGCTGAAATGGACAGAGCGTCAGCTACCGCTACCACGGTCAGAGGGTGTCCTCAAGGGGGTATTCTTTCTCCACTACTATGGACACTAGTGGTAGACAAAATTCTTACCAGACTGAGTAGTGCTAGATACCAGATCATAGGCTATGCAGATGACCTGACCATTATAATCAAGGGCAGACATGAAGGTCACTACAAGCCGAATGCAAAGTGCCCTAAACATAGTTTGAAATTGGAGCGAAGGCGAGGGATTATCCCTAAACGCAAACAAAACAATCCTTGTTCCGTTCACAAGAAGAAGGAAGCTAAATTTGAAAGCTCCACCCTTAACGGTACACAAATAACATTTTCCAACGAAGTGAAGTACTTAGGGGTCACCTTGGACCGAAGACTCATTTGGAACAGACAGTTAGAGAAAACATGCTCTCAAGCTACATCATCCATCTGGTCATGCCGAAAACTTGTTGGCAAAACATGGGGGCTAAAGCCAAAGATGGAATTTTAGATTTACCAAATTATAATAAAGCCCATGGTCACAAATGTCTCATTGGTATGGTGGCCCAAAACCCAGCAAATCACCTCTCAGATCAAGCTGAGAAAGGTACAAAGGCTAATATGTCTAGGAATAACGGAAGCAATGTCAACTTGCCCCATTGCAGCCATAGAGACGCTACTCAACATGCCCCCACTTCACCTACGTGTGAAAAAGGAGGCAATAACCAGCGCTCACAGGCTATTCCAAATAGACAAGTTCAAGCCTGGTGATTTGAGGGGACATCTGCGCATCCTTGATTCAATAAAACCATTCGCAGTGGTAATAAACGACCGCCAATCTTGGGAGAATAAAGAAGTATCACAAGCAGACAATGCATCTCTGTGGTACACAGATGGATCCAAGCTAATGGAAGGAGCTGGACTGGGAATTTTTGGCCCCAACTTCAAGCTCTCCAAGGCATTGGGTGAACATCTTACAATATTTCAAGCTGAACTGCTTGCCATAGATATATATGCGCAAGAGTGCCTCAACCAAAGCCTCAAAATAAAACACATCTTCATACTATCGGACAGCTTTAAAAGCCTTAGGGCTTTCAAATGCACGTCAAAAGTAGTCTGGGAGTGTGAACAGACCCTAAAAACACTATCGACACACAACCAGGTAACGCTGATGTGGCTGCCTAGTCATCGAGGCATAGAAGGAAACGAAGAAGCAGATGGCCTCGCAAAAGAAGGGGCCTCAAGACCATACCATGGACCAGAGCCTTACTGTGGCCTAATAAAAAGTCACATCATGGGTGAACTCAACAAATGAGAGAAATACCAACTGTCATCATATTGGAGGCACACTCCGGGACTCAGACAGTCAAAAAGGTTTATTACCCTTTCAGCAAAAAGAGCTGAACAGCTCCTAAACATGAGCAGATCAGACATCAGATTGGTGGTAGGACTACTCACAGGACACTGCCTGGTAAAATACCATTTAAGGTTAATGGGCAGAGCAGAAGACGATCTTTGCAGATTCTGCTCAGATACAATAGAGACCGCAGAGCACCTGCTCTGCGAATGGAAGGCCCAATTCTGCAAGAGTCTCAACTTCCTCGAGCGGGCAACACTGTCACCAGAAGAAGTGGGCCAACTAACACCCAGGAAAATAGCTTCCTTCGGCAGAAGTTTACGCTTCCTGGAGACAACTTAAGATGTAGAGTCACTACAATATACCTGCAAAGGTAGCAGTGCTGAGCGGCTGAAAAGCCGAAACGACTCTCCCACAATCTACAATCTTCACTCAAGCACACGTGTTCCTGCAGCTGGAAACGAATAGATTGCACGAACGGACCATGATCGGATGCAGGATCGGAGTCGAGTGGAAGTGGGAATGGACACGTGCCGGAAAGCTGTGAACTAACGTTTAGTACCATTCACTCCTCAGATACTCGTCAGTACATATTACCAGGACAGATCTGAAATTTGATCAAAACTGCCAAACATCGACAATTGCACAAAAGACAAGTTCAGATGCCAATAATGCTAAAGCCTCCAGAGAGAGTTGAGAAGGAGATATTCAAGTGTTTCACCCATAATCTTATGGTTATTAGACTTGGAAATTTACAAGGAATTAGGTCGACAAACTCTCAGACTCAAAGCGCCATGAAACGGATGATTATGAACATCATACAAAAAGAAACGTTGTTGCATTCTATTTTGTCTTTGTCTCATGTCTTTAAACATGTTCTTTGATACATATTTACAAAATAAAGTGCAACAGAAGCGAAACAATACCAAAAATCATTTATAACAAGATACCCGAGCATCCAAAAAAAGAAAGAATAAGCCACAAAATTTATAACTCACTCGTTATACCTATACATGGATAGACGTGAAAATCACCTGGCATACATTATTCATGACTTTTTGGAATAATTGCATCATTTTATAGAAAACTGAGCGCGTTTTCTGGGTTGTATTGAGAGAGGCAGGAGCTGAAAGTAGTGTTTATAGCATCATGTAGCAAAGATCTTTTCCTTGTTTCGAGGTTTTCGGCTTTGTTTATTGAAATTTTATGGTAATACGCGGAGATGTTGAATTACACGTCTCACGAAGGAGTTATTTGGTGTTTGCGTTTTAAAATTCAAAATGTATAGTGGGTAACATTCTATGTAGGTTAAAAGCAATCGTAGGTCTAATTTAAAAACAGTTTTCTTTCTTCATAAAACACTTTTAGGGCTTATGTTTCAACAAAAGAACTTTCGAACTAAATACATTTTTCCCATTTGCGATTTCTCCGTTTATCAACTGGCAAAAAGAGCAAAAGAATTACGGGAGAAAATTCACTTTGCAACTTAATGCCAACGTTTACGTCTCCTTTTTTCTTTTCGGAAACGGTTTCTTGCGGCAGTAGTTGCATATAAACTGTTTACTTTTGTAGTCTAATGACTACTTTTTCTGTTCGTTACGGTTTTTTTTGTTCCATTTTTCATCGTTGCATCCAGTTAATTTAATTTAAAACTGCTAACTACTTCTGTTGCTTGGCGAGTAAGTTTTAGAAATATTTTGCCAGGACAGGATTCCAACTTCTTTGAAAATAAAGTCGGGATAAGGCCCTATGTGACACATGTTGGAAGCGCGGTAGTGTCAAATACTATTACTAGATCTCCCTATTGGAATATCTATTTATTAGAAGCAAAATCCAGAGAAGTAAGGACCGTCTTCTTGTACTTGGTTGAGTGAACATTATTGATGTCATATCGCCAGGAGTTTAGAAAACGAACAAACCCTTATACCAGTATAAAAAACGACGTTATCTCAACTAAATACAGTATACGTCGAGACTTTGAAGAAGAAGATGAAGGCAAGACATACGTCGAAAATCAAGCACCACGAATCGTTCCATGTCTGGATCCTGAGGCAACTGATCACTAACCTGCAGCAATTCCAAAAGCACACCTTGATCAAAAAGCATGGATGAGACTTCCTGACCACGAAGTCGTTCAGCTTAATGATCCAGACTTATTTGCTCTGGATCCAGAATAAATAAGGATATGCTTGTGAAGAAGTGTCTTCTAGAACAGAAGAGCAATCGACTGACAAAAATTAAGCATTCAGCAGCCTAAGTACGTAGGTCGGTATTTGGATAAACTAGATTGATATCCTTGGTACCCACTGATCTCAAAAATAAATGGATAAACAAAGAACAATTCTAATGCTGCTAATTTACGAGGTCATAATGTAAACAACTGGGACAGCTGTGAGCGTGCGCAGTAGATACATGTACTCTGCGTGCGAAAAACATAGCCAATGAAAATGGAGGATATTTCAAAATGAGAACAGTTGTTCGAAAGATAAGACACTGCGCAGGGGTTAGGCTGTTCTGTTGCACAACTGTTCGTAGAATATTGACCCCAAATTTTTGCACAATTTCAGCCAATCAAGCCATACGATTATTCATCCATTTATTTTTGAGATCAGTGTTGGTACCTTGTAGGGTCGTCTATATCCTCAAGGCTTCTTAGTTTAGGGAGTAGCAACAACTCCTTCTGAGAGCCGCCTTGTTCCAAGGTACGTTGCTGCACTAGCTTCAGAAGTCTGATCTAGCTGTGGAATTTTTTTCTTATAGTCATCACTACGAAGAATACTACGCCGACCAACATTTACAAAATAGGGGTTAAGTTGGGTGGTATCATGAGTCGAAGTGCGAACCCACCTTATCCAGATTGACATCCCAATTTCTCTGGTTATCTGAGAGATATATACTCAGCATGGGTCTTAAGAGTCCTATTAGTCCGTTTAGTAGGATTTGCCCGCGGATTTGACTCAAATATAATTGGCATTATATTTGTGTCGGACTTTCTAAGTCTCAGCTAATTTTTTAAAATGTGAGCTACGATATTGAGGACCATTATCACAGAGAATTGTGGAAGGAACTCCAAACTGTTGCATATTATGCAACCACACTAGTGAGTAGTGAACTGTGATCACTGAAAATTTGACAAGGTCCAAATAAGGACGAAACTTTTGAAGGGACCACACAACAGCGAGACATTTTCTCTCTGTCATTGAAAAATTCTGTTCCTGTTTTGTCGAACTTCAACCTATGTAACTGATTACACGCTCCGTACCATCAGCATGAGGTTGAACCAAGACAGCCCCAATACCGTGTCCAGAACTATCACACTGAATAACAAAATCCAAGGTATAATCTGGCGCAGCCAACACAGGAGCACTAATCAAACACTCTTTAATACTCCTGAAAGCAGAGTCACAGTCTGGAGTCCAGTCAAACTTACGATTCTTCCTTAACAAACCAGTAATGGGAGCTATAACAGTCGAGAAATCTTCGATAAACATGCGGTACTAGGTAAAAGTGCCTACTATCCTCCTAACCTCAGTGACACTAGTAGGAACAGGGACGTTCAGCATGGCCCTACCCTTATCGGGCTCGACGTGTAATCCTTGGCTATCGACTACATAACCAAGATACTTTAGACTAGGCTTACAAAATTGACACTTCGCTCGACCCACAGTAAGATTGGCCTATCTTCAAGTGCGTCTCAAAATCGGGCGAAAACTATATCATCTAGATACACGAAAACATATAGCCTCGCATATAGCTCAATATCAACTCCAAGGACATTATCAATGAGTCTTTGCCAAGTGGCAGGGGCATTATGTAACCCGATTGGGAGTCTCTTAAAATGAAACAGACCACGATTTGGGATTGTGAAAGCGGTGTAGGGGCGAGAAGACTCGGCGACTGTACCTGCCAATACGCCGACTTAATGTCCATAGTGGAACAAAACTTGCTCTGAGAAAGTTTATCGAGGGTGTCAGAAACCTGAGGAAGCGGATAACTATCGCGTTCACACACCGCTTTAATCTTCCTGTAGTCCACACAAAGGCGGAACGAACCATCCTTCTTTTTAACCATAACAACTGGTGATGCCTACGGGCTTTCGAAGGTTCCACAACCCCAAGCTTTATCATCTCATCCAATGCCCTATCGATGTGTTGCTGCAATATGGGAGAAACTCGGTACCAACGTTGCATAATAGGTCTAGCCTTGGTAACAATAACATGTTCCACCTGATCCGTGCAACCCAATTTATCACTCATAAGCCTAAAACTGTCATCCAACAACGCATTGAACCTACTCTCCTGGTCCTCCGTTAGAATGGTTTCATCGGCTACTTCTAGAGAAGCAATTTCAGGCAGGCTCGAAAAACACCACTCACCACACCGTAGGTCTGACACAACACCCGTAGCCTTTCAGAAATCGGTACCCAAAATCAAGACATGTGAAAGCTCCGGCATAACAATAGCCTTAACAAGACGAGTACGATCCCTCACTTTCATCGGTATCTCACAAGTACCAATACTGCGACACTTTTGACCATTGGCCACGCTGCAACTCGCCGTCTGACTCTGGTCGAGACGGGGTGATAAAAACTTTAACAATCTCCAACCGGGACCACCAATAACAGTACGGAAGGACCCAAAACTTGCTTTCCTAAAATATCCACACGCAAATAAGGTCTCAAATCATTCTGGACATGCTCAAGGACATAATTGAGAATAGGTTCTATACAATCACTCGCGCTCGTTAAGTCAGTATTCCGACTTAGGAGCGCCCACCCGCGTTTCCCGACTTGCAATTAGGGCACGTTCTGATGGTGAAACCATCCTTCTTACAACGGATACAGAATTTCGGCATAGATAGAGAACATCCTACAGCACAATGACCAGGTTTCCTACACCTAAAACACACACCTCTATCCTCAGGACTCTTATCGGAAATATTTAAAGTGGCTATACCAGCCGAAACCTCAGGCACCTCATGAATATAGACCAAATCAGGCTCAAGAAGATTGGCACTTCTAGAAGGTTGTGAGTAGCGCTCAACGGATTCACTTTCTCCTCTAGTCGACGACACAGAGTATTGGCAGCAATTGGTTAACAGAGGAAACATCAACTACAGGCAGCTGACCCTGGTAAAATGGGGCTAAACTGCGAAAAAAAAAATTCAATTTGGCATCCTCTGAAACCGGACAAGTAAGTCTTTTGAAATATCCGGCCATGACGGTCAAGTAGATACCTATACTCTCATCTTGACCCTGTGTCCTCCTACATATCTCATGAAAAAGTTTTTCGTTGTAATTACCGGGTTGAAATTCCTCACGCAATAAGTTAACAAACTCATACCAAGTAGTGACGTCACTTATGTAAAATTGGTATGCCTTCCCAACAAAAAGATCAATTCCTGAATCTAAAAGTACCGCCTTAGGGACCTGTCGAGCGACCCGAAGTTCCTCAGCTTTCTTCAGAAAATCACTAAGAGACAAACCCTTTTTGTCACCGCAAAATTGCAAATTCCACTTTGTTGGGAGAACTATTCTATTAAGCGATGGAGAAGAGGTTTGATGAAGAACAGGAGTTGACAGCTTGCCTTATGTTAGCGTGAAAAATCCCTTCTTCGTCATCCTCAGAGCCATTGGTAGTAACAAGACCTATGCCAGAACCACCAGCCTGCGATTCCAAAAGATAGAGACCAGGGGGAATACCCTGTTCGTATTTGGAAGTTGCATTCTCTAAATTTTTGACAAAGGTAAAAGCCATTGCAACTCACTCTAACCTAGACTTTTGTTTGTTTTCCAGATCTCCAGCCGTATCCATATGGTCCAAACGATTGAGAATGTGACTCAACTTAGTCTGTAGCTTCAGGAAGTCTCCACTTTTCCGGTCATCTGAAAATCTGTCTATAAGAGGAATGATCTCCTTAATTTTCTTGTCAACCACAGCGGCGTCCTCCTCAAATGTAAAAGGATACTCAGGGAACCTGACACTATCACCACTCTTCTTTAACTGCCGAGCTATCACCAACCTTTGTCGCATCTCATCACAATTGCCACCTGTGATACCCCTAATGGCAAGCTAGTAAGCAAGCTCATCCTTGTCCAACCTATTTACATGCATTGTCCTCGACATGATGAAGCTGCTCCACAACAAGAAGTCACGTCACCAGTATCAAATATAGGATTACAAATTTCCTAGCGACCGATAAAATACAGTCTCTGGGTATTTTATCCCAATCCAAGACCAACAATAACCAAAACCAATCGAAATTACACTAGGTATCAGTATGAATATGTATCTCAGTTACGTACTAGAAAAAATTTGTACGTAACCCCATTGATTGATAGTAATCAACAGAAATGAACTTGTATTATTAAACCGCGCTATCAATATGATGCGATGCTTCAACATATCACCCTCAATAATTCACAATTTTTTATTCTGCGCTACTGATATTTTAAGATAAGGAATCTCTTCATTAAATACGATCGAAAATTCAATAAAAAAGCGGCGCCTACCATAACCATAATGTTATCGAGACTCACGCTTCATTAACTCAACCGAATATGCCTTTATTTCAGACATTTGTGAGAAAACGCCCATTCAGAAACAAAATATGAAACTTTGTTCGGCTCTAGAGAGTTGCCCCAATTTATTTGATACTTTGTGATTCAAAATTTTGTATGCCAATCTGGTGTGTGTGTAGGTGTGCTCCAAAATTATCAAAACAAATAACAAACTGCCACATCCAGAAAATTTAATTTACAGTTTTGCGCGCTTGTTACAAAGTTATTCCGCAGCTCCAGATACTTTTCCAGAGTTTATTTACAATTCGTTAACTTCGTCGAACATTTTATTTAATTTGCCTCTTTTTTCCCCAATCGGGGAGTTTGTCCGGGATTGTTTGTGTGATTAAAGCTCGAATTGTCCGGCTATCTGTCTGTTTGTCCTTTTCACGGCGGCCCTGAGAGAGTAAGTATCAGCTTAGAGTATTTGTGTAAAAAAAAAGAAGCTTATCTTCCATTTTATTTTAGTTAATCCTCTGAGTCTAAGTCCATGCAACACATGTGGTAAACTAGACTTGTATTGACATAATTATTTTTAATTTACCACAGTAGTGTCGACTCAAGGATATAATACACTACACAGGATAGCCTATCCTAATAAGGCCTGTGTAGATTAAATCTCAAGCCCCCTACCACGCCAAAGTACCAGTGCAACGTGTCGTTTCTCGCCTGGACGTAGGGTGTTTGCACCACAGGCCTCATGCATACTTGGCTCTAGTACATTAATTAACATTCTAAAACAACCACTTTTTAGATCTCGTTTGCTACTGATAACCAGTCAATTGGAATGAGCCTCGGAAAAAATAAATCTTAAGAAAAATATGGTGTCAAATAACCCCGAAGACGATTGGAGAGGGACGAGTCACCAATGAAAACCTTTCTTCGGAAAAATAGAGTGACAACATCTACCCAGGACAGATATCTAAACATAACGTAACGTTCCTACAGCTTCAGGACTCTGATTCACGTCCGGAATATTATTTCGTTTATGTCCACCCCCAAGTAGAACCATGTGTTTCCCGAAGTTAACAAAATAAGGGCTAAGTTTTTTCGTATCGTGTGATCAAGTTCTGAGCGCACAAGCAATCTTATTGATATCCACATCCCACTCGGTGATTGTCCGAAACATATATGCTTAGCATGGTTTTTAAGTTGCGATCGACTCTTTCATTAGGGTAAGCGCTGGGATGATAATTTGCATTACTTTGTATCTTTCGACCAACTTCAAGAATGGTTTACCTCGGTATTGAGGCCCAAAATGGTTGAAGGAACTCCAAACAAAAGGAAAACGTGATTCTCGATAAAATGGACAACAGATCCAGAAGTGGCTCCCCTGAGTGGAACGGAAAACTTACTGTGGTAGTCTGTTAATACCAGCAGGAAGGTCGACCTAGGTAAAGGCCCAATTAAATCGGTGGAGATGACCTGCCAAGGCCTATCAGGCTTGGTATGGGAAACCATTTTGGCTTTTGGAGGGCCCATCTGTGACTTATGCCTGATGCAAGTTGTACACTGGTTCACGTACCTCGATACATCGCATCGCATCTTTGGCCAATAAAATCTCTCTCTTATAAACACCCATATGTCCAGCTGCAGGTAGTTCATGAGCCTCTGCAATCATGTTCCAATTATCCACCTCATTTCTCAAATCCGGGTAATCACAATTCACAAACTTCCACAATCCAGAATCACCAACCCTCCAACTTGGAAATCAAAGGGGATCCGATTTTACCTATTCAATCACTTCAAGGCACCATTTATCCTTGATAAGCGGTCCATCCATCTGCACAGTATTCAATTTTGAGAGAGCTCTGGATAACATATCTGGCACGACATGTCCCTTCTCACGGTGAATAAGTTTGAAATCGAACTGTTGCAGCTGCACTTGCCAGCCTACCCGTATGTTGCTTCATGTTTTGCAGCCACACTAGGGAGAAATGGTCTGTTATCACAGAAAATGGAACTAGATCCAGATAAGAACTTAGCTTGTTGACCGACCAAACGACCGCAAGACATTTCTTTTCCGTGGTCGAGTAGTTTTGTTAAACTGCGGCTCAAGTAGCTAATAACACGTTCTGGTTGTGGTTGCACCAGAACAGCACCTAATCCAAATCCAGAACAACAAATGGTGAGGAATAATCCGGACAGCTCAGTCCTGACACTTTTAGGAACTGGAACTTGTCGGAGTCAACATGTAGACCTTGCCTGTCAACTACGTACCCCAAATACTTCATCAGGGGCCGTATTTTTGATTTCTGGGAGGAGAACTTGCTCGGGAAGTGGACGTGGTTTACCTCAAAAAGGTACATGTCATATTCTTGAAAATGGGACTGTGAAGTGAAAGTTCCCGGGAATTCTGAAGTTCCCATCCTCTTACCCAAGAGAAAACGAATTCCCGTCAGGGTTTCTAACCTCAAGACTTGACGTTGTTTTCAAGCTTGACGTTTTCGTTTTCTCCTTTCAAATTTAAGGTTTTTTCGTTTTTGTATGCATTGTGTCTTTTCATTAAAATGAATGTGGATGTGGATTATTTTATTGAGATTATCTTGTATAACATACCTAACATAATCCAAGAAGACATGAAAAATGCTTCAGAAGCAAAGGAAATAGGATGGGATGTTCTGCCTTTTCCATTGGCCAGAAATTCGTGAAATTTTTTAGAGTAAGCAAAAATGTATGCCACGAAATAGTGGATATGGTTACTCCCGTATGTTACCGCTCCAAAGCGAGTCTCGGCTTTAACCAAAACTACAAAAGTAGGTAGGTATGCATAGAACACAGTATTCCAGAAGTTGATGAGCCACATGAAGTTCAGGAGCAGGAATACGGAATTTATTAATTTATGCTGCAGAAAATTATGCGCAATTTTCCCTCATGTATAAAAAATCTCATGAGGAATGCAGTTTTCGAACACTTACAGCGATGATGTTCATAGGGCAGTTAAAAATAAATATATTATCAAACCCAAATGCCTTTCAGCTTTCAAAGTTTTGAAAAATAGACAATAATAAATATCAAACGTGGGGTTAGATATTGGGTTAGATAACTTGCTCTTCCTTTTTTCGCTTGAAACACGTTTTGGTTAGTTTGATTGACACTCTGATAGGCGGCAACATTGCGAGCGCTTGTGGGTATTCAAGAATACGACCTCTTAGCTCCCGGGAGCGAAAGTGAACTAGCTTTCCTGGGAACGTTCCCAGGAACACTCCCTTCCCGGGCAGTCAAGAATACGGGGCCTGAGGTTTACAGAACTGACACTTCTCTTTACTGAAGGTTGGGTTGGCTTCACGAAGTCTTCTGAATACCTCCTCTAAGTTTCGGCAATGTGTCGGAAAATTTGATGATACGATGACAATATCATCGAGATACACGAATACGTGCGGTTCCAAGACATTGTCGAATACTCGCTGCCACGTTGCAGGGGCGTTATGCAGGCCAAAGGGAAGTCTTTTGAACTAAGAAGATATACTATTTCAATGATGATCCAAGCAATTCCTTGCCATTACAGGATGAAGTTATTGATTCCAACGCAGTTTTGTCTGTTGTTGACGGGAATGATTTGTCGTTGCCGACTCTTTCCAATATTGAAAAAGGAACATTGAAATCGCTGTTGGAACATAACAAGGATTTGTTCGATGAAAATACAGGAGTTACCCCATATGCTGAGAATACCATCATCCTCACTGATGATATTCTCATAGCTGCACCACCATATCGCTTATCTCCTGCAAAGAAAGAAGCTTTGCGTCAGGAGCTTGACAAACTTCTTGCCAGCGATATCATTGAAGAAAGCGAATCGCCCTACGCATTTCCAGTCGTTCTTGCACCGAAGAAAGACAGAACTTCACGTCTTTGTGTTGATTATCGCCGACTGAATGCTGTCACCAAAAATGTTCGTTACCCGTTGCCTCGTATAGATGACCTTATTCATTCAACTGGAAAAGCTAACTACATAACCACCTTAGACCTGAAGAGTGGTTATCATCAAGTATCTGTCAAAGAAGAAGATCGTGACAAAACCGCCTTTGTCACGCTATTTGGACTTTATCGATATAAGACAATACCTTTTGGTCTATCCACAGCTCCAGCAACGTTTCAAAAGCTAATAAACCGTTTTTGTTCAGGTTTGCCGCATATCCAGATGTTAGGATACCTTGATGACTCAATAATTTTATCCACGACTTTTGAACAACACATCAATGACTTGAGTGATGTTTTCAACCGTCTACGCATTTACAAAGTGAAGGTGAACAAGAAGAAATGTACTTTCTGCACTTCAGAAGTTAAATAGGTTGGTCATCTTATTAGACGAGATGGTATCAAAGCCCATCCGGAAAAGGTTGCCCCTATCACCCATCTTGCCGCACCCAAGAACGTGAAATAAGTTCTCAGTTTTCTTCAGACTTGTTCATGGTTCCGTAAATTTATTCCAAACTTTATCAATGTCTCCAGACCGCTAAGTAACTTGACAAAGAAGAATGTTTCCTGCTCGTGGGATTTGGCATAACAAGAATCGTTCGAGAAGCTCAAAGTTCTCCTGACTACAGCACCTATTCTGCGTCAAACCGATCCTTCTAAGCCATACATTATTAAGACTGATGCCAGTGCTTATGCTATTGGTGCATGTTTGCTCCAGGGGGAGGGACCAGACGAAAGACCGGTAGAGTACGCAAGTCGCTTACCTACTGCGGCTGAGAAGAACTATAGCTGTACTAATCGGAAAGCCCTTGCACTTGTCTACGCAGTCAACAAGTTTCGCGGATACATAGAAGGTTTACCAGTTTATGTCAAAACTGATCATCAACCTCTCCGATGGCTTATGTCGTTAAGATGACCAACTGGAAGATTAGGCCGGTAGGCACTTCAACTGCAAGCTTTCGACTTCAAGATTAAGTAGACATCAGGTCGTACGAATGTCGTTGCAGATACATTATCAAGACCACCCATTGACTCGGATAACAATTGTACGATTGGACTTTAAACTTCACAACTGTACAGAAATCTCAAGCGTCTGCTTGATACGTGGTGAAGGCCACTTTTCTACTTTGTAAGTAGATTTTAATAAACTGTATTGTCGTAGTTACCGGCTGAAAGCTCTTGCATAAAAAATAAATAACTCTGGATTTATTGACAAGCGTTTAATGAAAATAATAAACAAAACGAAAGTTGTACCTCTAAATTTTAACTCAATCATTCAATCTCTCATACGCACAATCTTATATCTAAAAAAAGGAAACAATGAGTAGTTATATTCTAAAGTAAGTAACGAAAAGGTAACATTAAGTTTGGATAATAATAAATAAAGTTAACCTGACCTTTATTTAAGGTTAAATGGAGAGTAGGCCACGCGACACGTACTTCTGCGAAAAAGGGCCGTACGGGAACTGTCAATGTTCGGTTCGGTGACACTAGCACAACAACTGTCTTGACAACTGTTCAGTAATATGTTGTTTTATTAATCATAAGAACCGCACTGAAAATCCTTTTACACAACTTCTTAAACTACTTGTACAGCAAATTAAATTCGTTGTTGGATGTTTCACTGAATGGCGAAGCACGATATAGGGGAGTAATTCCCTTGTTTATACACGTTCGCTTGTAAGAAAGCCAAACGAAGAAAATTGTAATTCCTGGCGCGGAAAAAACTAAACAAACGCGTAATGATGAAATTTGTTAAGATAATTTACATCATTAAACTTGAATTTTTCCAAATTAAACTGCGCTCATCGTCACAAGAAAGGGCGTTGCCTTTTTTTATTTTTCGTGCTGCTGTCGCTCACTATGGTGCCACTGCTCTCAGGGTACTAAATATTGATTTTATTTTATGCGGGCGGGCAACCCCTTCCCAGAATCTCAACTTTATTCCTTTTAGACAAGAAATGCAAGTTCTGACTTGTTTTCGTATAAAATGTATTTTGTATAATAGAATATACCGGATAGATTTGAAGATGGAAAATAGTATATTAAATGAGTTAGATTTTGAATTTTTCGTTAAGCGAATTACTATTGCTAAATCATATAAAATATTTGATTTATTTAAATTTTGTTTTTAAATTGTTGCGTGTCCGCAACAGCAATTATCAGTCACTAATAGCTGTTGACACAGTTACTATTTTGCTACCTAATAAATCGGCTACAGAGACCAGAACCAAGCAGTTAGATGATCGACTGTTTCGAGAATGCAGATTCTGATACTGTCGACTTTTCCAGATGGACCAGTCGAGGCTACCTTATGGTTCAGGAGATTTCACACCGTTACGCCAGTGACTTCGATATTGACGAAGCTCAATTAGTTGTTCCTTAAGGTCGGATATTGTCTATACTCCATGAGTTCCATTATTCTCCACTTGCAGGACACTACGGCGTCGACAAACCTTTGAAACGAATCTCACAAAGGTTTTACTGGCCGATGATGAGAAAAGATTGAACACTGAACAAATCCGAAAATGCATAGAATGTCAGGGATACAAACCAACGAATCTTAAGGCTTCTGGTTTGACTCAGGCTCCCTTTCTGGCTCAGCGATTTGAAATCTTAGCTATGGATTAATTTAGACCACTGTCTGAAGCAGAAACAGGTGAAAGGTGGGTCTTCGCTATAGAAGATACTGCCACCAAATGAATAGAGTTATTCGCACTGGAAAATGCTACAGCTGATTTGTTCGAAATGCCTTATCGATGAAGTTAATTTCAGATATGGAGCACCACAGATTATGGCGCACCCAGAAAGGTCACGCAGTTTGTCACAGATGTCATACAACAAGATGCTCACTGCCTCGGTTTTACCCAAAATCTTATACCGTTGTATTTTGTTACGATAAATTTATCATTTGCGTAACATGTTCCATCTCTTCTTATTTTCATTATAAAGTTGTATTTTTTCCGTTTCAGAATTCAAAATAATTTCTAATATTCTAAAAATATCCACAAAATTTCAAATAATAAAAGTGCTGCCATCTATCCATCATGTCTGTAAAATGCAAATATCTTACCGGTACTGTCATCTAGTGCCCGATGATCTATATTTCAAAGTATGATTTTTAAATTCGCATTTGACAGTCATTTGTATTTCCATTGAAAGAAATTATATTTATCTCACTTTTAGCAAATAGATATATTTCTGTCCTTTTTTAACTTCTGATTCTGAAAAAATCATTTTTTGGCTTATGGCCGTTTCCACCAACGCAAATTTAAGTTTACTTAACGTTAAGTGCCGCTTATATTATAATTTTTTTTCCACCAGTCTAACCTAGTCTCATTAAGATAAGCTTAACTAAGCCCAGTAATTTTTAGGCTTATTCCTCCCTTAACAAAGTGGCGATGATATGCGCCAGCGATTTGCATCATGCTATTGTTGACATAAACAAATGTTAAAAAAGTTGATGTACAGAAAGTAGCAAAAATTGAATTGAGATAAAATTTTCTCAATTTTCTAATTTCTGGTGAAGTTTGCGTTTTTTGTCCGAAAGGATTATAGAACGGATCCTAAGAGTATTGTTTATTATTTGAAGTTTGGTGTGGTTAAAAAAATTGTTGTTTGAAAAATGGATACAGATGATTTGGAAAAATATTGGATTTATTTGAAGATGGTTGCCCCAGAAAAATGTATGATAGAAATAATAATTTTGAGAAGACGGACAATCTAACGTTTTTTGAAGATTCAGATTGACAAAACCCACTGTGTTGCAACTTCTAAAACAAGCGTCCTTAGAATTTCCTAATGATAGGTGAATTTGGAGTATTGTGTTAAACTCCTATTTTTTGCCAAGTTTTTGTTTTTTCTGAAACCGATACTGCATCCGTCTTCTTGTCGTTCAATATAATGTTTGTACTTTGCCGCAAGGTTTACCATAAAATCTTTTTCTTGGGCAGTATACTTTGCAGCTCTTATTTTTTTATTTTCATTCATTGTTGAACGGACGTGTTCGTGTTGTCGCGAGGTATTGTAAATCACAAATTTTAAAGTGATCTATTTATTTTTATTTATTTAAACCACGAATCTATCTTCAATAATTTCTAAACATTATTTATTTTCTGGACTTCAAAATTCCATCAAACCACAACAGTACAAAGCCGAGTTTGAGGTTATGATAGCGAACAAAATGCAAGGTTGCCAAAGCTAAACAGCACTTAGTTAAGATTCATTAGAAAGACGGTGGTGAAATGCAAATTTAATTAAGCGTTGCTTACATTTTGAGGGACGCTTAGATATTCTCAGCTTAGAGCTTTATTGGTGGAAACGGCCATTAATGATCTAAATAATTAACAGTTTTTTATTTTTGACATAACCTTAATTTAAATTATTATAATTTTTAAACAATTGAAATAATTTAAGTGGATTTTTATCCATTCTCCTCTATTTTATGCGGTCTTTCATTGTGTTTTCATTTTGAAGTGAATATGGTCTTTTGGGTGTACTCGTCTGATTGGTTGAAGCTGGTTGGAATGCAGTTAAGTATAAAAAACACAGGATCGTTTTCCTGCTGGCTGGGGTTTCTAAAACGCTCTCTTCTCTTGAAAGCGCCTCTGACAGGCAAGTCCTCTTTATTTTTAAATAATTTTGTGCTTTGAATTTCTGGATTCTCTCTTGTAGATTTTATCAATTCATATTATCATATCTTTATTAATCTTTTACCTGATAAATCTTATCTTATCTGTTTTTGAAATATAAATATTTAATTTTAAGTTTTTTTATCTAATTGTTGGCTTCCATTTTGTGTGAATTGCTTATTGGTTAGTGCCACGTTTTTAAGAGGTAAGTCAAGACAGATTTTTGGATTTTAGATAGGTACTGCTGCTCTGGCTTTCAGAATCAATTTTAAGTATGGGAATATTAGACCATTTGCTCTAAATAGAGTCGGTGAGAACCAAATTTGTGAGTCCATCCCCATTAATTCTTTATTGAATCCAGACAGAGGCCTGTACAACAATTTTCTGTTTGATTCCCTGAATCATTATCTTAACTAAAGGGTGTAATTTTTTAATAGAAATCCAGACAGGTCAAAAATTCAGTAAAAAAGTTTTAATTAAAACATCTCAAGAATTTTGACACATTCTGGATTTGATTAATTTCAAACCTAGGTTTATCTAGTATCTGTGGTAGCTAACTTAATTCGAGAGGAAGATTTTATCTATTTGGGGGAGAATCCAGAGATTTCATTTCCTAATTTTCTTACCTACCTTATTTTTGCTCATATTTTTGCCTGCCAGAACTGCTGAGGAAAGTAGCATTTTTGCTCAATTATAACGAGCATTTTAATTTATTCCTGTTATTAATCTAATTTTTTTATTATCTTACCATTAATCTTGATTATTTTATTATTATTTTTTTATATTAAAATATATATATATATTTTTTTTTTCTCAACTTGCAATAACTGTTCATACCTGATTCTGTTGGAAGGGAGTGTCTGTACAACAATCATTTTAAATTAAATTTCAATTTAAATTTTCTTTGCAAGACACTCACTTTTTTGACAGAATTCAGGGATTTAATATTCCAATTATTGGTGAACCTGATACTGCCTTTTCTGGGTACCTACTCTATAAAGATCACTGTTTGGAGTCTGGATCAGCTGGAGTGACGTCACCCCAGCAATCTATCCTCTTCCTGGATACAAGAAACAACACGAAGAGCTCCAGTTCACGAAAGTGAAACCACAACACTCATTGAAGAGCTCCGGATTGGAAAGCAGGTACTTGGTATCAGATTCACCAAGAAAAACCAAGCTGTTAACACTGAAATTTTACAGAACATTGTAAACAAAATAAAATTATTGTTTGTTGGTTTTTGAGTGGTTTCATTTGCACACAAAGGGACTACACGTTTTCTTAATTTTTCTTTGAATTCACGACCCTAGGTTATCTTTTCTTAAAGTATACAAATTACATTTAATTTGTAACAATTTTCCAGCTTTCAATCCTGAAGAGAGGTTACAGCCCTGCCTATTTATGTTTTGCCTGTGAACTAAGAACCCCGCATGATGTCAAACGTGATCTCCGAGCTATCGTTAATAACGAGAACTTAATTCCTGAGATCACCCCAAAATTAAATATTGTTGCTAATGTCCTGTCTAACGTTAGAGAGACAAATGAACTGAGAAAGGATGCGTCCAAGATGTATGCTGACAAACAACGATGCAATGAACTATTCATTCACTATAGGAAAAAAGGTTTTGGTCAACTTGCTTGTGTTGAGCAAAGGATCGCAGTCTTACACATCCAAGTTCGCCCCTAGAAGAGATAGCTCCTATATAATTCTGAAAAGAATATCGCCAACCTTTTATCAGATTGCCTCCACCCAATCTCCAACAGTATCGGTTGGTACATACCATTCACCAGTTCTTAGCAAGTGCATAGGTGTCGAAGATGTAGTTCCTGTCAGGCCTATTCGACACTTAGAAGTCGTCTACCTGGTAGAAGGCCTTCAAGGGTTCGACGACCCGCAAAAGTGACGATGTCTAATTTTGTTAGAATTTTGGCAAGACGCGGCAAGTTCCAAAGGGGGAGAATGTAACGTCTACACTTGCGACGCCATAGCCACTACCGTTGCCGTAGCCATAGCCACTACCATGTCTGACAAGTATCATTAATCAATTAGTCAGTCAGTTTCCCCGATCAAGTTCATTATCAGTAATTCTGCTATTATTTTGCCAACTTTGTATTTTTCTAGTTAAATTGTAAAAAAAAAAAATATATTAAATAAACAATGTGTAGTGCATAGTGTTGGAGTTCCCTTCGATACCCGCTACAATTATTATGGGTAGGTTATGGCGATCTTTCATGGATCCTGAAAACCAAGAGTTCTCCAATTTACGAGAATCTCCAACCTACCCAAAGATAGATCAGGCTGATTATAAATCTATCAAGATTGGGAAACTGTGCACAATCTTGCAACACTGCCTGTGTACAAAAATTCGGAATTATATCGCGCCATAGTCCAGTCAAAACGAACGGAAGCGAATCTTCTAGATAATTTTAGAAGCAACGACGTACTATAAAACGGCCTCCGAGGGAGATGGACTATGGGTATCAAGAATCAGTTAGTTTAGTGGGGAATTGAACGCAAAAGGGTTAATAATAGGATAATTAGTGGAACGAGAGTCGATAGTAAGACAGTGAGATGTGATTTATTTTTGGAACTAAAATTAAAATAAGTTTTCTAAAGGTGCTGGTTTCGACGGTATTTCCTTGAATAAAGGTTAACTCTTTTGAAAGAGTAGTCTCACTTATCTACGAGCCAGCTTACGTAATAATATAATTCAAAACAAAAAAGCATGCTTTACGACATCATAAATTAGTTTCCTGACAACGGCCCTTACATCAGAACATATTTCTATGAAAGGGTTGACAAATAACGAAACCCCCTCATTATAACAAAAACTATAGCAAGTTGGCGAGGGGAAACGAAAACGTATAGGTAAAGGTTCCTCCAAACAAACCAAAAACTTTCGCCGTACGTCGCAGACAACGTTTAAAGTGAAAAATTACTTTTCTCAAGTAATTCCTACTCCTACATATTCATTGTTTTCGCTTGTTGGAGGTGAATTATGTTCTCTACAGTTGGTATTAGTTATAAATATAGCTACGCTATACGAATTTTAAGTTAAAACGTTTTCGTGAAATATTTTCAAGAACGTTTATCAGCAGACAAAAACTCTTAAGGCGATTAGGTTGCAGTGTTAAATCACAAAAATCCCCATCGGAAACTACAGCCTCTTCCTGTCGGCTTTGCCACAGAGATGCATTGTATTTATTTTGCTTACAAAATATCCCCGCGAATTTATATCCGAGTTAAGTCACTATAATAAGACGTTTTATTAAAGGAAAATGTCGAAAATACCACAGGATATGGCTGGAGTAAATTTCGAATGAGAGAATTTAGTGAGGCGTGCCCGTAAACCTTGCGCAGTTTACTTGAATGGTTCCAGAGATGGAGAAGGTTTTTCCATTTTATTATGGAAGGCTGTTAAATTTTAGGGATGTGTCTTTCAGTTTATCACCAATAAACAAAGAGATTTAAGTTTATGCATGACATATACAATATAAGGAAGAGTGCATTGGAAACAAAATCTGCTATAAAAAATATAGGTACATATAATATGTGTAAATGTTTTAGCGTTAATTTATATCTTGTTGTTGCTTGTTGCTAGTTTATTGTACCTATAAAAGCTATTCTGATACCTCAAATAGATTGCTGTCATGTTTTACTGGATAACTACAACTTCTACAAAGGGTAGAATAGAAAATCATTTATCCACCACAGCGTAAAAACTCTCCATCAAAGAACTCTGCGAGCATTGAGCTTCAATCCATTAAGCTGCAATCAATTTCAACTATGTGCGCACCTGATTGAAAATTCCGTTTGTTTGGCAACAGCTAATGAACACGCAAAAGCCATTTTTGAATGGACATATGGCCAATAAAAGGGAACATTGCCTAATAAGATACGCGGCCGGAATTTTGCGCCATATCCCCTTCGAATTTGATATTAGCCTAACCAAGCTCACAAAATAAACCTCCCAATTTGTCAAATCCAACACCCTTCAATCCAAATTACCCATTAGCTACCAGCCACCCCTCTCTCGTATAGCAAACAATCGAGTGTTAACTTTGTCATGATACTTTTCACCCTCTGATGTCAAATTGACGATATCTATGCATCATGTAGGTCCATAATGAAGAATAAATTCCCCCCGGTGTTACTCATCGGTCCTTATCAGACTCGCCCTGGATCACTTCTTTAGCATTCCCCCTTGCTTTTCAATTGTCAGTACAGGGAAATTCCTTTAGGTGATTGACGTTTACAGGAAAATGCGTTCAGTGTTTTGTTTTTTTGTATGGGAGTGGATTTAAAAGAGAATGTCACTTTAACTATTTTTTTCGACAGCGGTGTCACTTTATTACAAAAATAGAGCTCATAAGTAAAATATCTGTCATTAGCACGCATAGACCAACTTTGGGAAAAAGTTTTGTCGTCGCTTCAGCCAGTATATTATCCTTTCTAAATATAGGGACACAATCCCAGTCATAAATTTTCGTTACAGATGACGTGACGTTTTCATAAACTCCGGGTATTTTCTTTTCTTTTGCAGAGAAAAGCGCAAAGTTTGGGGCGAGATGGGAATTGTCGGGGAGCTTTTAATTAGGACGAGACTGAAGTGAATCGGTTAAATTGTTGGACGGATAATGGAGTAGACCAAGGGAATTACTTGAAACTCACTCAAATCAATGTAAAATTTGTATTTGGCTTTAAGATAGGTTTGTTAATAAATTGGGTTGCTAGTCCAGGCAAGAGAGACTTCTAAACTGCAATAGATTTGACTGCTTTCAGAATAACTCGTACTATTGATCTGGTGACAAAAGTCAAGCTGCTCCAATTTTCTAGATCTAGAATATTAAACGCTTCTACTCTGATTGCTTGTAACTAAGACAAGTGACCTGCTATGCAGCCCAATATTTTGTTCTACAGTATCTGTTTTGTCTCTATTTTCAAGCAAATTTAATACAATTTGGCAAAGGTACAAATTCTTATACATAAAAGGTGTGCTCTCATTTTTTGTTTCCGCGTAAATAATGGAACCTCTAAATTTTGAGGGTGGGACGTACGACTCAAAACACGAGTATTCTCAATACTTGCTTAGAGACCTGATAAGAAGCAACACACAGGCGCATCGTCTCCAATTTTGATTTGGTCGTAATTATACACTTGGTATAAGGTGGAGCTCGTGTCGCATCAACCATCAACCCTGCAGGAGTAGCACTCACAAAATAACTGGGAAGTACTTTATTCCATTATTTAGAGGTTGCACCGCAAAGTAAAATTTATAGTCCACACAGCGCTATACATTACGTATTAGCCAACGCAGTATCCTCATGATAGCTCTATCTGACACCTAGTTCAGGAGAGACAAGCGACTTATAGGACGATAGTTCTGAGAATATATTTTGTTCTTCTTTGCCTTCGTGAGCATGATGCATGCTCCGAAGAGTGTGGAAAATGATTCAGAATAAGAATGAAATCGGTGATGTTAGTAAAGGTGGTTACAGCCTTCCTAGGCAATTTTTCGATAACCTATTTAATGTAAAATCGCTTGATATGGAAAAGGAATTGTAGCAAAAGTTTTCTGCCAAAATAATGTATCTGCCTTCACGGAAGTATTTGAATAGCTCAATATGAATTTACTATTTGCTAGACATTCCTTCTCCGTCGTGCTATACCGTCTCTCGTTTTTAGTTAAGAACTGACTAAGATAACAGATGACGTGTTCATCTCCCTCTTGATTCTTCGAAAGGTCAGCACTAAAACCATAATTGGAGGCATCACACTGAACGATAAATGATAGCACACAATTAGGACAAGATAATACTGGGGCTTTGATAAGATTCTCCTGAATCAACCTGAGCGCTTCGTCGCACTTAGCATCCCAAGCAAACTCTACTTTTTTACGAGTCAGTGCAGTAAGGGGAGCAATAACAGCGCACTTCCGCAACATTTTTGGGAGGAGGGATCTTAATAATGGTCGACGAGTCGACAAGTAACCCATTTAAGTTTACCACATAACCCAAATACTTAAGTTCGGGTTTGGGAACTGAAACTTTTCGGCGTTCAAGGTTAAACCAGCTCCCTTGAGCCTCTCATTCACTTGCTCCAATATCTCAATATGCATTTCGAAAGTTGAGGTGCAGATGATAACATCATCAAGATACACAAAAGCATACTGTTCAAGATCGAAACCGACGACCCTATTGATCAAATGCTGCCATACTACAGGAGCGTTTGTCAGACCAAACGGCATTCGCTTGAATTGGAATAGAGCCCGGAAAGGAACGGTGAAATCAGTGAGATGTCGAAATTGTTGGGAGATGGGAATTTGCCAATAGGCCGACTTGATGTCAAGAGTAGTCAAGTATCGTGCGTCACGAAGCTCGTCCAAGGTGGAGCTAACATTGGGAAGGGGGTAAGAATCAGGAGTAGTGACCTTATTCAATGCTCTATAGTCGACACAGAATCTCCATCCTCCTGACTTCTTGCGAATCATTACGATTGGAGAAGAGCACGGAAAGTCAGAAGGCTCACAAGACAGCATTTGTTCCAATTCGATGTTAACTTCTTTCTGGAGACAATGGATAATACCGCTGTTTGATGGGAGATGCTCCAGTTTTAATTACCAGTTCCACCACATTAGTGCAGCCTAACTGGTCACTCATTGACGTGAAAACTCTCTTAACCAGTTCGTGCAGAATTTGTCGTTGATCAGGCAAAAGGGACTCTTTTGGTTGAACGGCGCAGACTTGGGGAATAGCGTTGGGATCTCTCCCAAAATACCACTCTGAAGCATAAAGATCAAAAACGATCTACATTCTTTTCCAAGAATCTACACCCAAGATAAGGGTATGTAGAAGAGAAGGGATGATAAGGACTTCCAACAAGACCACTTTGTCACGTAACTGAATGGGGAGATTCGCAGCTCCGATTCCTTGGCAACTGTCACCATTAGCGACAATGCATTCAGATTGGGCTTGAGCATTCACCCTACAAAAAGGTTCGAGAACACTCCAACCTTAGATCCGATAATGGTACGCGTAGAACCGCTATCAAGAAGAGCCAACATAGGTTTTCCATAGATGATGACCTCTAAATAGGGTCGAATATACCATTTGGCGTGAGATAGAATAAAAACAAGGATGATCTTGATCCTGTCGACCCCAAGATTTTATGAATTGAGGGAAAAAGGAAGACTGTGGGTCTAAGTCGGTCAAGGCTCGTGACATTTCCAACACTTTAGCGTGGAAGTAGTGACCGCGGCCAAATCAATGAGGTTATCCTTGTTAGGATCAGAGCACTCAGTGTGGTCGAAGCACTCGAGTTCATCCAGGATGGCGATTTGAGGGAAAGGTTCATGGTAAGCCAGAGCGGGCTCCAAGAGAGTTCGATAGGTGGTGGGTGGAGGTATGAAGCGCTGAACTCGGGCTTCTGTTTCCTTGATAGCTCGATTGAGCGATTGAGGACTCAAGGCGCTCGGTCGGCAGGCGTCGCGGAATATGTGAAAGAAGGTTGCGTCGGATAACTTGAAGTTGAGCAACTTCGGATGGGGAGTTGGAAGTTTAGGGAAAAGTTCTTCCATGGTAACGACAAAACTGATGATTCGCTTCTGCGCACCTTGGGTGCGGCGTTGAATCTCATCTCACAGACCAAACTCATAATCGTATGGCTGAAAAGTGTCTCTCAATTGAAGAACCAAGTCGTCCCAACACAGGATTTCTCTAGTTCGGAACCAGAGCGGAGCGTCACCAATCAGAAGTTCCAGCGCAGTTCGCAAGAGGTGCTCTTTTGCTACATTCCTGGTAAAACGAAGCTCTTCAATTCGCTCTAGAAAATCGGTTACACTAGTGCGACCATCATACTTGATACCCTAGGATAATGCATTTTGATATTTCGTTGGCGGAGGTGCGAGAGAAGATGGAAAAAATAATGCAAATGAAAGTTGCCTATTGCAAAGAAAACACCCGACTTTGAATACGTAGACGTACCTTGTACAACTTGACGTCGAAAGCTTCAACGTTTCTCAGTGCGTCCTCACTGAGTGGTGAGCAGCCAAGTTCACTCAGGAAATCGCAGTTTCCACCAAAGAAAGTTTTCCAGGCACCGACTTTAGTGATGGATGCAATCTTGGACGTCGAGTCACAGCCAGTGACAGCATAGAAAGCTAAGAGATTTGTAACTTGTTCCTCTGAAAGCGATTTGCAAATTTCGTGCACTGGAATATATGTTTTATCCCTTGCTGTTCCACTCATAACCCACAGTTTGGAACACTTCATTTTTCCAAAATGGTGTGCAAGAAGAAGTGCAACATCAGTGCCCCTGGTTATCACAACTACATTGGCAGCAGTGCTTTGGAAAGCATGAAGAATCATACGAGTATCAGCCTTCTCGTGTGACGCACTGAGTCCATCAACATTGCGGTTTGGGTCAGTAGACTGAGCATGTAACTCATCCTCGAGTCCTCCTGAAAGTACTACTTCAAGATCTCCAAAGTCATGCTCTAATATTTTGTCTGACAAAAACCTGCAAAGCTCAGCTTTGTTCTCAGAAAGAAATAAAAAATTGCTCCAGTTCTCTGGTAATGGAACGATGCTGTCAGTGATCTCTCTGCGCACAGGAGCAAAACCCTTTGCTCTTTTTTTCTTAGTTTCACCTTTTACAGAAAGAGCCCTGTACCGATCAAAAACAATGTGCGGTTCATGGTACTTATATCCATGACTCAATATTCTTTTAATAAAGCAGTCAGCGTAGCCACCAAAAGTTTAAGCTAGCTGCGGGCGGCCCAAGGACAAGACAAATGCCATCCCATCAATCATGAGGATGGAGTCGTTTTTAGCAAAAGAGAGTTTGCTTTGACACTCTATTCCCATCAGGATTTCCTTCACCAACGAAGCCTTTTCTGCTGTTCGCAGCTCGCCGTAAGCAGTAGCTAATGATACACGAACCTTGCAAAGCTCGTGCTTTAAGATTTTCTTGAGGTCAATTTTTCTACCTCCCTTGCATGCCGCAATCAATATACGCAAAAAGTCTCTGTCAGTGTCCATTACTTGCTTAGTATTAGATGCTTGAGTAGGCATTTCCTTGTAAAGATCGCCCAAAGTAAGCGCGTTGTTTTTATGTAATGTTGCATGATAGTTAACCAAAAACTTGCCGTTTTCTGGATTTTGGACAAGCCTTTGACGAGCAAAGTTTTGCACCAGTTCAGCCCCGCGTTGTTTCGCAGTAAGAAGAGCTTCAGAAATCTTTGTCGTTGCTATATCCTTAGTAGCCACATTGCTCAATACTGTACAGCATCTTTCTGTGGAACCCAGATTGTACGTTTCCATAAGCTGAAGAATTGCGTCTTCATCATGAAGGTCTCGCGAACGCCTGCTACCTGTTTCTTCTTTATGACATAGAGTACTTGATGCTTTTGAGAACATACTATAGGTTTGCTCGGATATCTGAGTCCTAAAATGAAGGGACAATGCCCAGCGCTGAAGAGTCCTGACATCCTGCGTTATTCCAAGAATGCCACCCGTTGCAGTTTTACACGTGCCAACAGCTCACTCCTGAGCATGATCTAGTTCTACCTGAGAAAACTTCTTCTTGGTCTTCAGCACAGCAAAGTCACCAGAGTGAAAACCAGCCTCGACTTCAAGTGGCAACTGATTCAAGTCTGCGATATGGACGGAAAGGGACTTCAAATAGTTTCCGTGATCATATAAAGCTATGTAAGGAAGCATGTCTGAAAGTGCACCACGGTAGCTTTCCCAGTCTCCACCTCGGATTCCTCTTGTAAACATAAGAAGAGTTAAGACGCAAAAATTTTGTCCTCTTCAGATTTTTCTTGCAGAAGTAGTAGAGTTGGGGAAGTGAGATATTCTCGAAGTTCGTCAGAGTGGCATGCTTTTGATGACAGATTTTCAGCTTCTGGAAAGTACTGCGGGTGCAAGAGACGCCAAAAGGCCTGCAGTGTCAGCATATGGGCTCTCATGCCTTTTCCATAAGCTTTTCCATCATGAACTTTAGTCGCCGAGCCTTCTGCCAACAATTTACTTGAGACCCACAAGTCTCCAAGGCCACTGCCGGACATATGCTTTCGATACATCGGGAATAGAGTTTGTTTCCCTTCTGTAAAATTCTGTCCAGCCAATTTTGTTCTCACTCTCAGATCTGCCAATTAAGAAAGTTAGGTCTTCTACTCTGGAATCTTGCACTGCTTGCGGCATTGCCTCAAAATCGAAGGGATTCGCAGCATTATACCAGAAGTTTTCCAGCTTTCTCTTAACTATCGAAAACTCAACAGACAGGAACTGTGGTATTTGCCTTCCGCAGCTATTAAATCTCCCACTGCACTAACCCTGACATTCAGCTTGTAGTCAAAATTAGACAAATCTGCTACTTTCTCATTCATATTTTTTGTCATTATAAGCTTAACTCGTTCTTTCGACTTTTCTTTCTGGCAAAGCAAGCATTTGTCCTAATCAGTTTTTCCTGTCGTCGATCGAGCCATTAGAGTGCCTTTTGTATTTTTGTCATCCAGTTTCTGTATTACTTTCTCATTTTTCTTTTTCAGTTGGTTTATTTTAGTAGCAGAAGTAAAGGTGGCATAACAGCCTCTGTGGTAATACCATTTCTGATCGTCTTGATATTTCAGGAACTTCAAAATCCGTAGAATGGCTTGACTGAACTGGCTGTCAAATTCTTGCTGTCTTTGCCCTGCACATGCTACTAATTGTATTTTACCAGCCTCTTCCAGCTGTGATAGAGAGTCCTTCGGATTGTGCTTCTGGCATATTAAACATTGACTGCTATTTACCAAATCTCCGTCACATTTATTGCCCTCCATGATTATCAAAGCCTAGGAAAATAGAAAAGGGTTACGAAGAGAGAAAGGAAGGGACACCACAACCGTACAGCACACAAAACACATACCCTAAACTGGAGGTTTAAATGGAGTTTTAAGTGCACCAACACCAGTGAATGAAAACCATTGCTCACATAACCTCTATGGATTACACCACAGACGCACACAATACACCTAAAATATGGAACATGGACAACACAAACACAATGCAGTTTGAATTTAGTTTGATGAATTTAGTTACAAGAAAGAAATCAACGTCTGTAGTGGCATAACCTATAAACTCACTCCCTTAAAAATGCAAAGAAACAAGAGAAATAAAAAGTTGCCTGCATTAAAAAGTATTGTATTACTTACCTATTAAAAGTATAACTCCAGCGATGGTTCCAAACACTATTACTATGTAGTCCACAGATTCACAAATAAATCACAATCACACGACAGGTTGCAACGCGCCTGCAGGCGGAGGAGGGGAATAGCCAGCTCGCCGGCGCAGTGCTGCTACACTCACAACACTTTGAACTGCTGCCAACATTGTGGCTCAAACTTTTGATGCTTTGTTTGAATTACTGAAAAGTAACGATCGCATACATATTTTTTACTCCGTAACGCACAAGAAACGTCTTTCCCATAACAAAACTCAGCATGAGTTTGTTTTCCGTAAAAACATTGAAGTAAAAAAAATCTTTCATTTTGAGATATGATCTGAAAATTCTCACCCATGGCAATTTTGGATTCCTCGTGCTTAAAAACATATAAGAAGATATTTTTCGTGAGTTGTATGGCGTCTTCACAGCGCCGATTTCCGGTTTTAGCGCCATTTCGACCGCCATCTTGGATATTTCACTTCCGGTTGAGATTTCGATTTGGCAACAGGCATTTTTGGTTTCATCGGGGTCGAAATACGGGGAACATACCATTTGCTAAAAAGTAATATGAAATGCTTCTAAAACTTCAACTTTCTGAAAACTTGACTAGACTATAAGCTAGGTATAAATGTTAGTAAACAGGAAAATCGAAATCACCTATCCTAACCGAAATCACCTAACTAACCAAAATTACCTAACTAACCGAACACAGGTGTGTTAAAGAAGGATAGCCGAGCCCTGCTGTCATCGAGTCAGTCAATACGGCAAAAAGTGAAAGTCAATAAGTGGCCGTACCGATTATTGCTTAGCAACTTTGTTTTATTTACGGGCTATTGTTTTGTTGTAAAAAATAAGAGTATTATTATTTGTGCAAAAAAAGTCAATAAAGTTATTATCAGAAGTGGGATCGACTCTTGTCCATTGGATTGCTCGTTGGAAGTTCAAAAGTGATTTTTTCCCCAGACGGGTCCGAAAAATAAAAGGAAAAAATGGCAGAAGAAGGCGAAATCGTTAGTGATTGTGAAAACAGTGATTTTGAGCAGACAAAAACTCTGCCATTTGGTGAAAAGCGTCCTAGGGTTCAGTGGCAGGAAACACTCTTCAACTTAGTGGCCAACCAGCAGAAACAAATTGCCTTATTAACAAGTCAAACAAAGAGCGTGGCGTCACCGTTGCATCCAACGCCTAGTGACTCAGGAATGGAGACCTCGAGTTCACAAGTGCCTTCTTTTGAGATAACGAGCTATGACCCTGATAAAAGTTCTTACCCAATCAATGATTGGCTTGAAGATTGTTCAAAATTAAAGAAAGAACTCAAAGTCAGCGATATTTTAATGATCAGCAAAGCTGGAGATGCTTTGAAGTCTCGGGGATGCCATTATTATCGTGATTGGAGGCCCCTTCCAAGGACATGGGACAATTTCTGCAAAGATCTTATTGTAGCATTTCCTGATCGTGAAACCCCTGGCACATATCGCTGCAACCCTAAGTAGCCGAGACTGTGAATCATTATCTGATTATGGTAACCAAAAACTAAGTTCAGTTAACCGGTTTGGAATATTATTCTTAGCATGGTTGAGTATGGATTGGAACATACCGAAGCCCGTTCCGCAATCCGTGTGCAAAAGCCAACATCCGAACGTGACTTATTAGTATTGCTCAGCGAGTTTGATGCCCGCCGTGCAAGATCGCTGAAGAATAGCGCCGAAAAACGAGAGGAACGAAGGATAAAAGAAAGATACGATGCAAGGGTCGTGCGTTTTGAACCATCGACTAGTAAATGCCTCAAATGCGGCAGGCTTGGACACCATCAAAGCAAATGCCGATTGGTCCAGAATCAGAAAAGTGCAGAGCCCGTTGAATCATTTTTTAAGAGTGCGTCAACGTCTGCCAACGACAAAGCAAATGTTCCTGTATGTGATTTCTGTAAGAAAATGGGTCACACTGACGTCAACTGTTGGCTGAAGCATGGGAAGCCTAAAAAAGCGTTGTTGATGAGGAAATGACGCCATCTGTCAACAACGCCGATATCCTCCGTATTATGCGAAGAAAAAGCGCTTTCATTCACGTATCTCATCGACACAGGTGCTGAGCGGTCAATTATAAAACATTCCGTAGTTCTTGCCCTGGACGGTAAAATAAAACCAAATCGTGACGTGTGTGCTTTCGTAGGATTCGGAAACCAAATCATTTATCCAGTCGGTGTTTGTGAGTTGATATTTGTTTTGTCTACAAAAATATTAGTGATTAACTTTGCCGTGGTACCAGATAAAGTGATTCCGGGCGAGTTGGACATTCTTATTGGCTTGGACATTATAAGTCGGCCTTTTGTGCAGATAGTGAAAGACAGTACCGGACTTGAGTTACAATATCAACTGTGCCCGATTCAAAAAGTTAATCTACCTAATTTAGGTACTGACTTAGAGTTGTATGTAGAAAAGCTGTTGGTGAAATATAGGGCTAAAACGCCTGATCATATTTTAACTGGAAAAATGACAATCACTTTGAAAGACAGTACTCCAGTGGTATATCGTCCTCGCCGATTAGCATACCAGGAGCGGATTCAAGTCGCGAATAATATAAGTGAACTTTTAAAGGACAAAATATTTCGCGAAAGTCACTCAGAATATGCGAGTGTTGGTAACAAACAAAAAAAATGGCCAACCGAGAATGTGCGTGGATTACCGTGATCTAAACAAAAAAGTGGTTAAGGAAAGATATCTCTTGCCACTTATACAGGACCAACTTAATGCCTTATGCCATGCAAGATACTTCACAACCTTAGATATGAGATCCGGCTTCCACCAAATGGAAATTGATGAGTCTTCCAGGCATATTACAGCTTTTGTAACGCCAGATGGACTGTACGAGTGGAACAGAGTGCCATTTGGTTACGTTAATTCACCAAGTACTTATCAACGAGCTATTGACAAGGCATTAGGAAATCTAGAAGGCAAAAAGGCTTTTGTTTACTGAGATGATGTATTGGTGCCATCGACTACTATTTCAGAGGGACTGCAAAACTTAGAAGAAGTACTAGATGCTCTAGCTACCTCAGGGTTTTCTTTCAATTATGACAAGTGTCTTTTCTTTGCCCAAGAAACTGAATATTTAGGAGTGAAACTGAGTCAAGGAAGAGTACGTCCGAGTCCACGAAAAGTCCATGCATTAACACAAACCATTGAACCTACAAATGTGAAAGGTGTCCGGCAATTTTTGGGGTTGGCAGGATATTTTCGCCGCTTCATCAAGGGTTTTTCTCAAGTGACAGTAACAAATAACATCCTTGTTAAAAAAAGATCAGCCGTTCAAATGGACACCTGAATGTGAGTCAGCAAGGCAATTCCTCATCAAGAAGCTAACTGATTCACCTGTGTTGCGTCTATATGACCCTGAGTTGCACTGTGAACTCCATACTTATGCCAGTTCTATAGGCCTAGGAGGTGTTCCAAAAGAATAATGGCATTCTACAGCCAGTTGCATATTACAGCAGACGCACTACCGCCTGTGAAGCCCGCATCATTCATATGATCTAGAAACACTGGCAATTGTCGAAGCAGTAGAACATTTCCGAGTGTACCTGTATGGAAAATATTTTACCTACGAGCGTGCGGTAAAGTGCACTTTACCGCACGTATTTGCAAATGGAAAGTAGCACTTTACCGCACACTATGCGGTAAAGTTAACTTTACAGCATAGTGTGCGGTAAAGTGAACTTTACAGCATAGTATGCGGTAAAGTGGACTACAAAGTGTGCGGTAAAGTAGAATTTGATATTTATAATCAAAAATCCTTTTTTTTCCAGAAAATGGATTTTTGATAATTTCTAAATCTAATCTAATTTCATTCATTAATCTGATTCAATAATTGATTTTATCAATGCCCTTTTTTTGAGATGTAGATGCTCCTAGGTAAAATTTTGTACCTAACACATGCGGAAAGTGCCTTTACCGCCCTTAACGGCTTGACCGAACTCCGCTTCGCGTCGTTCGGTAAAACTGCCGTTGCGTGCGGTAAAGTATTACTTTCCGCATTTGTTAGGTAAATAACTATTACAGTGTTCACTGATTGCAATTCGGTGCGAGCAACCGCCTTAAAGAAGAATTCACACCCTCGTGTCGCGCGGTGGTGGGTGAAACTCCAAGACTATGACTTTTCTATAGAGTACCGCCCTGGCCATAAAATGCAACACATAGACTATTTAAACCAATATTCAGTGGATGATGATTCAAACGAGTTAAAAGTGTTGGCCTTAAAGACGATCAACATAAACAAAATTGCCAATAAGGATACACTCCGAGAGTTTCAGCAAAGTGATACTTTTTGTAAACAAATATTTGATAATCCGGGCTGTGACCCTGACCTTACTGTTGAGAAGAACGTGATCGTAACCAAAACAAAACCTCAAAAATATTTTGTGCCCGTTGCAGCGCAATTGCTTACTATGACTCTATACCACGATGAGTCGTCACATCTCGGATGGGACAAGTGTATTCAGAAAACACGTGAAGATTTATATTGGCCGAAAATGGGTAAATGCCTTAAAAAGTACATCAACCATTGTAGAGCTTGCACATTGGGAAAATCACATACAGGACCCCGACGTGGATTTTGCCAACAAGGGAAAAAACCAGATGCTATCTTAGAAACCTGGCATATAAATCATGCTGGCCCATTGGTGAACTCCAATGGTTGCACGCAAATCCTTGTCATCATTGATGCCTTTTCAAAACTATGTAGACTCCAGCCAATTCCGGGGAAAACATCTGAATGCTTTATTCAGGCGCTGTTGCCGGTTTTTGAAGAATTGGGCAGGCCCAAACGGATAGTGGCGGATAGGGCCGTTGCTTTTACTTCCACTATATTTCAAAACTTCATGAGTAAACAGAAAGTTGAATTACATCATATTGCAACTGGTGTACCCAGAGGCAATGCCCAAGTAGAACGCCTTATGCGAACCATGTTTAATCTGTTGCGAGCTACTCTGACTCACGAAAAAGAAATTAATTGGACGATTGCCCTACCAGCCATCAAGGACAATTTGAATATTACGGTTCACTCGGTAACTGGCTATTCACCTGCTGTGTTGCATTTTCGCACAAACCCAAGGTTAGCAGTAACCCGGAAATTCTTAGGCGAACCACCGAATGATTCGTTTGTTGATCCAGAAGAAGCCATCGCAATAGCACAACAACGTGTGAAAAAAAAATTGGTGACCGTCAAGCTCAACGATTTAATGAAACCCGGCGTCGGGCCACCTTGTTTAAACCAGGTGATGTCGTAGCCATTGAAGATTCACAATTCGCTGGTGGAGGAAAACTGAAGCCAAGATACAAGGGTCCTTACACTATTCAAAAGATCTTACCTCATCAAAGATATCAACTTCACAGAAAGGGGCAACGAACGACGGTAGCCGCACATGACCAATTAAGGCCATGGTCATCGCAGTAATTATAAAAAGGTGAGTGGCAATCCTACATTACCTATTAAGTTCCTAAGTACCTATTCAAAACTAATTGTGTTTTGGTGGCGATCCCATCAATATCTGAAAAGCTTACTTTAATACTCCATTCTCCATATTTAGTGTAAAGGTGGCAATCCCACGAAACTTCAGAAGATGGATGGCAATCCCACCAAAAATACTTGACATAGTATTTAGTGGCGATCCCACTAGTCCATCGAAAAAGATGATGGCAATCCTACCAAAAACGATAATATCTAGTGGCGATCCCACTAGTCTACTGATGAAATAAATGGTGGCAATCCCTCCAAAATTAATTGAAAAAGTGGCATTCCCACTAGCGTCTGTTGAAATGGTTGGCAATTTTCAATTTTTTTTTTTCAATTTCAAATAAGCTTTATTGTCTCAATTTAAAAAAAAATTATTGACAAAGCAGTTTCTAAACTAAAAAATATCAAAATTCAACAAAAATATCAAAAACATAGAAATGAACAATTAGTACAAAGGTTAAAATAAAAATAAAAATAAAAATAAAAATAAAAATAAAAATAAAAATAAAAATATAAATAAAAATAAAAATAAAAATAAAAATAAAAATAAAAATAAAAATAAAAATAAAAATAAAAATAAAAATAAAAATAAAAATAAAAATAAAAATAAAAATAAAAATAAAAATAAAAATAAAAATAAAAATAAAAATAAAAATAAAAATAAAAATAAAAATAAAAATAAAAATAAAAATAAAAATAAAAATAAAAATAAAAATAAAAATAAAAATAAAAATAAAAATAAAAATAAAAATAAAAATAAAAATAAAAATAAAAATAAAAATAAAAATAAAAATAAAAATAAAAATAAAAATAAAAATAAAAATAAAAATAAAAATAAAAATAAAAATAAAAATAAAAATAAAAATAAAAATAAAAATAAAAATAAAAATAAAAATAAAAATAAAAATAAAAATAAAAATAAAAATAAAAATAACAGTAAGAATAAAAATAGAAATAAAAACAAAGACAAGAGAAGCCAACAATCAGAGGGAGCCGACACCACATTAAAGTATGTCGTTAAAGTATTCTTCAATGTCATAATAGGCCTTCCCCTCCAGCAATTTTACAATACCTCTACGAAATAATTTTGCATTCGATATGTCTTTCAAGTCGGTTGGTAGATGATTATATATTTTAAGGCTTTCGTAAATTAAAGAATTTTTGGTCAAACTAGATCTGGGAACTGGTAGAGGGAGCCTGCCCGACTGCCTTGAACGGACTCCAGATACCACCCCTCCATACTTTTTATGAACCAAACAAACAGTTTCCAAAATAAATAAACAAGTTAACGTTAAAATTTTTGAAGAAAGAAACAGGGGACGGCAATGTTCACGTTGTTTTTTATTATGAAGATAACGGATGGCACGCTTTTGAAGAACGAATGCTGAGTGAAAGGCGTAACCTGGGCAAAACCCCCAAAAGGCCACCCCATAACGTAAAACAGAGTCCACCAGGGAGAAATACACGATTCTTGCCAGTGAATACCCCAACTCTGAAGTAGTCATTCTCACAGCAAAGCAGGCAGAAGCCAGTCGAGCTTTCAATCGCTCTATGTGCTCAATAAATTTTAAATTCTTGTCGACAATTATTCCTAGAAATTTTACACTAGAGGAACAACCTATTGTTTGCGTCTCCAAATTTATGGGATCAACAGACAATCCAAAGGAAAGAATGTTTGTTTTGGAGATATTAAAACACAGTTGGTTGCTGTCACACCACTGCTTCATGGAAACAATATCTGCAGTCATCGCCTCATGCAGAGTGGATCTAGGACAGCACCACAGAGCAGTAGTATCATCCGCAAACCGCGTAAACATACAACTAAGAGGCAAGGAAACAAGATCCTCTACATAAATTGAAAACAGTAAAGGTCCCAAAACTGATCCTTGCGGGACTCCTCTAGGATTTAATAGAGGTTTAGAATATATACTTCTACTACCCACGACCTGAAAACGATCAGACAGCATTGACAGGATCAGTTCACTCGAACGTCCCCGGAAGCCGTATCGCTCCAGTTTTTGCAGCAATATACCGTGACTCACACAATCGAAGGCTTTCGAAAAGTCACAGAATACTGCCGCCACAGAGTCCGATCTAGAATTGAGCCCCAGATAAACCTCCTCTAAAAGATTAAAAATTGCGTCCCCAGTGTTCATACTCTTTCTGAAACCAAATTGTGTATTAGTAATTATTTTATGCTTTTCCAGATGTTCAAGCATTCTGGATTTCATAAGTTTCTCCATGACTTTAGAAATTGACGATAACAAGGAAATCGGCCGAAAGTTGGATGGATCATTAGTATTACCACCCTTATGCAGTGGAATGACTAATGCTGTTTTTAAACAATCGGGAAACACACCTGTAAAAAATGTCAAGTTCGTTAGATTTACAAGAGTATCCAGAGCTGAGTCCGGGAGATTCATTAAGACTTTAACCGAAACACAGTCAAAACCAGAGGAGTTTTTATTCTTAATCCCCATAAGCGCAAGTTTGACTTCATCTAGACTTGCAGGAAGAAATTGGAAGGATTCCAGTACATATACCTCTCTGAGATAATCCAGGGGATTAACAGAGGAAGGTAAGTTGGATGTTAATGTGTCCGCTATGGTACAATAAAAGGTGTTAAGTTTATCCAGTTCGATCTCAATATTTTGGGCCGGTTGACCATTCTTTCCCCGCAGATCATTAATGATATTCCAGCTTTCTCTAGACTTGTTTTGGGCACCCCGAAATCTGACATTATAGTATGCTTTTTTGGCAACCTTTAGAGTCCGTCTGTAGATAGATCGGTACCTGCTAGTATACTCTATAATGGATGCGTTATTTGTGTGTTGCCTAACAGACCAGAGAAATCTCAAATTTTTCCCAGAAACACGAATACCCCTCGTCACCCAAGGTTTCCTTTTTTTAAGTTTTATCCTACGCAATGGAAAACACTTGTTAAAGATATTCAGCAAAACACCGTAAAACTGACTAAAGGGATCCTGGCAAGCAAAAACATTGTTCCAACCATACAATAAGCATTCATTATGAAAAGTTTGGAAATTTCTTTGACTATAGATTCTGCCCATTTTGTGCAAACAAACCTTTTCTGTACCAAAAAGAAGAGCCGATATGAAAATCGCCTTATGATCTCCCATTCCTGGATCAAGGGTTATGGAGGTCACCGTACCCTCCAAATTTGTGCATGCGTAATCTAGCCCTGATTTTGAGGTAGGTGTTACCCTGGTGTACTCCGTATTATGTCTTTTGATATTAAAACCAGCAAGCAAATTTTTGAGGTCGGTGGCATCCCTATATTCCGTCATAAAATCAATATTTAGATCCCCACCCAACACTATCTTGGCTGAAGAAGGAAGCGAGCACAACAAAAGTTCTAGCTTATTTAGAAAGTAGTCCCACCAAGTTTCATTTAAAGGATTATTGGCAATACCATTTGATTCTGTAATAACTCACGTTACTAATTAACATGAGTCCCTTTGTTATGAAAAATACTGCTGCTTTATTTCTTTTTAGGTAAAGAAACAATAAACAAGTCGCGTGGACGCTTACTCACAGGATGGCCGTGTTAGCAAACAGGAAAATCGAAATCACCTAACCTAACCGAAATCACCTAACCCGTACCGATTATTGCTTAGCAACTTTGTTTTATTTACGGGCTATTGTTTTGTTGTAAAAACTAATAGTCAACCATCCAAGGACCTTTTTTTTCAGTTATACATGTAAACCCCATACTTTGTGAGTGGCTTGCTTACATCAAGTCCTACAACTTTTCCTCTACGACTTTTCTCGGAAATGGCACGTATGCGCGCAGGCGACTCGCAAAAATGTCGATCTGACGTAGCTATGTTTCCTGATACATGTAGGTAAATCTAATTTTACGAATACTGTTTGATTTTTATGTCTAAATCACGGAAATCAACTTGGCCGACAAAAATAATGGCAAATTGGGGGAGTCCGATACCCCTAAAATGTTTGCGAGTCGCCTGCGCGCATACGTGCCATTTCCGAGAAAAGTCGTAGAGGAAAAGTTGTAGGACTTGATGTAAGCAAGCCACTCACAAAGTATGGGGTTTACATGTATAACTGAAAAAAAAGGTCCTTGGATGGTTGACTATAAGTATTAAGTGTAAAAAATAAGAGTATTATTATTTGTGCAAAAAAAGTCAATAAAGGTATTATAAATACAAAAATAGTGGGTAACTACTTCAAATAAATTCACAATCGTCGAAACAAGTAAATCAAATCCACACTTGAAGGTGGTGATCTCTATAACTATTCTTAAAAATATCTAAAATAGCCAGAGTGGTTCGAATTCAAAGAGGGCGGTAGTTCACTATGTTCCTTAACTTTCTAACAATTCACCTCAAAACAACTATAATACCTTTGTTTGTTGTTTGTTAATTTTCTTAAAAATACGTTTTGTAGTGTATTTCAATATTAAGAATTTATTATTTGATTGGTACCTATGCTCTGAATTGAATTGAAAATATATTAAAAAAACCGTAAATTGAGAAGCCATATATCATTTAAGTAGAAAGGAGAAGAGACACACGCAAAATGAAGCTGCCTTGTAAGTGCAGCCAGGTGCGGGCGACGGATCCGCTGTTTACCAAGCTGACAGCTTACAATTCGACGCTGCCTCGAAGCTATATGAGCTTCATATCAGTGGCGCGACCGAATTTTACAATAATACCATAGGTTAATTGTACATTCCGCACATACGTTGTTTACTAGCAAAACAAGATCCACGTTATTAGTATCCGTTTAGCCCAGCGGCGGCATTAATAACCTCAAATTATACCGCAAGCGTAATTGCTAGGAGAGAGCACATCCCTGGCCTAAGCAAGTAATCGAGACGAACCCCGTGCGGAATGCAAATTTCCCGTCTTGGAACAATGTAATCCGACAAACGAGCCCGAATACTCTCTTCTACGATGGTCTTGTTCTGCTACGTAAGCTTCGCTCTGGTTCGGTTGTTTCTCGACTAGAAAAAAAGCGCTTTCTTGTGCTTACAAAGTGTTTCAGATTTTAGAAACTAAAATTGACCTTATGAAGTTCACGTCGGTTATTTTTCCATGCTCTGAAACTACTCGGTTGGCCACAACAGTTTTGAGTCAACTTTGCTTAATTAATAACAATATTGTGTTTAGGATGCATATTTTGCGTGGTTAATTTCCTCTGGGTGCCCAAACAATAGGGCATATATTCAAATTTGGTGCATTGGCTTGTAAATAGATTTAGTTAAAATGTGCAAAATAACAAAATTTAATTATTTACATAAAAGTCCTTGTTCTAAGAATCCACGTTCTCCAGCTTGGTATAATTGAACCTAGAGAGCCGTTACCATTTATTTAACCCTCGGGTATTAATAACGTCTATTTATATTGCAACACGTAATTGCCATGAACCCGGTGCATTTCCTGTTCCGAATAATCGAGGCGGAACTTAATTGAGATGTAAATTGGGAAAAAAAAAGTGCAGAAGAATGGATAAATTCCCGGAAGGAATTAACTCGGTTCAACAAAAACAAATATTGTGCTTAATACAACAAACAGATTTATTAATTTAAGAAGGTATGAAACACCTTTGTTCATTTATTCTCTTTATGGATATTTTTTTTTTCAAACTTTTATGAAAGGCTGTATTCTCTAATGCGACAATTCATCAACCCTTAACTCATGACATCAGGTGTCTATTCATCATCTGTTGATTAAAAGCTACACATCAGTTTCATACATTGTATTGGCGCCCTTATTAAACTCTACCAACACTAAGGACCAGCTTGAGCTAAGAACCTTTGAACAGATTAATGACTGTTATTTCGATAATAAAGCACATCTTCTCTACACAGGAATCGATATTCATTTCATTCAAAATAATATAAAACTAAAATGTTAAATCCTGTTTTAGCAAACAATAGACAATTTAGATTGATTGCGCAAAACGTTCAACAAGACCTGGAAAACCGCTTGCTTAGAGCCGTTTTTGAGGGGCACACACAATTTGTTTAAAACAACAGAGTGCAAGCCTGGTGGAGAAATTCCCAACTGACCGTAAGACGTTTACGGCCCGCCTACATCGAATAAATCTAGTGTAAAGTGGGTGCAATTTGGCTCCAGTTTCTCCGTTGCGGCGGAATAAATGATATTTGCAATTAGGAAGGAAGTTGGGTTTTATTGGCGGAGAATTAATCGAGATAATTGTTCATTAAGAACGAAAATTATGACCGCCCAAAACGATTATCTTCCATAGAGCTCCGGAATAATGAGACATTAAGTGAGTCCGATGTAAAAATTTTATAAGTCCTTCGCAGTAAGCTTGTATACTAATGCGATTATCTCTCTCTTTTCCTCCTCCTCCGTTGTTGTTGTTGAGAGAGATCTCTCTCTTTTCCTCCTCCTCCGTTGTTGTTGTTGAGAGAGAGATAAAAACACTGCTCCTAAGGGGTACAAATATAAAGTATTTAAAGTCCATAAAACCACTTCCAACTCCTACGCCCCGGTCGGGATTTATACTGAACGATAAAATTTGACAGTCATGACGGCCGATGGTAAGTAAATCATACGGCCGGGACGTTTTAATTTTAAAAAATGCTTCAGTTGCCGAAAAGAAAAGTTTACGATTCGGTCTGGAGGATTGATTTTTAATATCTATCTTTTTGCTTTCGTGTTCGTTCTAATTGGGACATGATTTGAACAACTTTTGGACACGTTGATTAAAAAACATATATTTTTTTAAATTTTGCCATAGTTTGAGTTATCAAATTTTGTCATATCTACAAGGTCTTCTTGGAAAGGAAAAAGGTGTTACAGTTCAATTTCCGCTCGCTTCATCAACAACATGTGTCATAGTTTTTTTAATTATTATGAGATTTATTTACATCATAGGAAATTGTTGAGAAATAAATATTCATTCATCCAGTTTCTTCTCAATAATAATTTTTCGGTGTATCTAGCTGTTTGATGGGTTTTTCTTCAAATGTATCATTGGTATACACAAGTCCTCGGCCGGTCTGTCATGTCAAGCCCTAAAATGATATTGTTATGTTCATATTATAATATTTATGTTGCGTAAACTTATTGAATATTCTTGGTAGGCCTTTTGTTCATTATTTTGGAAAGATTAAATTAATTGTCTCGTGCCATCAGCTGTTCTTGGTGGTTGTCATATTGGGTGACACTACCTCATTGGGTAACACTTACGGGATAATCTTTCGTCTTGTCTTGTTGTTTTTCTTGAGTATCTCGGGCATCTTCCAATGCTTCAGGGAGGGATTGAAGATACCGAGTAATCTGGGGTAGGTATAAAGTTTCCATTATCTATGACTCGTCTTAGATCTCTGTGTACATCATTTGGGTTCGAAGTTCTCTACCAAAGGTGAGGAATGCAGGTGTGTATCCAGTTCTTTGACATCGGGAACTCTTCATTAAAAACCTAACCATTGTTTTTCAGTTAGTATGTTCGTCCTGAACAAGTATAGCTAGTTGAGTTTTTAAATCTCCATTCTTCCGCTCGACCGGGTTGGATTCTGGATGATAGACTGGCGTCAGTGTCCGTTCAAATCCTAGAAAGTGTGCCGTTTGTTGCATTACAGCTGCTAGGCAGGCACACCATAACGAAGGATTACTTAATCTACTAATGTTTTGGTACATGCTTCAGCAGTAGCCGATTTGAGAGGAAAGAGCTCGATCCAGCTACTGGCTACATTCTCAAGTATAAATCTCCATTTGTATCCTTCTGTGGTTTCTGGTAACGGTCCAAATAAATCTATTGACAAAACTTCAAACCGTTGTGACTAATATGGAGTTTGTTACAGACCAGAAGGCTTCATATTACCAGGTTTGAATCTTTGGCAGTGAAGACATCGGGAAACATATTTATTTACATCTCTTCTCATTCCTGGCCAATGAAAATATTTGATTATTCGTTGTGAAGTCCTATCTTCACCACCATGTCCAGATATAGGGGAATCATGATATTCCTTTCAAATATCCATGACTTGAGCCTGTGGTTCACTTGTGGTTGATCATCGATTTCAGGATCATATCGGTATAGTACTCCGTTTGACATCATGTATCCTCGTTCTGTCCAGCGTTTGTGATCGACATCATTTGGATTGGGTGTCTCAAAACTATCTATAATTTTCTTGACTTCTGAGTCTCTTATCTGGTCTTCCTCTGTTTCCTTAGACCCTCATTTGGTAAATCAACGCTTACTAATCCAATTTCAGTTTCATCAATAGGGAGGTGTGACAAGGTGTCAGCTATAACATTGGATCGTTCTGGTATATATTCAATTTTTAGATTATAATTTTGAAGTGATAGGGCCCATCTAGCAAGTCTTCCACTGGGTGACTTCAAGGAGAGTAACCATTTTAGGGGCAGATGGTCGCTTTTAACAAGGACTGTTTCAGACTCCAAATATCCCCGGAACTTTTCAACGGACCAAACTACAGCTAGTGCCTCTATCTCTGTAGTTGAATAATTTCTTTCTGCAGGTGTGAGCAACCTCCTGGCATACTCAACTGGTCGTTCGTCAATTCCCTCCCTCTGGAGTAGAACTGTTCCCATTGCATATGAAATTGCATCCGTTCGTAAAATGTTTGGTAAGGTAGGATCTGCTTGTCTAAGGATGGGCTGGCTGGTAAGTAACTGTTTCAAATTATTGTAGGCATCTTCTTGTCTGGATCCGCAGTTCCATTTAGCCTTTTTCTTGGTAAGTTCGATGAATGGTCGGGCAATCTCTGCAAATTTGTCAATGAATTGCCTAAACCATGAGCACGTCTGTAGAAAGGTAAGTAACTGCTAAATTTTTTAGGGGATTTCATTTGGCGAATAGCTTCAGTTTTAGTAGGACTAGGAATAATGCCTTAGGGTGTAATAACATGACCCAAATAATGCACTTGATCAGAAGCAAAGGTGCTCCTGTTAAGGTGAAGTTTGAATTCTTTTAAGCGGCTAAATGTTTCTGTAAATCTTTTAAGTGTTGTTCTAAAGTTTCTGATAGGATAATTATATCATCCAGGTAGACAAGAATTGCTATATCCTGTATTCCAGAGCGAAAACGGTCGATTAAGCAATGAAAAATTGAGGGCGCATTTCGCAATCCAAATGGCATCACTTTATAACGGAATAAGCCAAAAGCCGTTTTGTCCCTATCAGCTGGTCGGACACTGATTTGATGGTAATCAGACTTCAGATCCAATATGGTCATCTATGAGTGCGTTTGGCCATATGGAGCATATCGTCCAAGTGTGGCAGAGGGTATCGATCAGGCTGCGTAATTGAGTTTAGGCGCTGGTAGTCAACACAGAGTTTCTCCGTTTTTGTTTGGTACCAATACCACTGGTGAAGCATAAGTTGACTCACACTCTTCTATACAATCATTCTGAAGTAATTTGTCTAGTTCCTTGCGTAAGATTTCGTTTTTGGTCTCTGACATTCTATAAGGTGGTACATATTTAGGTGTGTCTTCTGTTAAGTTAATAACGTGTTCAGGATAAGGGTGATCTCAGTTTTCAGTGCAAAAAGCTTTGCGTTGGCTTCTGGAAGCTTGTCAAAGTTGATACGTTCTATTTTATTGAGATTTGTTCCTTCGTCAGATCGCAAATGGAATTTACAATGCGTTTCTACTGTAGCGCAGGGCATAGAAAAGTGAATTTCGGGAACAAAGTCATATGTATGTTCTAATTGGTCCTTAAATTGCCATTGGAAACTTGAGAGGTCTAGAATTATGTGAGCTGCTTTAATAAAATCAAATCTGAGAAGTGTACGGCTATTTTCATGTTCTTCAACAGATACAAAGCTATTAGTTACTGTTTTGTACTCTAATGTTACATCAATAGCATGGAAAACATAGGCTTCTACAAGTCTTTCCTTTCCATCTGCAAGTGTCATAAGTAAAGTAATATCTAGAACAATTTTTTTGCTGATGGACCCCAAGATCTTAATGTTTCGATACCAAAGGGGTAGAAGATGAAGCGATCTAGCAAATTATCATATTTTTGTACTTTGCTCTTTTCTGCTACTTCAGCGGTGGAAACACCGGCTGATGACGATGAAACAATGTTAGTTTGGCACAGTATGCATACATGTTACATCCCATATAGGCTGCCGACCATTTCTCCACGGACCATAAGTCATACCATCTGGCCGTTTCCCATCAATAAATGACCAATCAGGTGGTTCCAACAATGATGGCATTCCTGTAATTCTTATAAGCCCTGTGCAAAACATTGTTTTACGTTATGACGACCCGCAGTCATTTTTCCACCGGATAAACCGTGGTAACTCCACTCATCCACCCTGGTTCCACAATAACAATAGTTGGGTTCGCACAGTTTTGTACCAAGTCGAAGGCCGATACCAAAATGAAGAGTATCGGTGTCCTCGAGTATTCTGAGCTTATAAAAATGCTCCAGACTCAGCAGAACATCCAGCCACTAAACGTGCTTTTTGTAGAGTATTCTCTTGAGATCGTGACAACAAACTTCCATAATGTTTCAATACCACAGGGTGGTCTCAACTCTTTTGTAGCTTACGTTTAATAAATTCAGGTATACCAATAGCGGCTTTGTCTTTACATAATTCCAAAGCTTCTACTAAGTACGAAACTTTATTGAAAGGTGCTATGTTTCTTGTTAGCACGCCGAGAAGATCAGCTATGGAATGAAGGCAGGAATGGTTATTTCTTCCGCAGAACGGATTTCCAAACCAGCCAACTATACAGGTAGAGTAGCAACATGCCAAGCTTTTAGGTTCATTTCTATTAGTTCATCGTTTTACCGCGAGTCTTAATCGGTGATCGACAGGTCGTAGTGAATCTATCTGGCGAAAGGATGGATAACTGCGAAGTATATAAGTTACCTTTGGAATGCTATAACAATGGCGAAGCAGAAATGTGGCCTGCCCAGAAGGAATAGTATTCAAACGAGAAGTCATGAGTGCAATCAATCAATTTTCTTCATACTATAAAACAAGGTGCAGCTTCATTAGACAAAGGGATATCTAGCAAATCTTCCTTTGTTATAGATTTTATATCTGCCGAAAAACCTTTGAATTATTTTTCGATTCGACGAACAAATGGAACGGGACACAGATCTTTTTAGCAACACTGAAATCAAAGTGGGAAACCCGCTGCTAACCACAGCATCTACGGTCAAGGTGGTAATAGTAGAACCATCAGACCCGAATATGGAACGCAGCGTCCAATTGTTGTACAAAAACAGATACCCCGAATTGGTGGAGACCGAGGAAGATTTCGCTATACTGGAACAGTCCTCGAAATGGAGGACAGACCATGAAATAAGCAGCCACACATGACAGAAGGACAAAATGAGGTCTTTGGGAAAAAATAAAAAGGCTAAGGTCGGAGACGAAAGGGAAAGACTGGATTACCAATCACCATAAAAACTCTCACAGTCCAGAATGTCTGCGAAAGATGGTCGAAATCATCTTTCACAACACAGAGACAAATGTTACGATATACACAAATAGGAGACAAGACACACTAGCCAACTCAAACAACAAGGAGAGGTCATATGCACTAATAGTTGAACACGAGGGGAAAAACTTCAATAACATAGAAAGAGACATAAAAACTAAATTGAAGGACTCAGATGCCAGTAAAGCGATTAACAGTATCAAAAAGACAAAGAGCGAAAAGGTATTATTATTAACAATGAACAAAGACTCGAAGGCAGCACAAGAACTCAAAAAGGAAATAGAAGACAACAAAAGTGGAGCTAAGGTAAGAATGTCTGGAGGAGCTAAGGAAACCATACACATACGAGGCCTAGACGCTACTGTCGCCAAAGACGAGATAGTACAATACATCCAAGACATCCCAGGACCATTAGAAGAAGGAGAATACCGGGTAAGCGACTTGAGGCCAAACGCAGATGACACACAGGCTGCAACAATGACCCTAAAGGCCTAAATAAAGAAAAAGCAGAAAGCCTGTTACAAAACAGATACATCCGCATTGGGCTATCTATGTGTCGCTTGGAAAAAAGAATTGCGGTAGGCAGATGCCTCAGATGGTGGGCATATGACCACCACAAGGACCAATGCACAGGGCCAGATAGAACTGGTCTGTGTTACAAGTGCGGGAAGGAGGTTCACACAACCAGAAGCTGCACAGAAAAAGAGGAAATGGGCCCAGTGTGCAAAGAGAATGGACACAAAGCGGGTTCAGGGAAATGTGGCGCTTTCCGAAGAGTCCTATCGGTGGCTAGAAAAACAGTAAGCAGACCTACCGGATTCAGTCCAATATCATAATGCCTTACAACACCAACACTAACCAAAACAGACACCGGATACCCAGAGCGCTAAAGATTCTCCAGTTGAACAGGAACAGGTGCAGCGTAGCCCACGATCTCCTTAATGTAACTGCAGACTGTTGCGATGTAGACATAATCATGGTCTCGAAACCCAACCACAAGATAGTGACCGACCCACACATCATGGTACACGGACACAAGAAAAGACGCCGCCGTCAAACTCAGAAACCGAGACATCGCATGTCTAGAGTCCCGGGCAAGCGACTATCTCGCATGGGTGGAACTCCGCGACTATATTCTTGTCCGCTGGCACTTTGCGCCGAGCATGACACTGGAGGACTTTGATAGGGCTCTAGACTCTCTCGGAAACTTCCTGACTACCTCGATAAAAGACATCATAACTACCGCTGATTTCAACTCTTGGGCCCTCGACTGGGGCATGCATACCACGAATGCCAGGGGCAACCTCCTACTCGATTGGATGGCCACGAACAATTTAATACTCCAGAATATCGGAAGCGCACCCACGTTCGCAACGGAGGGAGCTAGCTCCATAGTAGATCTGACCATGTCTAGAGGGAAGGTCAGCGCCAAAATTAAAAACTGGAGCACACTGGAGGGTCCTCGACGCTTAATCTCTCAGCGATCACAGGTATATCTACTTCGAGGTAATAAACGAGAATAGCATTATGCACAGTCAAAACAGACCAGGATGTAACGTCATAAAGCACATAGCCCGAGCATTAGCTTGTAGGTTGCAGGTGGATCAGAAGCTATCTCTACTAATCCCCCTGCAAACTAAAAAACTTAATGTATGAGCTACGTAAATCACAGTGTATCTATATCTTTTCAAACTGCTATTGAATCAAATGCTGATTTTCTTCCATATTGGCATTTAGAAATAAAATCATCTGTGTCTTTTTGTCACTCAGCCTGTTTCGTCTCTCTGTTAGGATTTGTCCTGCCTTAGAAAACAATCGTTCACAAGGAACTGATGTGGCCAAGGTACACAATTTCTCTTGAGCAACCTGGGACAAGAAAGGTAGCATTTGTTTGTGTTCCCGCCACCACATAAGCGAATTGTTTTGGCGGGGTAAAATATCTTCTTGCAGATATCGTTGCAGCTCAATAATGGCTTTTGATGTAGATGTACCTTTTGGTTTAGCCACAGCGATAGTTTTATCAAAGGCGTCCCAAATTGACATATCAATAGCCTCTTGGACATCTCTATTTTGTTCAGGTACAGCCTCTGAATTTCCAGATTGAATTTGATGTTCTCGATTTTTTTCTGAAATTTTTCCTGCTATTATCGCAATTAATTTTTTTTTGACATCCTCAGCGATTGAAGGATTGGAAAATGCCAGCTGCTTGAATTTTGGGTCCAGGAAAGTACTCGTCCCTAGGGTATTACTTTTCTCCATATTCCCAAGACGTTCATGAAACCCTGACTTTAGAAGTTGCACCACTTTAGCGACCGGCTCTGATAACTTTTTCTTGATAATTTTTCCAAAATAATATTTAATCCATTGCAAAGCGGAATTACTAAGGATGCAGTGCAATGTTTTTCTCCACTCAAGGTTTGCGTAGCATCCTTGAATGGTTGTAGAACTGGACATAGCTCTTTTAGAATATTCCACTCGGTGAGTTGAAGCAGGGGTAGTTGTTTTTCTATTACTGCCATTGTGCTTTTCACAGGTTCTTCTAGATAAATAAATCATTCCAACATTTCGAACGTAGAGTTCCATCTAGTTGGTACCTCCAAGATCAATTTCAATGGACTATTTCCCAGACTTTCTTGATATTTCATTAGTTTTTCTGTCGAAATGTTACTTGTTCTAAAATGTGTAACTATCTGCCTAACTTTCTCAATAATGGTTCGTATCTCAGCGATTTTCAACCCATCTTTAACCAATAAATTGATCGTATGCGCCACACATCCAATATGTTTCCAGCCTATGTCTTGAATAGCCTTTTGTATATTTGCAGCATTGTCTGATACTGCATATATTACTTTGTTCTCTATATTCCAATCCTTGCATACTCTTATCAGATCTGCTGCTAAATTTTCAGATGTATGTCGCATATCAGTAGATGAACACTCCAACAATATAGATTTAAGGTTAAAGTGTTCGACAAAGTGAGCAGTCACTCCAATGTAGCTAACAGTGTTTATGGAAGTCCAGGCATCTGTTGTGATACAAAATGTTTTTCCACTATTTAATAATTGTTTAACATTGTTCAAACATTTTTCGTACATGCTCGGTAATAGAGTTTTTGAAATAACAAATCTGGAAGGTAATTAATAAACAGGATTTAAAATTGATACAAACTCTTTAAAGCCTTGGTCATCTACCACAGAAAATGATTGAAGGTCTCTGATGAACAAATTCATTAATTTTTGGTCCATTGCATTCTTAGACCTGACAGAAATTTTTGCTGGAAAATAACTTTCAAGCTTGGTTTGTCGAAATTTTGTGTTTTGAGGAACTTTAGGAGGGTTTGGTTGTGCATCAGTTGCTTCTGCCTGCGAATTTTGAGATGTTGAGGGTTCAATATGTGAATTTAAAGAGCTTCCACTTTCCTGGGTATCGTTGTTATTATTTCTATCACTATTTTGATCATCATCAGGCTATAAACATAAACAGAAAAATACAATTAGCTCAATAACAAAATTATTAATCAAATTAATCTACTTACATCATTTCTGTCGGGTGCATTTCTTGTTTGAGCTGATGTTGGAATTGTGACGGTAGGATGCTTATTGTTTAAATGTGTTTTCAAATTCGAAGTGCTTGTCTTGTATGACAATTTTAGTTTACAGTTAGCAGTCCTAATGTATAACTGACACTCAACACTTTACGACAATTTCTGATTTCTATTTCTAAATTAAAAACAAAGCAACGAACAATAACAGTAACAACAGACTTGGCTAACCCTAACCTTAAAATAAGCTGCTCAGAGGGAGAAACTGGCAAATTCATACCATAATTACCCATACCATAAGGCACGATCTCGCATGCTACACTCCTTTTGCTTATGGCGTTAAACGAAATTCAACCCTAAGCTCTTCAGATTTCCTTCACGTCCATGCCTTTAAGGCGCGATATCGCATGCCGCTTATGTTTAGTCTTACGGTGTCATCGGATTCACGACTTTATAGGAAAAAGGTATTAGTATAATACACCCCAAGGACTCTGTGTCATGTAGAATTCTATATATCGACAGGATTCTATGTTTCGATATGTCGAATGCTACATGGCACGGAGTCCCACCACAGGAATTAGTTTGCTAGGTACGTTGCCGTGATCACGTCACGCTTTTTTTAGATTTTTGGTAGCAGTCGTGATCCGTGATTTTTTGATATCAGTGATTAAATCACAGTTCGTGATATATCGCTCACCACTAAACGGGAATTGCTGGGGGAACGGCTATAGAATCGCAACGAGGAGGCTGAAGGTCATGAGCGAGCGCAGAGCCCTCACGATTGCAAAATCCCACGAGGTTGCTCAGGATATTTTCACAATTAGGCCAATATCCACCTGGGTAATAAAACTAAGGTGTGTTGATGCATCCCTGAACTAACCGCAGAGGAAATAACTTTAGTGTGCAACAGGCTGAAAAAGAACAAAGCGCCAGGTATTGACGGCATCCCACAGGACATCCTGAAATTTATCGCGGGCACCAACCCTCAACTACTCCTTGGCTCCCTGAACAATACATTAAAAGCAGGCGTCTTTCCGTCCCCATGGAAGATCGCAAGACTCGTACTCATGGAGAAGCCCAAGAAAAATCCAAACGACACACAAAAATGCAGACCATTGTGCATGCTGAACTCGGGAGGCAAGCTAGACCTGAAATATACAAAAAGAGTTTTAGACACAGGCGGATCGGAATGATTGTCACTCTGGACGTCAAAAATGCTTTCAATTCGGCATTTTGGCAAATCATCATAAACGAGCTAGAGAGGAGACGCGCTAAGGCATACATTATCAACTTGATTCAAGACTAATTCACAAATAGAAGCATAATCCTCGAGGCGGAGGGCAGGGTAGAGACCATCCATTTGTCCTGCGGCGTTCCACAGGGCTCAGTACTTGGTCCAACCCTGTGGAACATTCTATATGATGGGCTGCTAAAACTCAAATTGCCAGCAGATGACCGGATACGCTGGCGATGTCGCAATGACTGTCCTGGCATCTGAAACTGGCTAAGAGTAAATAAACTAGAGCTATGTGAGGAGGAGACGAAAGTGGTTATCCTCACCTCCAAACGGGCTGTTCCCCCAAGGGACATGAACATCATGGACAGGACCATCACACCGAAAAGCGAAATAAAATACCCACATCATGAATTCGAATGGAAGGGCAAGAAACGCCATGACTGCACTTGCAAGGCTAATGCCAAACATAGGGGGGCCAGGCCCCAAGAAAAGAAGACTACTATGCGCAGTGGCTAATGTACGCGGCTCCGGTCTGGGGTCATACCATGAATATCGGAAAATACCGGCATATACATAATAGAATCCAACACCAAGCGGCACTGCGCATATGCATCACCTACAGAACTGCTTCGACAGATGCCATACTGGTGATCGCAGAAACTCCCCCAATGGACCTGCTCGTCAGAGAGGCCATTCATATAGCCCATGTTCCTAAGGAATCAAAGAACGCCGCCCGAAAATAGTCAAATGAGAGGATATTAGGAAAATGGCAGGAGAGATGGCAAAACAGCGAAAAAGGGAGATCGACTTAAACCCAATATCAGGACATGGATAGACAGGAAACATCGGGAAACCGGCTCCTCAACGGACATGGCTGCTTCCGGGAATACACACATGGCATAGATAAAACACAAGACGATGAATGCATCTACTGCGGAGAAGTAGACACAGCGGAACACACATTCTTCTATTGCCAACGCTGGTAGTCAAACCGAGAGTTGTGCACAAATATGATTGGGTCTTTTACCCCGGGGGACATAGTAAATAAAATGAACAGTAGTCCACAAAACTGGAACTCAGTAAAGGTCATGGCAAGGGATATCTTGAAGGAAAAAACAACGGAAGAAGGGAGTTACGAAACGGACTTTACCTAACCAGGGCAAGCTTGAAATCAGCCGCTATCTGAAAAAATGCTCAAGTGATTCCGGATGGTGCGGCTCAAACACGGAGGGGAAAGGGTTTTAGTCGGTCGGCGCTCCGTAAAGTTGGACGCCATGCCGACCCCGATTTCTGAGACGAGAAAACCCGTATAGTACCTGTAATCGACAAGTTTGGCAGCGACGTTCCAATGCAATAGTATATGATTCTGCAGACGATGATCATCATTGCCAGAATTACCAGAAGGCCTGGCTTGGGTACTGAATTTCTATATGGATCAAAAGTATTCTGGTGAACCGAGATTGGAAGTAGGTACCACTCTATGGATTATAAGTGTACTTATTTATTTCAAAGAGATTCAACCATTTGATTTGCATGAAATACCATATCCCTCAGCGAATTGCAGAATCTTTCGCTACGAGATTAAAAGTTCCACTCCAGTCCCTAGCTATATAATGTACTATTTTCCACAAAGTTTGTTTTATGATACATCAGTTAACAAGGATGCATTTAAAATTTAAAACAAAATAATATTTCAGTATACTTCACGATCGTAAAAACAAACTCGAACTGCTGTTGTGTTTGAATATTATTTATCGTTTAACGTGTTAGCTCGAGTGTTTGCCGCAGCACATTCGCCGCAATAAAAATATTATATTACGGCAATATTTCGCTATTAAATTACCTATATGCCAGACCAGGACCTGGCCAAATCGATCGCGGATATATTTTTAGTATTTTTCCTTAAACTTTTTCTTCTTCTCGCCGGATCCATCCCACGGACAGAAATTATAGCGTGGGAGTATTTATCTTTTCCTGCTCGAAGTTCGAAAGGTGGACTTTAGTAGGGGACTTGGATGGTAAAAATTAGTTTTGTACTCAATTGAAGTCAATGTCAATATACGACTACATCAATCGATTCCAGGCACTTAATTGGTTCAAATTTTGACAAGGTAGCTGAAACTGACCGTAGAGTACACATCTATTGTTTCTTCGCATTATTAGACTAGAACAAATCTAAAACATTTTAAATTCCAATAATATTCTCTTCAATTCACATCAGCTTTTCTTGTTAGTTCGGTAGCACCTGAGCAACCCTACTAAAATCGTCCCGCAAAAATTTTGAGGAAGTTTAAGGGCTCCGCGTCGAGCAGCTGGAAAATATACGGAACGGCAGTTTCGAACTTAAGTGATGGCTTTTGCTGTTTCCCAGTAAATAAGAATTATTGCCGTTTAAATCACACCCAAAATATATAACTAGATAAGAGTTTTTTTTTTCAATTTAACTTTTATATCCTGCCTTAATTGAATATTCTTTGCAACAGAAAAAAAGAAGCGAACTTTAGGTATTTAGTAATAACTCTGAGGCAATTATCATAAGTACAATATTCCGTGTTCTATTATGCGCCCCCGATGAGCTAGGATTTTCCCCTATTTATAGCCGGACGAAGGCAGAACAAAAGTTAATTAAAAGTAGAAACAATTAAATGTTAACGAATTACCTAATTTGAAATTTAAACAAGACGGATTCCATTAATTTAAATTGGCTGTTTTAATAAGTTAGAATTAATAAGAAAGAAGCGAACGAAATGATGGGAAGGGGTGCAACGCGGAAATTGTAACGACTTCATTAACTGGTTTCTAGTTGAAATGATTTAGGTTCTTAAATAATTTTCATGTTTTCTGAATTTACTTCCACTAATCGTCGACGACAGAAGGGCAAAATAAAATTTTGTGCCACGTTAGCAGCAAAGTCCGTACGCCCAGTGTCTTTTAGATGTACCTACCTCTAATCCCAGTATTTTGCTTATTTCTTATCGGGTCTGATACAGCGGACCTTTATTTAGAGGAGGGGTGCACGGAATAATAAAGCCAACGATTTTGGATTATTTGGAGTGGTTTATCAGTTTCTGTTGGTACAGACCTGGTGATACAAGTTTCAATGTTTTGTTTGGTTAATTTTGAGTTTTTGATGAGTATGATGGCGAGTTTCTGCTTTATTCAGATATTTTTTTGCAGCTATCTTCATGATTTATTACAAAATTTGTTATCCTGTTCTGGACTGGCACTTGACCAAAAATGACCAAGTAGGTATGGTCTTGTTACTTTATTGCGTTTTATATTTTACTTTCACTTGGAAATGTCGAATATATCATGTCATGTAGAGTCACGTTGTGTTGTATTTGCAGAACATCCATTCCGTCTCATCACTGATTCCGATTTAGTGCAGATGGTATCTGACCAGCCAGTGTCCCGTCAGGATGCCTGTGAAGGCTCTAAGTTGACTCCTTTTCAGTTTTAGGAGGCTCTTCGTCTCTTTGCAGTTTGAGGGACCTTGTATAAAGATCCTTTACTGTCTGATGCCTCTTTGATCCAGCCATTTGTCCTGGAAGTGGTTGATGGACTAGTTCCCCCACCACTCAATTCCAATGCAGGCTCGGGCCCAATAAAAGCAGTATTGCTACCTTCATGCGCCAGCTGGTCCGCCTCCTTGTGCCCGTGTGACCCGGGACCCAAACACCCCGACCTTTTTGGGCCCACTGAGTAGTTCTAGGGTTGTCATATAGTCAAGCATGGGCCTTGAGTTGACCTTGTCTGAGCAAAGGGCTCGGAGTGTTGCCTCGTTTTATGTCGCTGCAAATACAAATATGCTTGCCCGAGTAACCACTCTGGAGATTCTCGTGAGGACACACCTGTATGGCGTAGACCTCAGTCTGGTATACCGTTGAGATTCGATCTAGCGCAAGACTGATTCTCGGATTGAGTAGATTTGGGCCAGGCTCTAGCCAGTCGTCCCTTGCAGGGATGACGACCTTGTATTTTCTAGGGGGGCTGAAGTTTTTGGCATTGCAGTGCATTGTATTCTGGTGAGTAGGGGGTCCTGTCTGATAGTCTCAGTCTAGCCCCTTACATGTCCCATGTTCAGCTATCAACCCATTGTTTCCAATCGTTGAGTCTGACTGAAACCTCCCGGGACCGTGCCTCCACAAAGAGATAGAGATGCATTTCTTCCATATGTTGCTTTAAGATTTGTTTCAGCAAGAATCAGATGAAAAAATGTATAGGAAGTAGTCATTCTTTTGCAGAATCTGCTTGAGACTGAGAAGTATTTGAAATGAACAGTTTTAAATAAATGCGGACAAGTTCCAACTAAGACAGTTCAAAAGAATCCCTTAGAATTTTATGTAGATTCAAATTAAGACAGATACAACAGAATATAGTCTAGGAGGCAGTGACGATTTTCGGCACTTATTTTCCCAGTCAGACAACATGGATAGAATTGGAGGGTTAGTAATTCTAAGCAAAATGCATATATTTTTAGGGGGGGTTTTCCAATGGGTTGAGGCGCAAAATGCCTTAGAGCTTAAGAATGCACGGTCCTTTTTTTTCCCAGTGATAAAAATAGGTCTACTAATGAGACGTATACTGAAGTTACGTAAAAAAATAGTCCGGCTAATCTGTGAGTATGGATAATACGTCTGGCAAGTGAAAAATTGAAAATCCAAAAATTTCAGCCAGACTCACTTTCCACTATCTGAGATAAGCCAAATTGCTATTTTCATATACTTTATGTTCTATTAGAGTGAATGTGAAATATTTATGACTGGGAGAATAAGTGTTCTTGTATTTTTCATTGATCTTGTGAACCCATCCGAAAATTTTTGCGAAACTCAAATATTCTTGTTTTGTATCACCAAGAGAACAAACTCTTTAATATATACCAACTGGGAAAATAAGTGCTAAAAAATTTCACTGCCTCCTGGACTAATAGGATACTTTCAATGAGGTCGTCCCGCCTACTTTTTTTATTGGATTTCCAAAATGCCTGAATACAATATAAAATGTATGTTAAAATAATTTGATCGACCATTCGTTATTCAATTAGAAAAAAAAAATTGAATTTGCCGATATAACGAGTCTATTCAAAACGCGCGCGTTACGTGACGTCATATGACTCTTACCAATAGTATTAGGTATAGTCTCCCAATCTGTCGTCAAAACTAGAAACCAACCAATTTTGTGGGCGTTAATGACATTGGAATCTGTCAGTACTGTGTTGATTTTTTGATAATAATTAAAAGTGTATATCGGGTTGCCCATTTTTCAGAGTTTAGGTCGTTATGGAATATTTTCGTGCGTCTCCCATTGGCTGGAGTCATAACTTCAATAAAATTGGTATGTTTTTTAACCATTTGAATAATCACATTAAACGGTATGTTAGTGTAGTAGAAGTACTTGTCTTATATTAGAAATATTTATTTCAATTTAGCGGGACGGCCCCATTCTAAAGTCTTTCTATGAGATTCAACAGAATTCAAATTGAAAAATTACAGTGGGAGTCGAAACCCCGACAAGCACAACTACGCACTGAATTCCAACTAATACTGATGCGATAGAATGTTCCAACCAAGATTTATGTGGGAGTCAGTCTAAGTCAAGAGAGCGCTGAGTACTCAGTTCCAAGACAGTTTCAAGGTAAACGCAACAAAGTTCGAACTTAGGTTCCAAGAGAGATTCTACTGAAAGATTTCTGAGAACAAATCAATATAATTGAGTTCAAAATTTCTAAGAAAGATACTTCCTAGGCAGATGCAACCAAGTTCGGCCTTGAACAGTTTCCAGACATAGGTATCAAAGATTCAACCAGACAGGTATAACAAACGTTTCACTGTCATTGAGCCAATTGAGCTCTCATGACAGCTCCAATCAAAACAGATACAACTAAGTTAGAGCTAAGAAACTCTGTGTTTAAGTCATATCAAAAACTTTCTAGATCAGAAATCATTATCCCGAGGGTTAAGGAAATTATCTTGTCTGTCTGAGAATTGACCCAAAATCCCTTAAATTCAAGACTTCTGTCCTTATAAGGACTTAACAAAGTGATATAGGGTGAAAGTTTAGAAAATACAAGAAAATGCACATAAATCTTCATAGAATAATAATGATGATAACAGGCGATATCACGGTTAGTGTACGATAATCATATTACACTACTGTGTTCATAAAGAGTGAAACTACTGAACAAAATTGACGCATAAATAATCAAGGCTTTCACGGCCGGTCAAATCTACAGTAAAAAAGTTTTTTTCGGGCTATAATGCCGTGGTCGAGTAATATTTCTACCCAATGTTTCGTCTACTGCTGCGGTAGACATCTTCAGAGACAATGTGGTAGAGGATGACGTGTTCTCTTCCGTGTTTCTCCGATGACTGGATTCGACGTTGTTGGACCTGCGTTATTAATATCCAGGGTTGTGAACGTGGCTTGTATTACTCTATTTCCCTTATCTAGTTCTCGGAAAAGAAGGGTCTTTGTTTTCCGGAGAACTGGCAACCAGCTTTTGTTAAAGTTCATGCCCTCTTCTTTTCTGTTGAAGTTATTGGGGTGTTTGTGCATCTCTATGGCTTCTCTGTAGAGCCTGGTGTAAAAATGTTTGCTCCTATGCAATGCTTGAGTCTGGTGAAAACGAATCACATGGTTTGTCTGTGTTAACACATGTTCGGCGATTGCTGATCCATCTATTTGTCCCTGCTGACAGTTTTTTTTGTGCTCTTTGTTGATAGAGCGGTTGGCTGTTCCTACACAGATAGATGCACAAGAGCAGGGAATTCTATGGACGCCAGCCGTTTCAAAAGGTGTCCTAGGATCCTTGGCCGATCTTAGACTTTGCTGAATTGTTCTTGTGGGCTTGTAGATGGGCTTAATGTTGTGTTTTTCTAGCGTTCGTTCTATGCGATCTGTGACATTTTTGATGTAGGGAAGAAAGGCTCTCCCTGCCACCTGTGCTGACTCCTTATCATCTGTGCGCTGTTGTTTTGGTCTTATAGCTCTATTTATCTCCTGCTTGGAGTATCCATTTTGATTTCAGGTGTTGCATCTCGTCCTGAAGGTATCTGGGTTCACAAATCCGGAATGCCCTGTCAAATAGAGGGGAGTCATTAAAACTCTATCTGACAGGGCAATCCGGATTTGTGAACCCAGATACCTTCAGGACGAGATGCAACACCTAAAATCAGCACTTGAAGGAAACGGGTACTCCAAGCAGGCAATAAAGAGAGCTATAAGACCGGAGCAACAGCGCACAAATGATAAGGAACCAACACAGATGGACGGGAGAGCCTTTTTTCCCTACATCAAAAATGTCACAAATCGCATAGGACGAACGCTAGAAAAACACAACATTAAGCCCATCTACAAGCCCACAAGAACAATTCAGCAAAGTCTAAGATCGGCCAAGGATCCTAGGGCACCTCTTGAAACGGCTGGCGTCTATAGAATTCCCTGCTCTTGTGGATGTGTCTATGTAGGAACAACCAAACGCTCTATCAACACCAGGGTCAAAGAGCACAAAAAAAACTGTCAGCAGGGACAAATGGATAGATCGGCAATCGCCGAACACGTGTTAACATAAAAAAAAACATGTGATTCGTTTCGACCAGGCTAAAGCATTGGATAGGAGCAAACATTTTCACACCAGGCTTCACAGAGAAGCCATACAGATACAGAAACACCACAACAACTTTCACAGAAAAGAAGAGGGCATGAACCTCAATAAAAGTTGGTTGCCAGTCCTCCAAAAACAAATACCCTTCCTTTCCGAGAACGAGAAAAGGAAAGTAGCGTAATACAAGCCACGCCCACAACCCTGGATATAAATAAAGCAGGCCCAAAAACGCTAAATCCATTCTGAGTCGAGCTCTCCAAGTGAAAGCATCTGCCTAGCGAAGAGAGAACTCAATTCAAAGTTAGTTTGTGCGCCGTGGGGAATGTTGACCAGTGTGCTGGGGACCACGCTTCTGCCACCTGCGTCAAACCCAAAGAAACCGCTGCGACCTGTTCCTACTGAGGTGGGGCCCACCCGGCCTCATACCAGGGCTGCCCCTAACACCTTAAGCACGCCCAAAAACCAGCTTACAAACCTGCGCCTCCGTCAACTTTTGTTTGGGGCCAACAACCAAAAATGCGCCCAGAAGGTGTCCAAGCGCAGCGTCAGCAAGCCCCGCCCCAACCATCACTGGAGACAATAATGAAGCAGCTGAATGGCTGAAAATCCACGAGCTCCGGATCGCAACCTAGAATTGCAATTCAGTGAGTTCAAAAAAGCTCGAATTACAAAGGTTCCTGGAAGAGCAGCAGATTGATATTCTCCTACTACAAGAGACCCTTCTGAAACCTTCAAGCCGCTTCTCACCTCAGAATTATGCCATCATCCGACAGGACAGGGCCGGCAGAGGGGGTGGAACCTTCATAGCAGTCAAGAAAAACATCCCTCATCATGAACTAGCTAACCTTGCCTTGAAGGTACTTTTGCTTCAATCCAAACCAGAGACCGTCATTTTGTGGTAGGGTCCATCTATCTGCAAGCCAACAAAAAATACCTCCCATTTAACCAACTCGACGAACTTTTCCATGACCCGGTCCTACCAGTCCTAATGGGCGGCGACTTCAATGCCAAAAACAAAGACTGGGGCGACTCCACCAATAACCAAAAAGGACTGGCTATTCAATACGGTGCTGACAGGCTAAATTTTCATATCTCGAAACCCGACGAACGAACTCGCCTGGGAAATGGCGCCCCAAGCATTCTCGACTTCTTCCTCCACAAAAACGTCCATCCCGTGTCTCTTTCTCGGGTTCTCCACGAGCGGACTCCACCTTCCAGTGGTAGTGGAATTCGGGGACACTCATCACCGCCCCCGTTTCAGCCGTAGTGATTTCACTTTCACTAATTAGACTACCTTCAGCAACCACCTGGAAAATCAAGAAGCTCTTGAGGATATCCAGAATACTGAGGACCTGGAACAAGCGGTTGATCCGCTCACCGGAACCATCTCCCAAGCTCTGGAGATAACAAAAACGACGGTTCACCTGAATAGAAACCATCAGCAACTACCTCCCGATTTGATTGCGGAAATCAAAATCAGAAACCGCCTAAGAAGGACGGCACTTCGAACAGGGACCCTTTCCTCAAACGGCGAGTCAACCAGCTAAACCAAATGGGACCTACAAGACTCGGCTCACCGCCTGAACGTGATCCCCAATGAACAGATGGGATTCAGATCCAAACACTCCACCATATACCAAGCCACCAGATTAACATCCCTGATCTTACAAGGCGCTAACAGAACAGAATGAAAACTGAGGCAGTTTTCCTAGACATCGCCAAAGCCTTCGACAGGATGTGGCACCGAGGCCTTTTATTAAAATTACTAAGAGCAGGTTTTCCGCACTACCAGGTCCGCTTGGTGGCGGCCTTCCTTGAAAACAGAAGCTACTGCGTCTCCATAAACTCCAACACGGCCAACGCAGCCAAATCAACGTGGCGACCCATCCAAGCAGGCATCCCCCAACGCTTCTCAATCAGTCCGCCCCTCTTTAACATCTTCATGTCCGACATACCCAAGTCCACAGAGTCCTCTCTGCTATCCTACGCCGACGACACGGCTATCCTGACTACCGCCAGAATCAAGCCTATAATCAGGGCACGCCTCCAAAGACACCTGTCCGAACTGGAAGCTTGGATGGATCGATGGCGATTCCAAGTCAATCCCAAGAAAACCCAGGCCATATTGTTTGGGAAAAACCGCAAACACCCCGAAAAAAACTTAAATGGAAGGACACAGATCTATCATGGAAGACTCACATAAAGTATCTGGGCATCATATACGACAAGAGCCTCAAACGCCAAGTTCAGTACGCTAGGAATAAGGCCCGAGCCCAGTACAGACAGCTGCACCCGTTACTCAACCGCCTCAGCAGGTTGAACACAAAAACAAAAATCGACACATATAAATTATATATCCGGCATATTCTGACATATGGTGCTTCAGCTTGGTACACCACGACCACTCCAGACAACCGCCTTCCACTCCTAAGCATAGAAAATCGATTCCTCCGGAACATCATGAACGCTCCATGGTTCGTCAGGAACACTACACTCAGGAGGGACTCCGAGCTACAACCATTAGATCATTACATTGAAGATCTTTGCGAAAATCATTTCGTCAAAGCCGACCACTCTGCAAATCCCCTGATCAGGGACAGCCACACCCCAGCCCCCCGGGACAATTCACACCCTGCCAGGGAACTACACACAGAGGTAGACACCTATCGCTTCACACAGGATCCGACATGGCAGGATTATCACAATCATTCTGCATGATATGTCCTATCATAAACTTGGGACCATAAATTTACCATACTTTTCCCACAATCAAAAATTCAATTTAGCCAGGACAAAAAAAAAAACAGGTAAAGTCCAGTTATCGGAGGAGCATGGAAGAGAACACTTCGTCCTCTACCACATCGCCTCTGAAGATGTCTACCGCAGTAGTAGACGAAACGTTAGGTAGAATTATTACTCAACCACGGCATTATAGCCCGGAAAAAAACTTTTTTTACTGAAATTCACGCTGTCGGTATTCTTCGGAAAAATCGAGTCTCTAAAATCCCAATACCTAATAAAATATTCGCTAAAAGTCGAACTTTTCAGCGCTTCTTGTAATTATTGCAAGAATTACCCGGAACCCAATTATTGGTAAACTAAAATGGGTAATTATATTTAGGATGTTTATGTATCGACATCCACAGTACGCCCTTAACTGAGTTCCAAGATTCTGTTACATTTCTACTTTTAATTTTAAAATTTTATGAAATTGTTTTATTCTAGTTTTTTTTTTGAAAATAACAAAAAATCGATATGTTGTCGAAATAAACATAAAGATCACCCAATCAACATTCCATTAGGTAGGTACCTATCCTAAGATTATTGCTACGTCTTATAGTTTATAATAAAATCGATGGAAGCTTTCCTAAGATAAATAAGAAACGTTGATTAATTCCAAGATTATTTTTTTTTTGTAGATTCCAACCCTCCAAACTCAGACAATGGAATGTCTGTAGTCCCAAGCAAGGATATTTCTTGCATAATCCAGGGCGTCGTATATTTTGGGCGCTGCAGCGGCGAGATTAGCAAAACGGTTCGGAGTAAGGACAATAATTATAACGGGATAATCCGCAAAAAAGAGCCCGCCGCCACGGGATGAGGAGGCGGGCATCGGAAACAGTTTTGCCCCATCAGGACTTTGCTACTGATGTTATCTAGGAGATAAGGTTGCACATTAAATCTAGTCTCCTGGAATTTTTCTTGTGACAAACCGCGATATTTCATTTTCACGTCCGCGTTTTTTTAATTAAAGCAGTACGTGTTGTTTCCGCTAGAGAAAACTAGATTACCACAACTAGCTAGCTACTCCCAGACCGACACGTCTATTTGTTATTTGAATTTTCCGCGATACGAGAAGACGTGACTTATTTCTTGCTGAAGATTTAACCAGTTCAACATGCTAGAAAATCAAAGCGGAATAAATAAATAAAATATAAACTTGCCGAAACAACAATAAAACAGGACATTTCGCTAAATTACTGCCACATGCATTTTCGAGCTGCAGGAAATCCGTCCGGCGAAATAATAAAAACGCGGCAAAAAAAAAACTGATGTTTACTTTGAAAAATTAACAGCTTTTTCCAACAATTAAAAACATAACAATCGCGCCAAAGTAATTGAAATGTGATTTTTTAATTAAATTGGTTGCACATCGGCAAAATTAATTTGTTCTATCGATACCTTGAAATTACTTTGCTAACAATATAATGTACGAGTGTTGTTAATAGCAAATCAAGCCCAGATGGACAGATTTACTCGTAAATATTTGTAAACATCTGAGCACAAAATTAATTGATTTCAGACTCCTTATAATCTGATCGTATTAAGCCTCCATCTTTGGATGTAACAGACTTTTTTTTTTTCAATTGTAATTCGGAAAATTGAAGTTCAATTCCAGAGTTTAGTTGTATTGTGACACTTTTGACAGATTTTTTGATTTTTTGTTGATCGTTTCATCGAAACCCCAAAACATTTTTTTCATTGCTACAACTTAAGTCCTCGATTTTTTACAAAATTCGATTGGTTATGATTGGCATTTAAGAAATTCTTCATTATAATTTGGAAAAAGGAAATTGTATTTCAGAAGGTATATATTTAATTCCAGATAATGGAATATGTAATTCAGAATAGTATTATTTGCACCTCATGATATTGAGCTATACATAAATGCCTTTTCAGTGACATAGAGGAGAAGATGACCCTCTTACTGTAAATATTTTCATGGCGAGGTAGAAGTATCAAAACCATGTAGGCCTCTTTATCGGTTTTGTACATAGTATGCGTCTATTTTGGATGGTAATTATTTGCAGAACACCTTGTGAATTTGGGATAACATAACATCGAGATGGTAATTTCTGATGTTATTCGTATTACCCTTTTGTAGCGCAGAACTACGGAGTCTATAACGTAATTTTTATAGTATTTTCGCATCCTGTAGAGGTTAAACAGTCGCCTAAACGTCCGGACCATTTCCAATTTTTCGCTAGTTGTCGGAATCTTGCTTTGAACTTTATAGTTCACGACAATAGCTTTCCATAGCTGAATTGTTTTTGTTCTGTTCACTTCTTCTGTTATAAATTCCTGTTTCATGCACATATTTTTATTGATTCCGGTTCTTGGTTTGAGACATTTCTCTGTTTTTTCTCATTACTTCTCTGAGATTTGTTATATATTTCCTTCAACTTGTATATGTATAAATGAGGTCTCGTCCAAGTTAATTGGTAACGTGCAGTCGATTGCTACCAGAGTGTATTAAGTTTTTTGCCCGTATACCAGTGTGTGAAAAATCATAGTTTTTTTCCAGTGCATTTGGAAGCGAATGTGCCTCTATGTTCGCTACTTCACGCGCGAAACGCAACGCCGGGTAAGTGCAAAGTAGTGCACCTACCTTGTTTTCTTCCGGGCTTTCGCACCATTCAAATTCCGGCCAGAAAGGCCAAAATCCAGTTGGACAATTTTTTGCCGTCACATTCCATAAACTTGGAATGTTTCTGGGCTCTGTGGAAAAACGTTAGGGTACCTCTGCAAAACAAGTCAGGGTACCCAAAAATCCAAACAAGTAAGGGGACGAGAATTCCCAACACTTTCAGCAACAAAATTAAGTTGCTAACGTCTCTCTGCAAGTGAGGGGATGAACATAGCTAGATCACTTAAGGCAAAAGTTAGGACACGTTCCAAAGCTAGGGAACGTCCCAAAGTAAGAGCACGTCCATAAGTGAGGGCACCTCAAATTAAGAGGACATCCCAAGTCAGGGATCGTCCCAAAGTGAGGATATGTCCGAAAGTGAGGGCACCGTTCAAAGTCAGCGAACGTTCCAAAAGTAAGGGTACTGTAACGCTTCCCTATTTCCCTGTCTGTCCCGGTATTTCGGGTTTCTCGGGCGCCACCCCTCTGTGATTTACAGCGTCAAAGGGGACCGCTGATATGCCTGTCGGGTAGCCTTTAAACAGTGAAGAAGACGGTGATCCAAGGTTCAGTGCAAATAATACAACTTGTTTAACAAAATTAGTTCAATATATTCTTACCCACTATGAAACACAAGCAAAATACATTGTGACGGGAAGGATAATAGTCACCCTATTTACGCCGGTTTTGAAAACAATATTTTTCCACGCTAACGGCATTTAGCACAGTAACACTGTTTATCACGCTAACGCAACTTGTCACGGTAACGTTATTTATTACGGCACGCTATTTACTTCGGTGTCGGTATTCATTATGTTCACGGTATGGGCGGATTTAGCTCCAGCTCCAGAATCCGAATGTCGAGAAATTTACAATAAACAGTCTAATAAGTAAACTCAGTTCGGTAATTTTCGGTAAAGAGGGATTGCAGCAGGATATTTTCCGGCGTGAATTCAAATGGACTGGTCAGAATCGTTACAGGACGGAATTATCGGGATTACTCCACAATTAAGGAATCGGGATTTCTCCACAATAAAGGAATCGGGATTTCTCCACAATAAGGAAGTCGGTACGGTAGTCGGTTAAAAATCGGGATTACTCCACAATTAGGGAATCGGGATTTCTCCACAATAAGGAAGTCGGTTACGGTAGTCGGTTAAAAATCGGGATTACTCCACAATTAGGGAATCGGGATTTCTCCACAATAAGGAAGTCGGTTCAAAATCGGGATTACTCCACAATTTGGAAATCGGGATTTCTCCACAATAAGGAAGTCGGTTACGGTAGTCGGTTAAAAATCGGGAGTACTCCACAATTAGGGAATCGGGATTTCTCCACAATGAGGAAATTGGATGCGGTAGCGGATAACGGAAAACTGATATTACTGAGTTTTACTTACCAAAATACTTCGATCACTACACACTGGAGCTCGTAACTAGGCTGCTGGCGGTGGCTGCTGTTGCCCGGACTCGAATAAATTTACCTGGTACCGCGTCGTACCCAGCTAGGTTCGAAAGCCTTGGTTCGGCTTTATGGTCTGGCGGGGGATCGGTCGCGATCGGAGACAAGCGCCGTACTCTCGGTACCATGTAATTTTTGCGCGTTTATTTCGCCTGGGAAAATTCGTAGCAATTTCCCGATGTTTTCGCGATAGTTGCGGAGAATTTTCACTGTGTAAATAGGATGACGTGATTTTTATATTTCTAAAATAAAAAAGAACGGAGTGATTGGTTGAAAAATAAGAAAGTTACCCTGACGGATTTAGAAAAATTATGCAACTTCATTACACTCCCCCTTCTTTGACAAAAAAAAAAATGTTTTTCTACCCTAACATTTTTTTTTTAAATTTATAATTACAAAACAAAAAAAAAAATAACAAAAAGAAGTATAATACATTCTATCGAAATAATGAAATAATAAATAAATAAAAAAAAATCTTCTCGGCTGTCTCGGTCCCATATTCCCTCTTCTATTTTAAAGCCCGGATTGACCGCCGGTCCGGTATTATGCTGAAAGAAATGAACGGCTCACGGTCGGTTTTATAAATTCGGTTAAAAAAATTTAGTTGCGGTTTATCGGACGTATGCCACAGGAACACCCACATAGTGGACAGGCGTGGAATCCCTCTCGTCGGCGTCGGCAAGATCCTTGGGGTTTGGAAAATGTTTTCGGAATTCGCTTATTCTTGTTGAATTGTGGCAGAATGACTGGAGGGTATATGATTAGGCAAATACATTTGGACGACATGACCCCCACTTTTCCGCAGCCTGAGCAAAACAAGATGGGCTTTCCAGTGCATGATCCCCTTTTATGCCCTGGTCGCCCACATCGCCAGCATAGACCTTGCGATACGGGCAGGAAATGCGGCATGGTGGTGGGGTTACTGTTAATGATGTCCGACTCGGTCCATTCATAAGGTGTATTATTCTCCATTCCCATGGATCTTGGAAATGACTCAGCTTTGGTCAAGTCGTCAACAGGGATATTCAACCGTTGGATATCTTCGGTGGGGTTTTCTGGAGAGCCAGTTTCCGGAATTTTGGTGAGGCCGTTCTGAGGGACAGGCTGAGTTTCAATGGAGTCTTCACGAAGCAGAATTGTCTCAGCCCCAGATGCCTTTGTCTCGGTCGTATCATTTATGGCAGCCGCTAATTCATCCATTAATTCCTCGGTGGAGAGCAACTGCAGAGTTGGAGAGTCCATTTCTGTAAGTTATTCATCATCAGAATTAGGTTAAGCTTACCCTGGGATTTGGGGTGCGGGAATAAATGCTAATTGTTAACATTCAACAAATATATTTACAATTATACAAAAAAAATAAAGAAGAACAATATCACAGAAAATCAGACTTATACGGAAAATAATATCACCCAAAAAAAAAACAAAAAAAAATTCTTTCTCCCCTCCCAAATTAACACAAAACTTCATTAAAACTAAACGGTGACGTGGACCTTCTGTCCACCGGACGTGAGAAGGCGGACCCGGAACTTGCCCACATGGGTTGCGGGTCGCAGCTTTTTAAGCTCCTGCCTGAACTTTTCCGTCCACAACTTCTTGTTTCTCTGCTGGAAAACGGTGTCGGCAATGTGAGTTTTCCAGAGAGGTTGGTTTACTGACTCGGCGGTAGGTGGGGTTTCAGGAATAGGAATTAATGTAGGATCAGGTACTTTTGTAGGAATTGGGTGTAAAGTGAAAGGAATTCTTATCATAAGGGACGGTTTTTTTTTTCTTGCGGGTACGGTTTCGTTGTAGGATGGGGTGAATGTGAGTTCGGTTTCGGAGGGTGATGAGGTGAATGCGGGTTCGGTTTCGGGGGGTGGTGCGGTGAATGCGGGTTCGGTTTCGGGGGGTGGTGCGGTGAATGTGGGTTCGGTTTCGGGGGGTGGTGAGGTGAATATAGGCGAGATTGGATTGGCAGCGGAAAGGAGTGGTTTGTGATGGCTGGGTTTCTGTATAGGATCCTTGGAGAACTGCAGCTTCTTACTGCGAACCCAGTTCTTGATGGCCTGCATCCTCATCATCTGCTGTCGTCGCAAATATACATTGTCCATTTTTGGACACCGTACTTCACCTACGGGAGCTCCACGGGGCGGTTCCCCGTTAGCACGACCGGAATTATTTTTCGGCATAGTTTGCTTTTCTGTAACAAAAAGTTTTAATGTGATGGCTTTAAATCTTTAACGTGTACGCGTCGGATTAATTTCCCGCTGGAGCTTTTCAAGTCATACACGACGGGTGAGATAACTTTAAAAACCGTATATGGCCTGGAATACTTTGGTGCAAGCTTCGCGGCGAAGTTTTTGATTGCGGAAGAAAGATGATGTTCGCGTTTCATGACCCGATCTCCAACTTGACACCTCCAATCTCTACGTCGGAGATTGTAATGATGGCTTTGGGTGGTAAAAGCACGGGCCAAATTGACGCGCACCAACTCATAAACTTCTTGGAGTCGTTTTAAACGTTCGGTGGTCGGTATAGGGTCGGGATTGGTATTGTCATCGGGAACGGAGTTTGGGATATCCTTGCGAAATAGTGACTTCGGTGGTTCTAGTTCCCTTCCAAAATTCAAAAATGCTGGAGTGAAACCGGTACTGGCATTGCGAGACGTGTTATAGGCAAATAAAAGGTCAGGAAGGAAGGCATCCCACTTCTTGTGGTTGTCCTGACAATACTGGGCAATCATTGTCTTGATTGTTTTGTTTGCTCTTTCTACCGGGTTTGCCTGTGGCGTGTACGGCGGTGTCAAACGGTGCTGAATGCCATAATCATCCAGTAGTTCTTTAAACGTTTGTCCAGTAAATTGGGTTCCGTTGTCAGTTATTATTGTGTTTGTTCTCCCAAACCTAGATAGAATAAGCTCATGCAATGCTTGGCTTACAGCTCGACCAGTAGCATTTCTAAGGGCTCGACATTCTACCCACTTGGTAAAACGGTCTTGAAAAACCACTAGGAAGCAGTTTCCTTTGGAGGAACGGGGCAATGGTCCAACAAGGTCGGCACTTATGGTCTCCCATGGGGAGTTATTTTTAGACGGTCGCATCTTTCCGGGTGTTTGTTGTTGAGAGGACTTGAATTCCTGACAGCATTTGCAGTTTCTGACATATTGGGCCACATCGCGAAACATTCCAGGCCAGTAGTATCGAAGGGCCATCCGAGCGGTGGTTTTCGCGATTCCCATGTGGCCTGCGGTCGGAAGGTCGTGGTTCTCCTTTAGTACGGTTTCTCTAGCGGGCCTTGGTACGCAAAACTTCCAAGGATCTGTCATGTCTGGTTCAGTTAGATCCGAAGAATCCCAGAAATGTCGAAACAACTTTCCATCTCGAACACAGTAGTCTGGAAACGCGGCGGGATTTTTCTCTACTTCTTCCTTCTTCTTTCGGTACCAAGGGCAATCTTCCTCTATTTCCAGCGCGATGAGAGGATCGCCATCCTCTTCCATATCGGCTAACATGGGTTGACGGGATAATGCGTCGGCTACTCGATTCAGCACGCCTTTGCGGTACTTAATTTCGAAATCGTATTGCTGAAGAAACACGCTCCACCGAGCAAGACGTCCACTAGGACTTTTCAGAGAGTGTAGCCATCGGAGAGATTGATGATCAGTGAGGACCGTGAACCTGTAACCTTCGAGATATGGACGCATCTTCTCGACTCCCCATACTATTGCTAAACATTCTTTCTCAGTGACGGAATACTTCTTCTCAGCTGACGATAGGCTTCTGCTTGCAAAGGCTATGACATGGTCACCATCATGATTATGTTGTATCAATGCTACTCCCAAGCCTAAGTCACTTGCATCGTTTTGCAGAATGAACGGCTTTTGAAATTCTGGACAAGCCAGAATTGGCGCATTGGTTAACCTTGTCTTTAAATGTTGAAATGCTTCATCTTGTTCACTCGTCCAAGTCCAACGAGTGGCTTTCTTCAGAAGTCGATTTAACGGAGCCGCGATCTGTGCAAATCCGGGAACAAACCTACGGTACCAGGATGCTATTCCTAAGAATCTGCGAAGACCACGGACATTTACGGGAGGCGGTAATTCCAATATAGCAGCTACCTTGTCGGGATCGGTGTGAATTCCGGTTGCGGTAACCATATGACCTAAATACTTCAAATAACGGCGGCCAAATTGACATTTTTCTGGATTGATTTTCAGATTTGCATTTCGGAGACGGCCAAATACTTCCTGTAGATGGCTTAGGTGCTCTTCGAAAGTTTCCCCCAGAATAATGATATCGTCTAAATAAGCGAAACAGTTGGGCTCCAACTCGGGGCCAATTATTCTATCCATAAGCCTCTGGAAAGTAGCCGGAGCGGAATGGAGACCAAACGGCATGACCTTAAAATGAAAAAGGCCTCGGGATGGCACGGTAAACCCTGTAATTGGTCTGCTCTCAGGGGCAACTGGTATCTGCCAATATCCCTGCTTCAAATCAATGCTAGAGATATATCTGGCTCTTCTCAGCTTATCCAGGATAGCGTTGATATAGGGCAGAGGATAGGCATCTTTCCTGGTAACGGAATTCACCATTTTATAGTCCACGCAGAAACGATACGACCCATCTTTCTTTTTCACCATAAAGATTGGTGAACTCCACGGGGTATCAGATGGTTCGATGATTCCTTCTTCCAGCATTCTATCTACCTCTAAATTAATTACTGCCTGGATTTTGGGGTTTTGTGGGCGGTAGCGTTGTTTAATCGGCTCTTTGTTTATTAAATGTATTCGATGTTCAATTAAAGATGTCGGTCCTTCAATTGAATCAAACAGCGGCAATTGATGATCCAAAAATTCATTCAACTTCATTGCTTCGGCGGGCGTCAAAGTCAGTGGTTCGGGGTCTACTGCTTTGGTACATTTTCCGATGCAAAATAGAACTTCATTTTTCATGGTTACCTGGTTGTTTCGTAAATTTATAACAAATTCATGTGTCTTTAGGATGTCCATTCCTAAAACAATATCACAAGCCAGGTTTGGCAAATAATTAATTACCCCAGTGAAATTCTGCTTTGTTGTATTCATCCGAATACGGTACGCCTCTGTTATGGAAGCGAGCTGGCCATTGGCTACCTTAACTCTTTCAACAGAAGGCGTTATCTTCGGAATTTTGCTAAAACGGCAAAGTTCCACTAATACATCTCCCATATATGAATTAGTGGCTCCGGTGTCAATGAGGGCGTAAAATACTTTGTCTTGAACGGTGACTTGTATTTTCGGTCTGTCATCTATTGCGTTAGATAAGATATCAAGTGAGACCTTATCGGCATTTTTCTGTACAGGTCTCGTCTGGGTACAGGGCCTTACTAGTTTTCCGGTTTTCCACAGGGACAGTCACGGGACATTATGTCCTGCTTGCCACATCTTGAACAGAATAGTTTTCTCGGGGCTTGACATTGACTCCTTAAATGTCCGGTACCCCCACAACGCCAACAAACTAGTTCTGCTTTACTATTCGTATTTCTTTCTCGTGACGGTCCCGGCTGAACAAGGGGTGCAGGTGTGGAAATGGGTGGTCGTACGGCTGACATGTTTGGGTATCTGGATGCCTCCAGAGATGCAGGGATCGGTCGTCTGTATTGGGAGTCTTGTCTATTTCCAGTGGCGGGTCGAGAGACACTGATTTCTTTATTTAACAGTTCAAATTCGCGAATTAGCCTGGCCAGGGATGTAGCATCGGTGAAGTCGCTTCTGCGAATATATTGACGGTATTCGGGTAGTAAGTTCCGGTATAGCCAGTTCAACTGAGTATCTTTACTCATATTGCCATGTCTTCGGAGGAGTGTCTGGAGTTCCGTGACATAGGAAGAAGAGGATTCATTTCTTCTCTGTGTTCGGCGGCTTATTTCGGCTTCCAGGTCTACTTCGTAATTAACTGGAAAATAGAATTGTCGGAATTCGGAAACAAACTCATTCCAGTTCCTCCAGCTAGGCTTGTTATTTCTGAACCACAGGGCAGCTTCACCTTGAAGTAAGTCGGGCATATGGAGTAACATCAGATCTCCGGAAATGTTTTCAGAGTCACAAATTTCTGTCAATCTTTCCAGGAAATTTGCCGGATCTTTATATCCGTCAAAGCTCAAATTCCATTCTCGGGTTCTCATATGTGGTCTTGGTGGTGTCGGTGGGTTTTGGTACACCAGTGGATTATGAGGCGGCGGCGGATAATACATCGCATTAGGGTAGGTCGGATAATATTGGGGTTGAATTGGCTGGTAATACGAAGGAATATGTTTTGGTGATGTTGACGTGGTTGTGACGGCAGTTGTTGTAGTTCCACTAGAACCTGCACTTTGAGTTGCGGTTGAAGCTGCGGAAGTCGTCCAGGTTATTGTTGTAGTGGTAATTAATGACGCAGTTGGGACCGGTGTAGTTGTGGAGGGAGGAGGAAAAACAAACGCGCCATTTCCTGATGGCTGGGGTGTTGCCTTGCCATCTCTAATGAATCTGGCAAGTCGTCGTCGCAGCTGCTCAACGTTCCCAGAATCGTCCAGGTTGAATTTCTGTAGTTGCAATAACAGATCGTTTTTTCGTAGCAGATAGATCCAGCTAGTCCGAAAATCACTAGAACTATGGTCTGGTGGCGGAGATGCTGTTGGTGGATGTATTTGTATCAATGGCCGTTGTTCTACGTCTTCCTCAGGATTCTCGGGATCGGTATTGAGGTGCATTGCTTCGGTAGCTTCTTTTTCATCATTTTCGGAACCGGAACCGGAATCGGATGTCATCGTCATGTAGCTAAAAAACAGTTGTTGTAAGACAAACATTTTAAAAGGGATCTCTTTCGCTCAGGCCGGGTTGGCGTTTTCAGTTTGTACTTGCGCACTAGGGTCCCTGCTCGGGCGCCATTTTTGTAACGTTACCCTATTTACGCCGGTTTTGAAAACAATATTTTTCCACGCTAACGGCATTTAGCACAGTAACACTGTTTATCACGCTAACGCAACTTGTCACGGTAACGTTATTTATTACGGCACGCTATTTACTTCGGTGTCGGTATTTATTATGTTCACGGTATGGGCGGATTTAGCTCCAGCTCCAGAATCCGAATGTCGAGAAATTTACAATAAACAGTCTAATAAGTAAACTCAGTTCGGTAATTTTCGGTAAAGAGGGATTGCAGCAGGATATTTTCCGGCGTGAATTCAAATGGACTGGTCAGAATCGTTACAGGACGGAATTATCGGGATTACTCCACAATTAAGGAATCGGGATTTCTCCACAATAAAGGAATCGGGATTTCTCCACAATAAGGAAGTCGGTACGGTAGTCGGTTAAAAATCGGGATTACTCCACAATTAGGGAATCGGGATTTCTCCACAATAAGGAAGTCGGTTCAAAATCGGGATTACTCCACAATTTGGAAATCGGGATTTCTCCACAATAAGGAAGTCGGTTACGGTAGTCGGTTAAAAATCGGGAGTACTCCACAATTAGGGAATCGGGATTTCTCCACAATGAGGAAATTGGATGCGGTAGCGGATAACGGAAAACTGATATTACTGAGTTTTACTTACCAAAATACTTCGATCACTACACACTGGAGCTCGTAACTAGGCTGCTGGCGGTGGCTGCTGTTGCCCGGACTCGAATGAATTTACCTGGTACCGCGTCGTACCCAGCTAGGTTCGAAAGCCTTGGTTCGGCTTTATGGTCTGGCGGGGGATCGGTCGCGATCGGAGACAAGCGCCGTACTCTCGGTACCATGTAATTTTTGCGCGTTTATTTCGCCTGGGAAAATTCGTAGCAATTTCCCGATGTTTTCGCGATAGTTGCGGAGAATTTTCACTGTGTAAATAGGATGACGTGATTTTTATATTTCTAAAATAAAAAAGAACGGAGTGATTGGTTGAAAAATAAGAAAGTTACCCTGACGGATTTAGAAAAATTATGCAACTTCATTACAGTACACTCCAAGTCCAAGCGTGAGGGGACGTCCAAAAAAGTGGACTTCTACCAAGGGCACGTCAATACCAAAAGGACCTCGTCTAATAAGGGTACGCCCAGAGCAAAAGTGAGGGGACGTCTCGCAAAGTAAGGGTGTGACCCCAAAAACAAGGAAGTACCCCACAAGGGGCTACCAACCCAAAAATAAGTGGCGACGAAGCCGCAGGCTACAATACTGAGACAGCAGCAAACACTGGCAATGAAAGTGTCCAAAGCTTCAGCTCCTAGGCCTCAATAGGCCCACCAAGGCGAAGCGTGCAAAAAGTAAGGCACGACTAAGCCAAACGGAGCAACGTGCAAGGAGTGCGTTAGATATCTTAATTTCTTAGACAAACACACTGAGGAGGAGGCCCAATCGTACTTGCAAATTATGGTTAACCATATCAGAACGATACACATGTATAGTATGCCTCAGACAAAGACGAAAATGACGAGCCCGGAGGAAAACGCAAAGGCAAGCAAGGCCACCAAAAAGGGCCCTAATTACTCAAAGCCTACCACAAGCTCCCCAACGGCGCCACCTAAAGCCAAAACTCCGGCTCTAATTGAAGAAACTGGCTTTGGCAACCTGTTTAAACTTCCGACTGCCAACAGGTTCCAACCCCTAGAGGTTCCAGACATGGGAACCGAAACGCCTCACAACGCATCCCAAAAGGCCATTAGGACGAAGGTGGTAGCAGACACGGCCACAATGAAGCCCACTAGCACGGGGAAAAAAGCGCTTTCCCACCAATTGTCATAAGGGGGACGCTAAGTAATCACAAACATTTCCTGGAGATGACGGCGACAATTACTTCAGAGCCTTTAGAACTAAAGTACGCCAGTAACTCGGTCATCGTCTATCCAAAGAACATGGTCGACCATAGCAGCTTGGCTCGGCATCTGCAGAACGATGGGGCCGAGTTTCACACCTACTCCGTGCCAGCGGACAAGACCCATGCCTTCGTCCTAAGACACATGAAGGGGAACTACTCCACCCAGGAGATGAAGGAATACCTAGTCGATAGGTATTCCATAAAAATAAAGAAAATTTATGCGATGAAGAATACGGGGCAGGACAACCCACTGTACCTGGTTGTAACAAACTGTGAGTGGACAGTAGCTAAGTTGAGAGCCACAATACGCACCGTATTTGCATCCAGAGTACAGAGGGACCTGTTCGCGTAGTTCAATGGAACGGGTTCAGGGTAGTTCAATGGAACACAAATAGCCTCAACGGCAAATTGGGTGAGTTAATCCACTTCCTTCACCATGAGAGGATTGATATCGCCATAATTGTGGAAACATGGCTAGGCGATGGAGATTGTCTGTGGTGAAAAATTATTCCTGTGAATGCTCTGACAGAGCTGGCCGGTGTAGCGATATTGATCATGAACCCGATCGCATACAAGCGTATGCTTTCGTCAACGACAGACCGGAGTTGATACTCCTCCCTTAGTATTGAATCGCCCACCCATTATCCTAGTAATAACATGATCCCTACATACATAGACATTTCAATCAGCAAAGGACTCAGGGAACTTTCCGATCTCGTTACGATCAATGCCCTGAGTTCGGACCATCTACCCATCTTTTTCACCTGAGGCGAACTTGATCCTCCTCGCCCACAAGTTCGCCTTAGTTATAAAAACTTCAACTGGCCACTGTTTCGGCAGACACTCAATCCTCTAACCCAAGTCCCTCAAAGTCAAATTGATACCATAGACGCTCTAGAGCAATGTCTCAACCTTGACCAGGAACGTCCGGCATACCCAAACTTTCCTCGCCACTAGAGGACAGGGATTGCGATTGCCCCAAATAAGGCGGAAGCTTTGGCTTCTTTCCTGGAGAGCGTTCATTCCGGACTCCCACCCAATTCCCCTGAACAAGAAGAAATCGAGTGTACAGCGGCAGCCTTTGCTATTCAGAAATACCCCATCCCCCAGCACTTGCTCGCTGAACTCATTGTCACGCCTGGGATATAACACGAGTTATCCGCCGGCCCCCAAGCGAGAAGGCCCCGGATCAGAGTTCATCCCATATCGAGCCCTCAAAAATCTCCGCGTGAAGTTATCGTCCAGCTAGTATAAATAACAAACGCAATCCTAAAACTGCAGCATTTCCCTTTTAATGGAAAATGGCTGTGGTGGTTATGATCCCCAAACTACGAAAAAACCTAACACTCTCATCCTCTTACCGCCCAATCTTCCTTCCAAACTCCTTTGCCAAGCTCGTGGAGAACTTAATCCTGTCCAGGGCCAACAGGATCGTCGAAAACTTCTCCATACTCCCAAACGAGCAGTTCGGATTCCGCCCTCGTCACAACACCACTCTTCTTGCAGCCAAAATCTGCTGCGACACCTTCCAAGCGTTCAACAGGCGCATGAACACGACTCTTCTGGTCCTGGATATGGAGCGCGCCTTCGATAGGGTCTGGCACTCAGACCTTATCTATAAGCTACTCGCAACATTCAACTTCCCGTTACATACCATCTCCCTGTTACAGTCATATATCAGCGGCCGCACTTTCTGCATCAAACAAGATGACGCCCTATCAAACTTCAAACCCATTCAGGCCGGAGTGCCGCAGGGGTCGGCACTCAGTCCGTTGCTGTACTCTCCTCTCTGTACACAGCGGACATTCCAAAATTTCAGAATACAAAACTGGCGCTGTACGCAGATGACACTGCTGTTAACGCTCAATCCTTCTACACGCATGCAACAAAATTTTAACTAGCCCATCATCTTTCTATCCTTCAACCTTATTACGATAAGTGGAAGCTTGGTGTTAATGGACAAAAAACAGAACTCTATTGTGCTTCCATAAAAAGCATACCAATAGCACCATGTCCACCCCACTTATCGTGAATAACATCCCTGTCACTCTATCCCCAAAATTCAAATACCTAGGCATCATTTTCGACCAGAAAATGAAATTCCATCATCATGTTTCCCATGCTTTGGCTCGCACCTTCAGTACGCAGCAAAAACTGTATCCCCTAATAGGTCCCAACTCCTCTTTATCTCCCGATAACAAACTCCGTATCTACAAACAAGTAATAAGCCCGATGCTTACTTATGAGGCCCCTGTCTGGAACATTATATCTAGAACACAGAGGAATTGCCTCCAGCGCTTCCAAAACAGAATTCTGAGGGGAGTCCTGTCAGAGTCCAGGTACGCCAGGATAAGGGATATGCATGCGGAAGCATACATTTCCTATATCTCTGACTACCTGGATGATGTCAGCGACAAGTTTTACAGATCCCAGATCCAAGGCTCCCCACTCACACGCAGCCTCACTGCGACTAGGTATGACCCAGACAACCCCATAGTACACAGCCCTCCTTACAAGAATTTGCCGATCTACTTTGAACCCCCATAACCCCTGGTAAATTCTTGAAATCCCTCCAACCCACATTCTCTGTCATCCCATACAAACTCCCTCACCTGTATCAGAGTCATTATCAGTGATCCATCAGATCACTGGACTCTGGCTGAGATGTAGGGCTATCGAATTCCTTGAAGTGATACCCGCGCTGACGCGCAAAAATCCTCAGAGCTCATCCTTTGCAGTTGAGTCTACGTCCATTGGGCCCCACCGCCGACAAGGCATAAAGTTTGAGTAAAAGTGGAGTTTTTCATTAAATTGTTTCCCACACAATGGGCGCTGGCGCTCTACAACCCCAACTCTGAGCATCACCCAACATCTTTAGGTAGGCCACTGTGATGGCCCAATGCTTGCCATCCACCGTATTTCTCAGCGACCCTAGGGTCATATAAACGACGTGTAAGGGCAGCCTGGTAACGTCGCGAAGAGTTTCAGAAGCAAGGATAGGAACAGGGGCTTGGTGGTCATAACATCCGACCAGTGCTAAAACAGCGCAAACATCACGCTAGGCGTGACTGAGCGCACAGTGGGCTGCATCCCCGTCCCACTGAGTGTTAAAGTCCATGTCCCTAGAATTAAGTTAATGTTGAATGTTTTTAGTTTGAGGGGGGCCTAACCCCCCTACCTGAAATGTATTACGTATGTAATTATTACAATAAAGAATTTTGAGTTTGAGTTGAGTATATAAATGAAGAAAAAAAAAATACTAAAAAAAAAACCGATGCCCCTCCCAACATCAAGCCCATGAGACATACAAATAAATACTTGCCATTTGAAATATAAATTTTTCAATAAAATTAATATGGAAGATAATTTGCTCACAAAACTTGTTTTCGTTTGCCAATAACAACATAATGTGGTAAAATCTAAACCGTTACTTGGTCAAATAATGCAGTGCATAATTCAAAAATTTTGGACAAATAACATAGTATTTTGCAAATAATGTAAAAAGATTTAAAATCAATTTATCGAAATAAAATACCAGTTAACCGCGTATAAATAACACGTTTTTGCATTTAAGCAATTAAAAAAATGTGACGGATTTAAATTAGAGGACACAGAGAGTACGTAAATCACGGGCAAGTGATTTATTTTGCGTTGCCCCGGTGCTTTTAAAAAACATACGTGCCTCATATAAATTGGAAATTATCTAAATGTGCATCAGCCGTAGGTTTTTTTTTTAAAGGTGGAATATATGAAACTGAAACTGTAACTTTTCCAAAAGCTATGCATTATCCCATTTTCACTAGAATTTCCGGCGGCAATAAAATTATTGAAAATTTTCATAAAAGCCTGTCTTGTTTAAAATTTTTAAAAACGCTTATTTTACATCAAAAAATTATGATTTGGCTTGTTATGGAGAAACGGGCCAGATTCCAAAAAGGGTGGCCAACCGGCCACTCTATCTTAGGAAGGGCCAGATCTGTGGGGCCACCTGTGGCAACACTGATCTCCTACCTGATGGTTTTTCGTCCGACCTGCTTCTAAACTTCTTTCTATTGAAAACAATTTATGGGTAGCAGCCAAAGATTTATTTTTATAATGTTTGGGGAAATACCAGCTTGCCAGGATAACGCAGTGTAGGTATATGATATGTATTTCCTCGATAAGTTCACTTTTCTTATACCACAATGTATAATCGAGTAAAATATTCCACATCACATCATGGCAGACAACATTGGGTTATACAATCAATGCAAACGAAAATAAACATTGTTTATTTGCCTTTCGCAAATGACGTTGTTCGGGATAATAATTAATTTGTGTCACGAACAAAATGGAAATATATGCTTTGAGTTATTTAATAAAAATCATGCTTGCTTTTCACATTTTCATGTATAATAAAAATTAGCTTAGTTGATTGAAAATTATACAACGTAGGTACGTGACTTTGAACATAAAATACAGTGAGTTCGTAAAAAGCACCTGCCTTCTTTGAATACATGAACGACAAATATGTCACAGGTCGCTCCCTTATAATATGTTCTCATATCCTGAAATTTTATGTTTGACGTCTGTTTTGCAATAGTGTAGGCAATAATCGATTTTTGTTGTCTAGTTCTATTTTTCCACGTATATTTATGTATTTCTTTATGCTGGAATATTGCTATCAGCCTGTCTCCGTTGTTATTCGTTACATTCTCTCCACATTTTCCCACTAACTTGTCCTTGCTTTTTCCTATTCATCATCGTTTACTCCATATACTCTCAAAATTGTTATTTTCATTCCAAACATACATACATTCAGTTTCATTATTGTTTCGTTTCTGCTTCCCATGATGTTATATTTTTTCTACATATACATATAATAATCGAGACTGCTTTTTTCGCCGTTAATTTTCATGGAACAACGCTGAACGTCTGGGAAACTACGATCATTTCATCTTACTATCCTAGACTTACTGAGTCCTGTCGAGGTTCATTTTCTGATGTTTGATCTGTGATATCGCTTCGTTTATTTTGCTAGATATTCCTTGAATGTTCTAAGTACCACTCATTGTCCGTTTTCATTACCACGTCTCCAATTTTTGGTCCTGTTCCGAGCCTGTTAATTGAGATGGCTATATACGGTATTGCTAGCCGATCCTACCACATCAAGGGATTTACGAAGTTGCGTAACATTGAAAAGTGGTTAGGCATTTACAGAGAATAATATCGATCAACAAGCTGAAACGGCGAAAAGAAAATCTCTTGGATAAGATCGAGAATATGGTTGAAGGTCATCTAAAATTGACTTTAGCTGGACACCTTGCCGCACTCAGAACTAATTCATTGGAGACCATATTGGGCACAGACGACAGATGGGATGTAGTACAGGCATACAAGGATTCACCTACTGAAAAAATCCTAGTGAGCCTAAATTTTGTCTACACCTTTATTTTACCTCAATAATTAATGTATTAAAAGTCCCCACCGATATCTTGTTTGCGTTCCAAGATATTCAAGGTCAAATATCACAGAAATTAGTTTTTCTTGAATATTTAGCTTTAAGTATGTCCTACGACTATTTTGGCTAAAAATATTGGGAAATTCTCTTCAAAAAATGTTATTCACCTATTTTATTTACGACTAATGTATAATGTGCGTATTATATTTGTGATTTTGGCAGTATAATGACATATGTTATTCCTCCAGGGATTAATGACGAGTAGCGGGATTAATGGTCATTATTCCACAAAAGTGTCAGTGTCAAACGTCTAGTGCTTGTGGATTTGTATTGAAAACTATAAGACGGATGAAATTTGCTCATTGAAAATCTCAAATAAATTAATTTGTCGTAAATAAAGTAGAGTATACTACTCGCAATAATGGCTATTATTCCCTCGGAATGTTACTCCCTCGCCGCTAACGCGGCTCAGTTCGTAATAATCCTCGGGAATAATAGCTATCATTATTGACTCGTGGTATAATCTACTATTACGTCATACCAACCGTTTCCACCTGATACGCCAGAAAAACAGAGGGTAGCACCCGTTTCCAACTGGTCAGCCACCAGCAATTTATTTTTACCTTGTTTCAATTGACTTTACAAAGACTATACCGACCGATGAGTTGACCGTTACCGTACCGTTTTTAATGTGACTCCCTACCGCCTATTGACAAAAAAAAATGAACCGCTCCATTTTGGACCTCTCTACGCATGCGCCTACTGAAGTTGCGGATTAACCGAAAGATAAATACCGACTGTTAAGCTGCCACAGCTCAAGGAAAAACCTAGGAAAACCCGTTACAGTATATTGAATTAATTGATGCCAATCTAACTAAAAATATGTATCTAAATATTGAAACAAATCCTATCGAATAGGAAATTTATACTTTATGTTATTTTTTCTCTTGTCGCGAAAAAAAAAAACATAAATAAAATATAACAAATATTTTCCAAAGAATGAAACATCCTCGCCAAAAGGAATCCTTTATTGAAATCCTCGGCTTTCCGCATTTTACCAGTCCCTTTTCCACATTAAATGCAAAACATGTTTTATGCAGTAGTTGTGTAAGACGTCTCTTAGATGCGGCTGCATTTGAATAAACGGTTTGAATTTTGTTTTGCAAATAGAGTATATTTCAACAACAAAAAAATATATGTATATATGTAGTATAATAACAAAACAAATTTGACAATTTCCGCAAGGGAACAATATATCAGCAACCACAATGTATTTTAATAAATTAAAAAGAATTATTGCGCTATTATAAGGTTTGTTTAATTCCATAATTATACCATAGTTCTTTTTTTTTTAACACGCCAAAAAGACATTACTAATTAGAAAGAACAATTAATTACGGTAGTTAAACATGTTGTTTGTTATTACATTATTTTGTGTGTTGGAATAGCGCTGCACCTATTTTTGGCGTTGTGAATTCCAACTAAAGCCTAATGGGGTGTCGGTTTTGTTAAGGCGTAATTCATTAAGTCGGGGCATTTGCGATTGTGTGCCCTCTGGTGACATGTTAACATTATGTTGACTTGATAAAATAAATTTAGCTTTATTTTATATTCAATTTTTTCATAGAAAGAAGGAGAATTTTCCAAAGATATTTCGTGAAAGCTTCAATTCATAATAAATGAGCTCTGGCATTTGCCAGTTTCATTTAAATTTAAGTTACTTCTTGGTACTGGTACTTTTGGAGCTGTTCTGAAGATGATCAAATATATGGTCGAAACATCGACATAAATAAATTTGATTTCTGACCCAATCCAACAAATCAACAAACTATAAAAAATACAGTGTACATATTGTATATTGTATACATATATTAATATTGATTCAAACATATTTCATAATTAATAATTTCGCATGTATTTATGACCCGAAATTTATTAATTATAAAATATTATGACATTATCAGTATTAGCGCCGTACTACGAATGTTTATCGAGAGGAGAGCTCCATGGCAAAATATGAACAAACGCCTAATTGGGTAAAATAAATATGCATTATGGTGAATTATTGATGACGATCGGTTTATTAATAGGGTTTTATAAAACATCTGTGTTCAGCCTTATATTTAACGTATTATTAACAAAGATTAATATAAACATTAAACTAATTGAATAACTAAATGAATATTTAATTAGAAATAATAAATATAAATTAAGTGAACAAAAGGTTTTGTATTTTGCGTTAAATATTTATTAAATTCAATGCAAAGCACTTTCGTCCTTAAACCATCACCAGTCAGGTTTCAATAAAAGAGTCAGTTGTACAAGAAAGTAAAAAAGACGAGACCATATTCAAGAAATTTCACTAACAAATTATTACATTTTCGTATAAATTATGTGTATCACATTTATAATTCAATTTTCCAACAATTTCCACGATTGAACTCATCAATACGATTTTTCAAAATATCTTCGTGATTTAATTCATTCATTCATTTAATTCATAATCCATTTGTGACCGCATATCGTTATTATTGATCAACTGGAATATTTGACCGATTTACCCTTGAAGGACCTGTACACAACGAGCCAGAAAATGGGGCATTTATTTATATAAGGACATATGAAAATTTGAAGATATTGGGTTATACATGCGCGTTAGCGATGGAATTGTGTTTTGAAGAAAATAAATTTCACCAACAACAAAAGTTTGGAATTGTCAAAATTCTTGAGATGTTTTAATTAAAACTTTTTAAATGAATTTTAACCTATCCGGATTTTTATCTTTAAATTTTACCCTTTCGGCATTCTCTTTACTCGAGAAGATAATGAGGGAGTCAAACAATAAATGGTTATACAAGCCTCTGTCTGGATTCGGCAAAGAGTTGATAGGGATGGACACACAAATAGGTATACCTACACCGGCTCTATTTAGAGCAGATGGTCCAGTAATCCCACACTAACAATTGATTCCGAAAACCAAAGCAGCAATACCTATTTATTTGCCAAAACTCTGAATTGACGCTCCTCAGAAGAACGTGGCACAACACAAAATTTAGGCTCACAAGCTAGAAAACTAAAACATAATATTTAAATTTTAAAGGTAGATAAGATAAGATTTATCAGGTGGAAAAAACCTATTAGTGATAGCAGACACTGATGGTGAAATAAACCGAAAAATATTAGGGGAAAATCCACAAATCTAATCGACTTGTTTGTTTAGCGGTCCGCCAAAGAACAGACCTTTTTAGAACCAAATCCCTTGAAGAAAACCAGTCTTGTGTTTTTTTATACTTAACTGCGTAGTAACCATTGAACCAATCAGAAGACGACACTCAACACACGCAAAAGACCGTGTTCACTTCATTAATAAAACAAGCACAAAACCACTAATTAATTAGGTCATCAAGTTAAAAATAATCATTTCAGAATCAAAAGTTAGAGAAAGACAGAAATATAGGTACTTATTTGCTGAAAGCAATATAAACATAATTTCTTCAAATAAAAATACCAATGACTGTCGATGAGGAATAATAAAAATAGTTAAAGAAACCTATTACAATGTAAAAATAAATCTACCAGCTACCAGATCGCGGTACGTTAGTACTTTCGATGGTAACAGATATTTGCATTTTTATGCTTATTTTATTTATGGATAGGTGGCAATACTGATATTATATTGAATTAGTTAAATTCAGTAGATACTTTTTAAGGTATGAATTATTATTTTGCTGTTCCTGAAATTGCGAAAATACAACTTTATAGTGAAAATTAGAAGAAATGGAACATGTGACGAAAATGATAAATTTATCGTAACAGTCTGTACTAAAGTACCTTGAAATTGCAGTCACTGCCCTACAACTTTAGGATGTATTTCGATAGCCCTCAATCGATCAAAAACTAAACTATTCCAGTTATAAATAGGACATTTACAAGATTAAACTCATAAGGAAATATATTTCAAAAGTATTCTTTCTTTGAAATATGCATTGGTGTCATTTACAAATTATTTCGAAATATTAATTTCCTGAAATACATCAAATAGACTTTCAAAACTGCCTCGACTGACTTTTCTGATTGCAATATCTAGTAGTTGCTTTCAGGAAGGGAAAATGTAGATTTCGAATTCTTAATAAAATAGCTCAGCTCCCGACAAGAGAAAAATCAGGTTTTTCTCTTATTTGCCTCGAGAATCTCTCTGGCAAATCGGTATAAAATATTATATCCAAGCAGATCTGACAAATTGAATTTTTCACAGACCGTCGATCGCAAAGAAATCTTGCTGATTGTGCGATAATGCAAAATAAAAAGCTACGCCCGGAAAAAGTTACATTTGTGGAACTTCGAAAATTAACGGATACATAATGGAGCTTGCTAGGGTTTCCTAACATTGCAATGTTACCAAATCATGTGATACATTAATTTCTACTGAACAACATTATCAAGTTTTAGTATCTTAAAAAGTCTAGCACATATAATTATTGTTTTCTTTCACACACACATGCTTCGAATATAAATCTTTCCAGCAACGGTATCAGTTACCTGACACCTGGGTTTGTCAATAAAACGTAGGTATCCAGAAGATGAGCCTTGACTTTCAAAAAGTTATTACTACCACGTGTGATTCAGTACAAAAACAGATTAGTTTAGTGTTTAGTGTTTATCTAGGAAATCATAAATTTTGCCTATATATTTGTCAATTTCGGGTTAAGCAAAATCATCTTAAAGCTAAAAAATTCGATACTTTTTGGCTTTTAACTGATTTTCACCAGATTAGGTCGTTCTCAGAACTCCATGTGTTTGTAAATCCCATTAGAGTCACATTTTAACTATCTATAAAAATAAAAATTTTCCCACGAAAGATGAACTTGAACCGAGATTATGAATTTACTATTGATTTTGTTATACTTCCCTATGATTTCCTCATTTTTAGCATTTAAGAAAATCACTCTATAATCAGAGGTGGTGCTCCATGTATAGATTGTATACCAACTTGTCACTAGTCACAACATGATCAAGGATGCTGGACCCCACTCGTGTAGCTTTATGCATATTTATTTTTTTTGCATTTTTAGGCCATTCATGTCAATAAGGTTTTTATATTCTCTTACTGTTGCTGTATCACTTAGAAGATTAAAATTGGATGTTGTTCCATTAGTTTGTCGAACATTTTCAGAAAAGCAGCACCATCACTTGAAGGTGGTCTATAGATTGCACATACTGTACATTTAAGCGTTTTTATACACTTTTACAATATTTACATCGTCCCAATTATCATTCTCAGAGTCTATACAAATATAATCCACGCCATCCTCAACAAAAATGCATAGTCCTCCACCACGAGTATCTCTACAATGGTGGATTGAGGAATTTCCAGAGAAGTTATAATACTTTTGTTCATTGGTGTAGATCCAGGTTTACGTCGATACAATTAGGTGAATGTCATCGTCCTTCCCTTGTACAATATTTTTTAATTCATCCAGCTTATAGCGAAGGTTTCTGATATTTATATACAGTATATTATAATTTGTGCTTGTATTATCCATTAGGTTTAGTACCTACCTACCTACTTTTCTTTGGCCCGCACAACTAGGATAGAAGCTTAGACCACAGACTTCACAATTATATGAAAATTAGCGAATAAACCGGCAGTCCCACATGCAGCGATGAAGTGTGGCCCTCTATAAGGACCCTTAGCGTTAGAAGGGTCCTGCATCCTTTGGGCTTAGGATACATGTAAGGGACATATTGGCCAAATATATTTTTATTTACCTTCAATACTACTTGAACGAGTTTCTCTCCATTAACCCTCAGAGCTACATTTCCCATGTCACACCTGTAAAACAGACGGTTGTGACAATATTATTATCATTCAAAATATTTCCATCTCTTTTTCAAAAATATATAGGTACGGTTTCTTAGGGCAGTGCGCGACTCAGACGTCAGAGAACTGATGTACGACGTGCTGAACAATTATGTTGACGTTTACGTTGTAATTGCGCGTCGTGCACTGTCCTAACAAACCTTACCTTTACCTTAACTTACCTCTAAATTGTGTTTAATTCTGAAATTTGAATAAATAGGCATACCCTTTGCCTTTAAAGAAAATTGAGATAAAATGTTTGTATGTAGTATTTCAACTACTCTCATCAAAATTCAGGAAGAGACCTAAATTGTGACCAAAACCAGTGATTTTCATAACTACAGTAAGTTTTTCCTGAGATAATTAGAATCTTTTTTTTGGGAATCTTTTTTATCTCATGTTGTTTTGGAGAAGTAGAGTTGGGATACTTATCTCTCAGATTGAGCTAAACTATTCAAATCATGGGCGATTTTATGTTCGATAACAGAAACCGTTGCAACTTTGACCTGAAAAACTGATTCCAGAGAAATATTTCAGACATAAAAGCGAGTTGAATATTCGAAGCGATTTGCATTCGCATCAATTCCGCTTGTTCGATCCTTTTTTGGGATGTGTAATTTAATAGTGCTTATTGCGAAGACATGTAAAGACGTTCTGTTGCGAATCCAGCTCCGGAATCCATTCACCCTGCTTTCCATCTGTTACATATTTAATATGTTTTGCAATTTGAGTCTCAGTACGAGGTACGCATAAAAACGATTCTATCCTACTAAAATTTCCTCAAATTCACTAATACTTAAACTTTTTAAGAAGTTCCACTACATGGTGTTCTACTAAGCTTTATTTGATACAAAATATACAAATTCTGCTCCTCTAAACAATATATTAAAAAAACTGTAAACTAATAAACATCCTGTACAAAGTATCATTTCATCTTTCCCCGTTTCCGTCGCACGGTTTCTTGCGCAAATTAGCTCGGATCGTCGTTAATTTTGCATGTTACTTAAATTTTAATTAATAAACGTTGATGGCGGTCTGAGACTGTTCGCGTCTTTATTGTGCCGATGGTTTCTGTGCGCGGAAATAAAGCCTCCCGAGAATGGAAACGTGCTATTCGCAATAATGCACTTACCGTGTCCGGGTCGTTTAATATTTCATGCTCTAGCTAATAGCGTCGAGAACTTGTTTGTTTGTATTATTTTAGAATAAATAATAATTTCGTTGGGGTTGCTAGGACATTTGAAACGGCTTCGATATTGTAATGGTCATAGTTTTAAATAATTAGAAGCATAAGAAAGTTGAGATATCTTAACGGCGAAGAATAAGGTCTAAATGTTTCGAGAAGCTAGCCTAATTTTAGATATATTGTCAACTGGTCTATAAATAAAAAGAGTATGTACATCAAAAACCCACTAAAACTAGAACACGATTGATCGACAATCAGCAGTTTAAGCGGGTCAATGCGTAAACTAATGTTTACACGAAATAGATATAAAAACCGATGTAGCCTATGGTATCGATACCCATTTGGGTCCTTCTCTTCTCAATTCCGCCAGTTACTACACCTCTCTTCAGTGTCGCCTTACCCCAGAGAGTCTTGGAGCAATCCTCTTCAGGGTCGCCTTATCTCAGAGAGTCTTGCCATTCAGGGCATCGCCGCCTAGACGTGCGGGTACCAGTTGAATCCCGTATATGTACATAGAGCCCCGCAAGTGAGAATCATGTGGCGCACCTACGTAGTTCCCCTTTGGTGGTGTATCCACTAGCAGACAATATACGTTAAGCTTCTTTTTTAAGTTGTGTTTTCCTGAAGAGCAACTCCAACCTCAGGTCCTACCCTCATTAGCCGCGAGGCATGTGACAATATTTTATTCATATATGTATATTATCTTTTATTATACTTTCTGGAAAACTGAACAAAAATCCATGTCCTGACTCCAGAAGTCTTGCAACTACAATATGCTATGAAGGTCTCTCCATCATCCTTATATAGGACATGGAGTTTCCAACATACGCATCATCTGAATTGGTTCTGGGCGGAGACAATTTTTTTCCAACTTTGTGGCCTTCAAAGGCAATAGTTTGTCTATAAAAGAAAAATAACCTGCCTTTTAGGCCTTATTTATGGGTTGTTCTTTGTACATGTATAACGTCACATTTTTGTTTTATGCAACTGTTATTTTGCAATATAATTTGCTTTAATGCTTATACCAATTTCTAGTAAACCAGCAGGTCAACATTGATCATCTATTTATCTTTTGATCATATTCATTGGCTTTGGCAAATCAAGTGGGCGTGTATTTTCTCATCTTATTATTTTCTTATCAAAAATCTGTCTCCACTGCGAACGATAACAATTATATCCTGGATTTCATGAGGTAATAAATACTAAGTTTCAGCCATTTCCAAGTCCAATTTCTATAAGCTGTTTTGATTTGTTTTGCTTTGATTTGGTCTGTCAAGTCAAATCAGGTGGCATTGACTTAAAAATGCTTTTAGTGGGCGCTTACGATCGATTGTTTTGATGCATACCGGTTATCTTGAGAGTAATGTTTCCAGTTCAAGGCGATTTATTAGGTAACCTCGAGTACACAGTGGTTTTCTTTGTGATTTACAGCTGCATGGTCGAGATATAATTGGTGGGTTATGTTGTGAAATATGGGATGAGCTAATTCTTCTGAAGGGATTTTCTGTGATATGGCTGGAAAGGAAAAATCTTTCTAATTATGGCCGCCCTTCTACTTCCGGCTCTTAGCCATCGTGGGCTTTCTGCTAAGACTCCATTTTCTTCCTCTTTCAAGTCTTTCACTTTCTGGGTTGGCTTCAAGGCGAGTGGACATGCTACGTGCTATAACAGTTTAGAGATTTTTGTGGCCTAGTAGTTATATTTGGTTTATTTGAAGACGCTGGCATTCCATATAGGAAAGTATACTCCATCTGTTCAATTGTGGAAGATTCCTGAGAATTTCTGGAAGAATTACTACACTTCTAACGGAGGATCCATTGCGCGTGTTCCCATTTACCAACCCAACTTGGCTCTATACTCTATATTACATAATTTCAATTTCCAACGTTTAATTGTAGCAGCTCTAGTTTCCTCTTCTGTTGGCAGCCGCTAAAGCCCAAGGCACAGTTTGTGTTAAAAAAAAAGAACGCGTTTCCGGACTGGTTTATAGGTCATACAAAACCCTCCATTGAGGGTTTTTTTTCTTGGGGTTTCCTTATTTAGGTCCTGAATTGGATCCTGGTCTTTCGAGTGCAATTGGAGGGTTGGAATACGCTCGCTCTAGAATTTGGGGAATCAGCATACCCACCTACCTTGTACAAGAAGTAGGCAGGTTTTTTATAAAATGTGGATTAAGATTTATGTATACCTAACCTTCATAATTGCCAAATTAAGAAGCTGACACACGGACAAGATAAGTCAATCGGAACTTATGTAAATGGCGGTGATGTCAAAGTACTTTCAGAGGTTGAACTGTCTAGTTTCGGAGGAGGCAAAGCTCACAATTCTTTTGCGCAATATTTCTCCCATTTACAGAAACCAGCTTGGTGCTCTGGAAATCACTAGCTTATCCCAACTCAAATCACTATGCAAACATATTGAGTAACGTATGCTCCGCCCCCTCTTAACAGTAATTCATCAAATCTGATGGGGTAGAAGAGACGATACATAAACTTGGAGTTGTTAGGGATGTTCAGGGTGGTCACCAAGGTCATGGTCGTGGAGCACATGCAGGGTCTTCTGCTGGGTCTAGGCAGGAAGTCTTTTGTTTTCGGTGCAACAAGCCTGGTCAAACTCGTGTGTTTTCGCTGCAAGAAAGAGAGGTATACCAAGAGAACTTGTCCAAATTGCAACCAGGGAAACGAGAGGCGGCACTTTGTAACGCTCTTTTGTCGAAACAAAAGAATGTTCATAATTTGTGCTCGACTATTGGTCAATGGTAGTTTAGCTTGGGGTGGTCCTTGGTGTTGGTACAGTAGAGAGAGGGCGCCACTAGTTTGTATAAATAATTTTGATTACCAAGGAATAGCCAAACTAGGCACTATTCCATTAATTAGTTATTGTTTAAAAAGATAAATTCAAAAAAATCTGAAAAGGTAAAATAAATCCAAAATCCAATAGCTATCTGAGATTCAACCCATTCAATAAAAAACACAAGCTTTGGAATTCTAAACACAAATATTTATTAATTAAATGTCATTAATAAAATTTGTGCCAAGAAGGCGAACTGTTGTTCTATGGTTATGTCATTAAAAATTTGTGACAAGATGGCGAACTTTTTTTTTTTTTTGATTTAAAGAAAATTATTGTCTAGTATCCAAGTCTTTTTTAAAAAAAAATCATTAAGCAGCTTTCTAAAAGCAAAACTTAATATAAGTATAATAGGATTGAAATTTAAAAACAATCAATAGATACCCATGATAAAATTTACCTAAGTATAAATGATGGAGTCACAATATCATCAACCTTTAATTTTTGACTCAAAGTCAATCAAATCAATAGAAAACAATTTATTCAATACAGAAAGGTAATAAATAATCCTTAGGCAGTTATAAATATCAAAAACCTGCTACATGAAATCAAGGATTCACGGTTTCCGGAAGAGCTCTTAACTTCTTACCTTTAAAGTTCAAAATAGGTAACCATAAAACTTAAATTTGACTACCTAAAGATTTTACATTAGTTCACCTTGTAAAAATACCACATTATTGATTTGAAATAAGAAGTTATATCAACCTTTTAAAGATTAATGAACCCACTTATATTATATCGATCAGTACTCGATATAGAGGAAACAAAATTTATATTAATTGTAATAATGCATACTTATTGAAAATAAATAATTATTGAGAAAACAATAATAAAAGTAAAAATCTAATTATGATAATGATTAATTAATTGAATGGATAATTATATTTAATTTGTAGTTAGCTATTCTAGCTAAATACTACAATACGGTAAATGAGTCGGTAATTGATTTTATACAGTTATGAATTAGCTAATTAAGCTAATCGATAGTAATCGATAAGGAATAGATAATAATAATTAACAGTAATTAATATTATAAAGATAATAATTAGCTAATAACGGTAATCGATAGGGAGCGGTAGAAAAGAGATAATATCAAGAAACTGTAATTAATAAGGCACATAAACGGGACCCATAGGTAAGTTATTATACAAGCCTGGACGAAATCCTTGGAAATTTTCATAAATTTGAGATCCAGAAGCACCAAACTGACGGAAGGCAATCTTCCAATGGTCGGGGATCAATCTCTTACAGGACACAACTTTCCTTGTAGAGGGGGCCCAGACTCACTTTGGAAATGCAGTACCGCATGGTCTCAAACTTGTCAAATTTCACCCAGAAGTGTAGGCGTGGATTTTTAAGACTCTCCCAAATTGCCTCAACGGCAGATAATTAACCTCACTTTCAAAAATTTACACAAAAATCAACAATCTATTGATTTTTCAGGAAACGTTCCAGCTGGCACAACTACTCACTCCTCTGGCTAGTTAAACTTATCCAATTTTGGGCTCGATGGCCAAGAATGAAAACCAAAGTTTTTGGATTTCTCAGAGACGACCTTTTCAGTCTAACTATAAAATCGAAAAGAAAAGTCAAAAGTATCAAACTGTGGTTGTGTCTTTCTTCCTCTGTCAAGCCTGTCGAAATTATAAAAATGACAGTGCTACGGGTTTTTCTTATGAAGAACCTTAGTTCGGTTCGGCGGGAGTGCGAATGGAGTCACTCGGAGTACCGGAGTGAGCAAATCGAAACCACCTTTTGATAATATAATTTTCGGTATTTCGGTCAGGAAACTAGTCAGAGGAATCATAGATGTCGCCAGGTGTACGAAATAGAATCTTAAATGAGTTCAAATATATGAAATTAATTAAGAACAATTAAATATGTTCTTGTGACATTTCAAATGTTACAACTTTTAGTTAGTCAGCTAAGAGTAAGCCAATTATTGTTGATCCGACGGAATCTTTTAGAACTATTCTCGACTACATTCTAAACCACGCTCAGAAGGACGAACGACCTTACTTAGAGGTAAACATTTTGGGCCCCACGTTGGGCGCCAAAAATGTAATTAAAACTTCTTCGTGAAGTTATGAGGCTTACGAGACGTTAATTCGTTTTTAGAAGACTAGCCTAAACTGAGGAAAATTTTATAAAGTAAACCGCTATGACACTTGTGGTGACCCTGCTGTGGGTGGTGTGACGATGGAACGGTGGGCATTGGGGGGCGACAGCCAGCCGAACGGAATCTTTTATGCCTATTCTCGACTGCTCAGAAGGACGAACGACCTTACTTAGAGGTAAACATTTTGGGTCACACGTTTCTGGGTTTGCTGGATTCGGGTGCATCACGTACCTTTGTTGGACTTCAGGGTTGGGAAGCGCTCAAAAGACTTGGCATTAAATTGGACACATCAAGGAAAATTATTTGTACGGTCGCTAATGGTCAAATGACATTTGGTGTTGGAGTAGTAGATCTAGCCATTCGTGTTAAGGACAAGGGGAAGGTTAATGAGGTCGTTGTAGCTCCTGAGTTGCCGCGTGCTCTTATTCTTGGCTTGGATTTTTGGGTTAGATGAGTGGCATTTTTTTCTGATCCTAACACCATGTGTTGCCTGGAAACAGTTCTTGACTCCTTTTGAGACTAAATGCCTGAATGAGGGGATCGACGAGGCTAAGTACTTGATGAGTTCTGATTTAGGATGTACTAACCAAGTCGAGCACCAAATCACAAATTCTTCACTACAAATTCGACACTGTCCATATAGAGTTTCTCCCGTCATGCAGAAAATTATCGATGCTGAAATTGGCGAAATGCTGCAGTCAGGTGTTATAGAGCCTAGTGGGCATCTCCTGTAGTAATCGTTCGAAAGAAGAATACAGGAAAGTATCGATTCTGTTTCGATTATAGGCGTCTCAATGGTGTTACGGAGCGTGATAGTTATCCTTTACCTCTCAGAAACCCTCGATAAACTTAAGGATGCCAAGTATCTTTCTAGCCTGGACATAAAGAGCGCCTATTGGCAGATGCCAATTGAGGAAGCCTCTAGGCCTTTGACCGCTTTTATTTGTATGCGTGGCCTATTCCAATTCCGTAGAATGCCTTTTGGTCTTCATAATGCGCCAGCTACGTGGCTACACTGTTTTGGGACCTGATTTAGAGCCAAATGTGTTTGTATGCTTGGATGATGTCGGCATTTGTTCACAAGATTTTGAGGAGCAGTTGAGGATTCCTAAAGAGGTTTTCAAGCGTTTGCGGGATGCAAACATTACTGTCAGCTGGAATAAATGCCAATTTTGTAGGCCAGAGATGCGTTACCTGGGCTATGTTGTCGATAGACGTGGGCTTCGTGCCAATCCAGATAAGGTTCGGGCTATATTGGAATTGCCAAGAACAAAAACGCCAACTGAAGTGCGTAGCGCTCTGGGATGTTTTGGTTGGTATAGACGTTTTGTTCTCGAATACTCTTCTGTTGTTGCTCCAATTACGGCCCTCACAATGAAAAATCAAATGTTTGAATGGATCTCAAAGTGTGAAGAGGCTTTCCATAAGATCAAGGAACTGCTGGTCGCAGCCCCAATTTTAAGTTGCCCTGACTATTACAGGGAATTTGTGATTCAAACAGACGCGTCAGGTTATGGGATCGGAGCTGTTCTGACACAATCTCTTCCGAGAGGCGGAAAGGTTATCAGCTACTCGAATCGTTCATTGACAAAACAAGAAAGGGTGTACACTACAACTGAGCGCCAATGCTTTTCATTAGTCTGGGTCGTTGAAAAGTTGCGGCGGTATATCGAAGGTATCCCTTTCACTGTCGTGACTGATCACTATAGCTTGAAATGGCTTCAAAGCCTTAAATATCCGAGTGGTTGACTTGCACGTTGGTCTGTATAATTGCAACAATTCGACTATAAGGTAGTCCATCGCAGTGGTAGTAAATTGGTTGTCCCCGATATGTTGTCACGAGCTGTTTCAGTTATTGCTTTGATTGATGAGGTAAAATAAACACCTGTTTTGACAAAAGAACGTTGGTTCAATAAGATGGTCGGTAGAGTTCTCGAATCCCCATTGAAGTTTGTAAATTGGCGTTATACTGACGGGAAGTTATTCAAATTTGTCAAGCAAGATTATCCCGGACTTTCTGAATCCAATGATTGTTGGAAAGTGGTTGTTTCCAAGGAGGATAGGCAGGTGACTATTCGAGTGGCTCATGCCCCTCCAACATCCGGACATATGCGCATATATAAGACGTTTTGTCGTCTTGCGGAAAGGTTTTATGCGCCAGGATGTTGCGAAATACGTCAAGAAATGTGCGCCGCGCATAATATTACTGTACTGAATATTTAATTATTATTTCGGAAATAGATTAGAATAATTTGCGGTATAAATGTACAATTTAAGTAACTTCGTTACACACCCCTTTTTCTTCAAAAAAAATATTTATACTACAATATTTTATTTAAACAATAGAAGCTATCCTATGTATCCCCCAATCACAAAATAGAATAAAAAAAAATAAAAACGCTGTCAACGACTTAATCTATGAGCCATAACACGGATCAAATGGCAAGACCAAAATTTGTAATCCTCTAATTTTCCTTAACTTTCTCTACATTTCCAGAAGTTTCTTTATTCAAGCCGAAGTAAATGATTTAACTCCAATTTATTTTACATCTGCTGCTTTGATGCCCTTCTAAATTCCGTTGGTTAATGAGTTTATGAATAAACAAGCTTTATTTGTAATAAATATCAGCCACATTAACATAAAAAAAATACACTATAAACACTTTAAATTCTGCGTTTTCTTTCAAGTCATATCCTTCATCATGTTCAAAGAGCAACTGCTGTTCCATATTAATGCTCTATGTATTTCTCGATTTGTATTTCAAAGGAAGGGTGAAATCAGGAGTTGCGAACATCTACCCCCTTTAAGCAAGTTGAAAGGTGCTAAAGTTGGTATATGTAAATATTTCCAGTTTATTTGCATACTTATCACAGTTTGTGCGATTTTGTTTTGGCGCGCTACCATTGCACCGGTTGGTGTTTCGAATCCATTATAAAAGGCGCGAATAGAAAATAGAAAATAATTACTGCATTATTCAAAAAGTTGCGACCGACTTCATTTTTATTTAGGAGGAATTCATTAAAAGTTAAACCCCATTTTTGGTTTACAAATTTCGCGCTAGGAAAATGCAAAATGGTTATAAGTTTAAGTGAAATAACAGAAAAAGGTGTCGCGAAACAAAAGTTAAGAATAATTTAATTATTATTCTATTTGAAATTTCTTTATGCCAAGGCGCGAGCTTTTAGATTTCTTTTTTTTAAATTTAATAATTCACAAGACACCCTGGAGAGCAGCGATGGTGTCCCTGATTTTTTTTTTTTTGTACATATAATTCTCTTGCTTCGGGAGCCATTTTTAACTCTCCGCCGCGATTTTTATTAGCCAAAAGAGCCCGAGTTATTCCCGAATTTGCATAAATATGCAATATTCACTGAGCACAAAGTTATAAGAAAAGAGTATAATGGTATAATAAGTGAAAAAAAAAAGTCAGGAGGGGATTACGATAAAGTATAATAATTTAGAGGTTGTAAAAAAAAAAAATTACGTGCCTTTGTTGAAAACGGTGTAATGAGATTCGTTTAATTTTACGGCACTTTGAGCTTAATCGAGATTGGAATATAAAAAGCTCGTCCATAAATTAGGTACTGAGTATAAAAATATATTGGTTAGGCATAAAAAAAAATTTTTTTAACATATTATAATCGTTTGATTTCAAAGGATGGAACTTTGTTGATTTTTTGGATTAGTTTTGGCCCTTTTAATAACAAACTCTTTGACAAAACTTCTGATTCGCTGCAATTTCCGCTGGCCGACGATAGCAAACCGATAACCGCCTTTACAGTACCAGCCTTGGCTTATTTCAATTCCAAGTTATGCCATTTGGAATACATTTTGCACCGGCTACTTTTCCGCAACAATATTGGACCTGAACTCGACCCCTACTAATTCGCCTATCTGGACGATATCATCTTATTGGGGGAAACATTTTGGCTTCGAAGAAAGTTGCGTCAACAAAAGTGCCGTCTACTACTGGAACAATCAGGTTCTTTAATAGTTTAATATTAAATCAAAATTAAGGCCTCAAATTCGATATTGGTTTTGTGTGAACCGGTGACATCTGGGTGATTCACGAGAAAGCTTTTATTGATTTACATGTACGAGTTTTGGAATAATCTCACAGAAGACCGTAAGGGTGTGGGTTTGTCGGGGGAACAAATCTTCTCATTCAAAAAAAGCTCCGCCAAACTAGCAGAAATGTGGGAAATTTTGTGTTTATTTTTGACAGTCCGGCGAATAGGTATTTCAAATGGCTGTTACGGGTTGAAATTTTTATCAGTGGCAAGTTAATATTTTCTGACCAAACTAATATTTTTGAACTTTCCTCATCTTAAATTAAGTAAATTGATCAAAGTTTCCTTCGTTTGGCTTGTTGGCAGTTTTGTAACTTTCGAAAAAACAATTCTTTTCATAACAGAATAATAAATCCCTATTGTCAGAGAAAATAAAGGTCAAAATTTAGCCAATTCTCTTTTGGAATGCATCTATGGAATTTTGAAAATTTGTATTGTTCTTTTTTTTAGATCAAGTTTCAATGTAATATATGGTGGAAGTAACGAGTGAATTTGAGCAATAATAATTATCGAATATTAGATAAGTTAATTAACTTAAGCTTGACAGTGCGCAAAAATTTGAATCGTGTAAAAGTAAAAATCCCTAGATTCTTCAAAATTCTGATTCTCCTTCATGGTACAAAACTACCAAAAAACGTGACAGATTGTAAGTGAGCAGAGAATAAAAAGGCTGGTTTTGGCTTTTCTCTGGGCATTTTTGCCAATTTCCTCACAAAATTTGTGGTGAATCATTTTCCGAGAGGTAGCTATTACTGTTCAATAGTGCCTTAGCAAGTTGCTGATTTTAAAATGGAAAATTTTGAATTCGAAACCACATAGAGAATTCTATTAAAACTTTTTCTCCAACTTTAAAATTTTCTTCTCTTTTTCCTTGATCAACATAATCCTTAATCTTGTCTTGTTGTTTTTCTTGAGTATCTCGGGCATCTTTTAATGCTTCAGAAAGGGATAGAAGATACGGAGTAATCTGGGGTATAAAGTTTTCATTCACTATGACTCGTCTTAGATCTCTATGTACATCATATTATGGTGTCAGTAGGTCTCAACCAAAGGTGAGGAATGCAGGTGTGTTCCATTTCTTTGACATCAGGACGTGTTCATTGAAAACCTAACCATTGGTAACATTGTTTTAAAGTTGATATGTTAGTCCTGGACAAGTATAGCTAGTTGAGTCTTTAAATCTCTATTATTTCGCTCGAACGGGTTGGATTCTGTATGATAGACTGGCGTCAGTGACTGTTCAAATCCTTGACAGTCTGCCGTTTGTTAAGAATTGCTATGTCCTGTAATCCAGAGCGAAAATGGTCGATTAGCCTCTGAAAAGTTGAGGGCGCATTTCGCAATCCAATTGGTATCATTTATAACGAAATAAGCCAAAAGGAATTATAAAAGCCGTTTTGTCACTATCAGCCGATCGAACACTGATTTGATGGTAACCGGACTCCAAATCCAGTGTGGTCATGTATGAAGTGCGATTGGCCATAATATGGAGCATATCGTCCAAGTATGGCAAAGGCTATCGAGCAGGCTGCGTAATGAAGATTAGGCGCTAGTAGTCAACGCAGTCTAGTTTCTCCATTTTTCATTGGTACCAATACCACTAGTGAAGCATAAGCTGACTCACACTCTTCTATACAATCATTCTAAAGTAATTTGTCTATGGTTGAAGCAAATCCAAGCAGCAGTAAATGACAAACTGGTCATTTTCATTACAACCTATCAAATGTCCTCCGTGCATGCTCACTGGTCAAGGTAGGGCGTTTCAACCAATAGGAAGACTGGTGTTTGTTTACAATTTAAGTTATTAAATGTCATTTACTGCCGCTTGGATTTAGAAATGATGTAGTTCCTTGCCTGAGACTTTTTTTTCTCTGACATTCGATAAGGTAGTAAATATATCAATAACTGCATCAACATTCTCAGTTCGATTTCCTCCGAACCTGGATGAACATTGACTGGAGCAGGCGTTAGCGTTAGATCCGGTAGCTGTAATCCTTGTAAAAAGTTTTGCAACATTTCTGGAGTCATAACTATCTGATTTATGGCCTGTGAGGCAGTGTATAAAGTTTCACTTGTATTAGGCATGTTGCAATCTCCTGGCACAATTTTTCCAGAGCGCAAAATCATCCGATTGTACTGGCGGAACTAACGAAATCGAACTATCAAGTTAAAACCTACTCGATCCTGGGTCGATCCAGCCTCAACTTGACAGCCAGGGCCTTGAAGTCCAGCCCTGTTTTTTGCGTACACGAAAAAGTCCGATAATTTTGAGATTCTATAAAAGCACTATTTAAAAATTAATTTTGAGGATTATAGTCCAATAATATTCAATATCACACTGTAGAATAAGAGTGCGTTGATTGCAAAGCAACAATTTAAATAAATGTGCGGAAGGGTAACTCCAAAACAGTGTCTACGCTCAAACAAATAATAATAAAGAACAAAACAAGTTTTGGCCGTCGAACTGTCATATACAGTGCTCGTAGGACTGTGAGACAGTGTCAGAACAGAATATCGAAATACTTCAAAAGAAATTCTACCAAATATTTATATATTTACTTTTTGGATGTCGAACTGTTCACAGTATCAAAAAACATAACCAAGACAGCACAAATATATAGTTTCGAAAAAGCAACCACCAAAATACGGTACCTTACCTCTGCCGGATTCCACACTATTCTTCAGGCCACGAGTTGGAGCACCAATTTATAAGGGGATTTAGGTTATACTGAAGAATTTCACGTGTTTTTTCCAAGACATTAGTATACTGTCAAATTTTTCAAAAAATTCTGCATACAGTTTTCCATGAAGTCTATTTTTTTAAAAGATAAAAGGAAAATGACATTATGTTGTCAATAAAATGTAAAATTGTCAATGCTTCCAAATTTTTTATATAGGAAAAGCTTGTGTTGCCAACATAGGTACTAAATTTTTGATTTGGGGAATTATCTTTAAAAAAAAACAGACTTTATATAGATCGATTTGGTTCCCGGTGAGACATCCACAGTAAAACATTCCAGTTTCTTGGAATGAATAGCAGAAAATTTGAATTGCATTTCAGGGAGCAACTCATCAAGATTATTAAAATTACAGAAATACGACGATAGCAAACCGATAACCGCCTTTACAGAACCAGCCATGGCTAATTTTAATTCCGAGTTATGCCATTTGGATTACATTCTGCACCGGCTACTTTCCGTAACTTTATTGAACCCGAACTCGACCCCTACTGTTTCGCTTATCTGGACGATATCATCGTCTTGGGGGAAACATTTGAACAGCATCTGACTTACCTGAAAGAAGTATTTAACCGACTCATCCACGCTAACTTTAAATCAAATCCTGACGAATGCCAATTCGGGAGAAAATCGCTACGATACTTGGGACACTTGCTCACTTCTGATGGAATCCAGGTCGACCCTGAGAAAGTCATCGCTATTCGACTATTACCGCCACCGACTAATTTGTGAAGCTAAAGGCGATTTTTGGGAATAGCTTCTTGGTACCGCCATTTTGTTCAAAACTTCTCCGAAGTTGCCGCTCTACTTAATCAGCTGCTGAAAAAGGGGTAGAATGGAGCTTGACCGAAGTCCAACAGACTGCTTTCGATCAGCTGAAAACTTTTTAACTGAAGCCCCAGTTCTGGCATATTCAGGGGTGCGATTTTCGAAACCATTCGAGTACATTTCGTACACGAAATTTGACTGCCCCCCATTTAATTTACATTGCTGTCAGTCAAATTTCGTGTACTCGAATGGTTTCGAAAATCGCACCCCAGATTTTACCAGGCCGTTTGTGCTACAGACGGATGCATCGGATAATGGACTCGGCGCAGCACTGATTCAACATGGACCAGAGAGGTATCACGTGATAGCTTATGCCAGCGGGACTATCAATGGTAATGAAAAGAATTTCTCCGTAACCGAAAAGGAATGCCTATCGCAAAGGAGCTTTGAACCGAGTAGCTGACGCGTTGTCCAAAAATCCCGTGGATACCGAAGTTGAAATATTGGAGCCAACTCCAATCATCTCTCTCGAAAAATTTACTCCGTGTTCCTAGTATCATTCCAAAAAATCGGCAGTGGAAAACAACTCTAACATTTTTCCCAATTATTATATCGACACTTCTGGGATATGTTTGATCTTGCCGAGGATGCTATGACTAAGCCTTGGAAATTATGCCAAAATCCGTCCGTGATTCCGTCTTGGAAGAGAACCACGATGTCCCTACAGCCGGTCACTTGGGAATCGCAAAGACTACCACTCGTATTGCAAAAGGTACTATTGGCCTGGAATATTTAGGATTATCGCTCGATATGTTAGAAGCTGCTCGTCCTGCCAGCGTTTCAAGATATCACAACAAGCCACCTCACGCAAAATGCATCCATCAAAAAACGATAAACCATGGGAAACTATCAGCTCCGACTTAGTTGGGCCGTTAACTCGTTCTACTAGAGGAAAGTGCTAAATTGTGATGTTCCAGGTTTGATTCACAGAATGGACGCAATGCGGGCATATTCGAATGGCTACTGCCAAAGCTGTAAGCATGGCGTTCTACAAAGACATCGTTACCAAGTTTGGATGTAAGCAGACCGGAATTTCTGATAACAGAACTCAATTTACTGGATACAAATTTGAAGATTTGCTGTAAGAAATGGGGAAAAAACAAAAGCTGACATCACCATATACACCTCAGGCTAATTCAGTTGAACGCGCCAACAAAACCATTAATACAATGGTTGCTCAATGCTGCGAGACCGATCACAGAAAGTGGGATGTGCATTTGCCTGACTTGGTCTTTGCTAGAAACAGTTCTCGATATGACTCGACCGGCTTGTCACCAGCATTTCTGAATTTTGGTCGTGGATTGGATCCCCCCAAACCTTTATATCGCTACGTCCCAAACCATCAACCCGACATTAATGACCAAGAGACGAATCCAACCGAACTGATCGAATATACCAACAAGCTCCAAAAACTCTAAAACATTTATGAGCTGGTATCGTGGAGAATTGAGATGTCATATTGGTGATAAGGTTTTCAGACGGGAAAACTCGCAGTCCTCCGCAATGAAAGGGTTTGCCGCTAAATTAGCTCCCAAATACTCCGGCCCCTATACCATAATCAATGTCATGTCCCCGGTGGTATACGAGTTAATGAATTCTTCTGGTAAAATACTCCGGCATATCCATGTCAAAGATCTCAAGCCTGTCCCGCGGGAACCATAACCGTTTAACTTACTTACAGCATACTAAAAAGGGTTAAATCCGATGCTCCTCCCCGCGGGATCCAACCGCTCACCGACTTGATCCTGGTTAAAACGTTCGCCTCCCAAGGCTCAAAAAAGGTCCACGGCAAAAAAGTCGGAAATTAGACGGGCTGCTCAGCAATTAGTCACTCAATTTAGAAGATTCGCCGTAACACCGCTAAAACAGTTGCCCGCACTTCCAGAGGTCGTATTAGATGCGGTCATTCGCCAATCAACCCAGCCGATAAAAGTAGTGTATTCTAGAAGGAATGCCGTTACCACCATCACTTCCGCAACACAAACGCAAGGAACCGCTAGCCAACCCCTAGCACCTCTCATGTACAACCGAGCGTACATTCCACCTACACCAGCCTCTGGACAGTCTTCGGTCGTGGACCCATCTCAAAACTTCTCAGCCCTTTTTCCCTCGAATATCTCTTCCACCGCTGCTTCCGCAACTGTCATCTCCAGGACAGCCGACCCTTCGGTACCAGCGGTAGGGGTAGACTTGGACACCGACCGCGGATCCGGTGAGCAGATGCAGGATTTGTTCAGGTCACTCGAAAACCTGCTCAGTCAACCCTATACACCTACGCTCCGCTCGTGCCAGTTGCTGCCAATTCCGCTCTCGAAAATATCTTGTTCATAACGGCCGACTCCTTGGTACCACCGTCAGGATTAGAACCAAAACCAGACTCCAGATCCGCTGAAAAGATCCAGGATTTGTTCAAATCACTGGAAGATTTGCTGGGAGGACAATCTGATATATTTACTCCGACGTCCGGCTATATTCCTTGCGCAGATTTTGTCCCCGTTCGGCAAAGGGAAACAGACCAGGAGGAGGACTATTCCATAAGAGAGAAGATTGCGGAAGCCCTCGTGAAATACAAGGGTGGAAGGATGCCTGCCGTGCTACAAAGAGCTTTGGCCAAGTACCCACCAGCCCACATACCCGCTCGGCACCGCTACCGGGCCAAATTTCCTCATCCAGCCGGAAGATTAATATATATTAACATCCTTTTTTTTTTTTTTTTTCTTTTTTCTGTGATGTTGATTTTTTTTTTTTTTAATTTCGTTAGTTGCTCTTGGGAAATAAAAAAATTACCTTTCAAAAGTCTGTCTCTCTTGTCTTTGGGAATCACCAACCGCACTGCAGTGCCTTTCTCAATATATCTCTGTCATTGGTTTTTAGGAAGCATACCATCATGACTCAGAGCCCATTGCCTTCAGCAAGCCCCACGCTCGAGCTCCAGATCGTCATGGATGAACTAGAGGAGGCCCTTCAAGAGGCCCCAACTCCCGACACCGAAAAGGCCACAACTCTCGACACCTAGCAGGCCCCAACTTCCGACATCTAGCAGGCTTCAACTTCCGACACCGAACAGGCCCAAATTCCCGACACCGAGCAGGCCCCAACTTCCGACACCAAGCAGGCCCAGTGAGATCATCCGATTCCGAAGTTGTCCGACAGGTCCACTCGCACCCTCGTATTGCCGCCAACTAAAGAGGCAGCAGCCTCCAAAAACCCGGGAGCGTCTACCCCCAAAACAAATACCACTCAGGTCATCTCCGCCGACCATGCTGACGTATATTTACTCGTCCACGGCGATCTGTGTTGGCGATGTAGGTATCCGGGGAACCCACGAGAAACTTGCCAGGAACATCCTCGGAAATTGTGCTCGAGGTGCGGAAAAATTGGTGTACTATCTCGGTAGTTCAACTGTCAAGAAAGGCGAGTGGTTGCCCTGGAAACCCGAAACTTTGCGCGGAACCGAGACCTTGGTAATATTACCGCAACCTTGGCCCCCACCGAACCCGTGTGGCATCCATAGCTACCCAGTGCTGTTGACACCTCAGGCCTTGTCCAAAGTGCGGCTGTCCCTATGCTCGGCGACACTAGGCCGGAATGAAAGACCGCGGATTCCAGTAGCCATCCACCGAAGGAATTTTTTTTTTTTTTATTATATTTTTTTTTATACTCCGTGTTATAACCCATAGGTTAAGTTGTTTATTTTTGTTATTTTTTCTTGAAGAAGAGGGAGTGTGTAACGAAGTTACATAGATGTTACATTTATACCGCGAATTATTTTAATTTATTTCCATATTAATAATTAAATATTCAGTACAGTAATATTTAAGCGCGTGACCTTGCTAGCAAACGCTACATTTACTTCACTAAGGAACAAGGTACAGGCCCAAGCCGCATTCCAAAGCAGCAGAAAACAACTGCCCGCGTCGTCACCGGGCGGCGATTCTCTAGTACTGTGAGTATAAATAGGGCAAACATTGCGAATGATAAGCAGTACCAGCCGACGCTTGAGTCCGATCAAGACCCAGACACCACCAGCAGCATCAGTACGAATCCGAGCACTACGCGACTTTCCAGAAGCCTTGCGAGTTTTTCATCACTGACCAGCCTGAGGTAAGCCGTCTCCAGCCGTAGCGATAATATTAGACCTTACTTTACACCGTCCCACGCATCGCACCAGTAGGAAAAGTTAATAGACACTACAGGCTTTCCTGCCATAAAGATTTCTCCCGAGTACCTTGGACGGGCAATTTCTATTGCAGTTGAACTCTACCGGATCTCACCCGAGTACCTTGGACGGGTGATCCGTAAGAGGGATTTTCGCCTGAGTACCCTGAACAGGCATTTCCCTCCGAAGGCTGGTGTTGTCACGCTGCGAAGTTACCATATATTTAAACATCCCTTGACCGAGTAACCTGAACGGGCAACCTCTATTGCCGAACCTTGCCCGAGTACCCGGACGGGTGATCTGTAAGAGAGTCTTTCACCTGAGTACCCTAAACAGGCATTTCTCTCAGAAGTTTAAGTGTATGCCGGAATTAAAAAATTCACTGTCACGAGGGTTGGTACTTCCGTTATTCGGGATCCATATTTTTGGTTGGGTTACCGGAGTTTTTACCATTATCGCCTGTTCCTACTAATTTCCACTGCTACTGGTCAGCCTCATTACACCTCACCAGCTTATGGAGTAATTAGGTAACTCTGCATCTAACCACCTGAAACTTTTCAGTGATTTTTCAGGAAACAGTTAAGGGCTTTTCAGGTGTTTATACCGGAGACTCTTGATTGAGCATCGCTTGTGACCCCTGGATTACCGTTTCTCCACTATAACAAAGCTGTCTGGTGCACGTGGGCCCTCAACCACTTTAATCCTGAGGGTGGCGCCCGAGATATACCGCCAAATAAACCCTAACTGGGAACTCGCCCTGACTCTTGGGATGTCTTTCTCCAGAACCTTCAATGAAATACCATCATCTGTTGCAGCCCTTTTATTTTTCATGGAACTGATTGTTTTTAGGACCAGGAGGTAAGTTTTCGGTCAAATTAATACCAGCTGAGGAATAATAATAACGCCCATGATTCTTTTTGCTCATTATTAGAAAATAGCGGGCGTTACAAGTAAAACAGCTCTTTGGCCTTTCGAATAACGTTTTTTTGTATAGAACATGGCAGGAAAGTGTTACCAGAGTAAGCCTTCCTGAGGTTAATAAGCAATCTTAGATTGCAGGCCAAAGTACGTATTCCAAGTGTGAGCCATGTTTTCCGATCATTGCGCTTTGCTTTTAGGCGTCGAAGAAGAGAAGGATCCAGAAAACTGAATCCCAATCAAGTGGCTCGCAAGACTGTCGGAATTTTTGAAAATTCATGTTGCTCCAAATTTTTCTCAACTTTGCAGTCATTGTTACTATTTCAATTTATCGGATAGGTACCTGAAATAGCTTTATGATCGGAAAGGTCCGGATCACACACGGTATAAGTCATGTCGTTCCCATCCAAGTTCGAGGCAATGTGGTCTATTGTTGTGGATGAAATCTTAGTAATGCGCGTAGAGTCATGCACATGCATACTGAGATTAAAGCACTTAAACAAATTTGACAAATTGGTGGTAGATCTATTATCTGTGTCATCAAAGTCAATGTTAAGGTTACTGGCAAGTATAATCGTATATTTACAGTAAAAATTCAAGTCGTTCTAGAAACATGTATGCATTACAATTTGGAGATCTCTTAATACAAACAATCAAACATTTCTGTTTCTTGTAGTGAATAGCAGAAAATTCAAATTTGATTTTCACCAGCACCTCATCAAGATAATTGAAATTAGTACAGAAACTATCGAAAACACAGTCTTCCAAACTGGGCAGTGTAGTGGTTGGTGTACCTGCTTCGCATGCTGCGGGTCACTGGTTCGAATCCCGGCTAGGACATGGTTGTTTGTGGTGTTCAACCGGCTCGTTGGCTTGGCGAAAGGATGTATAAGGACTTTCTCAGGCTTGCGTGATGTTGGTGGAGTCTGAATGGCCAACCATGGATTGCAAATCGAACCATCTTAGGGTGGGGGATGCATGATAAGATTCTCGTATGAATGGGAAGGAGTAGAGTCCATGCAAATGATCTACAATAAGCCACAATGAGCTTCAGAGCAGAGCATGGGCTCGAAAGGGTGAAAAAAAAGCAGCAATACCAGAACAGCGTTCTATTTTAGAAAGTACTGCTACTCTTCACATAAGACAGAACTTTATTTTAAAAAAATGCCTTGACAGTCGAAATCTGCCATTAACTTTATTGTAATCCAGAATTCTAATCGATGCTCTCTGGCATTTGGGGAAATTTTGACAAAGGGAAAAAAACCTTACTTAGGGCGGGTTTTATAAAACTACTTTGAAAGTTAACTTAAAGTTAACTTCTAGAATTACATGTAATTCAAAAAGTTAACTTCAAGTTAACTGTCATAGCAGTTTTATAATACCCGCCCTTACTTGTTGTCTTCCCAGTTGGGATATCACAAAGAGAAAATTAAATTGGCATATTTACCAAGAGAAAAAAGTATTTTAAATCAAGTGAATTAAGAAAACCAACAGAACTCAAGTCAACAGCTATTATAACGTGATCTATGTTTCTATATCCCGCCGTTAAACCAAAGAGTTTGTGTGTCATATTTTCCATATGACATAAGTTCAATCTGTGTAACCCAATTACCAAAAAAAAAATATATATTACTTCTATCCTAAATTATTATTTATTATTTATTTAATCCATCACCAGCAAAATATAATACTTATTACATTAAATAGATTATTATAAACTAAAAGTGTGATGGAATAAAAATAATTTCTATGTCATATAATACTTGTAGTAAAAAAATTAAATTATATGAGGCAACAACATGAAAAATATATAGGAACGAAAAACAGACAGCAAGGTTATTGTGTATAACTATTATCTAGGAATTACATTTCTTTAATAAGCAAAAGTTACATAAAATCTTATTAGCTATTTTCTAATTTAAGTCTTTATGTCTTTTTGTTTTTGCTTCAAAAAAATTGTATAAGTTTTGTTATTGATAACAACAATTTCAATCCTAAGGATATTAACAATTAATAAAAAATGCTATTATCTTTTAGTCTTTCACAAAAATATCATGTCTTACTTGGCAAAAGCTTCTTTTAGTGTATATATACACAAGTTCTGTAGACAAACAATGAATCGAAATTTAGAAAATTGTTCCAGAACTTTAGAAGTGATACCAGCCTAAACTTATGTATTTTCATTCTATCAACAGGCAGGTTCAGCAAAACATATCTTACATAAATTGGATGTACATTTTTTTAAGCTAGATTAATTTATAGGTATGGTTGATGGTATTATTATTATATACAATAATATTTTCACTAAGATAAATTGGGCATTTTGTGTTTTTTTTATGCATTACGCTATGATGTATTGAGTTAGTTGATATGCACAATATTTATTTAAGGATATTATACAGTAATAAGGGCAGCACAAAGAAACATCCATTATTTTTGTTGTTGTTTATATACAAATGAAAATTCTAAATCTAATGGTACTTCTGTGTAATCCATACTATGTGCGAAGGTTTAGCTACGGCGCTTATTTCACAATTAACCGTTCTCGATTGGCCGTTGATGATGAACAAAGCGTGATTGCTGGGACTGGCTAAGAAAGCACCAAATCTTCCTGCTGTGGTGATCGGTCGGGGCGTGTTGCCCCAGCTTGATGTGCTTGAGGCTATGCCTACACCTGTGATAATTTCAACTTTGCCTGCGAAAATATTAAGGAAATTATGAATTCTCTTGACAAAGATAATCAGAATATTTTCCTGAAAGAAAAGACACAGTACAAGCATTCAAGTGTGCAAGTCGAAGTGGCGAGAGAACGCCAGTTCAATAAACATCCAATCAAAGATTGCAAACAGGACATAAAACTTTGCACTCGCAGATCCACGTGCTAGAAACTACATAATTCCTCAGAAAATTCAAAAATAGAAAACTAAATTATAAAGCTTGTGAGGCTTTTGCGGCCCAGGTTTATTGAAAAAAGTGTTTTCATTCGGGCTTAATGGCCGTTGTAAGTTGGAATTTCTTCCTGAAGTTTGGCTAGCACGCGTGGCTAGCATCTTCAGAGGTGCTTCCATGTCCGATGCTAGTAGCAGACTAACGCGTTCCCGACCGCAAGTTGTATTTATGTATGAGTGGTTGTGGTGGGAGAGGGGCTAGGCTTCGCAGCACGTGGCTAATCTGAACTTTCTCTGTACTCGATGGGATCTTTTTTGTGTTTTTGAGGATCGGGTTCCAGATTTGGTTGAGCTTTAGTGTTTCTTCTTTCCTGTTGAAGTTCTCCGTATGTTTGTGGATTTCAATAGCTTCACGTACAAGACGATTCTGGTATCCGGAAGTCGGTGCAAGAAGCTTGACCTCACCAAATAGTATTTCGTGATTCCCTTCACTAAGCGCATGTTCCGCTACTGCCGATTTTTGCCGATTGTCCTAGTCTGCAGTTTCTTTTGTGTTCGTTGATCTTAGTTCCCATGGTCTTTTTATTATTCCTATGTATACCTTACCACATGTGCATGGTATACGATAGACTCCAGCACTTGACAGTGGGTTCCTCTCATCCTTGGTTGATCTGATTGATTGCTGTATTTTCCTTGTTCGCTTGAAGTTCGTTTTTATGTTGTGTTTCTTCAAGACTTTCCCTATCCTGTCTGTCACCCGAGAAATGAAAGGCAGATATAGATATGCATTAGCCACCACTGGTTGCTCATCCACGTTTTGTCGTATGGCCGTTTGGGTCGCATGGCCCTGTCGATTTCAGATGCATTGTATCAATTTGATAGAAAGGCCGACTTGAGGTGATCCAGCAATCTTGCTTGAGATGTTGTGGCTCCCAGATGTTCCGAGGACGTTCTGTTAACGTTGTTATAATTCCACGTTTTTGCCTTGGATGATGGTTTCAGAGTGCATGCAGATACCTGTCTGTGTGTGTGTGGGTTTTCGGTACACTGTGTGGCTTAGTTTTCCTCGAGATGAGTACATCTAAGAAGGGGATTTCTTGGTTTTTCTCCTTATCCATGGTTAGTTGTATGCTAGGATGTTGTGCGTTCAGGTGGCCTAGGACCTGGTTAGGCTTATCTTCCCTGTGACTCCAAACCATAAAAGTATCATCTACATTTCGAAGCCATACCGTTTGTTTGTCGTCAAAAGTTTCGACAGCTTTCTTCTCGAAATCCTTCATGAAGAAGTTGGCTATAACCGGGCTGAGCGGACTTTCCATAGCTACACCGTCCGTTTGCTCGTTAGATTCGCCGTTCCACAGGAAGTAACTACCACTGAAACTTGTCCAGAAAAGCTCAACTATGTCATTGGGAAGGTACTTGATATCAAGTCAAGAGATTCCGTCAATGGCATTTTTGTGAATAGAGACACGACATCAAAGCTGGCCAGGATATCCTTAGCTTGGAGAATAATATCCCCAATTTTCTGGACGAAGTGAGTGGAGTCCTTGACGTAAGAGCTAGTTTTTCCTACATGCGGTTGAAAAAGCAATATAAGATATTTCGCTAGGTTGTACGTTTGTGCTCCAGGTGCACTCACTATGGGTTTTAGCGGGACCTCAGGTTTCTGAATGTGGAAGGCATCATAAAAATGTAAGCGGTTCTACCACAACTCTACGGCCTACCCAAAATTTACAAATCTGAAGACCCGCTCAGAACCATAGTGAGTGCACCTGGAGCACCAACGTACAACCTAGCGAAACATCTTGCATCGCTTCTTCAACCGCATGTAGAAAAAACTAGCTCTTACGTCAAGGACTCCACTCACTTCGTCCAGAAAATTAAGGATATTATTCTCCAACCTAAAGATATCCTGGTCAGCTTTGATGTCGTGTCTCTATTCACAAAAGTGCTATTAACGGAATCTCTTGACTTGATATCAAGTAACTTCCCCAATGACATAGTTGAGCTTTCCTGACATGTCTCACTAACTAACTATCGAATCTTTTGATAACAGACCAACGATATGGCTTCGATATGTAGATGATACCTTTGTGGTTTGGAGTCACGGGGAAGAGAAGCTTAACTAGTTCCTAGGTCACCTGAACGCGCAACATCCTAGCATACAATTTACCATGGAAAAGGAGAAAAACCAAGAAATCGCCTTCTAAGCCACACAGTCTACCGAAAACCCACACACACAGACAGATACCTGCATGCACTGTTAAGACTCGTGTGATTTTTATTTTCAAATCACATACTTCCGTTTTTAGTTTCAGTTTATTTTAATTTATTTTCATACTTATAGGTAATTTATGATAGACAAACGGCAACCGAACTAGACCGGTCAGGTGCTCGGTCAAATCAGTGTACTAGTTAGTCTTTTTTTTTTTTAATTTCCAAAACCAAGCATAAAAGGACGGGCGGCTTTGCCAATTGTCTTTAGCCAATAATTTATTTTTTATTTGTTACAATTGTAATTTATTCAGTTTTTAAAATCATCACGATTATTGTAATCTCTCCACACCTCAGCTCCATATATTAGTGAATATCTTGGCATTAAATCAATTTCAACATAAACAAGACATCATTATTATTCAAGAATCAGCGATCTACAAAAGGGTTTTTTCCATGTACAAAGGGAAATACCTACATGGTCCTTCGAGCCGGATACACAAACAATCCAGCCGAGATATTCAAGATTTTCATTCAAGTAGGTCCTTTGAGTATCGTTCCTAGGGTTTATTAGCTCTAGAAGCGAAAGAACGAGCAAGAAATTGGGATTGGAAAAAGTTCCAAGTTTCAAAATCAACGTTAAATCGTTCATCCACCATCAGCCATTGGAACAGAGTGCTTTAACAAGAAGACGCGTAAACAAGGAGAGGAATTTACCTTTAAGTCCAAGAGCTGATGGTATACTTAATCAATCATTATCATCATTTCTTGTATTATTTTATCATCCATCTTTAATAATTGGAAACACAAGACAATTAGCTAGGTTGCTTCATCTGTCGTTGAAATTCCACATTTTCATAAAATTCAATACATATCGCATTTATTGGTTTTGACAAGGTTCAAATCAAATCAAAATAAGCTTTATTGTCCAGAAATATGTTATCTCACTGACAAAGCAATTTCTTAATTCTAGAATACACTACATGTTATAATATTATAAAAGAATAAAAAACAAAAATAAAATGACAAAAATAAACTAAATGCACAAAATCTTTATCCAATCACCACTATGGATGCTGCGGACATGTAGCCATTAACATGTAATGTATAAAAAACATAACCATGAAATACAAAGTATAAAACATAAAATACAAAATACGAAATATAAAATATTAAACATAAAAATAGAAAATGCAAATAACAATAACAATAGCAACATTCATAAATTTAGATTTAAATTTAAAATCCAGTGTCGTAATACTCAGCGATACTGTAGAAGGCACTAACAGGCTTTTCACAGAATTTCGAAACATTCTATACCTTTGAGTATTTTTTTTAACTCTCCTGGTAAATGAGTGAATAATTTGATGCTTTTATAAATCACCGAACTTATTGTTAAGGAAGACTTTGGGATTGGAAGCGGAAGATTATTGTGTCTAAGGTCATAGTTTCTTTCTTGAGTGGTCCCAGAATAGTTTCTAAAGATTAGGCACACTGATTCTAAGATGAATAACGATGGTACTGTTAGTATTTCCTCCTGCACAAAGAGTTGTCTACATGATTCTCTACAACTTTTCTTACAGAGACAGCGCACGGCCCGCTTCTGGAGAACAAAGACTGAGTGACCCGATTTCTGGGTGGAATCGCCTATGAGACTCCATAAAAGAGAAGTAGGTACGCCGCTTTAGCAGCCTGCTTTCCCAGCTCCTGAGCAAGAGATCTGATTATGTAACAGCTCTCTGCTAATTTTTTATTGAGTTGTTCAATATGTGTGTTGAACTTTAGTCATGTATCAATGTATAATCCCAAGAATTTATTAGTTGTTTTTTGTTCTAGGGGAATATTATCTAATCTTACCTCGCCCAGAGAACATTTGAATTCCAAAATATTAGTCTTTTTTATATTAAAGCATACAGTTTATCTGTTGATCATTGACAGTTAATCAAACATGTCAAATACTAAGGAACATAATGAAGAGTTGCTAAAATTGCCAGAATAACGATTTTTGAAGAATTAAATAGGTTCATAGATTTTGTAGGCTCATTTTCAGATAATAACAAAATTTATAACCTTCAGAGCAGATTGGAGAGGATACAAACATTATGGGCAGAATTGATAGGTGTTCAAGGTGACCTAGAATTATATGATGTAGATGTTGATCATACAGACATCTTTTTTGACAACACAGGAATGGCTAAGGCATTAATTGACAAATACTTCTCACAAAGCCAACCAAGTACATCTCCCACACATTCACCAAGGATGGTAAGTAGCAATATTGACATGAATTTACCTAAAATAAAATTACCCGAATTTTCAGGGGTGTATTACCAATGGTTGCAATTTTCTGATACGTATAAATCTTTAATTCATAGAAACAGTAGGTACCTCAAGAAAAATTGAAAAATTTTGGTACTTTAAATCTTGTTTAAAGGGCGAGGCAGTAAACATTTTGCAATTATTAGAAGTGTCTGAACTTAATTATGACAGAGCATGTAGTCTTTCATGCGATAGGTATGAAAATAATAAAATTATAATTCAGAGTCACATCAAAGCGATTTTTGACATTCCATCTATTCACAAGGAATCGTCCGTAAGCTTAAGAACTTTGATAGATCATTTTAGCCAACATTTACAAGCTCTAGAATCATTGGGTTTGCCAGTGAAACATTGGGACAGCATAATCATTATTCATATTATATCCAAACTTGATCCCGTTACTAGAAGACAATGGGAAGACTTTTCTTTACAACTAGAGACAGACACACCCAGTTTGAACGATTTAAAATTATTTCTCAATAGACATTGCCAAATGCTTAAAAATATTCATTCATTGATACATTCTCACCAACCAGTAAATAAACCCCCCAGCAACAACAACCCTCGAAACACTTATCATAAACACAATACAAGTTCAAGCTTTGCAATCACAACAAATTCTTGTCCCTTGTGTAAGAAGGATCATTCCATTTATTCTTGTCCATCATTTCTGGAACTTAGTCCAGGTGATCGGCTTAACAGAGTCCGCAAAATCAATGCTTGCATAAATTGTTCACGTCAGGGACATACAGTAAAAGATTGCAAGAGCAAATTCACCTGCAGAAAATGCTCTTATCGTCATAATTCTTCATTGCATATTAATAAAAACAACACTAATGAGGATATTTCTCGCACAAATCAACACAATTTAAATTTGGCGCTTCTGCCATCAGTTCAATAAGGACAAGCACTTGTTAGTTCTAGCACTCAATATCAAGGAAATTCACAGGCTCTTTCTGTGACAAATGCACCTACAAACACCTTCACCATCACCCAAGAACCATACGTCATTTCACCCACAGCAAAGGTAACTATATATGACAACTCAAACAAGCCACATATTTGTCGAGTTTTGCTCGATAACTGCTTCCAATCAAATTTCATGTCTGAAAACTTACTCGAAAACTTAATCTTGAGGAATTTGAGGTAAAGCATACAGTTGAGGAATTTGGTAAAAGTGTAACAAAAATATATAAAATCGTCCAAGTAGATATACTTTCCATGTTAAATAACTTTTCCCTGATAAATTTACCTTGTCTTGTTACAGATAAAATCACCAAAAATATACCAGAATTTACGTTTAACACACAAAACTTGAACATTCCCAAAGATATCGTAATGACAGACGATGCCTTTAACAAAACATCTCCCATCGACATGCTAATTGGAGCTTCCTATTTTTGGACTCTGATTTATCCCAATCAATTGAAACAATAATGGCCCTATTTTACATGAAACTCTACTTGGGTGGATAGTTTCTGGTCCTCTATCATTTTCCAGTCATAACTCATCCATTTGCAATCTTTCTATTGACAGTAATGTAACATAAACAAATTGAGAAATTTTGGCTCCTTGAAGAACCGCCCCCATTAATATGCAGTACCAGCAGATATAGAAAAAATGTACAGATATGTAATGGTACACGAAGATGGCCGACCTATTCAAAAAATCTTATGGAGATTTAATTTATCACAAGGTATAGTTGAATTCACGATAGAGTTTAAATTTTGACCGTTATTTTTACCAGTTGGATGTAAATAAAAATTGAAATCCCCATATGTGTTTCTTTTTCTGTCAACTATCAAATACCTAATACTTATACACAATATTAGGATTTTGAGTGCCGATTTTGGTATTAGCGATGACAGAATCGTCCTCCGAAATGTCAGAACATTGTATTGTCTGGCTAGCCAAACGGCGAACAGCAATAGAATTTTCTGCTTTGCCAAACTTGACAGAAACAGTAATAAACAAGTTGGTGACATATTTTTTTTGCTATATGAGCATGTGTAGTATTTTGAAATAGAAAAAAATCGGGCTAGAAAATACAGTAAAATTAGCAATTTTAAATCGCCATTGCCATAATTCATCTCCAATAATTTCAAGGGAACAGCAATAAACCTTGAAGATGCTTTTTCTTTCCGAGACGAATCCCTTTTTTGTCCAAGCAAGAGCGAAAGTGACAAGGTAGAGAAGTGTTTTTAAATTTAGTAAAAATAAGCAAATAATCCTTTTGTAGACACCAATAATTTGCTGTGGCCCAACCAAATAATGATCCTTTTTCTGCGGGACTGGAAGTGAGCCCATTACGTTTAATGGTAATGCCGAACGATTGAGCGATAGAAATGATCGAACAGGTCGCATTTCGCAGGTTCATTTTTCTGATCTAGATAACGAGGAGAATCCCCCTAATATTGTAAATTCGTTACAAACTATTTCTTTGGCAGATCTTGTTGAACGTTTTAATGATCTGAATTATTCACCAGTCCATAATTGCTCCTTTCAACCCCCGTGTGATAGTCATCTCTCGGTCTATAAGGATGTCAGTCGTTGGAACAGTAAATATGATGGAAGTTTGTCAGATTTCTTGGAAAGAATCGAAGAACTAAGGTTGTCTAGAGGGGGTCACGCAGGATCATCTTTTACATTCCGCTTCTGACTTATTCATTAAGGATACCCTTTTGTGGTACCGTACTAGTAAATTTCAAAGCTGGGACGACTTGGTAACCCAACTGCGAGAAAATTTTTATGCCCCACGATTATGAATTTTCTTTGTGGGACGAAATTCGAAAACGTACCCAGGGTGCTCAGGAACGAGTAATAAGTTTTGTGATCGCTATGGATCGCTTTTTCGAAAATTACCACAGGATCCTTCTGAAGAAGTTAAGCTTCAGCTTATTCGTAGGAATCTTTTGCCATATTCACAAATTCGACTGGCTACTCAACAGGTTTATTCTCTCAAAGGTTTTATTCAATTTAGCCGAGCTATTGAAGAAACAGAGGCATGCGTACTGCGTTTCGTACCTCCTCCGACTAACTATCGTTATTTATTGGAGCCAGAGTTGGCTTATCACAAGCCCACTCATCTGGCCCACACAGCCCTTATCAAGGCCGACACTCTAATTTCTAAACCCCAACAGATCTTGGTTAATTCTGCAAATATTGACGCCATCTCTGCAATGTCTAAGTCCGAGTCCTTCGGCTGGAACAGCCAGAAATCTGGTCATCGGTTCGGGCAATATGGTGAACCAAGGAAAAAGTTTTGCTATCGTTACGGTAAGCCAGATTGTACCACCCCCTCCTGTCCAGATTGCTCAAAAAACCAGGTTACCTGTCTTAGGCCAAAAATCTTACCTAACGTCAAATTCAATGGTCAATTTTTCCCCAAAAATCTTACTCGATTATGTCCTAGCCCATGCAAAAAATGATGAACGTCCCTACCTTCACGTTGAAATATATTGAAAGTCTTTCCTTGGATTGCTTGATAGTGGTGCTTCCAGAACTATCCTTGGAACAGAAGGTTGGGAAACTTCGAGTTCCCTTTGTCAGTTAGAGCCAACTACTTCCTATTGCACTGTGGCCAATGGCCAGACGTGTCAGGTCATTGGCTGCTTCTTATTGCCTCTCCTTCTTTGAGAACGTACGGTTCTTATTGATGTATTGATAGTCCCATCTCTTCCTCATCCACTTATTCTTGGAATTGATTTCTGTGCCAGAATAGGAATCATTCCCGACCTTTACGCCGGTGAGTGGTGAGCAGAGGAAATTTAACCTTTGAACAGGAACGTAGCTTACATGCCTTAATTGCCGAGACTTTCACGAAAATGAGTGACAAACTGGGATGTACCACGCTTGTGGAATTGGTCATAAAGACTGATTCACCTCCGATAAAACAGCGTTATTATCCACTCTCCCGAGTATTGCAGAGAAAGGTGAATGCTGAGTTGGATAAAATGATTGCCGATGGTATTGTAGAACCTTCCGAGTCTCCATGGGCTTCCCCAATTGTCATGATCAAAAAGAAATCTGGCGGTTGGAGATTTTGCGTGGATTTCGGGGCTCTTAATCGAGTTACAGTTTCGGATTCCTATCCTCTTCCGTGGGTTTCTAATACTTTGGACAAGTTACGTGACGTACGATATCTCAGTACGCTAGATATTAAGTCAGCATACTGGCAAATTTCTATCGCAGATTCATCAAAATCCCTTACCGCCTTCGCCGTCCCGTTTCGTGGACTCTTCCAATTTAAGCGAATGCCATTTGGTCTCACCAATGCCACTGCTATCTGGCAAAGGCTTCTCGACCGTGTTATTGGTGTCGAGTTTGATAATGACGCTTTTGTTTACTTGGATGATGGGATTATCTGCACGCTTACTTTTGAGGATCACCTGAGAATTTTGCGTGCGGTAATCAATCGTCTCGTCAAGGCTGGTTTACCTCTTAATTGGGTGAAATGCGTGTTTTGTGAGGATGGGTTAAAGTATCTGAAATACGTGGTCAACTCGTCGAGACTTTTGGTGGACCCTGAAAAAATCAAGGCAATACTTGACATCCCTTCTCCCAAGAACATTAGCGAGGTAAGGCGTATCATTGGTCTTGCATCTTGCTACAGAAGATTTGTACCAAATTTTTCTTTCTTTATTTCCCTTTTTAACCAGAAAGAAGTTTTTATGGGACCAAAATTGTGTCAATGCTTTCAAAGCCATTAAGGAATATCTTGTGAATGCACCCGTACTGTCCTATCCTGATTTTGACAAGCCGCTTACAATACAGTGCGACGCATCTGATTTCGGACTTGGAGCTGTTTTAACGCAGATGCAAGATGACAAAGAGCACGTCATATGTTACCTCAGTCGATCTCTAAATCAGAATGAACGGAAGTACACGACAATCAAAGAGGAGTGTTTAGAAATGTTATTTGCGATTGAGAAATTACGACCTTACATTGAGGGTACCAAGTTCACTATAATCACTGACCACTATAGCTTGAAGTGGCTTAATTCAATTAAAGACCCGGTTGGACGTAGGTATTGCTCGTTGGGCTGTAAGACTCCAGCAATAAGATTTTGAGGTGGTTGATCAAAAAGGAAAATAAAACGTTGTTCCTGATACTTTGTCCAGATCGTTTCCAGTAATAGAGGCTATAACGAATATCCAAAGTGTGTCTGATGATTCCGAAGTATCTCCAGACACTTCGGATAAGTGGTTTAAGAGGTTGTTCAGTAATGTTACTAAATATCCTTCTAGATACCCTGTTTGGTGGATTAATAAAAACAAGCTCTTTAAGCCAGCTAAGGTAAAGTACCCATCCTTGTCCACTCTAAGTGATTGTTGTACCGGGTTGTACCGAGAGATCAGCGTCCAAATATTATCAAATCTTATCACGTTGCTCCAGATTGTGGACATTTGGGTGTCTTCAAAACTTTAGGCCAAATTGTTCAGAAATATTACTGGCCTCAAATAAGAAATGATGTACAGCTGAGCAAAGTTTCAAGAAGAGTCATCAACTTCAGGATTATACAGGAAGCTGAACACCTCGAGTTGATTCCGGAAGAGGAGTTTGGATTCAGGGCAAAAGAACACAACTGGAGTCACCATGCTAGATGTCGAACGATTTTCCAATGGAATCTGGTACAATGAAATGATTTACAAGATGATTCAAACCGACTATCAAGCAACAACTTTCAAAGTGGTTCGGAATGACTTTGACAGCTGGAACATCCGCCTTGAAGATTGTTGAACACTCGATGCTTGTACAACATCCGAAGACAGATTATTGCGCATTCTTCGCACAGAGAAAAAGAGGACTTGATTTAGTTCTGGTAAATCATCTAAAAGATCGATAAGATCACTCTTCTTGTACGCTTGTCCTGCATCTTTTGTTCCGAGAAAACATTCTGATAAATATATCTAACTTCCTGATAAGGAAGATGGAGGCGTGGTTAGTAAAAAATTAATAAATCACTAGAATTACCAGTATGAAGGTTGACAAACAAAAGATCTTCCTTGTTCTGGCCGCTAGCGTATAAATCATAGCTATGGGTAGTTTGACTGGGATAAAAGGTTATATCTGATATGTTAAGGCTAGTCTTGACGTCAAAGAGGAAATCCAGTCCATGAGCTGAAAATAGATATTTTAAAAATAATGTTTAATAGTTGAGTATGTTGATATTTGCCTCTGATTTCTTGGACGATCAACGTGGCTCCTGTCGGAGTCCGGTCGAAAGTTATCAGTTTTCTAGAGTCAGGCGATAAGTAGGGTTTACCAAACAGCGTTGGCGCGGTGGATATTACCGCATCTGTCAAATAGTCCAACACAAGCTGACCGGTGGGTTTTCTTGTAACCGGTTCTCTACATTCCATAAAGACAAAACCATCTATGAAAGAATATCATTAGAAAATTCAGTTGGAGCGTTAGAAGCACTTACACAAAGCTGAAAACTGTATTTGCTCTGGAACGCAGTTTTGCGGAGTTAAATCCACGGAGCGAGTGTATCGTAGGTTTTCCAAATCCAACTTGTAAAGACCTCTCTGGTTCGTGTGAGTCGCGTAACCGTACTTGTAGGTATAGTGTGATATTTCTTGGAAAGAATACGGCAAAAATAGTTCCTTGACCATATCAAATTGTCCATCGATCGGTTCCGGATGGACAGTGTGATGCTTTCTCTTTTGAGTTGCATCCCTTATAACCTATAAACGAAGAATTGTTTTTAGAAAGTTGTTCTAAGTATAATTTTATTTGTGGTAATTTATTATACTAGTACACAAGTTTATTTACGAAAATTACAGAGGAAAGACGACGGGTTGCCAGAAGCCTCAATTTATCAAGGTCTGAACCTTCCCAAACTCTCATCGATCTTTACCTGTATTGTTTTGACTCCAGTATCATTCCCTTCTCTCCAGCTAAGCAACCACAACTGATCCAAATGGGAAACTTTTTCCAATTCCACTGGAACCTTATCAGTGCCAACCACATCGACTACAGCCATTTGAACTGCGGACACTACAAGAATCCGATCTAGAGTAGGTTGCGAAGCGTAAATATACCTATTTGATACCGATACAGCTCTGCCCCATGAGCATGCTGTACCATGATCACCGCAAACGTATTCCTAAAAACGAGATACAAATATTGATGGCTGTTAACGAAGCGAAGCTTTATTATACTTGTGTTCCAGGAATTATATCGGTTCCTTGTATCATGTGGTGCAGCCTACACGTTGTAGGGTCGTAAACTGATATGCCCCAATCGTGGAAAGCAAAAAATCTGTGTTCTTCATCTGTGGGACCTAAAATATTCATAGTTCAATAGTTTTACCAATTAACGTCCTTTTGTAATCAAATATCTTACTTTGTGGTGTTGGTTGGTCCTGAACAACTAATGAACTGATGTCTCTGGTAAGTCCCCCTGAAATTTTATGAAAAAAATGCTACTAAGACTAAACTGTAAAAATGCTGGAAGCCAGAGGAGTAAACTTTGTGTAATTTTCTGAAAGGGACACGACAGAGATAGGAAAAGGCAGAATGCTACAAAACGATACTAATATATTATTTCGTTATATCCAATTTTACCTATATTCGTTGCTTGACACATATAAGCCCCGGTATCGGCAAAATCAATTTTCCTAATTTTCAACGAAGTTCCATTGCCAATAATCTGATACTTCTTCGAGATTTCGTCGATTTTCAGCTCCTCGTCATTTTTCAGCCATTTAACCTAAAAAAATAATTAATAATATAAAATAAAAATACAATTCTACAAACTCTTACTTGCGGAAACGGTTCCCCAGACACGTGACAAAACATTTGAGCATCCTCTCCAGGCCTTTTTGATTGAATCTTGGGCATTACCCGTACCTCAGGCAAAGCTAAAATTCACTCCTCAAATACCTATTCAACCGTTATATAAGTTCATATACTCACTATGTACAGTCAGCACATGAGTCTGAACTACATGAGGATTCCTAGTAGCGCTACAAGTGTAATTACCAGCGTGCTGCAATTGAACTTTGGTTAAATACAGGCTGCCATCACCATATACTTTAACATCTTCTTGGTCCAGAGTTGCTAAATCTTGTCCGTGACGTCTCCACAGTACTGGTGGAATTGGGGAACCTGTGACTGCACAGTGAAGCTCTACATTGTCGCCTAGACGAGCTGACACTTGGTTGACTTCTAGAGCTTTGTCAAGGGATACAACAGATACACCTTAAAAAGTTTCAATTAAGATTACTTAAGGACTTTGAGTTGAAGTCTTACTGTATAATTTGCTCATTGCTACCGAAAACTCGTTGATACTTAGTTTGTTGTCTTTGTCGGTATCATCAAACTCAATCATGCTGGCTAAGGAACAGCCACTAGTCAAATTTATCACGTTCACCAAGTCTTGATCTTCGGATGAGACCTGTAAGAGAATAAATTTTAGTCCTGTGGCACTTGTGATCACTTATAATAAAGCTCAACATATTAGGTATTATCTTGGCTTAAATCTTAATATGAATATGTTATTATTCGTGGGGATGAAGCCAGTTATTAAAAGAAAAAATACTCTTTTATCTATTGAACGCGTTCGCAACATTTTTTATTGCTTCGTCAGTCATACTAGAATATATTATTTAATATAAATATAAAGTGTAACAAAATTCCCTAATCCCCACGCCACTGATCGGCTGGTCCCTTGTATGATGTCAACCTGATATACGGTCTGTCAACTACGAAATGTCAACGCTGATAGTGCAATACAAGACCAATATATAGTCTGGCAAGTGGTAACTTGGTAGAGACGAAAGGGAGAAGAAAAAAGGGGCGTAGCCTAAAAATATTCAATGATACCTCAACTGACACTGCATGATGACAGCCATGTCTTTGGGTTCAGTGGCACCGAAAACACCAGGGAAATAAACCAATAAAATTATTAGAGAAAAATTCTCTAGTTTCGCCAATAACCACGCCACTGCGTGCTGTCGTTCAGACTCTAACCAATAGAATCATGCCTCTGAATAATCACGCCTCTCTACATCCATCATTTCGCAATGTTGCCGGATTTTTTCTATTTCAAAATACTACCTATGCCCATATAGCAAAAAAAAAATTTCACTAACTTGTTTGTTATTGTTTCCGTCAAGTTTGGCAAAGCAGCAAATTCTATTGGAGTTCGCCGTTTCGCTAGCCAGACAATACAGTAATCAATATTCTCTATCGGTTCTCGTTTAATTCTTCCCGTGTACTCAGCTTCCCTAATAATTATCTTGTAAATTGGCGCCCAACGTGGGGCCACGGTGAGTTTCAAGACTGGTAGAGTGACTATTGTATGCCGATCGCCATTTTCGTGTAGTTTTTCGACAAAAACACATGGTGCTTCTCGCGCTCGTTTGGTACGGAAATCATCACCGAGAAACAGCCGAATTGTAAACAACTGTGACGCGTTTGGTACTGTGTGAGTAATCACCGGTTTTGTGTACTTTTTGTGTGAATTATCACCGAAAATTTGTCGAAATCGTTACGAATACAAGTTGTTTTGTACATCGTTTGATTTCCTAACGTTTTTGCCGGTTTTGTGTTCGAGTTATCAATCAGAACAGCTGTGTTACGTCTGGTATTAGCGACAATAGCCGCTTTCCAGCTGATTGTGTTTGTGCTTCAAGCACAATGCAGCACAGTGTTCTGAAAGTGTTCTGGAAGGCAAAAGTTAGCAGCTCTTGGAGTGCAGTATGGCTGGAACACGAACATGCGCTTGAAGCTTTCGCGCGCAAAAGCTCGATTGCGTGCTCAACATGGTCAGCTGGAAAGCGGCTAATACTGACTGACTTTAAACCGTTTTAAGCGGACTGGCGTCGCGATTGATCGACTATTTTGCATCAAACACAGGTAGACCCAAGGGTAGTGCCCCGTTTATGGTAGTCTTTATTCCATAAGAAGTGTCAAGGTGGGTGATTTGTTTGGTTTGAAGCCTCCAAACTGTAAGTAGCCTTTTATTTTTTTTTGTATTGCTATTGTTGCATCGTGGAAGGTTCGGGACACTCGTACAACCTTCGCTCGAACAAAATGGCATCCGTCAGCCTTACACAGGAGCAATTTCGCGAACCTATGTATCGTCTCGCCATTGGTAATGCACAATATGTTCAAAATCCTTCCGCTGTAGCTCACAGTGGTAATTTTACGAAGTGTTTCGCGTTTTGACGGTTCGGACATCGATGCTATCGAGATTTTTAAAAGTTGCACAGACATTTCGGACGTAATTGCATTGAAAGGTCTCCCAATGCTCTTGGACGGTTTCGCCGCGTCGTGGTTCCAAGATGTAAAATCTACGCTAACGACCTGCCAAGCCTGCCTACCGCGTATATCGCGAACTGTTCGCCCGTGAGCAAGACTCGAGAATCAAATCAGACATTTTTATATGTAAAGCGCGTTCTATCTTAGCACAGCTGCCTCCTGGTATGCTTGCGGAAGAGATCCAACTTGATATGGTTTACGGACTTATGCATCGTAAAATTCGCGAGAAAGTTCCCCGAGATAAAGTAGCGTCATTAAGTGAATTACTCACGCATGCGCGCTTAGCAGAAGAGACTTTTGACGCTTCTAGTGAACCGACAGCATACAACGACTCCGGTGCAGTCAAAAAAGGCTGTTCGTTTTGTAAATACACTGGACACACATTTGACGAATGTCGTAAGCGAATAAATAAAAATAAGTCTGCTGATAGACAAAATTCGCCTTCGGTAACTTTGAATCCTGCAAAGCCGCCGGAACCTTCGGCATCCAGTGTCACGTGTTACGGCAGGCCTATTCTCAGCAACAGCAGTTACATAGCGACCAGCAACCGGTCGCAAGTTGCTTTTTTTGAATAGAAAACTCGCGTTTGATAGCGACTTGACAGCGACTATTGTGCAATTTTCTGCGGTCGCAAGTTACAGAATAAGGCTGCGGGTGTGGCGCGGGGATATATAAAAAGTAACTGTCCGAACTGCGAACCGAAACAAACTATTGCCAATACGGTTATCGTGGGACGAGATGTCGAGTTTTTATTCAATTACGTGGACGATGAAACTCTGGAAGTAAGACCACTGGTACCTATCGCGATCAACGGTCAATGTGGTTGTGCATTCGTTTATACGGGTGCGAAACGTAGTGTTTCGATGTGATGTCTTGCTACAGAATAAATTACTTTTTACAAAATTCATCTCTGTACCTGAACACGACAACAGCCGCGCACTTCTCGGTACTGATTTCATCAGAGCGGCTAACCTCCTCCTCAACGTGCCTCAAAACCGGTATAGTTTTGGTGAAGATCCTGTAAATACCCCCTCCAAGGAGCTGTGAGACCTTGCCGCTGGTGGAGGGGCACAGCGACTGACCGTGCATTTGACTGGTCAGCCGCTGCTAAGGACAGCTCAACCTCAGGGTCCCGCACTGCGGTCACAGGCCTGGCAAACCCGAGGCACCCTAGCTGGGCTCTCACCCTAAACCCGGGGTGACCCCATTCCACACACCACCCCCAGCCTCAAATCCTCCCCTTCTACGCCACACTACCACCCCCGACGCTATTAGGCAACGAGGGCTAGGGGGATCCCAATTTTTCCCCCCATACCTACAAAACAAAACTAAACTATGATAGACCACGGCAAGAATAAGGAAACGTTTACGAAGCAGGGACTCGAAACCCCAGTTCTGGTCGTCGAAGCTGGTGATATTGCAGGTCATCCACGACCATCAGCCAGCTACTGCATGGCATCCTCGGTAGGGAACCAGGCTGAGATGTCAGCAAAGATGACTGGAACAAACCAGAGTGACAAAGTAGAACCGCAACCGTCAAAAATACTTGCATTCATAAGAAAGTTGAGCATTGAAACCGACCCCACAAAAGTCAAGCCACCTGCTGAACGTAGATCCTCAATTACCCTAGACATCAAATGGGATGAGAGCAGGAAGAAGTCCATAGAATCAGCAAGTCCACGGGCGCAAACAGACACACAGACTCTGCAGATGGAAAAAAGAGAAAATTGCTTGATACCTCTATAACTGGGGACAACGAAATCTACAAGAAGAAAAAAAGTGCAGACTATTTCTCCCTCAAGGAGACCATAGATATGATCACAAAGATCGGTGCAGACCTCCAGAAATACCTGGAACAGAACACCAAGAAAGTCAAAGAACTAGTTAAGAGACTTGCGAAACAAATAAAAAACATGAATGGTAATAGAATATCAGACTGGCTCGAGGAGAACAGGTTCGAGAAAATAGATAAGATGACCATCGAGACAGATGCTCAAACAAGCCCGGAAAAACACAATATAGCTGCGTCCCAACCCGGAGAACGTAGAGAAATAACAGAAAGGGAAGATCCGAAAACCGAAAAGCTACCCCTATGCCCAAGGTGCGGATCCTACTATGCATGGAACAAAACGAGAGTGGATACTTGCACCTCGCTAGAGGGAATAAACTTCTCCGAGGCTTGGAAGAAAATAAGTGAGAAGAAGTGGGACAAGAAGCTTTCTGTGAACACAATGCTGCAACTGGGCAACCCCCTTAACTCAAAAGACTCCACGGTCAAAGTAGTTTTCGTAGAACCGTCAGATGCCAAAATGGAAAACAGCATTCAACAAATGTTTAAGAACAGATTTCCGGAGCTCACCGAGACAGACAGACTTTGCTGTTCTAGAGCAAAGCATACGAGATAGTCAAGGGACAGTATGCAAAACAAAAAAAGGAACGGATGCTTAGCGAAGAACAACGATGTATACTCAACTCACTTCTATGTGAATTTTCTGAAATTTTCATTCCTTCAAAAGATCCGAATCCGTTTACTGATAGATACCCCATCTCGAGAATCGATGATCATTTGCACGCAGCTAAGCAAAGGGGTTACATCACCACCTTAGACCTCAGAAGCGGATATCATCTACTCAACGTGAAGCCTTCAGATAGGTACAAAACTGCATTCGTTTGCGCTTTCGGTATTTACCGTCACAAGCGCATGCCATTTGGTCTCCGTAACGTGCCCAGTACGTTTCAGCGCCTTATCGATAGGTTTAGGTCAGGAATACAAGACGTCTCCATGTTGGCATACGTTGATGATTTGATCATCATGTCATCGTCTTTCGAAGACCATTTGATCGAGCTAAGGAGAGTATTCTTGTGACTTGCGCAGTACAAGTTAACACTTGATCAACCTAAATGTTCATTCGCCTGTGAAGCCGTCCATTATCTAGGACACATTCTCTCCACGGAAGGAATACGTCCATGTGAAGATAAAGTCGCTGCCATCATGAACATGTTACCACCGAAAAAACGCCAGATTGCCATATATATCCTACGAACGGATGCTAGTGACTACGCTTTGGGAGCGTGTCTACTTCAGGGGGAGGGACCAGATGAGCGCCCAGTAGAATATGCCTTTAGACTGCTGACACCTACTGGACAGAACTATATTACCACAGAGCGCGAAGCTCTTGCAGTAGTATGGGCCTTCAAGAAGTTCAGGGATTACCTAGAAGGATGACAAACTATTGTGCAAAGCGATCATCAAGCCTTGAAATGGCTTATGACACTCAGGTCACCAAGTGGCAGACTTGCTCGTTGGGCACTAGAGCTCATGCCCTACGACATCAAAATTGAGTACATTGTTGGTAAGAAGAATGTCATAGCCGACACACTGTCTAGACCACCATGTGAAAGAGACGACACCGACGATAACATCAGAATAAACCTAGTTTCGATCGACTTCCCTACACTCAGCGCTGCAGACGTCCGAGAAGAACAATTAGCAGATCCTGAAGTTGCGAAAATCATTAAAAGTTTGGAAGACTCCAATAGCCCTAATTTCCACTTCAAGAAATGGGCAGAATGTGGATATATACTGAATTACGGTGTTCTGTATCGATACACGGATGAAGTCGAAGAAAAACCTCAACAAGTGGGGGCAAAGACGAGGGTCCCACACGTGCTCACTCAGTATCACGATTCCGAAACTGCGGGCCACTACGGAAGTGAGAAAACGTACCAGCGCATAGCATTCCGATATTTCTGGCCTGGTATGAGAAAAGAAATCATAATTTACGTGAGCAGGTGCCTCCAGTTTTAAAATCTGTCTAAATTTTTCTACACTGTTATAGAATCTTAATGAAATCTATATTAAATAAGTACTCATGATCTGTAAGTAGCTTTAAGAATTTATATTTAACTTTATGTTGAATATTATATTTTAGAATGACTGACGAACCAATAAAAAATATTGCGAAAGCTTTCAATAGATAAAAGAGTATTTTGTCTTTCAATAAATTGCTTTATCCCCACGAATAATAACATATTCATGTAAAGCTTAACAGCATGTGAAAAACTTAGATATATTTTTTAAGTTTTATGCTTTATATTCTAGAATTAAGTTTCAGATTCTGACACGATTAACATGGGTTGTTGTTAAGTTTATTTTATAGGGAAACTTTAAATTGAGAAAGTTTTATGAAATTTCAGATGAATAAAAAGTATCTTTACAGCTCATACCATATTTTATGTAAACTATATTGTCAACTAGCTGCTTAGGAAAGGAGGACCCGGTATTCAACCTTATTAATTTAATTGCCGATTCGGTCAGATGTTTATTGCAATTCAGCAATAAATTGATATAAATTGCGCTGCAAGCCGCAGCAAAGGCAGACTTGAACCAGTGCAAGTACCTCTCGTTGGAAAAGCCCCTCTGGAATTAAGTCTCCCCAGTGCAAGTACCTCTCGTTGGGAACGCCCTTCTGGGTATCTTCAGCCTTATCGTTGTCCAGTGCAATTACCTCTCGTTGGGATCGCCCCTCTGGACAAGGCATAAGGATGACGATAAACTAACCTACAGTCCTCCAAGCAGCATTGACGTGTGGCCCCCTATAGGGACCCCAGTGTACGAAGGGTCATGTATCTTATAGGGTTAGCGTACATGTAAGGTTATATTTGGGAAAATATATATGTATATTTTTATATAACCTGAGCGAGTTTCTCTCTATCAACCTCCAAAGCTACAAACCCCCCATGTCACCCCCGTAAAGCGGGCAGTTGTGACAATATAATACGCTAGCGCAAACAAAGGTTTGCATTGTCATCTTTCTCCAAAACAATAAGCAAAAAAAAACCCAGATTGCAAAAATCACGAAATAGCTTCGGGCGAAATTTCCCAGAGAAAATCATTGCAAAGACCATTCGGCCAATTGCATTGAACCGTTAACATAATGTAATTGAAGCAGACACCTATATCGCGTCCACATTTTCGTTCAGTTGCAACACAATATTTACAAAACCGGAAAATAAAAGAAGAGGAAACTAGTGGAATTTTTCCGAAGGGTATTTGTCAATTAGGGACGAGGAATTTTATTTTTCTTGAGGGAAAATTCCATGTTACCCAGATGTATAATATGATACTGTTTATTCAGCATGAGAAATAAAATAAATATTCAAATCAAAATAATAATAGAAATTGACTAGATTAGAAGCTAGAGCCCTTTCTACCCTTCTAAGCCTTCATTCCGTTAGATTACAAAGTGGTTGACTTTAATTATACGAGTTTCACCCTTGGTGAGCGGAGATTGTACTGTGTGTTACCTCAAGAATACGGAGGAGATACAAATAAGTTTTTGCTTTATATAGATTTTAGTTTATATCCCTTACCTGATCCAACTCATATTTTTCCAAATGTTCATCGTTATTTTTATCGTAATGAGAAAACATCATCGACAAAAGGTAATCCTTACTCTGATTTTCAGACATTAATTTCGCATGATTGTAAAGAAGAAGATTATCCTGAAATTAAAAAAATATATATATTTATTATGTTAACCACAAATTCTAAATTAATTAAAAAAGTATTACCTTCATCACTTCGTATTCTTGCATGGAACATTCGTCCCTTCCATAATAGTGATCCTCAATTTCATTAAGTAAATTGCTCAAATCCCCAGGGTTGAGGCTGGGCAAAACCAAAACTGACTGAAACAAAAAGCGAGTAATTAACATCGGAATATGATGAAAAGCAATACATACCATACAATGACAATGGGCTTTTGAAATTCAAAATAAAATATTCTACATTTCATAACAATAATAAATTTAGTTTTTGGCAAATTTAAATGATATTTTATAATAGCATGAAATTGTTAAATTGAACAAAACAGGCAATTCGTGCATTAATATTATATCGAAATAAATGAAATTAGAGAGCTCGTGACCTTTATCGCTCTAAACTATTATTACATCGTCTCCAAATCCCACTGCGCTAATAAAGTGCAACAGCACAAAAGCCCTAAAATTATCCAATTTATATTGTTACCTGCACGTTGGAGAATCCCGCTGCGGATAATCCAGAAGAATCGTTTTTCGGTCTCAGTTCTTCGGACAATTTTTCTTTTATCCAATCCCGTTCTGGAAAAGTTTAAGTAAAAACTTTAGAATGCAGCCAAACTTTTTTGACCAATTGCACTAGCAATCTTGCTGGTAATCATTTTAGGCTTTCATTTTATTCATCTCATCGATCAATATCGAAACAATTCTTATAATCAATGCATTTCAATATAATGTCTTGGAGCAAAAAAAAATATTCGCCTTCACGCCTGCCGAAGGACAATGGACTGCTAATAGGAAAAATCAGGAGCTTTCGAAAAAACTGAAGTCCTACTCGTTCTATGAGTAATTTCCAACTTCGAGAGATATCGAGAGTGTGACTGAATGAAAGAATTGAAATGTTTAAAATAGCACACACCGTACCGAGTCGTAGGTTTCCGAATGAGGCGTTTGCAGATGTATGGAGAGGAAAGCGAGAATGAATGAAAATGGTGTATCGGAGAGTAAGAGAAAGATTCTCTTCACTGTGTAAAAAGTGGTGGCAGATAAGGCGGTGGACATTTTCAACCAGTGGATGTTGAACCAATGAATATTGAATGATAGGGTAAGAGCTTGGCTTAAGGGTGAAGAAATGACATGAGAGGCAGTTTTGATTCAGAAAGGCTAGAGGAAAAATAAAGGGATTGAATGTATTGATGCGCAAATTGAGGCCGATGCGGGTGGAAGAAGCATTATCCAGTAGATACCCTCAACATATCATGTCCAAAGTTTGAACAAAAAATGGGACCAAAGGCAATGCCTAATTAAATGAGAGAAATTTGTTGGATTTTCAGGGGTATTAGGGATGATAAGAGGACTGAGTTTTTGAGAGATTTTTGCTCGAGCAAACGAAGCGGCTGCTTGTAATGGGCAATTTTCTAAGATGAGTGGATACTGGAGTAATAGATGAGATAATGATAATACTTAGGAACCCAGTAACACACAAATTGGAAGAGAGAGACATTTAAACACATGTGTGGGAAACTTACAGAGGAATAAGACCGTGTAAAGAAGGCAGAACAACTTATTTTTATTTTTTTTTGAAATTTATGGATGTCCATATATAGGTAGACTTCTGCCTGATTCAAGATCCTATGTGTCTATTCTTCTCAGCGTTTTGGTGTTTGGTGGTCTACCCTCAGTTCTTTTTTCGTCAGTGTTATTCAATGTCTCGTTGCTTGCAATTCGTACTTTTCCTTGTGTATGCCCAGATAAGGAAAGAAACAAAGTGTATTTCATGCAAATTTTGTTTATTGAAAATCAGCGTAGTAGAGCGCTTTCGGCCTTCGCCCTCATCAGTACTACCTGCAAGCGAGCGAAGAAGAAATTCATAATAGAGCAGTTGTCTTGACCAGGATTACGTTATAATATGAAATTGGAAATAATGGCATTTTTATTGAATAATTGTGAAACCAATCAAGTACCTAGTGTCCTATGTAAAGGTATGTAACATCTGTTGAGGCTGACTTGGGTGTTGAAACAATGGTCACTACTTTTAGGTTCCTTGCTAATCTCAATGTCCTCGAGGAAGTTGAAATTCTTTGAAGAAACTGCTCTTATGATCTTTGAGTTGGACTGAGGGTCGAAGTTATATTTTGAGGTGCGGATGTGCTCTCCATATGCTGAGTTGATTCTGGACATGTTTTCGGTTATGCGAGTTTCCAAATCTCTGCAAGTCTTGCCTATATAAGAACAGTTACAAGAACCACAAGAGAGTCTGTAGACTCCACCCTATCATATATCAGCTGAGAACCCAGTTGGTTTGTGGTTTTGAAAGATATTTTCACATTATTTTATATCAAGATGGCGGCCGAAGTAGATGTGTGCGTAAAGTGCTGAGGAAAACCACCGATTTAAAACATTATTTCTTTGAATCTTAACTTAAAAAAAAAAAAAAAAAGTTTACGGAATAAAAGTAAATGTTGCAACCATGTATGCGCCGTCAGGCTTAGGATTGAACGGGGCGCGCCACAGAAAACTAAGGTACCGAAACCTGTCTGTCATTATTCATTATTTTAATCCTTTTTTTTTTTTTTAATCCTGGGAATCGGTCACATAATGTTTTCATTATGTGACCGATTCCCAGGATTAAAAAAAAAAAAAAGGATTAAATTAACGATAAACGGTCAGGAATATTTCGAAAAATTATTCATTATTCAATTTTTGTTTTTATTTTGTATTAAACTGATTGTTCAATCCAATTTGTTATTAGTGTGTGTGTCAAGGAGCGATCACAGGTCAGTTGAATAATTGTTATTTTGTTTTTGAGAGTTCAATTATTTATATAAGTATCCTTATTTTCATTTTTATGTTTTTTTTGTTTGTTTATAACATTTTTTTATAACATGTGCATTGTTCATGTATTTAACAAAAATCGTATCATGCTGTAAACAACAATTTACTAACATTTTCCTACCGTGACGAGCGAATATCCTACCAAACAAAAGAAAGAGATATTGGCTCCAAATAACAACTATAGATGGGTAGCATCCCGTATGGGACCACAGTACCCTCCGGCAGACCGGCTAACTAACAAAAAACTCTTCTGTATTGATTATAGGTAGTGTTGATTGAATGTAGTATGTGTAATTAAAATTTTAGCACAAGAACAGGGGCGGTACCTAGTTTCAACTTTCATTGAATGAATGACTCACAATCATTATTAAAATGATACAGTATATTTCGATTTTTGAGGAATGTTAGATCGAGGGTTTCTCTGTCGTGCTCTTTCCCCTCGTTAGTTCCTGGATGAGAACGGTATGATTTGCTTCAATAATAAAGTAGTCGTTTCACGAATTTTTCGTTTCTTTTACATATCATAACGAACCCGGGTATGTTATACTACAGTGCTCTGAAAATTTAGTTGTAAATAATAAGATAATTGCGTGTAAAAATTGCCGAATGAAGTTTCATTTAATGTGCATTTTTATAAAGGACACGTGGGTGAAAATTCTGAACGAAAAAAGCAATACTATGTGGTTTTGTGACCATTGTGAACAAAAATGCCTGTCATGGATGTGTAAAAAATCATGTGACGATGATGAAGATGCAACGAAAAGCACTATTTTGGCTACTGAGAATAACCTCTACAAAAAATTACTAACGGATATGGATTCAAAGAATACGAGCCTCCAAGAAAACATTAGTCTATTGAAGGAAAAGGTAAATCTTCTTCAAGGAAAAACTCAAAATATTCAAAATCAAGAATCTAGTGACATTTTACTATCTCCGGGTGGCAACCATGACTCTGCCTGCGCCTCTACTAGTGTCACTCCTGCTCCTGGCAAACAAGCGACCTACTCCGGTGCTCTTAATCGATGTGAAGATGTGAAAGAAGGGGCAGAAGACGACGAGAATCTGGAGATGGGGACAAAGAACGAGAATTTGGAGGAGATGACAGAGGACGAAGACGTGGTAAATCATTCGCCAAAAACACTCCGCCTGTTTCGTGTGGTTCGAGAAAATAGACCCGCGGTTTTTCGTTTGCCGCGACCGGCTAAATAAAGACGGTTTCGTTTGCATTCCTCCGCATTGTACTTGAACTTCTTGAAAGAGCTGGTCAACTGAGTGGAGTTTGGGTGTAAATCCAGGTAAGGTGAAAAAATATCCTTTTCAGTTTGAATATCTTTCAATTTCAATTTAAAATCTTTCATGGATTACCATTCTATCAGCAACCGGTGGATTTTCCAGTATAATTTCGCACATTAACATTAAGTGGTGGAATCTGTCCCCTAAGATTACGAGAATGAGGATAGCACATCATCATTGTCTACCTACAGCTAAACTTCACAACAAGGAAGGTCATGGATTAGGCCTACAGGGGAAACCATGTAAAAAAACGCGCCTTGCATCTTACTTCTGGGGTGGTGTGGAAACGGGTGCTTCCCTCTGTTTTCCTGGCGTATGAAGTGGAAACGGTTGGTTTGACGTAAAATATCTGAATACATTTTTTTGAAGAGAATTTTCCAATTTTTTTTTCCCATCATAGCCAAAATAGTCGTGGGACATACCGAAAGCAAAATATTTAAGAAAAACTCATTTCTGTGACATTTGACCTTGAATATCTTGAAACGCAAACAAGATATTCGTGGGGACGTTTAATAAAAGTAAAGGTGCGAAGTTACAGCTCACTCCGATTTTTTCAGTAGATGAATCCTTATATGACTGTACTAATAACCCAACTTGTCCATCATCAACAATCAATCAGCTAGGTTCGAGAATCACAACCTACCCACTCTGCGTTTGACAATTGACAATTTTTCAAAAAACAGCTGTTTTCTACCAAAGGTTTGACTTTAACTTGACATCCCAAAGATAGGATGACTTGTAGCTCTATTATAAATATCATCTTTGCTCGTTTGCAGTTTGCAGGTAGTACTGATGATGGCGAAAGGCGAAAGCGCTCGACTATGCTGATTTTCATTAAACAAAATTTGCATGAAATACACTTTGTTTCTTTCCTTTTATTCTCTTATTGAAGAGCTTTGCATCTCCTTCTATTCGATGATGATGTTGTAGATTGTAGATTTCGGGGGAGTCGTTTCGGCTTTGCAGCCGCTCAGCACTGCTACCTTTGCAGATATTTTGTGCGTGACTCTACATCTTAATTCGTCTCCAGGAAGCGTAGACTTCTGCCGAAGGAAGCTATTTTCCTGGGTGTCAGTTGGCCCACTTCTTCTGGTGACAGTGTTGCCCCTCGAGGAATTTGAGCCTCTTGCAGAATTGGGCTGGGCATTCGCAGAGCAGGTGCTCTGCGGTTTCTATTGCGTCTGAGCAGAATCTGCAGAGATCGTCTTCCGCTATGCCCATTAACCTTAAATGGTATTTTACTGGGCAGTGTCCTGTGAGCAGTCCCACCACCAATCTGATGTCTGGTCTGCTCATGATTAGGAGCTGTTCAGCTCTTTTTGCTGAAAGGGTAATAAACCTTTTTGACTGTCTAGGTCCCGGTGTGTGCCTCCAATATGATGAGATGATGCTGTTTCATGATTGCTTCCTACATAAATAAGAACTGATAGAGAAAAATAATAATCTGATGAAGGAAGCTATCGGGTAGTGAATAGAGAAAGCCGGCAATATTGGGAAAAAACTAACTAGGACAACAAGTGGGGTGAACAGAGAAAGGAAAAAAGAAAAAAGAAGTGCGTGACAGGATAGAAATAGAAACAAGAATAAGGAATGAAGAACCAAGAGGCCAAGGAGTATTGTCAACCAGAACAAGGAGAGAACAATCAAAAGGGGAGGGAAAGAAATGACCAAGCCTATCAGGTGGCTATCCTATAATAAAAAAAATTCTACACAGATGCAGGATAAGATCGGAAAGGCTGAAGCTTCCAGCAAGGCTGACAATAATGAAGAAAATGGATCAGTAGCTGGTGACTGACGTAAAAAATAAATTCCCGTTGACTACCAGCTGGTTTGCTATTTCATCATCTTACCATTTTTAACAGATTTCTGACAAAAATTCATATTCATCTGGGTCAGTCGTCTTTTATTGTGACATGCTGTACTGTGCATGTGGCAATGGCTAGGATAAACGACTTTATCCGATGCGCATATGGAACGATGCGGTAAACATTTTTTCGCGCAGTCGCATATCGGTACTCCTTCTCGTACTTTGCAATCTCGTCCCGAGGGACAGTAGTGAGACAGACAAGGATCTGAAATATAATAAAATTATTGCAAATTTTAACAACCGCAGTAATCAAAGGCGATGCGATATGGTAGTGGTCAAAGTTATCGATTCCTGCTCCATTATTCATGTTTTTTAAGAATCAATCATACGCGGAAGTCGTCAGTCTAGTACTATTTGTAGCACCTGAGTCTTCTGCGACATCGACGAAGAAGTAGTAATGGCTTTATTTCCAGTGGGTGAAGGAATATAGTCCAAAGACTTTGGAAAAGTTATTTTGTAACTTCTAGACCAGTCATGAGAGTGTTCCAAAACTACATCTGGTTGGCGATACGACTACTCATAAGAGAGCACATGCCGAAAATGATAGAATCATAAAATCCTATAAAATATGCCTAAATACTCAGGTCTTTCCTATAGAACCACTAGACTTTGACTATTACCGCTTCGCCTTCGATAATGCCCAGATCAGTTGTATGCGAATCCATGAAAGACCTAATACCTATTTTTCTAATAACATGCCATGTCAATAACGTAAGGCATATCCATACAAGTCATCTTGCCAAAAGGTTCACAGGTTTTATGAAAAATTCTAGTCAGACTATAAACAGCTTAGGCAAGTGAACTATCAGTATATCCATCAATCGCTGTTCGGGAAGCGGAGGAATATAAAAGATAAAAGGGGCTTTTGAGAAAAACTATATTTATTTGACCCATATATATTCGTGAAAAAAAAAATATTATTTTCTTTGAAAGTCTTCAGGGCAAAAGTAATTTTAAATATGAAAAATATCTTGTCTTCCTATATAAAAAAACTTCTATATTACGAAAGATCCAAGACGAAAACTTTTATGAACATTCCTTTCGACATCGTCGCTGGTATTTGATGAGAAAATCGAACAGGGCCGCCCGTTTTTCTTTTTCAAATTTTATACAACATTTTTAGAAATATAGTTTATCGCTTACCGTTTTCCAATAAAGTAGCTGTTGTAGTTTCTGGCTGATTAGTCGAAGGAACATCTCTGTGATGACGTTGTGACCTCAGCGAGCTCTGCAACAAAAAAATAAATAAATCGTTCGGATTTTCAATTACAATAAATCTCCATTACTATGGGAACTGGTATAGAGCCGCTGACCGAAGTATTAATCCGAAATTCCAGTTGTATTATCGCTCTGGAACTTCGTTATGAAATTTATACGCTCCGTGTGTTAATAAAACGGTTTTGCGGCATCCTCGGGCTCGCACACTTTAAATTTTAAGTTGTATGGGTAGGATTTCATTAAAAAGAACTATACCCCAGGGGTGAGTTTTATTGGCTACTTTATCGCTAGGCCACAAAAGTTTTTTTTTTTAAAGTCATATGTTTGCGAAAACCTACTTTTTTCAGTCTTTTTAATGAAGAGTAAGTTTCTTTGGACCAGAGAATGTTATTTGAACGTACCATCTTAATTAGTGGAGTTTGTCATATAACCTTTCCCAATTATTGAAGGGTCCAAATACCGGACATCTTCCTTTCTATTATAATTGAAGCTTGCCAATTTACATTAGAGGGTTTGGACATGAATAATATTATATTTTATGGTCACGTTCAGAGATCCCTAATCAAATTAGTATTCGTCTATCGACTTAGGATCGGGCTTAATGACCGCCTTGAGTTGGAATTTTTTCCTTAAGTTTCGCTAGCACGCGTGGCGTGCATCTTCAGAGATGTATCCATGTCCGATTCTAGTAGCAGACTGACGCGTTCCTGACCGCAAGTTGTATTTATGTGTGAGTGGATGTGGTGGGGGAGGGGCGGAGCTTCGCAGCACGTGGCTAATCTGAACTTTCTCTGTACTCAGTGGGATCTTTCTTGCGTTTTTGAGGATTGGGTTCCAAATTTGGTTGAGTTTTAGTGTATCTTTTTTCCTGTTGAAGTTCTCCGTATGTTTGTGGATTTCTATAAGTTCACGTACAAGACGATTGTGGTATCCGGAAGTCGGTGCAAGAGAATTGACCTCACCAAATAGTATTTCGTGATTCCTTTCACTACACGCATGTTCCGCTAATGCCGATTTTTCCGATTGTCCTAGTCTGCAGTTTCTTTTGTGCTCGTTGATCCTGGTTCCCATGGATCTTTATGTTGTTCCTATGTATACCTTACCATATGTGCATGGTATACGATAGAATCCAGCGCTTGACAGTGGGTTCCTCTTATCCTTGGCTGATCTGATTGATTGCTGTATTTTCCTTGTTGGCTTGAAGCTCGTTTTTATATTGTGTTTTTTCAAGACTTGCCCTATCCTGTCTGTCATCCGAGAAATGAAAGGCAGATATGTATTAGCCAACACTGGTTGTTCATCCACGTTTTGTCGTGTGGCCGTTTTGGGCCACATGGCCCTATCGATTTCAGATGGATTGTATCCATTTGATAGAAAGGCCAACTTGAGGTGATCCAGTTCTTGCTCGAGATGTTGTGACTCGCATATGTTCCAAGCACGTTCTGTTGAAGTTGTTATACTTCCACCTTTTTACCTTGGATGGTGGTTTGAGAGTGCATGCAGGTACCTGTCTGTGTGTATGGGTTTTCGGTACACTGTGTGGCTTAGTTTTCATCCAGATTTCTTTATGAGTACATTTAAGAGGGCGATTTCTTGGGTTTTCTCCTTTTCCATGGTAAATTGTATGCTAGGATGTTGCGTGTTCAGGTGGCCTAGGAACTGGTTAAGTTTCTCTTCTCCATGACTCCAAACTACAAAGGCATCATCTACATATCGAAGCCATACCGTTGGTTTGTGGTCAAAAGATTCTATAGCTTTCCTCTCGAAATCCTCCATAGAGAAGTTGGCTATGACCGTCTGAGCAGACTTCCCATAGGTACATCGTCCATTTGCTCGTAGAAATCGCCGTTCCACAGGAAGTAACTACCAGTGAGACATGTCCGGAAAAGCTCGAATATGTCATTGGGGAAGGTACTTGATATCAAGTCAAGAGATTCAACATCAAAGCTGACCAGGATATCCTTAGGTTGGAGAATAATATCCCTAAAATTTTCTGGACAAAGTGAATGGAGTCCTTGACGTAAGAGCTTTTTTTTCCCATATGCGGTTGAAGAAGCGATGCAAGATGTTTCGCTAGGTTGTACGTTGGTGCTCCAGGTGCACTCACTATGGGTCTTAGCGGGACTTCAGATTTGTGAATTTTGGGTAGGCCGTAAAGTCGTGGTGGAACCGCTTCCGTTTTTATGATTGCTTTCTTAACCGTGACTGATAAGGCAGATGACCTAACCAGTTTGTCGATGTTCCTGAGTATGGCTTGGGTGGGATCCTTCTGTAGCTTCCGATAGGTAGATGGATCAAGGAGTTCCTGAATTTTCCGGTTGAAGTCTTCAGTTTTTAACAGGACAGTTGCGTTTCCTTTATCCGCAGGTAGGATGATCATATCTTCCGCTGAATTCCGGTTTCTAATTGCCATTAATTCCTTCTTCGAGAGGTTATTGGTTGGTGGTCAAGCCTCGAGATTTTTTAAATAGAGCATATTTCTATGAGCGCTAACAAGTAATCAGACGAGGCGAAATCCATAATCAATTGCCAATTAATTAAAATCAACTTGGTCGTCCGTGTAGGCAGATTATAGGTAAGCCAGATAAGAGTTATTTCATTATCAAGTGAAAGCATTTGATTTGATCAATAGAGAAGCTCTTTGGAAGATATTGACAAAGGTTGGGCGTTCGCAAAAATCCAGATACTCCGCTGCTGCACGATAACTATTATCTATTCACAATCCGATGTCCAAAGGTAAAGGTAAAACTTATCACCTTTCAGTGCTATTTGATAGAGAAAGGTGATAAATTTACCTTCATCTTTGGAATATGGATTGTGAATAGGATATATGAATGCAGCTGGCGGAGCCCTGGATATTGCCCTCCTGCAGGAACCTTGTATAAATAATAGAAAAATCGTAGGCCTCCTAAGGTAAGTTACTGTACGATAGGACGGCGATTAGACCCCGTGCATGTATTATACATAATAAAAGAATAATTTGTATATTGATCCCAGGGCTTTGCTCAGGCGATGTTGTTCCAGCGGTCCTAACACTATCTACGGAGAAGGGAAGAAAAACCTGGATTACATGCTCCGCCTACTTCCCCGGAGAAGAGAGAATATGTCCCTCGAAGATACTAAAGGATGTTAAATCCTACTGCGAGGAACAGAAGCTCCAACTCATAATAGGATGCAACGAACATCAACGCTAGAGGTGAATCTTTATTACAATTCATACTCAGTGAAGGGTAGAATATAGCTAACAACAAAAGGTTCTGCGGAAGGGTAAACCAGACCCCTACATGCTCGAGAATTCACAAAGTCCTAGCAAACGAGAACGAAGCAAACCTTGTCGAGTTTCTCAAAAAAAAAGACAACACATATCAAAGACAGCTGAGGAAAGCCCAAAATTGGTCATGGAAGCTCACTTTCCTACAACAATCATAATAAATTACCTCTACAACACACCGCCCAGAGCAAGGCTGCGAAGACCAGGGAGATGGCAGTGGGAAACAGTTAAACTTTTCAAGTCACCATGTCCAGACGAAATATACCCAGTACTACTGCAATAGGGACAGGACATCCTTGTAGTGTAGGAATAAAAATAGAAACACAATAAATCACTCTATATATATTGTCGGTCGTTGTTAATCTGACACTTTCCGTATGAGGAGCGAGGAGGTGGAGCATATGGCAAAAACAGGTGGGAAGTCAGGTGACCATTAGCGTTCTAACGTAGGGATCCACCACCTCACATTCCTCTGGAGTATCAGATAAATTATTGGGGTTATTTCATAGGAAACAAGCAATAAGCATGTATTGTAATAATCAGCATTTTTGGCATAGGTGCATTGTAGTTTGATTTATTTAAATAGACTTTACAAAAGAAGGTTGTTTTATAACAAGTAAACGATAAATCCTCCCTTTATCATATTCTATTGCCATCCTATGCAGATTGTACCTACAGAGCGTGTCTGACTTGGGGCGTGGTACCAAATGGGTGGCAGCAGGTAGAAGCCAAAAGAAGGCAAAACACTCAATCGGACCCCTAAGTCATATAGACCGATGAGCGCATGCTCAACACTTTCGAAAGGCTAGTGGATAGGCATACATACATACAAAATACATTGCAGGCCTTCCCTCTATGTGAAAGCCAATACGCATACCAACCATGAGAAATGACAGACCTATCACTGGATGACCTAAATAGGCTGCTCTCAAAGTCAATAGAGCTCTGGCCACTTTCCTGGACATAGAAGGAGCATTTAATCAGGCCTCAACATTGAGTTTGTTGGACCGCTGGAGAGGAGAGGAGCTCCAACAACACTGTGCAAACCGATAGAAACTAGTCTGAAGAACAGAACAATACTATCCACACTAGGAGAAGACCATAAAGGCAGCAGTCGGAAAAGGATGTCTTATGGATGGAGTCCTATCCCCACTCCTGTGAGCCATACTGGTAAACGATTTTTTCCGGAGGGTTTGTACTGCCTAGGCTACGCAGACAATTTAACGATTATGGTACGACGTAAATTGGTCAACATACTATCGGAAAGAAGAATAGTGGAAAACTGGTACGAACAAGAGCAGCTAACAGTTAAATCAAGAAAAACGACACTTGTCCCGTTCACCGAAAGGCGAGTTCTCACTGATTATAAATAAAGAGGAACTAAAATTTTCCAAAGAAGAAATAATACGTTAGAGTCATTTTTCACGAAAAACTCAATAGTATGGTGGACCAGAACCAGACGAGTAGTTCCGTCTCCATTGTAGCAAGCTACCTGGAGCACGTGGGCCCTTAACCACTATGATCCTAAGAGTGGCGCCCGAGTTTTCCGAAAACCCCTCAACCGTCCAGAAAACCAAAGTAGCGCTACGAATTTCGCGCCCGAGTAGGGACCGTTTTGACCGTTTTACGCAGTTCAACGATGTCAGCTTAAGACCGAGGAAAGTAATAATTTCTTGGAGTCATTTTTCACTAATAACTGAATAGTATGGTGGACCAGAACTAGACGGGTAGAAGCGATAAAGCAACTAAGTAGCGTACAAAGGCTAGCGTGCCTATGCCTTACTGGTGTTACGAGCCTAACGCCAACCGCATCAGCGCTAGAGGGCTTATTGAACCTTCCACCCATCCAAATATACATACAGGGCGAAGCACGGTCCGTCACGTATAAACTTTTGCAAGCTTATTGCAAGGCCAGGAAAAGGTTTTTGGAAGAAAAAATGCCGGGCTTAGGTTTTATGTCTGATCTTTATGTTTTCAGGTGTACTGAATCCGAATTTCAAATTTGCCGCGCGCTATCGTGTTCGCCTTTACCCGAAATTTGACAATTTATTTAAATTTTATGGTATTATTATAAATAAAGTTTAAAAGCGACCAGCTTTTAAACTTTATTTACTATTGTTTGGGTAGTATTTTATGCTTTTAGGTGTACCTACACATTTGAACACCTCTGAACATTGGCGTATCCAGGATTTCGGTTTGGGAGGCTCTGTTAAAAAAAAGTGTTGACCAAAAAAAAAAAAAGCTGCGCACAATAGTCCGTTTTCACGTGCCTCCCATTGACTAAAGCATTCATGCGCATGTTGCCACATTAGAAATGACGAAATATTTTAGGATCATGTTACTAGGTAGCCAGGTTTTTTATCAGCCATATTTTGGAATGGTTTACTAATGAGAACTTCGGCATTCTCGCATGTTTGGGAAAGTAACGTCCCTTTCCTATCCGGCATTTTCGCAGCAGTTTGAAAATTCGTTTGATGAATGTCTAGCAGAATAGTTTAAAAATGTGAAAGTTGCCTATTTTTGTCAGGAATTCACCTGTAACATACGCCAATGTTACGCGCCATTTTTTTTTGCAAGGCGAAAAGAATTTTCGCATCGGGCCACTTTTTCGCTTTTTTTTGGTAAGGAGGAGAAATTTTGTTCACGGAGCACCTTCTCTCTTGGGCCCTTATTCTTGAAACAGGGGAGCAGCATTCCCATGAGAATAGCTTTTCCGTCTGTGTTACTCATAATGATATTATCTTTTGCATGTCATTGAGAAAGATAGAGAAATCGTTCTCACGAGAACGCTGGTCCTTCGTTTCAAGAATAGGTACCCTGAGCTGGCACTCTGTACCGGATAAAGATCGTTATCCCTATGGCTAATGCACTTGCTGTCTTCTTCTCCTGTTTCCGAAATCAATAGAAACGCCAAAAGAGATAGAGAAAATATCTCTATTCGTTAAAGAGTCCCATCTCTGGGGTTCGATTCTCGTCTCAGGGAGTAGAGCTCCCCGAGAGAACAAATTTTTCGTCTTTATCATTCTCTTTTACTTTTCGATTATGTTGGCAAGGATAAAACATGCGTTCTATCGAGAAGCTCTACTGCTCTACTCTCTGAAACGAGAATCGAGCCCCTGAGGAAGGAAGTATTTCGGACAAGGAGGATAATTAAGATGAAGCACTGATTTCCTTGCTGCATTAGGCGCTCGCCATAGAAAAACCTTATTATAGAAAGAAATGAATTTTTTTTCTATTTTTTTTTATACGAAAAAATGTACATGTCACATAAAATACGCTGAAAAAAAAAAGTCTAGACAAGCCTTGGGGGGGGGGGGCTGCAGCCCGGCAGCCCCCCCCTGGATACGCCTATGCCTGAATATCTATCGTACTGACCTGATTCGCCCTACCCCACACTTATTCAAACTGCTTGTCGTAGCGCATAGTCAAGGTTGTTTGAGAAAGGTAGGTTGCCTGCACTTTCATGACATCTGAGGTGCCTCAACATAACGCAAATGTCCATAAGGCACCCTAGATGACGTCAAGTAACCCATTACCTTTTAACTTTAGGAACCTTGGCGCATAGCGGGGTTATGTAACATAACCATAATTAATTATGTTATACCTTCAGTATTTATTACGTCAGCGCGGCGTCCTGTTACAATCCAGCTCGAAGTTTTTTTAGTGCGTGTTCCGTGTTTATGTGTTAGTATCGTGGTCTTATAAATGAGGGAAAAAGTCGGATCGCGAGTGTTTTTTGTGTGATAAGACTTTGAAGGACGGTTCTGCAATGAGTGTTTTCAAGGAAAAGCAATTGGCATCATTTGTATTGGCCAGTAGAGAAGGAAGGATGGTGAGGCTGAAATTTTCAAGGGAAGGATTTCCCTAGAAGTTCATGAAAAATGTCTTGTATGCGGCTGATCGTAGCATAGAACCCGATTTGAAGAGAGTCCAACTACAAGGAGGTAGCGTAGCAACCTGCTCGGATATAGAAGTATTTAATTTTATTTCCCACTGCTTTCTGTGTGGAAAAGAAGTACCCGAAGGTTATGCCAGGCAACAGTCATAAGCAAAAATAAAACATAGACATCCAGTTAATGTTGTGACATCTCCGGAAATGAAGGATGAAATTTTGGATTGTTTGAGTGTCATAGCCACTGAGTTTGCTAACAACATACGCAGATGGATTCTGCCAGTGTGTGACTCACCTGCAGCTAATGCCAAGTATCATAGATCGTGCCTAAAGAAGGTATACAACTTGAATACCTTAAATTCATCACAATTGGCTGGCAGACCTCGTAGCGATGTTGATCATGTAATGACATCAATTTACACATTCTTTGAAAACAATGATGGAAAGTGTCAATTTTCCATGGACGAGCTCATCAGCAAAGTGGACAGCGATACCATACCATATTCCAAGACCATAAGAGTTCGACTGATTGAAAAATATAGAAATTACATATTTGTATCATCAAGTACCTCTACGTTGTTTGCTTCAAAAACACGCGCCACAAGATCCTTACAGATGCATGGTACCGGTAAAAGAGAGGATCTGAAGAAGAAGAAGAAAGACTTCGGATTGTGGAAACAGCAGCTGCTATAATGGCAGAAGATATACGTGGGCAATTTCATAAAACCACTCGGTATCCCTCCTCACCTGATATTTTGGATATGAATGGATTTACAAAATCTCTCCTACACGAAACAACACGCGTTTCCCCTGTCTACCATTTATTAATGTCGCTCCCAGAGATCATGACACCAGAAAAACAGTTCGTCTTCATATGATGGCACACACTATCCTGTCTAAGCTCATAATGGAGGATCACCTTTTCGTTCGAAACTAGAGAACAATTAGAGCGGCTACTGTATGAAAGCAACCTCACGCAACTCCTGAACACCATTCTGGAGTGTACAACACAAGTGTCACAAAAATTCGAGGATGAGATAAACCGTTTGGGTAGTCTTGGGCCAATGGCCAAATTGTGGACTCAGTACCTGGAAATGGTGACATTTATAATGAGGTTCATTCAGCCAGAAAGATTAAGAAACTGGCATTTACACTTAGAAACAATCTGCAACATGACCCCGTACTTTCACGCGAGTGGCCATTTCTTGTATGCCAAATGAGCACCCTTTTATGTGCAAGACATTCAAGGGCTGCAGAAAATGATGCCACCAGATGAATTTGTAGCTTTCACGTCGAAAGGTGGCTTCACCATCAGACGAGGAGACCTTTTGTGGTGCGGCACGTAGAATGACATGACAATCGAACAGTTTCTGATGAAGACAGACGGAGGACTGACTTGAGGCCGAGGAGTCAGCGATGCCATATCATTCAGGTGGACACAAGGAATGGCTGCACTGATTGATGCGGGTGAAAACTTTATCATATCTTTATATGGATCCTCCCCCTACAACACCCCATTGGATAGATTGAGATACAGACAGTATGTTACAGCAACGTAACTGTAACATGACAATACTCGCTCCAACGAGTGCTGCAGCACAACACAATATATTTCGTACGTATCACTAGTGCAAGTATGGCTGGAAAATCCATGTGCACCCACCCAATGGGGATGGAAGAACGCAAAGAATGGACTTCTCCCAATTTAGAAGAATCTCCCGCCAGAGCTACTGGTCAAAATATCGTGTGGGTGCAAAAAAAATTGTGGTTGCAGACGGAAGGAAGATGCAACAATGCAGATTGTGTTGATTTGCTGGAAGAGGCAAAGCAGGAGGGGCTAGAGATTGATGACGTTGAGGTAAATCCTGGAACAGAGAACAATAAAGGTAAGAAAACATGGAAGTATGATGTTAATATGATCTTATGTGATTAGTTCTTCTTAGTGTTCCTTCTTTCTGTAACCATTTCAACTTTCTATCATCTCTGTTCTGGACAATGATGAAATACTCGCTTTCCCAACCACGAAACTTTCCAACTTTATGCAGGACTCCAATCACAAATGCTCACCAGAACCAGAACCCTCCATCCAGGCCACTTCAATATTGCCGATATTCAAAAACGATATTTTCATTTTGTTAATAGAACCACACAATCTAAGTGTAAAATCTGAAAAATTTACACCCTCCAAAAGATAAAGTGGGTCTTTTATCGTGTCAGATACAACCAGAAAGTCGATCAATCCGGAAACTACACAAAAGCATGAGCCTCAGCCGAAACTTTTAACGAGAGAATAATGAAAAAAATGTTGCCTCCCCCGTATCACGAAGCATATTGTAGACAAGAAAAATATTGTCGCGTAGATTGAAAACTGGGCCTAAAAAATAATAAATAGCGTGTCAGCTCTCGGCAACCATTGTCTAAGCCGCAATAAATTTCATTGTCGACATTTAAAATTAATGATACTGAGTAGGGATATGGTATTATGTTTTCCTACCAACAAAAGCCTTTGGCGGTTTTCTTAAAAACATTTTAATTAAATTCGGGGCCGCTAACAAAATATATAGCCGAGATTTTAAAGCAAAATGCCAATTATTTTCTTTCAAATTATCTCCGAATAATTAGACGCAATTCTGATAATTTCTACTTTCCAAAGTAAATGCGCTCAACATTTACCCGGAGGCCAATTTACATAATCAATTGAGTTAAACTCAGAGTTCCGGTCTTTAGAAATTCGACACGCTTTGCTACCTTCGGTAACACTATCTGCCAAGTTACAGGCATTGAAGAAGTCGCGAAATTCAAGAAAAACTTGAAATTTATTTTGAGAGTGAAACTCATATAAGCACAAAAAAATATATATATATTATGGAAAACATAACTGGGTTGGATACGATAAACTTTTAATCATTGACTATTAGAATTTGGGCTTTAAATGTTTGTGTAAAATTGAAGTAAATCAAAATCTGATGAATGCGAATTTATTTTGTTTGAATACCCCTCTCATCATCCAAAAGGCTTTATATATATCTACGTCCTTCAACTCACCCTCTCGTTGTCAGAGGTAGGAATAATCTCTAAACTATAGTGAGCTATGCAGCAATATTAAATCTAATTATTCCAAATATTTTGCCTGAATAAGTAATTAAAATTCCATAAATTACAAACTATATTGCTTTAATCTGCTTAATAAATGCAGCAATGTTCTATATATAGATTTAGTGATATTTGATGGGGTATTATAAAATTTAATGAATAATTTATTGCATATTATTTGGGCTTACATAATATTTATTTAAGTACTTAACAGAATATAATGCATTAGTTAAACAACACAAAATTAAACATTAAAACAAACAATCGGCCAATTCCCAAAATAAATTACCAGAGATATTTAATTCAAAGTTACCAACTCGAAATCTTGTTTTAGAGTAATCTTATTTGGCGCTTATTACTCCGCTCAAGTTTTGCTAGGAAACATTAAAGCCTTTAAAGGATTTTGATGTCTTACGGTCTCAGTTTAGTTCCCATATCTATATGGCATCGAGAAGCAATAAAACAACCATTAAAGAAAACGATATTGGAAGGAATAGAGTGGAAGGAATTGTTTGAGACAGATTACATTTAAGCGTAAACAGCTGATGGTAGGAACTTCAGTTAACTTTGTTATCTAACTAACTACTCATCGATATTTGAGAGCAAATATTACATAACTGAAGCCTCCAGTTGTATTCATTCCTTATTAATGATATCAATACTTCAATAGGGTTATATTTACATAAATGAATGCTAAACCAATTATTCCTATCGTTGTTTCGATGTTTTTTTAAGCGAAAGCTCGTGAAAGTAGATTCGAAAAATAAATAAATTGCCACGGTTTTAATTTAGTGTTGATTACTGAAAGTCATAAATCTCTTCGGAGTACTTTTATTCAAAAAATTAAACTGTTTACTGTTGATTTATTCGGTAAAAGTGCATATAAACGCGGAACGTTTTTTTAAATTTTTATCATTGTAACTGATGGATCGTGCGGTGTGAGGTTATTTTGAAATTAATTGGAAAATTTGCTGTATTTTTTGATACTTCATTTCATTATTTTGGCTACGTGTATTTGTTATAATTTTTACGGCAATGATGGCCATATTATGTTTGACACGTGTTTCAGTAAAATTCTCACTAACCATTTACTAGCAGAATGTGGGCGGCCTTAGGACGGAAATAGATGATCTGTTAATGGTAGTGTTTATGATGTCATAGTTATAGTGGAAAGTAATCTAAATGAGAACTATCATGATTGCGAGCTCAGACATGAGGGTTTTACATTGTACAGAAATTACAGATCAGTTGCAACAAGAAAAAGAGTGGCGGAGGTGTCATTATGTTTGTTAGCAACAGGTTTAAATCGCAATATAATGTAATGGTTGAGAATCGTGTAGATCAGCTTAATGCTTTTTGTCAGCTAAATAGGGTTCAATTTGTAGTAAGGGGTGTATATTTGCCACCTCAATCAGACAAAGAAGCTTACACTCAGCACTGTGTCTCTTGGAGTATGTTCGACGTCATTCTTCTCAAGATATGTACATATTTGGAGACTTTAATCTGCCCCTGCCAATGGTCAAATGATGGTTTTGGAGTTTTGGTGCAGTGGCTCCAAAATGATTCGGCTCTGGAAATTACACAAGCTTTTGATTTTCTGAAACTGTATCAGAATAATAATATACCAAATGATAAGAATACTTCCTTAGATTAAGTATTTTCTTGTGTTGCTGAGTTAAATGGCAAACAAGCTGAGGATTATCTGTAGGACGGTAGTACACACCATATAGCATATGAGTGCTTAATACCTGTTTCCAGTGCAAACAACGCTAATAATGTGTAACGAAGTTACTAAATTAGCGTGAGTTCAACCAACCGGGTTTCATGAGACTCACCCCGGGGTGGCAGTAGATTCTGAGAAGGGCTGCAACCCGCTGCAGTTCCCCATGATCGCGTGACCTCGTGTCGCCCGCGCTGGTTGAGTACGACGCGCGATCCTCACCGTACCCACACTGCTTGCGCGAAACTATCGACTTTAAATATGGCCCCGCTGGAAGACAACGAGCATTCCGTTTCCGACACCAGCTCCGACCAGACCAACTACCAGTCAAGGTACGCCGACTGATCATGCGCATAGGATTGCTGCCGGGCCAATTACTTGGGTGCAGCTTTGCTTCTATCCTTATATTTCTGACACTTCTTCCTTTGGCATATTTATTGGAAACATGGATTATACGGGGTTGCTGCCGGACCGATTACGGGGCGCTCTAATCTTTCCATGACGAGCCAAGAGAGCGTCTTCCGGGCCGATTACGGGGTATCTCTCTTGGTTCCATTCCCATACTTATGTCATGTTCTGGACTGCGGATTGAAAAGCGTTGAGTCTCTATTTCCTCCGTAGACAATTATTGGTGTGGACGTCTCCGACCGAACTGGTACCGAGTAACGCATTTCTCTGATTCTTCCTTCTTTTTTCTTTATACCTGCACTCTACTCAGTTGCATAGATCGCGCATGCGCCTGAAATACGAGCTGAAGTAGATAAGAGTGCGGCAGCACTGCAACAGTAACCCCTTGGAGCTATTTACCGATAGCGTTATTTTTCCGCGATCTCATTACCGCTATTTTCCGTAACTTTGGTACATAATATTTACACGTTATTTTCGCCGACTTCGTTCACTCTCCCCGCTCTTCGTCTCTCATTTATTTGCATTTTCACCGTTCCTTAATCTTATGTTATTGGGCAAATAAAAACTTTAATTTGTTAGTTGGATTGTGTGTTTCATTTTGGGGATGCACATATTGACCTCTGGTTTTCCGCCTCTACTGTAACAAGCTACTTGGAGCACGTGAGCCCTTAACCACTATAATCCTAAGAGTGGCACCCGAGTTTTCCGAAAACACCTCACCAAGGGCGGATAGGGTAGGTCAGACCGGCCCTGGATTTCGCAAGCCTACTGGCCCTTTGAGCCATAGAAAGCAGGAAAATTGTATGCCTAAAGTAGTTAGGCACAATCCAACCGCCCGCTGCCATTTTTTTCACGAAGCGCTCTCCAAAAACCGTTAAAACTATACCAGACCCGTTTCCCGCCCAATTCATTTTGCATATGCGCAAATACTAGAACCGAGCTACACCGTTTTTCCGATTAATTCGATGTTGCCGAGTATTATTCCCCAGAGGGATTTCTATGTAAAAATCCCCATCAATAATTAGGTGGCCGGACGTCTCCCCACTATCGCAAGGGAGTAAGTTTTACAAAGAGTTATAATGACAGGAGGCACGGAAAACAATGGAAACCCACCGGTTACCAATACACCGAATACCATTGTCTCTACAGTGGTTACAACCAGTCTAGTAAACGCGCCCGTTAATGTACCAATAACCACTTACTCCGTCTGGTACGATCTCAACGATGGCCGAGTTATACTATGATTTCAGAAAAGGAAGTTTTAGAGGTCCTAATGAATATTTACCATCGGTTAATTGGCATGAGTATTTAAATTCTCTAGTAAACTTTCGAATGGTGCTTTTTTGTGAGGTACTGTGTAAGGTGCCAAAATTTCTTTATCACTTTCCCTCCTATCGTAGGAGAGGGGGGGTTGTAACGTGCCAAAATTGCCTTTAACTATTTCCTTATTTTCAGTTTTCCATTCAAAATTCCTTTATATATTTGACTTTTCCCTGATTTTATTAGACTTTGTTTACATTTTTCCTTCATAAAAATTCAACAATAATTACAGTAATTGCAGATCCTGTGAACTTTCTAATCTTTATTATTTAAATTATATTTTCACTTGTGACTAGTTCTTGTGACGACTAATAATTTTCCTCGATTTTAATAAATATTTTAATTCCATTTCAAAATCCATTTTCTCTGTAAACAAACAATTATTTCTTGGGTTAGGTTTTGCAAATAGTGATCCGTTCACAAATGTGTACCGTATGCTGCTCGTACTTCATTCGGTTGCTGAACTCAGTACCAGATTTAGTTCTGCATCCGCTTCCATCATTGGTCCATAAACCACCAGATTGCTCTCTATTCTATAGTGAAACTTAAAACTCATGTCACTCATGATTTGTGCGCCAGCTGACGGCAGAAATGTCATTTATCTTTGTCAATTGGCCTTTTGATTATTAATGTAAGCTGGCACACAAATCATGAGTGACATGAGTTAAAGGCAATTTTGGCACGTTACAACTGGCCGCAGGTATAGCGTATTTTGTTCCCTTGAAGCGATTTAGAATATCCAAAGAAAATGGTTCCTCTCTCAATTGCGACACTTGACTAAAAGGAAAAAGCATGCTAACTCACTGTATGTTGCGAGCCCATCAGATGCAAATAATGCAATTGGGATGGTTCCAGGTAGAAAATGGGGGTGAATCATACGAATTTTTAAATATCATACTTACATCAATAATCCCTGGAAATTTGAACAGCCTAGCATTAGCCCTTCAGATGATATGAAAGGGGGTTGTTTAAATTTCAACACCCTGTATTTTGGAAATGACGCACTTCCGACCAGTGGTGTCCTATCTCAAATTACTTCTCTATGGTTCCTCTATATACCCTAGCATTTTTGACCAGTTGAACGGGGACACCCTGTATAATACAGTATTACCTATTTTAAATTCGCGCTTCCGCTTTATCACGCTATATTTCGAAAACTGTTCGTCGTACAAAAAAATTTATAGGAATAATTTTGTAGAAAATACTATTTTACGTAAATTTTGTTTTGAGTTCTTCCACGTCAGATGCACAAGGGTAGGCATATTCGATTTTTTTGTGCTTCATTAGAACATTAAAACGAAGGTCTCTGCAAAAATTCAGCTTGTTCGGCCTCATTCCGCAGATGGCCCTTTTTTTGGTCTAATTTCCCTGGGGTAGCAGTACGGAAGGTAGATGCAATGTACACTGATTTTTCTAAGGCTTTCGATCGTGTAGATCTCAGCTGCTTGTACGTTAACTTAGTAAAACGAGATTCCATTCTAGTTTTTGTTTTTGGATCGAAAGTTCTTTAACCCAACGTACACAATATGTGAAGATTGTAACATTTGAAGTGTCACAACAATATATTTACCGCTCTTAATTATTTTCATATATTTTGGACTCATTTAAACAATGTTTAAAAGTACTGTTTCGTACACTTAGCGACATCCATGATTCTTCTGATTAGTTTTCCTAACCTAATACCGAAAATTATGTTATTAAGAGGTGGATTCGGTTTGCTCACTCTGTGCACTCCGAGTGACTCCATTCGCACTCCAGCCGTTCGGGTTAAGGTTCGGGTATTGCTTTTTACCGTATTAGGGGTGACTCCATTAGCCCTATTCACTCCACTCCAACTCCGCGCTGAATAGCCGAACCCAGCTAAGGTTATTTTTAAGAGAACCTGTAGCGCTGTCATTTTTAAAATTTCGAAGGCTTGACAGATCAAGAAACAAAGGACAGAACCATCTGGGTACTTTTGACTTCTTTTTTTTTCTATTTTGTCGTAGGACCGAAAAGGTCGTCCATATTCTTAATTTTAAAAAATCTTAAAATTCCGTCTTTATTTTTGGCCATCGAGCCAATAGTTTGATAAATTAACTAGCCAGTAAAGTGATTAATCGTGTCTGCTAGAACGTTTCTTGGAAAATCAACAGATTGTTGATTTTTGTGTAGATTTTGGAAAGTGAGGTTACTATCGGCCGTACAGGCAACTTTGGCCAGGACGAAAGAATTAAAGAATCCTAGACTGCACTTGTCCAAGTGGAAATTGACCAATTTGAGACCATGCTGTACTGCATCTCGAAGAAAATCTGGGCCCCCTTTTCAAGGAGGGCTGGTGTTCTGTAAGAAGTAGATCCCAACCATTATTGGGTTGCCTCCAGCCAATTTGGTACTTCTAAATCTCAAATTTGTGAAAATCTCCAAGGATTCCGTCCAGGCTAGTATAATTATTTACCTATGGGCCCGTAAATGTGCCATATTAAATACCGTTAATTTTTATTACCTTTTCTCTATCGCCCCCTATCGATATTAGCTTAATTAGCTAGTTAATATCTTTGTACATCTTAATTACCGTTACTTATTATCACCTTTTTTCTATTGCCACTATCGATTAGCTTAATTAGCTAATTAATATCTTTATAAAATCAATTACCGACTTGTTTACCGTATAGTAGTATTTGGCTAGAATAGCTAACCACAGTTTAATATAATTATTAATTTAATTAAATAATTATTATCATAATCAGATAATTACCTTTATTATCGTTTTCGTTATCATTATCTAGTGTCCAGTAATTATGGATTATTATAATTATTACAAATATCTATATATCTCTTTTATATCGAATACTGATCGGTATAATATATTGAGGATTCATTAACCTTTTGAGGTTAATTGAACCTTTAATTTCAAATCAATAAGCTGGTAGTTTTACAAGGTAAACCAATGTAAAATCTTTAGGTAGTTAAAGTTAAGTTTTATGTTTACATATGTCGAATTTTAATTACAGGTAAGACGGTAGAGCTCTCCCCGATACCCTTGATTACAGGCTTTTGATAATTATAACTCCCTAGGGATTATTTGTTACCTCTCTGCATTAATACATTTGTTTTTTATTGATTTGATTGACTTTGAGTCAAAAATTGAAGGTTGATGGTGTTATGACTTCCGCATTTATACATAGGTAAATTTCATTGTGGGTTTCTATTTAATTGTTTTAGAATTTCAATCCTTTAATATGTACTGATTTCAATTGAGTTTTTCTTTTGGAAAGCTGCTTGATAATTTAAAAAAAAAAATTGGATACTAGACAATATTCTTCTTTGAAACATTGAACAACAAGTTCGCCATCTTGTCACAAATTTTTAATGAACAACAGTTAGGCATTTGTTTAATAAATTATTGTTTTTAGAATTCCAAAACTTGTGTTTTTATTGAATGGGTTAAATGTCAGATAGCTATTGGATTTTGGATTTATTTTACCTTTTCAGATTTCTAAATTTATCTTTTTAAATACTAGCTAACTATTTGAATAGTGTCTAGTTTGGCTATTCTTTTATAATCAAAATTGTTTTCTACAAACTAGTGGCGCCCTCTCTCTACTGTACCAATACCAAGGACCCCCACAAGCTAAACGACCACTGAGCATAGTCGAGCACAGATTATGAGCATTATTTTGTTTCGACAAAAGAGCGTTACAAGATTGGTTACTTTTTCTCGGGGGCAATCCATGCCTCATCTGGCGTTCCACAGGGGGGTCACTGCTTTCCACTCTCATTCATCAAGTCTGGAGAACTGTGGAGAGTACAATGATCAGAAACTGTTGTAGGAAGATCTGGATAGGCCGACTGGGTGGTGTGCAGCAAATAGGTTACAGCTAAATATTGATAAATGCTGTTATATTAGTTTTTTTCGTAAAACAAGTAGGTTTCTGACTAGTTATTCTATTGATGGTAGGGCCTAAAAATATGTTTCATCGGTTAAGGACCTAGGAGTTATACTGGATCAGAAATTAATATTTGTAGAACACATATACCTATCTTTTTTCACAAATTTACTTATCAAAACTTGGTGGCGCCATTGTCAACTTTGACTCACATCCACTTACAACGGATGAGCGTATTTGAAAAAATTGTTACTCAGATGACAAAAACTGTTACAGCATGCTGGAAAACAGCCTACAAGATAATAAGAAAGTGGAACTATAGGGGAACATTTTTCATTCATACCATTTCACTTTATTTATTAGATAATATGATAATATGTGAGTGTGATGGGGGAGCTTCATAGGAAAAACATCTACAATGACCTGATGTTTAAATATACCTAATCCTGAAACCTATAAGGCATCACTTCCAGAAAAGATATTGATGTAAGTAGTGGAAATCCGGTGCGTTAAAGTGTCGGTGTTATGATACGTTTAAATGCGTGTCTCATTTAGTTGAAATATAAATAATAAATTCTGGTTAGAACAAACAGCATTTTTCCCATTTCAAAGGCCCTAACGAACAAAAAAAATAATCCCATACACACCTTTGCATTAAACAAATATTTACCAGTGTTCATTTGTACCGTCATAATGTCGCACGAACGCGGTATAAAAACGAGCGAAAATGACGCTATAAATTACAGCTTTGCCGAGTGTGGATAAAAGGACCCCCTTCTGGAAAATAATGGTTATCCCCAAATCCACAACCTAAAAACAAAAGGAAAATGGGAACAGACCTAACTAAAAACGAATGTCGTAACGTTTATTAGTGAGATGTCATTGAGATCGTTTGTATGTGACTACTTTGGCGGAAGAGAAATGGATCCTTGCCAGGGCATTTTTAGGTTAAAATAGATACTCAAAATAGTCGAAAAAATGGTATGAAATTTATGGCCAAGTGTTCAGAGTTCGTAGAAAACTGTCACATAAATATTACTAAAGCTTACAACCCACTGTAGCGTAAAGCCCTCGAAATACATTATTCACAAATTTTCTTGGGAGTCTTAAGTTCTGCCTAATTTGACAAGTCAACAGCTCCGCAAAATGTAGATTAAATTTAGTCTCGCCGATAACAAAAACCGCACACACTTTGCGATCTAAAATACACTTCTAGCTTAGAACAGGGTCGAACGCTTGTATAACATCGACAATTTATTACAAGAAAGTCGCTTTTGTATTTTGAAAACGGAATTCCGTTTAATATTTAGTTTTATTTTGGTCTGTCGCTGCTGCTTTTAAAGGACAAATGAAATTCCTTCGTTCTAAATACGAACGGACTTGGCGGCTATATTGAGTTCGTGCCGATTCGACATCTGAAAATTGGCTTTTTAAAATTGAATTTATATACTTTACTTCCTAATCTGTTTTTAAAGAAAAATATAATCGAAATCTGTATGAAACTTCCACTCTTATACTTTAACATTAGTGTTTTACATTAAATTGTATAACTTGCAATAAAAAGTAAGGTGCCTCTTTATTGCTCTTTGGCATTTCGCAGCTGCAACGAAAAGCTCTAGTCCTAACGACAAACTTTTTATTTCTGACCCGGTTGAAGCTGTTCTTTGCAAGGCCGCTACTTTTTCATTAGGATAATCCTTAAAACTAAAACCATGTTTACACTAAACTAGTATCCGAACTTCGTCGAACTTCACGAAATGCATTATTCACACAACTCCCACTGAAGTTTGTTTTTGCCAGTTGCTTAATTTTGCAACTCCACGCGACTTCCGGAACCGGTAATATTAGATTTGCTTTAGCAAAAACACCAAATTTGATATTGCGCCTCAACCGTTGAGAAGCGAACTAGAAAATTACGCTTTAAGAGCGTGTATTTTAGTGTAGAGTTTTGTTTGGTGCTTGTATATTTTATATCTAATTAAGTGCATTTTTGTCCTCTTTGTGCTCACACAACAGCGATAAATTCCGACACGTTATATTTCTGCACAGAATAAAGAGCAGAAGAGAAAAATTTAATGATTAACAATGTTCACAAGTTTTATCGTGTGTTATATAATTTGAGTGTGTTGATGATTTATGATTGATGAAAGACTTGACCGACAAGGTAGAAATGAAACAGGTCTTGGTAGCTCAGTTGGTAGAGCGTTGCACTGGAAATGCAAGGGTCCTGGGATCAAATCCTAGTCAAGGCTAGAAAATTTTTCTGCATGCCACGAAAATTCAACACACTTAAATGATTAACCCTGGCAAAAAATACAATAATTCTAGACACTGCTTTGAGATTTGGGCTCACACCTATGATGACTTATCGGTGGTGGATTTGTTCTTAGAGTGGCAAAACGTTTGTCAACCGAATGCCAATGCTCAGAGAGGACTTTGGGATTTATTATTTTCGAATACTAGACTACAAATAACTCTCTCAAGGGGCTCCCCGGCTTGGGAGGCTATGGGAGAGCGTCGGCAGGTAACGGATAGCCGAACAGCCTAAGTTTTTAAGCTGCAAGCAGCCACATCAGACCAACCCTCCAATTCCCTCCAAGGTGTCACGCGATCCGTGCCGAGGGATGCATGACGGTGGGAGAGCACCGCTACAAACGGAACCTTGAAGATACCAGGCGACCCCTTCAAGTAACCAGCCTTACCACGTCGTGCATGGATAATAATTTTGAGAAAACATAAAACAAAGAAAAGCAGGATGACACCGCTAAGCCAATCTCTGACCGAATGGAGCATGACATCCAAGACAGTCAGCAGGCAGGAATCTCTCATCACCTCGGAGAAAAGAGGGCTCTGCTAAATATAAGAAGGGTACCACACCCACAGGGGAGAAACCTCAAAAAAGAAAAGCTGACCCCAGAAAACAGCCATATAAGCCACCTCTTGGTCAACCAGGAGGGCTCGACGACCCACTGAGGAAAGGCCTTAGTGGGGCTGGAGTGCGGTGGTACCTCAAGTTTCTACAACAGGGCATGACACCAGATTAAGTCAGAGAAAATGCACTGAGGAGGAAGGCACAAAACACGCCAGACAAAGCTCAGAAAAGGGGGCCCAAGAACATAACCCCTCCGCAAAAAGCGGACATAGAGAGGAAAAGAACGGAACCTCCTCATGCTGAAAAAGCCGCTGGGCCAAGCACCGGCTACGCCGAGTCAGCAAAAACCATAAAGGTAGCAGCACTCTCCGTGGCATTCCCTTAGGAAACCCTTAGTGCAGAGGAACTCTCTGCCCTAGAGGACGCTATTGTGGAGGAAAGTACGAAAGGTGCGGAGTATAAGCTCCAATTTGGAGGCATACATTTCCGCCTAAGCATGTTGGTGATTGATTGCCTCATCAAGGAAATAGTGGAGTGGCTAATAGACCACGTTTCCAGGTTGGAAACCTGGCAGGAAGGAGAGCTGATGGTGTGCCTGAGATACGACATCCCAAAAGCACACACCATCAAGCAAAGGGCAAGACACCCAAAAAATACTCAGCTTAATAAACACACAGAATGAGGGGGAGATACTGAGCAGCCAGGAAGAAGGCAACGGCCAGCTAATAAACATCGGCATAGACGATGGATCCTGTGAAACCACCAAGAAGATGATTCACAGCATCTTCTACAGGTTCGGGAAAATTCCCGTACATGGCCTAAAGAAGAAAAAAGGAAAAGACGAAACAGGCGAGGACCCAAAGGATCCCACCACCTCAAGATCCAAACCCGAGACTCCTGTTGAAGAAGAAAGGGAAAAGACTCTCACTCCGGTAGAGGAAATTCCCCGCGTGGAAGAAAATATGCTTCTGGGCGAATAGGAGGCCAACACTCCACCACGCCAGAAGAGACAAAGATAACAGGTAAGATGGAGAATTACACAAAAATAGCCCAAGTGAACACACATCATGCTAGGGGAGCATCTGCTGCTATAACGCGGTTGTTCACGTTGGCACACTTGGAGTCGTATTAATCCAAGAACCTTGGATATATGTATAAGGGGCAAATCTAAAGTCTACCAAGTAAAGGGGCAAAACTAATCTGGGTCAGTTGGTGTAACGAGCCTAGAGCATGCATTCTTCTAAATGAGAACATCAATCATTTATGTCTTTCGGAATTTACGTCGCAAGAATTGGTCACTGTTCTGGAGAAACTTAGCACTCACCAACCACACCGTGACCAAGTACTGGCATCAGGTTACTTCGCTGGAGACGGGAAAGCACCACCAGAAGAAGTACATAGACTAGTCGAGTACTGCAACAGGAGCAAACTACCGCTCCTAATTGGCTGTGACGCCAACGCCCACAACACCATCTGGAGAAGTACCGACACAAATATAAGAGGTGAACAACTGTTAAAATTTATCTTTCAAACATATATAACCATTAGGTAATGCTCAGGCATATCGTATGTAGCCATATTCCCCCTCTACCATTTGGTAAATCTTTTGATATATACATCCTTACTATCCCTAACTCCCATATTTTGTGTCTTGTAGAATTTATGCTGATGATGGATCTATGATGGATCCGAAACATATTCAGCTCAATTTCAACTGATATATATTTTTTATAAAATAAAAAGTGAAGATAGACTGTGTGATTTAGTCCAGTTCTTTAACTATTCTCTTCACCGTGAGACATGGACTACTACTACTACTTGATTTGATGTAGCATGCTAGATGCGTGCCACTTGCTAGATCACATGCCACATCATAAGCCACGCTATTTCGGTGGGCGCCCTGCCTTGCCCCAAACAAAATACATCTCATTGCATACCAGAACTAAATCGTTGTCATCGAAGATAGCAATTCAAGCAGCTACAAGAATCTGGATTAGAGAAGAGGTCAAGAAGCACTATTTTAAGCTTAGTTTAATTGAGCAAAAGCTCGAATTAATATATCTCCGCCTCACTTGTTTGCTTCACCCGGCGGAATGGGATTCTTTGGTGAGTAGCGTCATTGATTATGTTGCAGACAAATTTTCCAAAGTCAAAAATAATATCAATTCTTTATAGTTCAGACAGAAATGTCCTGTCCACCACTCCAATCATTAAAACTCTATGTCTGCTGGTGACTTACCCACAGTACTTTTCTACCATCTGTGGCCCCTAGGAACGATGACTTAGGTAATTCCTCCTTTTCCTTTGCTAACAAAATTTTTGAAAATGAATTTAATCACACTAATGGAGATCCCAACAGCAGCTCTAACGACACACCTTTTCAATTCCATAAAAGATTTCTTAATCTAAGCTCACAACATTTCTCCACCAAAGATGAAAATTTACTATCTCTTGATCTCAAATTTAACTTCTACAAAAGCATTAACACTAGTGATCTTCAAATGCTTGTTGTCAAATGCCTTAATACTTTAGAGGCTTCTGGAGTTAATGACACTGACATGATTTCATCCAGAATTTCGGTTCTCTTGAATTATTCCTACAATAGCAATTATCAAACAGTTCTCTCAATAAATTGTTAAAAACCAACATAAAGTATAATAACCTGGTCATTTCCAAAGCTCATGGGTAATTGCATGATAATTCTAGACAGAGATGCCTACGTTAATAGGGTAACCAATTTCCTTAGGAATGGTGATTTTTCCCTACTTAATAATAACCCCACCCAAAAATTCATAACCCAACTAAGACGACATCTCAATGATCGCAATGACATACTTATGGAACTTGGTACTAATAAATACAAACTCAATTTAATGAACCCTAGCACACCGCTTTTGTATGGCCTCCCAAAGAAACATAAACCAGACATACACATAAGACCAGTTGTTTCCTATTTTAACTCTCCCTGCGCCAAATTGTCAAAATTTCTAAATTCTATAAAAAATATAACCAGAAGTCTGCTGCTTTTAATGCCCTTTTCAATAGACTTTTTTCTATCCGACATATCGTAGGTAGCCATATTCCCCTCTACCATTTGGTAAGTTTTTTTGATATATAGGTACATCCTTATTCTCCTTTACTCCCATATTTGTGTCTTGTAGAATTTATGCTGATGATGGATCAATGATAGATCCGAAACATGTTCAACCCCCCTTTCAACTGATATATATTTTTTATAAAAGAGTAGAGATAGACTGTGTGTTTAACTACAGTACTTTAACTATTGTCTTTATTGTGAGACATGGACTACTATTTCAAAACTTAAATATACTTAATGTAGGTAATACACCAACATTTGTTACTAGGTTCAGCAGATAGGAGGTGTTAGACATAACACTTTGTAGTCCATATATTGACCAAATGATCAGGAATTGGAGACTTTCCAATGAACCCTCACTCTCTGATCACAGAATCATGATGTTTGAACTAAAAGAAGTGCAGGAACGAACCACTTTGAATAGAAACCCCAGAATTACAAACTGGAGAAAATACACAACCAAACTGCAATGCAACCTCGAACAAAATCATTTTAGCTGCAAGAATATACGTGAAGTACAAGAGACCCTTCAGATCCTTAATCCAGCTGTCCCATGGTGGAACAGTCACCTGTCACGACTAAGATCCGAGGTTTGTTGGCTTTTCAACAAAGCCAAACGAGACGAAGAATGGCAGGGCTACACCGAAATACTGACTGAGTACAACAGAGAATTAAGGAAGGCCAAACAGAAAAACTTCCAGAACTTCTGTGAATCTATCACAGAAACACCATCAGCAGCCAGATTACATGAAACCCTGGCGAAAGGACCATTGACACTTAAGAAACCAGACGAAAGTTACACAAAAAATTAAGAGCAACGAGCTGCTCTACTACTGGAAACTCACTACCCAGAGAGCACACCCAATGATACTGAAGGCCCAGGAAAAACAGGCAAGAAAACTGGGAGGTTGCCAAGAACCTTTGCACTCCTCAGCGGCTTACTCGGGCGATCGACTCGTTCCAACCATTCAAGTCGCCTGGAGTTGACGGCATGTGGCCTTGCTACAAAAAGGGCAAAATGAAATCATGCCGTATCTAATCATCATCATCATCATCGGATACATAGCCAGGCAATGAAGAAGAGCTAATGTAACTTTCATCCCAAAGGCAGAGAAAAGGGACGCCACTCTTCCGAAGTCGTTCAGACCTCTATGCCTCACGTCATTTTTGCTTAATATAGCTGAGAAAGTTGTAAATAACTACATCAGAGCAAGTGGTTTGGAAAAGACGCCACTACGTCCTAGGCAGCATACTTACAGAGCGGGCAGATCAACAGAAACCACTTTACTTCTTGGACATAGAGGGGGCATTTGATAAAACCTCTCCTGAGTCAATATAGAATCCGCTCGTCAAAAAAAGAGTGGACAAAACCACATCCGCCTGGATGTGCGAAACCCTAGCCACCAGAACTGCAGAAACTGACGCGTGTGAACAAACCATACAGGCTACCACCGCTAGAGGATGTCTGCAGGAAGGGGTACTTACACCTTTGATGTGGAGTCTAGTGGTTGACGACCTCCTAAATTTATTGACCGATCAAGGCTTCACCTACTTTGGATACTCCGATGATATTGTAATCATGAACAGAGGCAAATACGAAGGAATACTTTGCGACCTTATAGAAAAAGTACTTCGGGAGAAGAAGGAATGGTGTAAAACAGTGGGGCTGAATCTAAACTCAGCAAAAACCACACTGGTAACATTTACAAAAAGAACGAAACTCCCAAACCTGAGAAACATTTGCCTCGATGGAAGCACACTTGATTGGAAAAAAGAAGTCCTGCAAAAACATTGCGGGCAAAACATGTGGTTGTAACCCATCAATCCCAAGATCGAGACCTATTATTACCTACGGAGCGGTAGCCTGGTATAGCCAAACCCAGTTAGTAATAGCTAGGAAAACCCTAGGAAAAGTGCAAGGACTCGCGTGTCTCTGTATAACAGGAGCAATGAGATCATGCCCAACCGCGTCACTAGAAGTCATTCTAGACCTCACACCATTCCACATGATAGTGAAGCAGGTTACCAGTGGATCAATGTTTCAGACTGGAGAAAATAGGTCTACAAAGTAAAACGCACCTTGGCAGAACTTTTCCTCTCCCAAACTGTACACACCTCATGAATCTACCAAAAGACGTGATTGTTGATAAATTCAGTTTCGAGAAAAACTTTTCCATCGAACTAAGTACAAAAAACAGATGGAACATAGAATCTATCCAATCCCTTAAACCAAGCACCATCAAATGGTACACAGACGGTTTCCAAAACTGCTGAGGGAACTGGAGCCGGAGTATTCGGGCCACGGACCAAATACTCGGAGCCAATGAGTAAATTACCAAGCATATTTCGAGCGGAAATTTATGCGATCGGAAGATGCGTGCAGTTCAACCTGAACAGAAGTTATCGGAAACGAGAGATTGTAATAATGTCTGACAACCAAGCAGCTGTCAAAGCATTGAGATCCCCGGTCATCAATTCTAAGATAGTATGGGAATGTCTACAGAAACTAAATGAGCTGGGAAAACAAACAAACCTTCCTCTGGGTGCCTGGACATATAAGTGTCGAAGGCAACGAATGCGCAGACAGACTTGCAAGAACGGGAGCGTCTACTTCCTTCACGGAAATGCGCACCTCCAAGAAATCCTCAAAAAAAGAAGAGAACCGGCTAAGGAACAAACAATGGCTAGAACAGCCAGGACTACGACAGGACAAAGATCTATTGGGTAACTTCAACCAAAAAAGATCAGAACTGCTGGTCAACCTTAGCAAAAAAGCCTCAAAACTCTAACGGGGTTTCTCTCGGGACATTGCAGACTTAAGAAACACCTACAGAAGTTGGGGTTAGAAGAAGGTGACACCTGCAGATTCTGTGAAGACGGAGAAGAGACACCTCACCATCTTCAACTGAACTGCGATGCCGTTAGTCGCTCAAGGATGAAGAACCTGGCAAGTGCCCTTATAGACTTAGAAGACATTCCAGCCATGGAACCGCTAGACATCCTAACATTCCTAAGGGACCTACGACTGGAGGGGATGCTTTGAACGGAAAACCCGAACTTAGCAGCAGAAGGAGGGGTACAATAGATCAACCTTGGTAGCGGTTCAACTGATACCTCCAACACACACATACACAAAGGGCCCGAAGACATCAATCAGTTCACTCAAGAACGGCCTTGGTGAATACTACAATATCCGGGAAAGAGACGTCTAGGCAACTCCTAAGAACCCACTTTCCCGGCTCAAAGATGGTTGATCAGACTCAGTGGACATGGAATGTGAGCGTAGGCTTCGAGGCTTCCAGGAACGAATGGCTGAACCGAAGAAAGTAGTCACCTATGAGAAAGTCCAGGTTCAAGAGGGACAGGTGGGATCTATCCCATGATATGATACGGAACTGAACACAGGATACTCTGCAACATTCTAAGAAGTAGCCTAGCCTTCGGCTAAATATCAAAGGCTTAGAGACACATTAAGGTAACGTTCATACCAAAGCCTGGGAAAAGAGGACCGGGCACGACAAAGCCCCTAAGACCCATAAGTCTTACGTTATTTGAGCTTAAGACACTGGAAAAACTTGTGGATAGGCACATTAGGGACGGTGTGTTGGCAAGTCGACCACTACACCATCCAGTATGCATATCGGACAGGGATATCAACAGCGGTTAATTAGTTAATCAACTCGATTTGCTTGGATGTCTTGTTAGCTTGCCCTTGCCCTTATCCAAACATGTTCCGCTTCTAGATTTTATCATCCGAATATTATCTTGCTTCATTGCCTGCCTCTGTTTCTTCGGTTTGCAGCAATTTACTGCATTTATCCATGATCTAAATACCCAAAGGTAGCTGCTAATGGAAAGCATCTGCCTTGAGCTACTTTGTACGTTGTGCATTATTTTTTCACACTTAAAAATCTGGAATGTCTCGTCATTCAAAAAAGCTACATGGTTTTTGTTGGTGACAACCCTCACTGAGAACAAAATATTCTTAAAATGCTGTACAAATCTGAATTATTATACCTACCACGCCACTGTCTGTGTCTTTGAAGAAACTAATTTGAGTTCTCCTTAGATCAGGCTTAATAAAAATACCAACCAATTTTTTCCTGGAAATCGAAAGTTTGGCTTATTAAGGTAGATACCTAGGGGATTAAATATCTTCAAGCTAAAGGGCAAAAAGCCAATAAATATTACCTTTGACTTCGAATAAGAAAACAGAATACTTGAAAAACATCAAAAGGAAAAGCATTTACCTTTTTAATTATTTCTGTTTGTTTTTTAGAAGAATATTTTCGACAAGAAAAATCTTTTTTTTTTTTTGAACAAGGCATTTAATATAATTGGACATAAAAAAATATCAAAAATTCAATCCTACCTATTTATGAAATTCTCCATGATATTAAAACACAATATTAAACATGATTATAATACAAATATTCCACAATTTCCCCCTTTGAACTCGTTCCGCCTTTAACCTGTACCGATGGTTCAGGCCGAGCAGCATTTTTATGTAAATCCCGCATTCCAGAAAAGCGTTCCAACTGGCAAAGTTTGTATCTCACTCCGGCTTATCTAGTATAAAAAGAGATTTGGATTTTTCGGCCAGCGTGCGCTATCATTTCAGAAGGCTTTAGCCTGCTGAAGCATATTACCTTATGCATTTATGGCCGCTTTGTCGGCATGAAATATAAATATTTTTTGGACGTTCGCCATTAGGATTTAATTTTGAAGCGGCACTAAGGTAAAGTAATTTCGAGTGGCGATGAAAAATTTAATTTAAAAGCTGCTTTGCTTGAAGCTACAAGTACACATTTTAGGTCCAAATAGGCACATTTATTTTAAAACGCTTTAGTTTGTATGAAGTGTTTTCATCTTTGTGAATACATTTGTAATAGTCCGGGAAAAATAGTCCCGATAATTACAATGTCTTTACTGTAAAAATTAAATTTAATCAAACAAACAAAAACTGAATTTCCCATATCTCAAATCAGTATCGATAAATTAAAAATAAAACAAATTAACGCTAACGTATTTCGACACCCAGCCTATGTCATCATCTAAATTAAATTCTTAAAAATAATAAAAACGAGGACAGGGTAATTAAATCGAATGATTTATGGCATTTTTGAACCAATAATGTTTTGACCTCGATAAATCAGGATATTGCGACATAATTATTCGATTTTTTAGACTAAAAATGATAAAAACTTCAAGGAAATTGCATCATCTTAATTGTCATGGACAGAGAAATTTGGAGGGATCGATTTAATATAAATACCGCGGTTGTAGAAGAGGAAGGCAGTTGTCAGTTGGTAGTTGAGCTGCTAGTTGTTAGCAGTCCAGTCCAGTTTGTGGTAAAGTCTACAGTACCAATGAGTCAGTCTGAGTAAAATTCGCGAAGCTGCCTCGGAAAACGCGTTCGATTTAACTTAGAAAAAGTACGGAAAATTGTGAAAGAAATAACATTTGAAATTCGTTCAAATTTATGTGCGGGCTCTAAGTAATCAAAATAATTAAATTAGATTAGTTTTGTGTTTTATGGACAAAATGTCTATAGTGACAAGATTTAATTTGAATATAAATGATGAACATGACTTTGTGTGATTAAACTTTGAATTTTAATGCCTAAAAACTTGAGTGATTTTGACTAGAAAAACTTTCTGACTTTTATCAATGATTCTGAATAAGAAGTAAATTAACAAATGAGTTTCAATGCCTAAAACTTGAGTGATTTTTACTAGTAAAACTTTTAACTTTATAAAAGATGAATGACTATAGAGTGAAATATCAATGGAACATTATTGCATAACTTTAATTGCCTTCAGATATAATGACATTATAACTTAATTTTGCAAAAAAAAATATAAAGGGAATTTATAATGCACTTAACATAACATAATAAGTATCGATTTGAGTAGGGATTATTAAAGAATTTTGAATTGGATTGTTCAATTGAAGTTTAAGGGCGAACTAATGAGAATTTAAATAATTTTGTATTGTAGCTAGGATTGCGAAAATAATTAAATAAACTATTAAATGGAATAGGAAATTTCGAAAAGAAACTTGATGTTCATGAAATAGAATTATTGTCTCAAAATATTGGAAAATTGTTAAAGGAAACTTAGTGTTCATGGAATGAATTTTGAATTAGGGTTTTTATTTTTCGAGTAGAAATTATTGTAAGGTTTTAAAATAAGAAGTTAGTAATACCTATATTGATAAACAAATAGGTAATTATTTTGGGTTTTTCATAAGCAGTCAGTAAAGGACTTAGAGATTTTAAAGAATTTAGAGAAATAGGTGAAGGGTAGTTAATACGAATGAATCGGAAGTGTTGAAATGAGTTAACTTATAAGTTATTAGGAATAGTAGGAATAGGGCGTTTCTTTATTTGTAGGGATATTTCAGTGGTCCGTAATAATGACATTTTGAACGGATGTGAAGTAATTGAATTTAGAAAAATAGATGAGGCTGTCAGAATTGGAAGATATTTTGCTGATTAAAAATTTTTGGTTTTATGTATAATAAAATATAATTTAGTAAACCTCAATAGTTTTTTTCTCTCTCTTGCAAATAGACCCTTCCACAATTTTATAGGTAGCAGCTCCAAGTAAATAAACATCATCAATATACCGCTCGCCATTTACCATCTAACTAAATACATAGAGTACTTGGAGCGTTTGGCTACACATTATATTGAAGAAGCCACATTTTGTTTTTTTTTGTTTTTTTTTTGACAAGTATTATATTCAAATAAACGTGCACTTCTATGTGATTTTAAAAAATCTTGAAAATGTTCCATTTGGTTTCAAGCAGTTAAGAATAGCTTTTAACAATTTTCAGTAGGCATTACGAAACTTTTTGTTTCCCCTTTATAAAGAGGCGGTTACATGCTAACATTCCCTGAATGCCGCCCGAGGTACAGTTTTCGATCCAAGTATTTTGGTTATATCTCCTGAAACTATGATATAGGGCACATCCAGTTTTAAGCAAGTATTTCATACAACTAATAGGGTGTTTGAGGTGAATAGATGCTTTCAAAGCATGGACTTCAGATGTTGCACATCATATAACAGGAAAAAATATGTTGACTTTGTTTATTGTTTTCTGTCGAGATTATAGTTTTTTCATAACTTCTAGCTTCAAGTGAGGTACACCTTTGTAAGCTAATCGATTAATTAAATTAGAGGTAAAAGTTCACGTCCCCAGGTCTCTCCATCCAACTTATCTCCTAACAATCTGTTATATCCAATGACATATTAACTAGCTCTCCATAGTACCAGATAATTTTGAAACACTTTTAGGCCGTTTTTGGATCCCACATCTTGGAATAGAATACTAAGTGTAGAGGAAATATCACAAGAGTTTTCAGAAATAGAGAAGGATTGGGCTCCGAATTATACAGTATCATCAAATCTTCGACCTGATGCTAAACCATCATAGAGAACAAGAAGTACCGTATGCTCTTCGAGATCGTGTTGACAGAGAAGTAGATATTTTAGAAGTTGATGGAATAATATCCAAGGTAAATGTCAGCTATTGGGGTTCTAGTGGTGAACCCCAATCGCTGAAATTTACCCTGGGGTTCACCACTAGTTCTAATTCCTGAACCAGGTCAAGGAATACGTTTGTGTGTTGACTATAAAGTAGGAGTTAACAAATGCTTGGTTTCAGCAAATTATCCGATCCGACGTATCGACGAGAGTTTAAATACAAAACTTTGAGATCTCATTACTCCTCCACAGGGCACCGACTTCAAAACTTTCAATATATTTTCAGAGAAATTTCAACTTTGACGGCTTATATCTCAAAGAAGGAAACAATCTGGAATATCAGTAGAAAGAATTTTATAGGTAATTTCATCCTCTTTCAAAAAAAAACCTGATACGGTACAATCGATCCGAAATTACCGAAGTTATAAGCGAAAAAGTGGCGCCGTGTCGGGTCCCCAAAATTTAACAGGATCAAAATCTATTTTATTTTTTTTCGGGCTTACAAAGCGTCGAATTGAAAAATGCTAAGAGAAATTTCCGACGTATTTTTTGCTCCTCTATCCGATGGTATTTTTCATTTTTCGAAATTTGGGATAGTAAATGCAGGGCACCATTACACGTCCTTTTTTAAAATTGGGGGGATAGGGGCTAAAACCCCACCAGAAGGTCGGAGAGGGCTGAAACTTAGAATATCGACTTTTTTTACTCCTTTTAGGTGTAATCCGAATTTCGTCTGAATCAGCCAGAAACAAATATTTAGGGGCCCCCCCAGGGGGCTCTCCTTCCCAGATAGGAGCCCACCGTATTTTTTTCTCGATGAAACCCGAACTCCGCTAAATTCGTACCAAATTTCAGCTCGGGGCCATTTTTTCGCCCTCAGGAAATTTTTGAAATTAAGTCCTGCCATCGCAATCTCGAGATATCGCGTTTTTGATAGGTAATTTTATCCTCTTTCAAAAGAAACCTGATTCGATATAATCGGTTCGAAATTACCGAAGTTATAAGCGAAAAAGTGGCGCCGTGTCGGGTTCCCAAAATTTTCCAAGATCAAAATCTTTTTTATTTTTTTCCGGGCTTACGAACCGTCGGAGCGAAAAACGTCAGTAGAGATCTTCGACGTATTTTTTGCTCCTCTATCCGACGGTCTTTTCTATTTCTCGAAATTTGCAGAAGTGTATGCACCAGTACACGCTCTTTTTCAAAATTAGTGGGATAGGGACTAAAACCCCTACTGTAGGTCGGAGAGGGCTGAAACTTGGAATATGGACTTTTTTAGACCCCTTCTACCTATATTCCAAATTTCGTCCGAATAAGCGAAAAACAAATATTTAGTCACCCCTCAGAGGGCTTTGCTTTTCTGAAAGAGGTCCATCGTATTTTTTTTTTGATAAAACTTTTCCCCTCTAAATGATTTTTCAACAATTCCTCCACCCCCCCCCCCCCCCCTCCCAATCGATAATCGATAGAGCTGCTTTTTCTCTACAACCTACAAAATTTCAACTTTCCACCCTCAGCCGTTTGTGCTGTACCGTGGCCGAAAGTCAAAACTTCGACAGCCCCCCAGGGTCCCCCAGGGGAGGGGGAAAGACGAAAATATTTCAAATTTCTATCTTGTCGGGAAATGGCTCAAACAAAATATTTTTATCGTTTAGATCTCTACCATAAGGCATATTTACACCTTCGAGTAGACGATGAAAGTAGCCTGCCTACGCACCGTGGTACATATAAGATGCATATATTGTCATTTGGTATTAAAACAGCCCTATCTGAATTTAACCGGATCACCGATCAGATTCTAAACGGCTCAACAAAAACACTTCCATATTTCGATGACATAATAATCCATGGATTTACGAGAGAAGAGTGTCAACACAATCTTTTATTATGTTTACAGAGCCTCAAAGAGAACAAATTTTTTTTCCTATTTCAAAAGAAACCTAATTCGATGGAATCGGATCGATGATATATGATATCAGTGAAAAAGTGGCGCCGTGTCGGGTACCCAAAATTTTCCAGGATTAAATTTTTTTTATTTTTTTCCGGGCTTACGAACCGTCGGAGCGAAAAACACCAGGAGACATTTTCGACCTATTTTTTACTCCTCTATCCGTTGGTATTTTTTTTTCTTGAAATTTGGGGAAGGTAATGCATGGCGTGTATGCGCCATTACACAATTGGGGGGATAGGGGCTAAAACCCCTCCGGTAGATCCGAGAGGGCTGAAACTTGGAATATCGACTTTTTTAGAGCCCTTCTATCTATATTTCGAATTCCGTCCGAATCGGCCCAAAGTAAATATTGAGGGGCCCTCCATAGGGTTTGCTTTCCTGGTAGGGGCCCATCGTATTTTTTTTTTTTTTTTTCAATACTCCACTAGATTTTTTTCAAATTTCAGCTCGATAGGACCATCGCTTCGCCCTCAACAAATTTTTGGAATTAAGTCTCCCCATCGCAATCTCGGGATATCGCATTTTTATGTTTTCCCCCTCTAAAAAATTTCTGAAAAATTCCTTTCCCCCCCCCCTTAATCGATAGAGCTACTTTTTCTCTACAACCCTACAAAATTTCAACTTTTTACCCCCAGTTGTTTGGGCTGTACCGGGGCCGGAAGTAAAAACTTTGACAGCCTCCCCAGGAAAGGAGGAAAGACGAAAATTGTTTTGGCTCGACAAAATTAAAAGTTCTAGGTCCCCTGAAAATTTCAAAGGATAACGCACACATAACATGGGATTTTTGGGCTCTATGGATTTTGCCCAGTTTTTGATATGTTGTAGAGAGGATTTAATTCTTAACAACCTTTAAATGAAACGAAGTCTTGTAGGTATTACGGTTTTTGAGATATGTTTTCGAGAGATGAACTTTTTTGCGACTTTTTGTGTGGAGAGTATACGACAAACTGGTGTTTATCAGTCAAAATATTGACATATCGACATATTTCACGTCACTAACAAATGTCAACATAGGCTAAAGCCGGGATCGCACTGGCACATTGACCCCAGTGCGATCTCGGCCTTAACCTATGTTGACATTAATTTGTGAGTGACGTAAAATATGTGAACCTGTCAATATTTTGACTGATAAACACCAGTAGCACCAGTATCTCGTATACTCTCCACACAAAAAGTCGCAAAAAAGTTCCTCTTTCAACGCTCATATCTCAAAGACCCTAGTACCTATTACAAGATGGATAGATTGTCATTTGGTATTAAAACAGCCCTACCTGAATTTACCCAGATCATCGATCAGATTCTAAACGGCTTACCAAAAATACTTTCATATTCGATAATGCTACAGTTTTTGTGGGTAGTAATTTCAAGTCAAGGGGATATCCAGCTACTAATGGTCTTGCTGAGCGCAATATTCAGACTGAAAAATCGATTAAAATCTATGGTTAATGAACATACAAGTATAAAAAGAAAAATTCAATTAATTCTACTAGTATCGAGCAACACCTATTGCTGATGATATTTCACCAGCTGAAATGTACTTACATCAACGCTTTCGAATCAAACTTGTAACCCTTTTTGTTAATGAATTAACAAGAAGCCCATAATATGCTCAGTTTACTCAGCGAATAATTATTACGGGTGGGTTAATAGTTTAATAACTACAGAATGGCAAAGGCGCCACTGAATTTGCAAAGAAAATAAATAATTATATTAAATAAAATATTGGAGGGTGAGAATTCAGAAATACACCCTAAAAAAAATAATCAGCAAACGGTAATTGATAATTCTGAAAAAGAAATAAATAGGGCATATAACCCAACCAAATCTTGACATAGATAAACCAATAAAACAATTATTAAGTAAGTTTCAAATCAAATTAGTGAATTATGAAATCAAAAGTTGGGTTAAGTGGCCAGGAGATATGATAGAAATCCTCAAATATATAAGTATACGACCCCAACTTAAAAACTGAGTATATTTTATTTATTTTGCTAAAAAAGCCTTTAATAATAATAATAATCATTTAGCGTTAGGTATTCACATTTATATGGGAGGTTTAGAAAGGAGGTAAGGGAGTAAATCTTGACTAAAGCATAGTGTTGAATAATGCTTTGGGGACACCTTGTAAACATATTTTTAACGTAGGTAGATATTCAGGCCTATGATGTATCATTTTCTGTTATTTTAACAGCAACGTTAAGTTATCTGTCACTGTTTACTCTACACGTAAAAATAGAGACAGGTATAGGTTTTGAGCTATAACACAACTGTTAAAATTACAGGAGAGGATACATCATAGGCCTGATTAAGTATTATTATTCAAGTTGATATGCTCTGTGAATGAAAAGATTTTTCTGGACAATTAAGTACTTTTTGATTTGATTCGATCTGATATAAAGCAGTCTCATTCAATTCGGCGCGCTTGGTAAACATTAGATTTTTACTTATCCAACTACAATTCTTGAAACTTAGTTTTACTGTCGACTGTCTAGTAACTTTCCTCCCAATTAACATTCTTCGGCGTGTCACGAAACTTTTCAAGCGACAAGATTTCTTGGACCGGAAATTTTTTAAAATTTGTGGGAAGTAAAAGAAATTTTGACGACGAACAAAAGTTTTTATTAGTTCGCGCCATCCCGCGGGCTCTAATTTCACGAATGAACTTCCGTCAAAAATATATTCGCTCGAACAACCCGGCTGGGGAAATGGTTAAAAAGTTCTCGGGAACTAGTTAAGAATTTTCCGTTTTTCGGAATTAGTGAATTGTTAAACTAGGTAATTAGCTTGCTGTTTAATGATTTTAAGACGTCAGTTAATGACACGGGAGGGATTGGCTAGTAAAAATGTTTAGTCCAAAGTTGGGACAAATTAATTAGACATTACTTTTTTATCACGCTGCCAGGCCTAATTGAATGGGGTTTTCTTGACATGAGATAGCACCAGCTTCAATAATAAATTCTTCACCAGAATTTGTACGGGTTGTACCCCCAATGAGTTGCGGCAGATATAGAAGATGTAGGAGGAAGTCCCTTACTTGAAACTCCTGAAGAAATACCATTGATAATCTCTGTGTGGTTACGACTTAACTTGGGCTTGACATATTTGCAAAACGCATATTCCGTGCTCAATCATATATTTTTAAAATCGAAGCAAGACAACTTTTAGAGGAAAACATTCAAATCAAAAATGCTGTATCATTCAATTTTCGATAAAATAACTTTTTACATAAATCGACAAAGAATTTACCGTTCAAGAGCCATTCAATAAATCGCGTTTCTCAAGATGGCTAAAGGGCGGTGTCAATCGAGTCTTACCTCAAGCAGGAGGTCATTTATCATTTCCAACTAATAAAAAATTTCCGAAATTGAGACTTCGCGAACTCCTTTTTTGCGGCAAGCTTCTCGAGCTAATAGAAAACAACCGTTATCATTACACATGCCCGAGTTTTTCTCACCGTGTCATTAGTACAAGCCAAACTTCGACAAGGTTCACATTTAAATCAGCACTAATGATAAATCTCGTAAACTTGGTTAACCATATAGCGGCACGTGTGCAACTGGGTCAACTTGTACGCCTGCTGGACAATATGTGTAGGGCTACATGGAAAATTGACGGACAAGATACTGAGTCACTTTTGAGGTTTCCAAGTGATATCTTTTACAATATACAATTTAGAATTGGTGGATTATTCTTCAAAAAGACAAAAATAAAATACAACCAAACAGGATTATTTTTCCTGGTGCTAATAAGAATAAACAACAAATAATTAAAAACAACTCGCCCCTTGGACAATACATTCTCTCACACAATGAAAAACAAACATAAATATTTTCATGTTGATTCCATGCCCTCCCTTTAACAAAACGTTCCACATTCGTATTCGACTGTATATCTCCTATACGATATTTTGAGCTCTCTTTTTCTCTCTTTTCGGCTTATCTAGAAGTATAAAAACTTCTAAAGCCGTAGCTGAAGCGTCGCATATATCTTTTTATTTCGGCGCAGCAAAATAACTTCGTCGTTCTGTAGTTAGGAATCGGCGTGTGTACTGAGTTAAACAATGTCAGCGGTGGGTACTGACCTGGAAGAATTTTGATATTATGTACTTGCTGGAAAATGATGAAATATATAAAATAGGATGTGATTTATTTATTTAGTTTTGTTGAATTGACGTCTATGAAAAATTAATAGAGGCTGTTTAGCATGCAAATGGGATTATGAATAATTGAACATCGACGAGGCCTCGACATAAATTTCGAAAATACATTACTACTATCGTTTGCATTGTCAAATAACTTATTTACCGCTAATTAGTATTGAAATTGCATTCAAAAATAGATCGTTGGGCCAAGGCTAGTTTGCTGTATTATGATATAGCAAACAAATATTTGACAGTGTGATTTTGGCTAATGCTAGCTCAGCAAATTACTCAAACGAGATTAAAGTTTTAATTTACTTATACTAGATGTTTTCCTTCTTCTTTAAAAATTTCTGGCGATTCGTTGAAGTACGAGTGTGTGTAGTGTGTGCCAAATAATTTAACAGAATATAAAATCAAAGAGAGATTTTTTATGTGTTGTATGGATGCTCCAAATCAACTGCTAATATCTCACATGCTGCAATCATTGTATTGATTCTGGTCACCAAAATATATATGGATTGATTTTTCAAACTTCGAATTTTATCACACCCAAACATAGTTAGCTTTGTAAGGCTTTGAAGTCGAAGGATATAGAGCTACATGTTATAATAATAGGTTTATTTGTATCTTATCGTTGGCATCTCCTGTAGACCTGTTCCTCAGAGTTGGTATGCTTTCGCTTACATTGGACTGACGAGACCTCGAAACCGGTATGCAATAAGCGCAGCATCTAATGATTGAGAATTCGGGTTCTCTCTTGTAACCGAACTGCAACCACCAGTATAAAGATGCTGCTCGGGTTCCCAGATACTGTATAATTTATGCGCCAGCACATTTCGCAGACAGGGATGTTTTGAAGAATAAGGGACAGCGGACCCTTTCTTGCTGGGCATGGTAGCTGTCACATCTATTTTACGACCCTAGTCCCAGCATCTGGATACCATCAGATCCCATTGAATGAAGAATCTAAATCCGAAGACTGCGTTTGTAACACCAGATGGACACTGCGAGTTCCTGCGAATGCCATTTGGATTTGTGAATGCTCCTGCGGTTTTTCAGAGAACAATAAATTAAGTCTTGGGCTCTTTGCGATTCAAAACCGCTATGGCATATTTGGACGATGTATTATTACCGTCAATATCATTACCAGATGGATTTGAAAAGCTGAAACAGATACTTAATATCTTTAGAGAAGCCGGTTTCACACTTAGGTTAAAAAAGTGCTAACATAAATATTTAGGATATAAAGTATCCAATATCGGTATACGTCCTGATGTGGATAAAATTGAAGCCATGGCTGAATTTCCAACACCCAACAACGTTCATGATGTTAAAAGATTTTTGGGACTAGCTAGTTATTTCAGAAAATTTATAAACGGATTCGCTTCCATTGCCAGACAAATTTCTTCACTTACAAGGCAAATAAGGTCTTCAATGAGGGAAGGAGTAGAAAGCTTGAACCTAGGTATGAAGGCCCTTTTGTTGTGTCAAAGGTACTTGACAATGACAGTTATGTAGTTGACGACTGTAGGTCTGCTTAAACAGGCATGTTCCCATCACAGAATGAAACTGTATGTTAAGACAGTTACTGATGATGACACTAGTGACGATACCCCAGTAGACGAATAATGTGTTTCGTCTCTGGCTTCAATTCTAGTGTATTAGTCTTGAAGTGTTATCAAGTAAGCCGACTGTAACCGAGTTGCAACCACCAATATAAAGATCAGCTCGGTTTCCAACATACTGTATTATTCACGCGCCAGCACGTTTCACAGACAGGGATGTTTTGAAGAACAAGGGACAGCGTACCCTTTCTTGCTGGGCGCAGGTAGTTGCGTTACGCGAAGCAGTTGGTCAACACGACAAAAACACGCTCCTGAATATTTTCTTATTGTCTATTACTATAATAATAATTTTGTTAAATAAACTATATTTCTTGTCTTGAATAAACTGTCTTTAATTTATAATCTGTTATCTTATAGAGGAAAACCACAAGTATTGCAAAATTTGGATGCGGCCAGAATCAATAGGTACAGACTCATCGTATGAGTTATAAGCAGTTGGTTTTTCCGGAAAAAATCTCTCTTTGGTCTTAAATTCAACGAATCTTATCTCAAGCCATTTTCAATTCAGAAACCTGAATTTTCTTTTTCTTTCAAGTTTCCAATACGAATTCCCTCTCAACATGCAAGGCATGGAAGCAACGTCTAGGATGTGTACGATTCAAACAAGATCCACAGTGGAATACAGTAAAACTAGAAAACAAAGAAATCATAAGGCGTTTTTAGGCGGAAATAGAGCGCCAAAGCCAAGAAATTACAAACACAGATGATATCGACATGAGTTGAAAAGTACTATCCGAAACAATCATAGGGGCAGCAAGAGGGTAAAGCCAAGGAACAAAAATAGAAACCAATGGTGTGATCCGAAATGTGAGAGGGTACTCAAGGAGAGAAATAATGGAAGACTAGTAATGATGCAGAATCCTACTCAATACAATAACAGTAAATTCAGACAACAGGCTAATAAACTACCAAGAAGAAAAAAAAACAAGATCAGGAGTTGGAAGCCGATGGAAGGAACAATACCAGGAAATTCTATAGGACAATAAGAACAAGAACGAATCTCTTTAGACCCAGAACCAACAACCTTATCAAGGATGACAACGGAGATCTAGTAGCCAGGCAAGATCGAATGCTGCAAACATGGAAAGAGTACTTTGAACAACTACTTAACCAGCGTTATACAAACAACGAAGAACCGGCCAGCTTCCAAACTGCGGAAATGCGAGAAGAATACCCTTCTCGAATGGAAATTGAGAACGCTATGAAAAATTGGAAAACAATAAATCTCCAAGTAAAGACACGATAACCGCCGAACTCTTGAAACATGCCGGAAGCACAGACATCCCAACTACACGATCTCATAAGAACTATCTGGAAAAACGAGAAGATCCCAGAAGACTGGAAAGAGAGCATTATCCATACAAAAAAGGAAATGGAATGATATGGAAAAATTATAGAGAAATATCGCTCATAAATGTAGCACACAAAGTTCTATCAAATATAATTGTTTCGACTTCATTCAAAGTAAATATAATTTCCTTTCATTTAGTCGGAAAGCTTACACAAATACAGTGGCAACGACGAATTTCCATACATTCTTGGGAGACCATTAGACACGATGATTCTCGAATATGCGCAACCCTCAACGAAGTTTGGATCAAAGAGGAATCGAGAACTAGACAGTACGGACAGAGACTCGAAAGTGCCAATATGCCCGTTTTCAGTAATTGCGCGTAATATTTCAGAAACCCCCAGCTGTTTTTAAACTATTATACCTGAAGTGGGTTTTCTGTTCAATTAAATTGTTAAGTTCAGACCAGCCTTTTTTTCTTATTCCTAAACCTACAGTCTAGTCATTTATCACATTCTAGATCAAGTTAAAGGCAATATCTGCAAAATATCGAGTAAATTCTGAACCAGAGAGCCGCCGTAGGCTGACCAGATCAAGTGAACCTACATTTTTTGGCTCGTTTCACCGGAGCAATTGAAACAATAATTGCTTGACAATAAAATAATTGGTTACCGGGTTTCAAGTCTCTCCGTACACAGAGCACAAAAAACACAAGCGTTGTTCATTAACAAAATCACAAGTTGTGTATGGTTCAAAAACTACAAATGGCGTTCCGAATGTTCAAAGTTTTAGAACAAAAAGACATTTCGAAGTGCCTAGATTGGAGGTAACTTAGAATAAGGAGTCTTCCAGTTTCATTTCAATTCAGATCCTACGTCATTTGGGGGGATCAGGTCAAATTGAGAGAACGCGTTCAGTTCGGTCTGTAAAATGATTATAAAGACAGCATTCCCAATTTTTATATATAACTATGCGTTTTTCTAGATTTTAGCCACAACATTTTTTTAAATCCAGCAATATTGACCTTTTGATCGATGCAAGCTTGTTCTAGAAGCTTATCTGCAAAGGTACAAGGTCGCTTGGTGAAGACAAACCAATATTGCAGAACAGCAAACTTGGTTGGCCTATTTCCGGAGGTTTTGCCCAGAATGAGTCGACTCTAGGGTTTCCATTTCTCCAAAAATTCAGAAATTCAGTCGCAGTTAACGAGGTTTTGAGAAATTGAGGAGGTTTCTTCAGGTAATCGTTTATAAACTGAGGAACAGGAAGCCGAGCAACATTTTTAAAAAACATTCTGTCGTAACAGAGACGATTTGTTGTGTCCATACCTTTGAAAGCCTTCCAAGTTAGGTGATTCCAAACAAGGGGCCACAAATCAGTTCTTCTCTCTGGAGAAGAAATTTTTCCAAATCAGCATTCAAAGAGATGTACGCTTCATTTATTCGGGAATATGTGAGCTTGCAACACATGTCTCCGTACACTCCTACCAATGATCAAGTAACATACCTCTCACCACATCACGGTGTGCTTTATGAAGAAAGTGTGACCACAAAGCTCAGGGTCGTTTTCAATAGTTCATATGTCTTCGACTGGTAAATCATACAATTCATCGCAAATGGTCAGTCCGACTGTACAGGAAAGCCTTTTTTTAATCCTTCGGTTTAGGCAGCACTCATATGTTGTTTCTGCAGACTTTTGTAAAATGTATAGGCAAATCCTTGTTGCTGATGAATTCAAACCATTGCGGCTGGTTCTAGTCCTGAGCAAGAAGTGCAAGTACTTTCTCTAGAGACTGTTGTTTATGGCACAGCCAGTGCACCATTTCTGGCTATGAGATGTTTACTGCAACTTTCCTTCGATCATCAGCATCCCAATCCTCAAGCTTCAGAGGTAATAAAGAGGGATTTCTACGTAGATGACATTCTTACAGAAACATCGTCCGTAGAGGAAGCAGTCACTCTTGCCAATAAGGTTACTCAATCTTTGGCATGGAACTGAGAAAGTAGAAATCTAATTCGTTTGAAGTGTCGGAGGGTATCGAATCCGAATGCTCTCCAACTGATAATTTTTATTTTGGTTTTACGAGTACCAGTAAAACGCTAGGCATGCTATGAACTAGTGAGCACGACACCTTTTCATTTTCCATTGGCGATCCCCCCAATACAAAGGTTATTACCAAGAGAGTAATTCTTTCGGAAACTGCTGAAATTTTTGATGCACTGGATTAATCATTCCTGTCGTCAGAGCGAATATGTTTTTCCAGAAGCTTTGGGCTTAAAATCTTCTATGGGACGTGAAGGTTCCTAAGGAGCTTGCAAACAAGTGAAACTCATTCAGTTCAGAGCTTCTAGAACTTAACAGGTTGCAAATTCCTCGACAACTAACTTGCAAAAATATCGTTCGAGTGGAATTGCAAGGGGTTTCCGATGCGTCGTAGAGCGCCTATGGGGCATGCTTCTACATCAGAACCATAGATATGTTTCAAAATATACATGTTCAAATGATCACTTCCAAAACCGGTGTAGCCCCGCTCAAATCTATTAGCATTCTCAAGCTTGAACTTTGTGCAACCCACCTTCTACCACAACTATACAGCAAAGTCATATCATCTCTAACCCTTACATTTGATGATGTCTATTTCTGGAGCGACTCGACATTCAACTCGAAAGTTATGCGATATACCTCGCGGTTTTTCGTACATTTGTGGCAATTACCCTGATCTATCTTATCTAGACCTTAACTGCCCCCCAGAGACCAACACCTATATAAGGTACCAAGTTTTTGGACTTGGCAGGGCTGGCCTTTCCCACGGGTACTCATGTTAGCCGGGTTCCCCCAGCAACGTTTGACGAGTCATCGTTCGCTACCAACTTTTGTGAGAAGCTACCACATGTAGAGTAATATACGCTTGTGCCTTTCGACCAGGAACCTTGGAATCAGCACAGCGGCGAGCATTTTTACCGGCACCAGAATGTGGTCGACTCGGCCCGTAGTTTCTTGTATCAAAAGGGCTAACCATGTGAGTTCCTTTTCCCTGACAAGGTCCGGGATCCGGGTCTTCTACTACTAGCTTTCGGAACACTCCAGTGATCCGTTGCCCAGAATTCTGGGACAGGATAGACATTAGGGGTCCTCCGCCCATGCCAATTACCTAGTGATACTATGGGTATTACTCAGGTTAAACCTTCAACCCCCTTGGCCGTGCCTCGTTTAACCGGACGAGTTGCGGTTCGAAGTAAAGCCCATCCACCATGGATCGGAAGCTGGGCTGATCGGACTTTCAGCCAGATTCCTGGAATCGTACGACGAGTACCTCTCTATTTGCAGAAGATGAACAGTGCCGCTACCATCTTTCTGAAGAGAGGCTCAGGAACTTTGCCCAGAATTCGGGGATCGTCCGAGAGTTCTTTCCTCCTTCCCTTATCGTGAGATGGTAGAAATGATAGTTCGGTGGAGGTTAAATTGCATCAGCGAACCAGCCATCGTAATGTGGCTAGGGACAGTGGAGCGACTCGACAGTGGCACTTTGTTGGATCTGATCTTCCCCGCACAATGCCAGGTCTTTGTGGGAATCGTGTTACCGATATTCAAAAGGTATCATCACCAAAGTTGTGGAGGTACTTTCCGACTGAGCAAAATCCAGCAGGCTTGCTTTCAAGGGTCACGTCACCTGGGAATTTTATTCAGTCCAGCTTTTGGTTCTCTGGACCTGATTGGTTGAGTAAATCAGAATCAAATTGGCCATTAGACATCACATGTTCCACACGAATAAAAATCGAAGAATTACCAGAGGTTCGAGAAAATATTCATTCCTTTGTCTCAAGTAAAATAGTTGAAACTGAAAATATTTTCATCCTTTTCAAAATTACGGAAAACCATGGCATACTGCTTACGATTTATTAAAAATTGCCGTTGTCGGAAGATAGATGTTATGATAATCTCTCTCTAGAAGAACTAAGAAATGCCAGTAATCAGTTGGTGTCTTTATCGCAGTAGGAATCATTTCCAGAAGATTACAAAAATCTAACATTGTAAAGCTCTGCGGTTCAAAATTGCTTATTTCTAACATCCATGTCCATCCTATTAGCCCACATCTGCGAAGAACCTTGCGAAACGTGTCATTCGCGAATGCATTGTTTGTTTCAAAAACCTAAATTTGTTCATCCCATGATGGATGATTTACCAAAACCCAGAGTATATCCCACTTTCGCATTTTCTGACGTAGGGGTAGATTATGCAGAACATTCAAGTGCTACCTATGTCTTTTTATATGTTTATTGGTAGAGGTCGTCCAACTGAAAATTGTGACCAATATGAGCACTGCTGCATTTGTTGAAGCGTTTAATAGGTTCATACCGCGTAGAGGAAGGGCATCTAACGCATACTCCGACAACGGCAGCAACTTCATTGGTGCAAATAATAAACTCAAGGAGTTAGGAAAGTTTTTGAAATCCAGTGGGAATGATTCCGAATGATACTATTAAAAATCTTGGTGATTGCTTTGGCATTAAATCTGCAAAATCGCATTTGTATAAGATCCTAACAGCTTCTTCGATAGTGTTTACCTTTGAAAGTTTTTGTACCATTATGACACAAATAGAATGTATTTTGAATTCAAGACCTTTAACAAAATTGTCATATAATCCCATAGATGTAGACGCATTAACGCCATCGCATTTTTTAATCGGTCGGTCTTCTCGCTCTATTCCTCAGCCTGATCTAACAGACACGCCAACCAATGGACTCACCATTTTTGAAAATATTGTGAAGCTGAAACAGCAATTTTGGTAAAGGTGGTCTTGTGAGTATGTACACGAACTACAACAAAGACAAAAGTGGAAAACACAAACTCGAAATCTCGCAGTTAATGATTTAAGGTTGATCCATGATAACTATATCCCCTCCTTCAAGTGTCGGTTGGGACGAGTGTCCGAAATTTATTCGGGAGAGGACGGTACAGTGCGCGTTGCCTCGGTTATTATCAAACGTGCAGTGGTAAAATTAACCCCTTTACCTTTGGAATAAATCTGTATCAGCTATGTTTTTTCAGTTTGACTGATACTGGCATATTCTAAGTTAGATTAAGCTAGGTTAAGATTTGGATTTTTCGATTTGATTTTCCTTAAGCTAGGTTAAGATTTGTGAGATTTATGATTTGATTTTCTTTGTGTTTATTCTGATTTAGAGTAAGCTAGGTTAAGTTTGCAACATGTTACAATTTGATTTTCTCTAATATGTTTTCACGGCTCGGGGGCATGTTTCGACTTCATTCAAAGTAAATATCATTTCCTTTCATTCAGTCGAAATGCTTATACAAATACAGTGGCAACGTCGAATTTCCACACATTCTTGGGAGACCATCAGACACGACGATTCTCGGATATGCGCAACTTTCAACGATGCTTGGACCAAACAGGAATCGAGAACTAGACTAAGGGTAGTACAGAGAGAGGCTGACAAGTGCCAATACGCTCGTTTTCAGTAATTGCGCGTAATAATTGAGAAATCCCTAGCCGTTCTTCAATTATTATACTTAAAGTGGGTTTCCCGTTCAATTAAATTGTTGTTAAGTTCAGACTAGCCTTTTTTTCTTATTCCTAAACCTGCACCACTCATTTATCTCATTCTAGATCAAGTTGAAGGCATCCTCTGCAGAATATCTAGTAAATTCTGAACCAGAGAGCCGCCGATCAACAACCTACCGACTGTTCATAATTAGACAGCTACTAGAAAAAAAGCTGGGAATTCAATAGGCAGATACACCAACTGTTTATAGATTTCCAACAGGCCTGTGATGGAGAGAAAAGAGTTAAGATCTGGGAGACAATGGCAGAATTTGGGATACCTAATAAGATTATCAGACTAACTAAAGGTTCCAGATGCAGAGTGAAAGTAAGTACGGGATTGAAACAGAGTGACGCGCTGTCCCCGACTCTTTTCAATATTGCCTTGGAGAATGTTGTAAGGGACAACACAACAACAATAACACAACTCGTAACAGAGCCCTTCCAAACGAATGGTACGTAACTAATACCTACTGGCCTATGCGGACCATATTGGCGTGGTGGAAACTAGCATAATAAATAGCAGAGAAAGTTTGTTAAATTGGAGCACGAGGCATCTAAAGTGGGTCAGAGGATCAACGAAGGCAAGACTAAATACATGCATATCTCTAGGCAGGGGAAGAGTGGGATAAAATGTGACAAGGAATGAGTACAACTTTGAAAACGTCAAGCAGTTAGATCATCATAGCCGACAATGACATCGGCGAGGAAATAAAGAACCGATACTAAAAACCGCAAACAACTGCTTAAGAAAATATTTGGATCCAAAAAAGTCACTAGAAAATCCAAAATCAAAGTATACAAAAATGTCATCATATACGGCTGCGAATCGTGGACGCTAACGGCACGAAACGAGGAGATCATCCGTAGATTTGAAAGGCGAATACTTAGGAAAATATACGGCCCGACAAAGGACCCACAGACGCAGAAATACAGAAGTAAAACGAATGCAGAACTGAGAGACCTATACGATGAACCCAGTATGCCAGAAAGCCCCAGAGGGAAAAAGGCCACATGGAAGACACAGACGGAGATAGATTTTTGCATTTCTATATTTGGCTTGTGCATTTCAATGCATCAAATTAATCATAGCTTTCATTTCAACTTCATGATCAATGAAGCAATACATATAGCATAACTTCATTATTCACGGTTGTCATAAGCTTCCATTGGCATAGAATCCAATAATTTAAAACTGTACAATTATCTCGTCTTTATAGTTTCCGGGTATACTTCTTTCATATCTTCTGCTCTCTTTCGCTTTCCACTTCGAATAAGGCTGAAACACTAATTGCTTATTGAAAAGGCAGTCTGGCATCAAAATTGTGCGGCGAATTTGATCTTCTCTAATAACCCCTTTGAAATCGAATTACGCTTCTATCATTTTAGGCTCGAATTTCGATATTAATAGTTACAGGCTAGGAAAGTGTCTATTAATACAAAATATGGTGTAATTAAGTTGCTTTTGATAGTGGAATTAAGTGAGTGGATGGATTGGAGTAATGAAAGGTTTTATGGTGATGGGTTCATTCGGCTCCATCTTAATCTGGTTTGGGTCAAGAATTTGATTTTTTTGGTAATCAGTCTACTCTGCCAGCTCTGTGCTGCATAATGGAGGATTATTAAGCACGTTCATCAATGAGCCCTTCGAATTAGCTTCCTAACTCCAAGACTAGCTATAGGGAGTGTAGAGCCTCTTTAAACCTAATCCAAAGTAACTCCACATCGCTCCAAAAGGTAGGAGTTTTGAGAAAAAAGCAACTCCACACCAAGGAGTTTCTAATTTTAGTGGAAACGCGTGGCAAACTCATATTACCCAAAAATAGCACTCTATAATCAACAAAAAAAAACTTCACAATATTGTTCCCCAGAGCTATAATTACGCTCGTCATCCAGCCTAATTTAACCATCGAAAATGGATATTGCAGGTAATTTTCAGCCAAAAACTGTTTGATAAAATGCACGCGAAACAACCCGTAATGCGGCCGTTGTGTTCTCTTTTGTAAATGATTGGATTTTTATGGGATTATTGCGTCATAAAAGTTTTTAAAATAAGTCCAGCATACGAAATTAGAGCAGGAAAAAGTTTTTATAGTTAATAATACTTAAACAATGGAAAGCTTTTCGCCGACTTAAACCGCTTACAGCTACAAAATAGTCAACTTTCTAAGTTTGTATTAACAATAACTTTTCGCTGAATAGAGAATTATACTGTCGCATGCGAATTTAATTAGGAAATTGTCCTTTTTTTTAGCAAAAAATATATAAACTTTTTGGAAATGGATTTGATATTTTATAGCTGGTAAAATGTGGTTATTGCAAAAGCTTCCTGTGAGATAAATTTAGCCGTTGTGAAAGTTTTCACGGGCAATTTGTACTTTTGCACTGTTGCCTTATAGTAGAACTTCCACTAGAATTATTATTCAAAAAGATTGAGATTGCCTAGGATCATGACAAAATTCATTATCGAAACATCTATAAGATGTTAGAGTTAATATTTTTTTTATTTTATTAATTATTTGCTTGAATAATAAAGTAAAATTAAGCCATATAGATAAAGGCTTCACTCCCCTGCAGTATAAAATGCAAATTTTAAAAATTTACAATTTCATTCATATACTATCTCTCAAGTTTAAAAGGTATATGCATATTCATGAGCATTTTATTCAAAATTTTTGTATCAATTCCTTTGAGACCCGATGAAGTGTTTTTAATTTTGTTTTAGGTATTTATTTTTATTTGATTACTGGAAAAATGAATTTTAAGCAGCAACCTAATTGGATTTGTTTGATGAAGTTCAGAAGAGGTAGTAAATACACTGTAACGTGCCAAAGTTGCCTTTAACTATTTCACAATTATTTTCAGTTTTTCCCTGATTTTATTCGACTTTGTTTACATTTTTCCTTTATAAAAATTCAAAATCCATTTAAATTTAAAATATAAATATATTTAAGGTTCCTTATCGTCGGAAAAGTTTCTTTGTAACTTTCCCTCCTGTCGTAGGAGAGGGGGGATTGTAACGTACCAAAGTTGCCTTTAACTATTTCACAATTATTTTCAGTTTTCCATTCAAAATTCCGATAGATATTTAATTTTTCCCTGTTTTTATTTGACATTGTTTACATTTTTCCTTAATAAAAATTCAACAATAATTCCAGTAGTTACAGATCCTGGAAATCTTTAATATTTAAATTCTGTTTTCAATTGTGACAAGTTCTTGTGACAACTAATGATTTTCCTCATTTTTAATCAATATTTTAATTCAATTTTTTTCATAATAAATCTTAATTATTTTAGATGTGAACAAATCAATAATTATACTTGGGTTATGTTTCCTAATCGTGATTCATGCTGCTAGTACTCTGTTCGGTTGCTGAACTCAGTACCAGATTTAGTTCTGCATCCGGTTCCATCATTGGTTCCATAAACCACCGGATTGCTCTCTTTGCTCTCTATTCTATAGTGACACCTAAAAGTCCTGTTCATTCATTATTTGTATGCCAGGTGACGGCAGAAATGTCGCTCATTTTTGTCAATTGGTTTTTCGATTAGTAATAGTTTTGGGATCATCGATTCCTTTGTAAGCGTTTACGTTTTGCAACACGAATTGTTTATTCTGTAGGCTTTTCCTCCGGGATATCAATTTATATTGCGTGGACCAGCAACACATGAAAAGGTAGTTGACAGCAGTTGTCTGAGAGACAGATAATTTTTTAAAGTTTGTCAAGTTTCTACAATTTTTTACAATTAAAAGTGGATATTACAGATTACTGAGTGAACTTTCATTTAAAATTTTTGATAAACTCGCTAAGGCCTCTTACAAACTTCAGAAGTGGGATAATGGATGGATAATTGTGGGAATAACAAGGACAAAGAAGTCGATTTGTGCTAGTGCAAAATTATGGTTTGCATCTTAATGGCTTAGGGCCGAATTTATAGTCGCTCCTTGAGGTTTCCTTGGACCTTAAGGAAGCCTTGAACGTTTAGAATTGACATGACTAACTTGTCAAATAATACCAAGTGTCCATTCTGAACTCACGACCTTTAAGGCAGACTCAAGGAATGACTATAAATTCGGCCCTTAGTGGGACAAAGAAGCCGATTTGTGCCAGTGCAAAATTATGGTTTGCATATTTATGCCAGTGCAAAATTATAGTTTTCATCTTCATGGCTTAATGGGGCAAAGAAGCCGATTTGTGCCAGTGCAAAATTATGGTTTGCATATTTATGCCAGTGCAAAATTATGGTTTGCATCTTCATGGCTTAATGGGACAAAGAAGCCGATTTGTGTCAGTGCAAAATTATGGTTTGCATATTTATGCCAGTGCAAAATTATGGTTTGCATCTTCATGGCTTAATGGGACAAAGAAGCCGATTTGTGCCAGTGCAAAATTATGGTTTGCATCTTTATGGCTTAGTGGGACAAAGAAGCCGATTTGTGCCAATGCAAAATTATGGTTTGCCTATTTGTGCCAGTGCAAAATTATGGTTTGCATCTTAATGGCTTAGTGGGACAAAGAAGCCGATTTGTGCCAGTGCAAAATTATGGTTTGCATATTTATGCCAGTGCAAAATTATGGTTTGCATCTTCATGGCTCAATGGGACAAAGAAGCCGATTTGTGCCAGTGCAAAATTATGGTTTGCATATTTATGCCAGTGCAAAATTATGGTTTGCATCTTCATGGCTTAGTGGGACAAAGAAGCCGATTTGTGCCAATGCAAAATTATGGTTTGCATATTTATGCCAGTGCAAAATTATGGTTTGCATCTTAATGGCTTAGTGGGACAAAGAAGCCGATTTGTGCCAGTGCAAAATTATGGTTTGCATATTTATGCCAGTGCAAAATTATGGTTTGCATCTTTATGGCTTAATGGGACAAAGAAGCCGATTTGTGCCAGTGCAAAATTATGGTTTGCATATTTATGCCAGTGCAAAATTATGGTTTGCATCTTCATGGCTTAGTGGGACAAAGAAGCCGATTTGTGCCAATGAAAAATTATGGTTTGCATATTTACTGTGCCAGTGCAAAATTATGGTTTGCATCTTCATGGCTTAGTGGGACAAAGAAGCCGATTTGTGCCAATGCAAAATTATGGTTTGCATATTTGTGCCAGTGCAAAATTATGGTTTGCATCTTCATGGCTACCGCCTTAATTTATAAAATGAACGACGACTGCAGAAACGTGCGGAACAAAGAAATCGTTTCTGATAAACGTGTTCATCTTTGTGATACTTGAATTTAAATGTGATACCTTATGTCCTTGTGATACCTTATGTCTTTGTCATACCTTATGTACTTATGATACCTTATGTCCTTGTCATACCTGATGTACTTATGATACCTTATGGCATTATACCTTATGTTCTTATGATACCTTATGTTCTTATGATACCTAATGTCCTTATCATACCTTATGTCCTTATGATACCTTGTGTCCTTATGATACTTTATGTCCTTATGATACCTTATGTCATTAAGCAAGCCTGTCTATCTTATGAATAATTTATGTTAGGTTTTATGTTTTATAGGCGAGGTCGCCTATATTTGTCAGGAAAGCCGAGTTGTAGGCTTTTCCTCCGGGATATCAATTTATATTGCGTCGACCAGCAACACGTGAAAAGGTAGTTGACAGCAGTTGTCTGAGAGACAGATCATTTTTTAAAGTTTGTCAAGTTTTTACAATTTTTTACAATTAAAAGTGGATATTACAGATTACTGTGTAAACTTTCAATAAAGATATTTATTAAATCTCGCTAAGGCCTCCTACAATTCATTGACGTATTCTTCAAATTATGATTGTTCTAGTGGTTAATCACTTGTTGTTGTTATCATTAGTCGTCAGCTATTGTAATTTTTTCTCTGATTATATTGTTGTGTGCAATTTTTGGTACTTAAAATTTTACCGATTTATTTTTGACATTTGAGGTTACTTTGCCTCATCTCTACTCTTTACCTTTAGGACACCCAATCAATTTTTTGTGGTGCTTCTTTCCTTCACGTTTGGTGGTTCCGAGAACAAAATCTTTCTGAAAAAGTTAATTTTTGTCTTCGCCTTTGAGGGATTTTGATCTTATATTCCCAATTATTGAATTTATGGTATATTGAGTTGCCTTACGTTGCGTACCGTTTTCGTAAAGTGCCATAATTTGGCCGATGATTTCGGATTTTTACAACCATCCATTAGTAAAAAGCTGCCCTAAAGAATAGAGTAAAGACCACCAGACTCACTCCAGGATTTTGACTTCAGACGCCAGACTGATCCAGGGTATTTTCGAGGCAAATAAAACTCATTCCAACCGGGTTTTTACTTACGGCCACAAATTTAAGTATACGGCCAGAAATTTTTGACTAAAGGCTACACATTTAAGTGTACGGCAACCTCCATCGGAGCCTGTACAGTTGTAAGGCTACCTCTACCAGAGCCTACACCTTTTTGGACGGTTATACCTTTGTTTCGGTACCGTTGAACCTTACGAGTGGTTTGACCATACCAGCTACAACCTGTAACCAGGACCAAGTTAATTCAGCCTACTGCCATCACTTTGAACATATTGGTATCGTACTAGCTTTAGTTTAAGTATTCTTTGCTGTCATTTTATATTACTAATTCTAATTTTACATATTTTGCCCCTATTTTGTGCACCAAAGTGATCACCGCGTTACGTAAGGGTGTAATTCAGTAGGTACTTGTACCAAGTGACAAGTAAAACAGCTATTAAATATATTTATTTCCTACTGAACTATTATAACCATATAATATCTTGGTTACAATAATCATAAACAGGGTCTTAACTCCCAAGGGAGTTAAGGATTTCCATGACTCCGGCTTTTACCTTGAATAGGTGAAACTGACAAAAAATAGAAAATGGGCAAAATACAGTAAATTCCCCCTATGAAGTCTGGAATAAAGAAAAACCAAACTGAAAATTTTTGGTTGTGAAACTACAGCACATGTACCAGATCAGAGAAAGAAATGTTATTGTTTAGGGCCTATATGGAGATAATACATACAATGATAAAGATTCATTGATTCAAAAACTAAGAAAATTATTTTCAGTCTAGATGTTGTATTCTTTGAAGGAACAAAGATAGAAAAAAATACCAAAGAATGAAAGACAGATAAGAAAAAGAGAAAATAACTGTATGACCAGTAGAAAGTGGAGACAATAAGAAGCAGATTGATGGAAACATTTTTGTACAAAGTGAAGGCAACAGTGACTTTGAAGATGTACAAGAAGAAATTGAAGAGGAGAGAGCTGATGTAGAACCTATCGTAACAAGAACTGGTAGAAAGGTACATAAACGTCAGAATCTTCTAATTTATGAGATAGATTCTACATTATTTGAATGTTACAAAATTACAGGAGATTCCTGATACATTTTTAGAAGCTCGAAACAGTTCTGAATGGTGAAATGATTGAAAAATCAACAATAATCTAAAGTCTCTCAGAAATCTCTAAACTGTGTGAACTTCCTAATAATAGATCTGCAATTGATACGAGATGAGTATTTCGAACCAAGGAAGATGGTACACAGAAGGCTCTGGCCTCTGGCTACTATGGCTTTCAGATTCAGAAGAAAAACGATTTAACACCAATGTATGCATCAGTTTTTAGGTTGTTGACGATTAGAACATTTCTAGTACCCATACTTATGCGGACAACAACAAAATTTTGAGGCTCAATAGAATTTTATACGGGATGAAGAAAAGTCGGAAGTGTTGGAATAAGATATTTAATGAAATAATAAAAGATTGACTGTGGAAGATCTCAACATAATTCCTGTCTTTATACCAAACAAGATGTGTAGCTTATTGTTTTTGTAGATTATTTAATTATCACTGGATGTAGTAGATAATTTGAAAATTTAACTAAATGCTAAAAATTTGGGTGAAATTAGCAAATTCATTGTAATGGAGATAACAAGAACTTCTGAAATCATAAGTACCTATCACTCAGACAAAGTATATTAATAAAAGTCTACAAGATTTTGTTAGGGTATGTCAGTCAGATTGTAAAGAAGTGTCTATACCTACGAAGACAGGATTTTAAGTTGATAAATGAGATGAAATTATTAATTTCCCATGTAGAAATTTGATTGGATCTCTGATGTACTTGGCATGCACTTCCAGGCCAGATATCCTGTATGCAATGTTCGATCTTAGTCGATTTTTGGACAGACCAACTCAAGTATTGTGGACTGCAGGCAATTTTTTTTTAAGGTATTTGATACTAGACTAATGAATACAAGAGGTGAAGAGAAATTAGTAGCTTATCCCGACATAGACTGGGCTGGAGACAAAACCGACAGGAAGGGTTCTGGCTCTGTAGTACTGTATGCTGAGAATTCAATCAGCTGGTTTTCCAAAAAACAAACGTCTCAATGCCTTGGCTACAGCTGAAACGGAGTATGTGGCAGGAGCGGCTTCAGCACGAAAAGTGAACTTGAGAGTTATAATTCCGAAATTTTGCAAACTTGACAGTCTAACGTTAAAAGTAGATAGTTTGAGTAATTTCGATGGTAAAGAGGAACGAAAATTCAGAACGCGGAAAACATATTGACAACAAAAAACATTTTGAGTATGTTAACAGTGAGAATAATACTGCTGAAGCCTCATGTAGAGACATATTTATCAACTGGTACGATCCTAACTAGAATGTCTCAGAAAATCCCCAAACGGAAGAATTTTCAATTCAATTTGACATGACAGATCGTGAAGGTATTTTCACCACATTGACTGGATTTCAATATTCCCTACAGAAAACTGATTGAATCATTGATAAACCTAACATGTATGTCTAGACGAGACATGATGCATGCAAAATAATATACTTGAACATTCCAAAATTAGTGATTTAATTCGGGCGTGATGGCCGTCGTAAGTTGGAATTTCTTCCTAACGTCTTCAGAGGTCCTTCCATGTCCGATTTTGGTAGCAGATTGACGCGTTCCCGACCCTTAAGCTCAATTTATAAACTCGCCGTCGGGATTCCGTTTTCGTCTGCGTTTGCGTCGGCCTCGCTGATTACCGTAGTCTCTATGCTGACGGCCAACTGTGAGGCTGATGCTGAGTATAAACGATCTTATGGGATTTCTAATATTTACTTGATAAAGGCGTGCTCGACGCAAACGCAAACGCTAACGGAATCTCGACGGTGAGTTTATAAATTGGGCTTTAGTTGTATTTATTTGTGAGTGACTGTGATGGGGGAGAGACGGGGCTTCGCAACACGTGGCTAATCTGAACTTTCTCTGTACTCAATGGGATCTTTCTTGCGTTTTTGAGGATCGGGTTCCAAGTTTGGTTAAGTTTTAATGTTTTTTCTTTCCTGTTGAAGCTTTCCATATATTTGTGGATTTTTATAGCATCACGTACAAGACGATTGTGGTATTCGGAAGTCGGTGCAAGAAGCTTGACCTCACCAAAGAGTATTTCGTGATTCCCTTGATTAAGCGCATGTTTCGCAACTGCCGATTTTTCCGATTGTCCTAGTCTGCAGTTTCTTTTATGCTCGTTCATCCTGGTTCCGATGGATTTTTTGTCGTTCCTATGTATACCTTACCACATGTGCATGGTATATGATACACTCCAGCGCTTGACAGTTGATTACTCTTATCCTTGGCTGATCTGATTGATTGGTGTATTTGCTTTGTTGGCTTGAAGATTGTTTTTGTGTTGAATTCAGGTTTGTAGTCTCGCTAAGACCTATAGTGAATGCACCTGGACCACCAACTAGGAAAAAAAAAAACAAGAAATCACCTTCTAAGTTGTGCTTATGAAGAAATCTGGAGGAAAACTGAGCCACACGATGTACCGAAATTCTACACACACAGACAGATACCTGCATGCATTCTCAAACCACCTTCAAACCAAAAACGTGTAATTTTAACAACGTTAACAGATCGTGCTCGGAGCATCTGCGAGCCACAGCATCTCGAGCAAGAATTGGATCACCTCAAGTCTGCCTTTCTATCAAATGGTTACAATGCATCGGAAATCGACAGGGCCATGCGACCCAAAACTGCCACACGACAAAACATGGATGAACAGTGGTGGCTAATGCATATCTGTCTTTCATTTCTCGGGTGACAGACAGGATAGGGAAAGTCATAAAGAAGCACATCATAGAAACAATCTTCAAACTAACAGAGAAAATACAACAATCAATCAGCAGATCAGCCAAGGATAAGGGAACCCACTGTCAAGCGCTGGAGTCTATCGTATACCATGCACATGTGGTAGGGTATACTACAAAAAGATCCATGAGAACCAGGGTGAACGAGCACAGAAGAAACTGCAGACTAGGACAATCGGAAAAATCCGCAGTTGCGGAATATGCGCTTAGTGAAGGAAATCACGAAATACTCTTTGGTGAGGTCGAGCTTCTTGCACTGACTTCCGGATACTATAATCGTCTTATACATGAAGCTATAGAAATCCAGCACGTCCAAAACAGTATGGAACTGCAAACAAGCCCTGACCCAGCTAGGGGATAAGAACAACGTTTCACTTGTCTGGACACCGGGACATACCGGAGAAGAAGGCAACGAAAAAATGGACCAACTTGCAAAAGCTGGATCGCAGCGTAACTTCATTGGACCGGAGCCATTACTAGGAATAGCCCTGAATACGGCTAACTTCACAATTTTGACCTGGACCAATACAGGGGCCAAACAATATTGGTCAAGACTACCAGGCATGAACCATGCAAAATCCTTTGTACCCTGTCCAAAAGAGGGGAAAATGGCAGACATACTTCTGGGAATGGGGAGGAAGAGCCTCAAAACACTGGTGGGTCTATACACTGCACACTGCAGACTCGGTTATCACATGCACAGGATCGGAATAGCACAAAGTGCTGAGGCCGAGTGTCGCCTATGCATGGAAGAGGACGGAACTGCAGAACAGGTCCTATGCACGTGCCCGGCGATAGGCAGAATCAGGCATGCTGTTTTCGGGGAGTCAGCTTTTCGACCCGAATACATATAGCATGCTTCCCCCCACACTTATCTCCATCTTCATAAGAAGGGCTGGACTGATGTGGGAAATATAAACTCGGAGTGAGCCACAATAGACAATAGGTCGCAGTAGAAGGGCCGACATCGAACCACTTACAAGAAACCTAACCCAACCTAACCTCCATCAAAGCCTACACAGTTGTAAGGCTACCTCTACCAGAGCCCACACCTTTTTGGACGGTTATACCTTCGTTTTGGTACCGTTGAACCTTACGACTGGTTTGACTATACCTGTACTACAACCTGTAACCTGGACCAACCAGGTTGATTGAGCCTGCTGTAATCACTTAGAACATATTGGTATCGTTTTAGCCTAATTTGAATTGTAAAGACCTGGAACCAGATAAAATCCTGGAGAGTCCGACTCATCTGTCCTAAGTCGGTGGCGCCCAAAAATAAACCCACCCCTACTCTCCGAATTGTTTAATCCCGAGTTATGGTTTAATTTGCACGCACTACGACTTCCAGTCCTGCAATTTCAAGTATCTCCATTAAATTTTATTTATATTTTTATCACCGATCATATTTCGTGTCAATTGACAATAATTGACTGGTCCGACTGGTTATAGCGAGTAGAGGTTCGCTGGGAAGGCACTTTTAGAATTAGATGACCTGCAGAAAATCGTTGAAGGTACTAAAATAGATGAAAAGAAAGAAAAATGGAACAGACTGACCTGCATGCGTACACTGCCTCTTGCTGGGACTGAATATCTACTGAATCCAATTCGATATGGCCAAAAACTGAGTCCGCCTTCCGGCGCTGCACACGCGTTTCCTCATGCTTGCTGCATAATATATTATCGACATTATCGTATTGTTTTTGCGTTCTCAGGCCTATCGCTGCATCAGTTTAAATAGGTTTAGCAATTTTTGCGCATATTCATGACGTCACGCGATGTATTTATAAACAATACTTTTATTTAGACGTATCTTCGTTATTATTTTGAGTAGCGATGAGATATTTTTACAAGAGTTCTTAGAATTTTTCTCTTTAATTTTTGAATACAAGTTGTATTTCAAGGTTACACCCCCTTTAATAGTTCCTCCTATATTTTAAACCAAGTTCACCAGTTTCGACAGGCGTCCGCGGCACAGTCTATTTAGAGAACTGCAGGCGACTGATGCAATCATGAACAGCATCTACAGGGTGAGCGAAAATAAATAAATAAAACATAAAATGAATTCATAGAATAACATCATCCCAATTTGCTTTATTAATTGTTAATTGTAAGTTCTTTGTGGTTCTAGAATTACTTGCCTTAGTAATCATTAACTTCATTAAACTCAACCATATTTTCCACAAAAAGGAAGCCGACGTTGGTTCAAAGTTACTCTAGGGTGTCAGTCGTAGCACAGATAGATCCTTCCTGCCGAAAAGTTCTTTCTTTCCTTAGCGTTTCCCCCTTATATTCGCAGGATTCGGATGTCGTAAATCAGCCCCAGAACGCGTTATGTAGAGGCACGCCCCGGGACGTGCTTAATTAAAATTATTCATGGACAGCGGTCTCATAGAACCAGTAAATTTACCAAACCAGGACGCAGTTTTAGCACGTCGGTGGTCGGCCTTATGGTGGATGTATTAACCTTTTACTTAGCAATTTAACGCATTAGTGGTCATCAGGGTGTAGTTATATGGAATCCTGTATCGCGAGAGATAAGGAAGATGATTTTAATTTTTGCCTATTTTTCATGAAGTTTCACACAGATAAGCTAGTGTATCCCAATGTGTAGATAAATAGAATAAAACTAAAACCTTTTAGCTAAACCGTTAAAGTGCAATAAAGTTTCCAAGCAACTAGCACTATACCTACCTTCTAAGTAATTGTTCCATGCTCAAAGTTTTCTTTAAAAGTTCCATGTTCTTTACGGCTTCCGCATTTTCAAGTTTAGATGTGCCCGGACGGAAGCAATACATCTACGTTCTCTTGCTGACAATAATTAAAATAATCCACTCGAGCGATTATATTTTATACAAACTATTCCATTATTTGCAGTTTATCGCACTAAAACTGCTAGGACAGGGCAAAACTATTTCCGGGCTATAATGCAAGTTGGAAATATTCCAGAACATTTAGTTTGATTGCTTTCGGTCGTTATGAATGAGAGCTAGGGGAGCTTTTTGATGATTCATTTACGCTCAATAGACACGTTGGTTTTACGTAATTGAGTTTGATAATTAGATATTTTAAGCAATAATACTCCACAAGCGAATAACATACTTCAATAATTGTTCCTACACCCTTAGAATAACGATTTTACATGCTGAGAGGCTCAATTTTACTCTAAAAATTAAATTATCATTCCACTCAGGCCCATCGTAATTAGTTTAAATACCCATCCGATTGGCAGTTAATTACAAAGACTCAGTCTCAAAGCATCGTTTCCAGGAAGAGCTCAATTTGTCTTTATTTTAGGAGTGTTGTAAATAATTTATTGGGGAGAGATAGTATATTGTATGACAGAAGTTCACTTGAAGTTGAAATGTAAAAATATTGTTTTCAATTCTTCGCATTTCTGCTCCACTCAAGTATATTAGAAGGTATCGCTACATTAATCGCACATTAATCATCAGCCCAATCTATAACTAATTTTGGAATGATAAAGTTTGTGAGGCTTTCGCGGCTCTGGTTTATTGATTAAGTGATTTCATTCGGCTTGATGGCCGACGTAAGTTGAAATTTCTTCCTGACGTTTCGCTAGCAAGCGTCGCTAGCATCTTCAGAGGTGCTTCCATGTCCGATTCTGGTAGCAGACTAATCCGTTCCCATCCGTAAGGTGTATTTATGTGTGAGTGGTTGTAGTGGGGCAAGGGCGCACGTGGCTAATCTGAACTTTCTCTGTACTCAATGGGATCTTGCTTGCGTCTTTGAGGATCGGGTTCCAGATTTGGTTCAGCTTTAGTGTTTCTTCTTTCCTGTTGAAGTTGAAGTTCTCTGCATATTTGTGGATTTTTATAGGTTTAGGTTTATGTTTCTTGTGAGTAGTCCGATGTCGGCCCTTCCACTGCGACCTACGGTTTATTGTGGCTCACTTCGAGTCTATATTTCCCCCATCAGTCCAGCCCTTCTTATGAAGGTGGAGATAAATGTGGGGGAAGCATGCTTTATGTATTCGGGTCGAACAGCTGACTCTCCGAAAACAGCATGCCGGATTCTGCCTATCGCGGGACACATGCATAGCACGTGTTCTGCAGTATCGTCCTCTTCCATGCATAGGCGACACTCGGCACTTTATGCTATTCCGATCCTGTGCATGTGATAACGGAGTCTGCAGTGTGCACTGTACAGACCAATCAGTGCTTTGAGGCTCTTCCTCCCCATTTCCAGAAGTATGTCTGCCACTTTCCCTCCTTTTGGACAGGGTACAAAGGATTTTGCATGGTTCATGCCTGCTAGTCTCGACCAATATTGTTTGGCCTCTATATTGGCCCAGGTCGAGATTGTGAAGTTAGCCGTATTCAGGGCTATTCCCAGTAGGTATTGGCCACGGTCCAATGAAGTTAAGCTCCGATCCAGCTTTTGCAAGTTTGCCCGCTTTTTCGTTGCCTTCTTGTCCGAATGTCCCGGTATCCAGACTATTGAAACGTTGTTCTTTTCTCGGTCAGGACTTGTTTGCAGTTCCATACTGTTTTGGACGTACTGGATTTCTATAACTTCACGTATAAGACGATTGAGGTATCCGAAAGTCGGTGCAAGAAGTTTGACCTCACCAAAGAGTATTTCATGATTCCCTTCACTAAGCGCATGTTCCGCAACTGCCGATTTTTCCTATTGCCCTAGCTCACCCTGGTTTCCATAGATCTTTTTGTTGTTCCTATGTACCTTACCACATGTGCATGGTATAAGATAGACTCCAGCGCTTGACAGTGGGTTCCTCTTATCCTTGGCTGATCTGATTGATTGCTGTATTTTCTTTACAATATTATCAAAAATGATTTTATTTTCAAACATCATATAACAGTAATTTTTGTGATCATTTTGACAAGTTATAAGAGTCACTTCAATGACTTTCAGCTTGAGCGGCGTATAAGTGGTAGTTCATCTGTACATACAGGTATAGGTACTTATAAAGGTGATCCTTCTAAATATGAATGTCATAGTTTAAATTAAAAATTCTGCACTATTCGGAATAAAGATCGGTTGAAAATAAAATATTGTCTTTCATTCGGAGTATAAGTAAGTAATCTTCATGTGACTTGCATGGATTTGATTCTTGAAACTTCCATACGCGTGACATAAGTATTACTTATACTCCTAATAAAATAACTGTCTATTAGAGACGGAAAAAAAAAATAGCCATTGATTGCCACAAATCAAGGATTATAAGCGCAATGAGGATTGCCTATTATTGCCTATTATTGTCAAGCGCCGATACAATTGTGACATCACTACGGATGAGCGCCTCCTTTTTGTTATATTATTATCATTGTGTTTTGTGATTATTTTCGTTATTTGTACATTTGCGTCCTGTGCTTTTTGAAGTGAAACTTCTCAGATAGCGGTCTGATGTTTTGACGAGAATGGCGAGTAATTCGAAAGACGCGTCACGTTTTTGCAAATTTCGTTACACGAGAGAGAAGAAACATATAACGTAGAGGGACGCAGATAGACAGCCCATGACAATGACAGCCGACGAACGATTGACACAAACCAAGGATTATAAACTAATATTGTCAAGCGTCGATACCCTTGTGACGTCACAGCAAATGCGCTTTTCCCTTCGTCTTTACCCTTTTGTCCAAAGGTCATATTTCTTAGGGACCTACAATTTGTGCGTGCTGGAAATACTGTTCCTAAAACTAGTCAACTGCTTCGTTCTTATCCCAGCATACACTCAAATAAGTTGCTTGCTTAGAATCGATGGGCGATTGAAGTTTGCTTGCTTAGAATCGATGGGCGATTGAAGTATTTTAACCTGGATTTCGATCAGAAATGTCCTATTATTTTGCCCCCTAGGCATCCATTACCCACCTATTGATCAGTTCTTCTTACCATCTTGCATGGTGGGACATTACCCTTGCCCAAATCAGACGTAAATTTTGGATAATTAATGGAAGAAATGAAGTTCGGTATCTTCTTCGCAAGTGCGCAACCTGTTTTCGCACCAAGCCTAAGTAAGGGATCACTGCCTTCCTCCAACAGGGTCACCCCCTCAAGTCCTTTCGCAGGACCGTACGCGTTATTTATAGTAATAATATTACTAATTCCCAAGGTTCGAGTATTGAGTTTAACCCATTTTGCTCTGCAGATCGAGATTGCGCCACAAATTATCAAAAATATTTTAGTGAAAACAAAGTTCAATGACACTTTATTCCTCCTCGCTCTCCCCACTGTAGCGATCTCTGGGAGGCTGCTGTGAAGTCTTGTAACGCTTTTTTGTCAAAACAAAAGAATGCTCATAATTGTGCTTGACCATGCTCAGTGCTTCTTAACCTTGGGGTGATCCTTGGTGTTGGTACAGTGAAGAGAGGGCGCCACTAGTTTGTATAAAATTATTTTGATTATCAAAGAATAGCCAAACTAGACACTATTCAAATAATTAGCTATTATTTAAAAAGATAAAATTCAAAAATCTGAAAAGGTAAAATAAATCCAATACCTATCTGACATTTAACCCCTTCAATAAAAACACAACTTTTGGAATTCTAAAAACAATAATTTATTGACCAGATGGCGAACTTGTTGTTCATTAACATTGAAACAAACAAATTGTTTAAAGGTGATTATTGTCAGTTTCCAATTAAAAAAAAAATAAATAAGCAGCTTTCCGAAAGCAATACTTAATTTAAATAGATATACAAAAATATTGAAATTCAAAACAATTAAGTAGGTACCTACGATGAGACTTACCTAAGTGTAAATGTTGAAGTCAAAATAATATTAACCTTTAATTTTTGACTCAAAGTCAATCAAATCAATAAAAAAACAAATTAATCAATGCGGAAAGGTAATAAATAATCCCTAGGCAGTTATAAATATCAAAAACTTGCTAGGTGAAATCAAGGAGTCACGGTTTCCGGAAGAGCTCTACCTTCTTAACTTTAAAGTTCAAAATAGGTAACCATAAAACTTAAATTGGACTACCTAAAGATTTTACATTAGTTTACCTTGTAAAACTACCACATTATTGACTTGAAATTGAAAGTTAATTAAACCTTGTAAAGGTTATGCCCGTATCCACCAATGTCAAAAAACAACAGTTATTTTTTAACTTGTAGTTAAGCAGTCATTTTCATATCCACCAACAAAATTTTGCACTCAACCGGATGTTAAATAAAACTGGCGACAAATTTGAGATCTGGAGGTACCAAACTAGCTAGAGATAACCAAATAATGGTTGGGGATCAACTTCTTACAGGACACAGACTTTCCTTGTGAAGGGGGCCTAGATTTGCTCTGGGTTTCCAGGACAGCGTGGCCTCAAATTTGTCAAATTTCACTTGGAGAAGTACAGGCACGGATTTTTCGTCCTGCCGAAGGTGCCTGAATGAATTGAGGGAATATAAGGACTCATTCATCCGAGCGAAAAAGGAATTTACATACCTGAACGGCCGATAGTAACCTCACTTTCCAAGATCTTCACAAAAATCAACAATCGGTTGATTTTCCAGGAAACTTTCTAGTAGACACGATCAAGCACTCTTCTGGCTAGTTAATTTTCAAGAATATGGCTTCGATGGCCAAAAACAAAGATAAAGTTTTAAGATTTTCAAAATTCTCAAAATCTGGACGACCTGTTTCGGTCCCAAGACAAAACAGAAAAGGGCAAGTCAAAAGTACCCAAATTGGTTCTGTCTCTTCTTTCTTTGTCTGTCAAGCTTGTCAAAATCATAAAAATGACAGCGCTACAGGTTTCTCGAAAATAACAGAATTCTCGATATCAGGTTAGGAAAACTAGTCAGAAGAATCATAGATGTCGCTAGGTGTACGAAATAGTACTTTCAAATGAGTCCAAAATATATAAAAATAATTAAGAACAATAAATATATTTTTGTGACATTTCAAATGTTACAGTCGTTTAAGTATCATTTGAAGCGTGTTATGGGTGCTCCATTAGGAAAGTATTCACACCGTCTTAACGCAAGTAGAAGCAGTCTTGATTTCACGACCCATTTAACCGACGACCCTACAGACTTACAAGTTTCTAGCAGCTGGTCACTTTATCATTAGGAGAAGTTTAGTTAGTTGTCCGCAAGATAATGTAATGAATATGAACATCAGCTGATTGAAGTATTTCAAGCAGCTGCAGCAAATGGCGCAGCAATTTTGATATGTTTGGAACACAGATTACCTACACTCCTTGCAGCAGCATTCAAAATGGTGTACTCTACAGCAAAATGTTAAAGTGGATACAATGGTCCTTCTCGAAACCGACAACAAACCCCTCATGTATTGGCCAGGGCCGTAGAAATCCATCCCAGCGAAGACAATCTGTTGCGGGTCGTAACCATACGTGCTCCGCTGCCTATGGAGGAGCGTTAACAGTAGCATGAAGGATTCTAACGAAGTTCCTAAAAGTTTATTTTCATGCGCTAGGTTACCGTCACAATTTTATGTACCATGACATTTTCTTGTTAGAATGTTGTCTCTTGGATTGGGAATTATTTTAAATTTCCAGTTTTGAAATGTGGACATTCCAACGAGGGACGGGGGCGGTATGTTTATGATAACATCAGTCACCTGTAGTTTTCTAAATAGACTGTGCCAGTCGAAACGGGTGCTGTTTAATATATATAACCATTATTGAGATACCCACAATTTTAAATCGAAAACTGTAACAAAATTCCCTAATCCCCACGCCACTGATCGGCTGGTTCCCTGTATGATGTTAACCTGATAATTTATTTTTCTTTGTTAATACAAGACCAATATACAGTACTCAGTTTTCTCTATCGGTTCTCGTTTAATTCTTCCCGTGTAGGTACTCAACTTCCCTAAGAATTATCTTACAAATTCGCGCCCAACCTGAGGCCACGGTGAGTTTCAAGACTGGTAGAGTGACTATTGTGTGCCGATCGCGATTTTCGTGTAGTTGTTCGACGAAACCTATGGTGTTTTTCGTGCTCGTTTGGTACGGGAGTCATCACCGAGAAACAGCCGAATTGTTATCAACTGTGACGCGTTTGGTACTGCGTGAGTAATCACCGGTTTTGTGTACTTTTTGTGTGAATTATCACCGAAAATTATTCGAAATCGTTACGAATACAAGTTGTTTTGTAGATCGTTTGATTTACTAACGTTTTTGCCGGTTTTGTGTTCGAGTTATCAATAAGAACAGCTGTGTTAAGTCTGGTATTAGCGACAATACTGATTGACTTTAAATCGTTCTAAGTCGACTGGCGTCGCGATTAATTGACTATTGTGCATCAAACACATGGTAGAGCCATGGGTAGTGCCCCGTTTATGGTAGTATTTATTCCATAAGAAGTGTCAAGGTTTCTTTGGTTTGAAGCCTCCAAGTAGCCTTCTATTTTCTTTTGTGTTGCCCTTCGTTCGTAAATGGCATCCGTCAGCCTTACACAGGAGCAATTTCGCGAACTTATGGATCGTCTCGTCATGGGTAATGCACAACATGTTCAAAATCCTCCCGCTGTAGCTCACAGTGGTAATTTTGCGAAGTGTAACTCGCGTTTTGTCGGTTCCTCGGACAGTCGGACACGGACGTGAAAGCCTTTATCGATGCTATCGGGATTTTTAAAAGTTGCACAGACATTTCGGACGTAAATGCTTTGAAAGGTCTTCCAATGCTCTTGGACGGTTTCGCCGCGTCGTGGTACCAAGGTGTAAAATTTACGCCAACGACACGGAAGGAGGCTATAGACTTGTTGCGCTCGACTTTCGGCCCTGCCAAGCCTGCCTACCGCGTGTATCGGAAACTGTTCGCCTGTGAGCAGGACTCGAGAACCAAATCAGACATTTTTATATGTAAAGCGCGTTCTATTTTAGCACAGCTGCCTCCTGATACGCTTGCGAAAGAGATCCAGCTTGATATGATTTACGGACTTTTGTCTGTCTAGACCACAATGTGAAAGAGAAGACTCAGTTAGCCATCCTCATAAAAGAAGATCATAACGTGTGGTCATCTAAATTGCCGGCTATTCGATCTGCAATGAACTCCGCACGCTGTAGTTCCACCGGATTTACCCCGGCCTACTTAACCTTCGGTCGCGAGTTGCGCTCCCCAAATGATGCCAATAGTGATTTTCGGGCTATTACCGAAAACGCGAACTTTGTATCGCAAATCACACCCTACTGACTACATATGAGTGACACTCTACGCAAAGCTCGCGACGTACACGAACAAACCCAAGATCGTCGTAATAAGTATCACGATAACAAGTGTCGCGATATTTCTCTTTCGGTCGGCGACAAAGTACTTGTTGACCCGCATGTACTAAGTAACGCCAATAAGACTTACACGTCTAAGTTCGCGCCACGCCGCGACGGGCTTTACATAATTACGAAAGTAGTTACGCCTACTACTTACGAGGTTGCTTAACCTAGCACGCCGGAAACGGTTGTCAATATCACGCCTTTGCGCTCTATTTATATCGCGCATCTGAAGAAGAGGATTTGCCTGCGCCTACGCGACCTATCAGAAAGCGAGGTCGCCCACGCAAGAAACCAACACCATCCACACCACTTTCTGATGTGCGCCAGATTCCGGACGATTGTGTGGAGCACAGGGGAGATTGTAACAAAATTTTCTAATCCTCACGCCACTGATTGGCTGGTCCCCTGTATGATGTCAACCTGATATTATACGGCCTGTCAACTATGAGATGTCAATGATGTCAACGCTCATAGTGCAATAACGCAAATTTCATTTCGTTTTCTTTGTTAATACAAGACCAATATACAGTTTTCTCTATCAGTTCTCGTTTAATTCTTCCCGTGTACTCAACTTCCCTAAGAATAATCTTACAAAACAAAATTTTATTTCTTCATTCAAAAGAATCCCAAAAATCGATTATTAAAAACCCCAGAAATAAGAAACTGCTGGAACTCTGTATTGGATAAGGATCGTTATCCCTATCGCTATGGCACTAGCTGTCTTCTTCTCTCTTGTCGAAATCAATAGAGAGAAGACGTCAATAGAGATAGAGAAAATGTCTCAATCCGTTACAGAGTCCCAGCATTTACAGTCAGCATTAATACAAAAATCGAGCAGAAACAGATGCTCAGAATACAAAGTTTAAAAGCCAATGAGCGTGGATTCTTACATAAGATTATATTGTTTAGGCACCACAGGCACCAGACCTCAAGAGGTCAGAAAACACTTTATCTAGAAAGTGTCTCTAAAGGCAGGATGAATTCTCAAATACAAGTTTGTTAGTGTCTCAATGAGCAAATCAGCAAAACGGAATCTTGATGAATAAAGAAATGAGACAGAGATGCAGTGAAACTTGGCCTAACAAAAAGTTATACTTCAAACAAATTCCTTCAAACTTTTCTTCTCAATACGCAGTTGAATGTATCAGGCTGTAAAGTCTGCAGCACGGAAGATAAAGGACGACGCACGAAAGAGGAGAGAAAGCAAGCTAACTAAAACGATTGACGAATATTAAATAGCCTGTTGATTAGACAAAGACAACCAATAATGCGGAGGAGTTGTGTCTATTCAAGCACAGGGCGACATACGAACAATTCTACGCATTGTTGTCAAACTTGTCGCAATCTTCCGGTCCTTTATGTTTCATTCTGCGGACTATACTAAGATTGAATTGAAAAAGAATAAATGAGAGAAAAATAAATAAAACCTGATCGTAAACAGTGAACTAAATTATTTACTAGAATGAAGTTGAAGTCCAGCCTTTGCTCTCAATACTGGAAAATGTTTTCTCACAAAGAGCAAAGTGCATTGTTTCCATGGAGTCATTTTAACTAAGTAGTTGACTTTCGTCGCTAACTTTTCCGTAAATAGGTCGCCATATAGTTGATTACCTCTCAAATACAACAACGATAATGAACTGACAAAAAAAGACCCCAAAATCCCTCTTTTACAATGGAACTGAAACAAAATCCTTTTTTGTCGCAATAGTTTTTCTGTATGCAATTTCCAGCCTAAATCAAATTTCGTCCGTCAAAGCCCTGTCTAGCTGGTGTTTATTGTCCCTAGTCGCACGAGACTAGCAAATTTTATTATCCACGCTTCTGATGGTCGTTAACTTGATTAAGCTTTTTGATTTTAGCATTTGCTACATTTCCTATTAGCTGTCCAATAAAGGTACCCATAAAATGAATTAAAAATGTCAGCAGGTAAATCAATTAGAGTCAAAATTAGTTTTGCTCGGAAAATTTAATTTTTCTGCGGCTATATTATACACTGCCAACGCTATTATATAAAAATATTATTGCTACCCTAGGTAGATTTTTAATGATAAATGTTTGGCTACTCGGAGCGAAAATCCTCTGAAATCGAAAACCAGCCGAGTCATCTTATCCCTCTAAAAACGTTTCGAAAAAAGCTTTCTCATGTACGAAAGTAAGATAAAAAAAACTTTACAAATGATCCAGACGCGGACGAGAAAAGGTAATTAGAAGCCGACGAAAAAGTCGGAGGGAACTTGCCGAAAAACCATATACGCAATAAGGGGCGAAACTGATAGAGGATCAATTTATTTGTATTTTATTGAAAAGGCTGATTTATAATCAAACGTGCAATACAAAAATGGAGCTTATATAACATATCCATTTCGATGCGATGCGATGCGACAAGGCTTCATCGTTATCTTTTGCATAAGTTATGGAAATCCAGGATATTTCTATTGGAAAATCGCTTATAAGACGTCCCGACCCGCGATATTCAATTTCATCCGTAGCCGGTTGTGTAGTGAATGATTTTTGTACGTGAGAACACTTTTTTTTGATGTCACAGAATATTATACTATATTGCTTCATCGATTCAAACATGGAAAACGTGTATTGAAAATAGAAAAATTTCAGCATCCAATTATTATCAATTTTCTTTTCCAATTTTAAAACTTTTACTAACAAAAGAGGGTTCAAACACAATTAGCAAACTTTCCAAATAAAACCAAATCCCTTTCATTAAAATTTTCGGTAATTTCATTTTTCCACTTTCGCGCCCGTCATTTGAAATCCATAACGCCTAATCCCGACCTACATTGTCAATAAACCTTCAAACTGAAACAATTTAATCCGATAGGATTTTCACCATCTACCGATGGCGTCGTCGGTATACAAAGGAAAACAAATAATGAAAAGAGAACACAATCTAGTTTATGCCGGCGCGCTCTAAACTGACCTCTATTTTATGGGTTTCTTGGTTTTATCTTTTAGAGAGGCCGGTCGTATCAGTAAATCTTGGGAAATGCGTCCGTCGTTTTTTTATTCTTAGCACGAAGGAATTCTGGTTTATGCTACGATATTTTGCGGTTTCGTTTTTTGATTAAAAAAGTGTTGAAGCGATGACATTGATTTAGCGATTTCATTTATAAGTATATTATGGCTTAAAGGTTATTTACCTTATGAGCACTATGACTAGATAAGAATAGAAGGGAACGATTCCCCCAAAAAAATGCCTATTGTAAGTCTCAGGAACGACTTCGCTAGGCGAAAAATTATACAGATTTGATACACATTTTTTTTTTTTTAAGTTGCAGATCATAGTACATTGTATTGTGACTTGCACCGCGCACTAGTAGTTAGCATCTGAATGTCGTGTTGGGTAAAAAAGTTGCTTTGTAGTGTGACATTGGCTCAGAAGCGGATTTGTACTTCAGCATTTATGTGAAGTAATATTGGGGATGCATATTGTTTCTGAGTACAGAATTAGTTAAAATTTGAATCTGCTCTGAGCCAATCTAGAATGTCCAATTTTTCGAGAAACCATATTGGATAGCATCGAGGAAATTTAGACAGACTGAAATTGAATATCATCAGGTTGTTTATACGGGATTGTCTCCGACAGTGTTCCATTATCGAAGTTGGCGCAGCAGTGTATTATTTAACATAATTAGTGTATCATTAATTTCATTTGGAAGCATTTGACCAAACGATTGTCGATTTAATAAACTGAAGTACTTTTCCCCATTACTTTTCTCTCTGACAATGTTAATGATGAGTGTCATTGGTGATTATCGATTTCAAGTGTCTATTTCTAATTTTCCCACCTTCTTGATGAGAAATGCACGAGGTTGTCCAGGCTACCATCCAATTAATGGCCTGTCTTACAAGTGTGGCCAGGTGTCCTCTGCCATTGCTCTGCACCACCACGGCAAGGTCGTCCGCATATGCAAATATGTTGGAATCTGGAGGAAGGTCACCGGGAGTTCATCAAGAAGGCAGTTCCACAGAGTTGGGCCGAGTACTGAGCCCTGTGGACAACCCGTGGTAATTCTCTTGCTCACGCTACAGTTTCCCTCCGAGTAGGTGACCTCTCTGTCTGATAGATACGATTTGATCAGTGCAATAGTATTATGTAGGCCTTTTCTCCTCAGGGCATAAACTAGTTCCGGCCATCTCTGCAGTCGAAAGCGCCAGAGATATCGAAAAATGTGGTTGCAACGTATTTGCATTGGATGTTTCTGATGAAGTCAGTATAGTCCTGCAGGGCGGTAATTGTCGAGAAGCCTGTGATGAAACCGTATTGGCGGGGCGAGTGGAACCTGGGGTTGAGGTCATGCAATCTTTTTTTTATGATCTTTTCAAATATCTTGCCAAACTCTGGTAGTAGGGTGATTGGCCGGTAATTCTTCGGGTTTGCCTGACTGCCGTTCGGGTCCTTCAAAACGACATGTAGGACTCCCTTCTTCCATTCAACTGGAAAGTGTGATTGTTCCAGATATGCGTTATAAATTGCAAGTAAAAATTCTCTGATATTTGGGTATATGGCCTTGATTAGTTTGCCTTTTATAAGGTCGTGTCCAGGGGCCTTGTTATCAAGGCCATGCAGGATAGAGTCTAGCTTTTCTGCCTGTAAGGGTACGTGTTCGGGTCCATGAGAATTTTCTTGTTTACCTAGGAGTCAAGTCCTCTGAAGCATCAGGCAGCAGTCGGTGCAACAGAAAATTCATTGACTCCTCCGGTGTTCGTGTGTGTCCGTTACCCTGTGCAAAAGAGCACAGCGGTACCTTTTTTCTGAATTTTTCTGTGGCCAACTTGTATACCGTACCACATGGATCAGTCTGCAGACTGTCTTCTACAAATCGTCTCCAGGAGTCGTGCTTGGCCTGGCCCATAGCCTGTTTGAAAATTTCTTTGTGGGCCGTCATTTGGTTAAATAGATAGTATCGGTCTTGTTGAATCACATTTGAGTATAAAAGTCTTCTCTTTCGGTGGTAAATTTTCCTAAACCTTTCCACTCTGTTGGTCCACCAGTCCGGCCTGTTCGGGTACTGCCTGACGCATGCGGTGTTTGCTATGTTGATCTGGAATAGCTCGTGGAACCTAGCAACTATTAGGTCAATTTATCTTGGGCTATCAGGCTGGGGCAGCCTTTCAACTTCTGTGACGATGTTATGTATCTCATTATTGACTGTGTCCATATTTAGTTTTGTAGGGTCCAGGATATATCGTTTTTTAGAAGGTTGTGTCCTAGGTTCGTTTAGGACGAATAGTCACAACAATCACAACCGCACTTATTAGGCCGCTGGTGATTAGTGTCAGGTCGATGTTGCTGTGCCTATTTGCCGTCTCAAAAGTTGGCGGATGGTTTGGCTAATTGCATATTACTAGATCGTTAAATATGATAAATTCTTCCAATATCCCTGCATGAGCATCGTTATTGTTATTATACCATACCATCCACCTGCAGTTAAAATCGCCAGCCAGAATTGTTTCACCCAGGAGACTGTCTGGAAGTAAAGGTTTGCCCTGATCATTGTCAATTCCTAGAATGAAGTCGTTTATGTTAGTGTTTTGTGGTCTATATGCAGAGATGATATTTACAATTTTGTCACGAAACTTAATACTGATAACAACCCTATAACTATCTGAGAGGTGCTCATTAAAAATAAAATCTAGGTTGCCATGCTCAACAACACAAGCGTAGAACCTGTTGTTGTTGGTGGAACATACTTTTGAGGGCCCTGCTGTGGGGATTTTAAAGTTGTTATTATTTTGATAGCAGTAGGGCTCTTGGAATATTCCAACATCAATGTTATTTGTTTTCATGTAATTTAGTGTCTCAATAGTAGCAGTTCTAGAAAATTGCAAGTTAGCTTGAATTACAGATAAATTATTCATTAAAGTCTAAATCAACACTATTAAGGTAGCCTTGCTTCATATACTGGACACTTCTTGAACCTGTGTCATGTTCTAGGTCTTTCTTGCCTGCACGCAAACAGTTTGCGCACTTCACACTCCCCTGCACTTCCTTGTTGGCACAGTCTTTCAACTCGTGGTCCACGCTTGCGCAAAAAGCACACTGCTTCTCCGAATTGCAAAACTTTGCAACATGCCCGAACCGTTGGCACTTGAAACACCGTGAGATGTGGATGTAGTCCTCTGCGTTGCATGCTTTCCAGCCAAAATATACTCTGCCTTGTTGTTTGAAGAAATGCCTAACCTTAGGGTGAACTTCCAATACCCAGTTTGGGTTGTGTCGGGAGTCCACTTTGAATAAAAGTTTGTGCCATTTATCAGGGGTGTCCACCTCGCGACAGAACGTGATAAAGTGTCGAGAATTCGGGAACAGCATTGTCCTTACCCTTGCGATGGATGATTTTAAAATCATATTGCTGTAAATGAACGGCCCATCGAGCAATACGACCTACCGGGTCCTTGATGGAATTAAGCCACTTAAGGCTATAGTGGTCAGTGATCACCGTGAATCTACCCTCAATGTAAGGGCGCAACTTCCTGATTGCAAACAGAACATCAAGGCACTCCTCCTCGGTTCGTTCTTGGTAAGTGATCGACTCAGATAATGCTCAGCTTCGTCATGTATCTGAATTAGCACAGCACCATGCCCAAAGTCAGACGCATCACATTGGACAATCAAGGGTTTTTTCAAAATCTGGACACGACAATACAGGAGCCTTAACTAAACATTCTTTGATCGTGCAAAAGGCAGTCTCGCAAGCACATCCCAGATAAATTTAACATTCTTCTTTGACAGCTATAAGGGACGAAGCGCCGATACCAAGAGGCAAGATCAATGATTCGACGGATCTCAGTTACCGATTTGGGGGTAGGGATGTTGAGAATAACCACTATCTTATCAGAATCGACCAGAAGGCCCGAAGAATTCACCAGGTATCCCAGCTATGTCAATTCTTGCTTGCCGAAAACTCATTTGTCCTTATTTAGGGTTAGTCCAGTCAACCGATTGATGACCTCGCGTAAGACCTCAATATGTTCTTCGAATGTACTTCTGCAGATTATCACGTCATCAAGATAACTGAGGATTCCATCTCGGCACCAATAACGCGAGCCACACAGCTGGCGCGTTAGTTGAGCCAAACGGCATACGCCAAAATTGAAATTAACCGCGTGTCGGGAAAGTAAAAGCGGTCAGAGGTTTTGATTCCTCAGAAATTGGAATCTGCCAGTACGCTGACTTAATGTCCAACGTTCTGAGAAAAGGAGCATCCCGAAATTTGTCGAGCGTAGCTGAGACATAAGGTATGGAATAGGAGTCGGAAACCATTATAAGATTAAGTGCCTGATAATCCACACAAAAGCGCCATCCACTATATTTTTTCTTGATCATCACGATCAAGGCGAGTTAGAAGGCTCAACAATACCATCCGCTGGCATCTTCTCTAGTTCTGAGTTAACTTGAGTCTGAAGAGCACGGGAAAGGGGATAGTATCGCTGTTTGATTGGGGAAGAGTTTGTCTTTATATTAAGTTCAACCAATTCCTTGACCTATCTTAGAAAATGTGTTTTCTCATCAGCTCGTCCAGAATACGCTGCTGATCGGTTGCGAGACTTCTCCGACTGTGGATAGCCGACACTTGAGAAGATTCCTGGTCATTACGACCATCACGAAAATGCCATTCGCCAGCATGGAGGTCTGGCACTATATCCATGCGACACACAGCTGGCGCGTTAGTTGATCCAAACGGCATACCCCAAAATTGAAATAAACCGCGTGTCGGGACAGTAAAAGCGGTCAAAGGTTTTGATTCCTCAGAAATTGGAATCTACCAGTACGCTGACTTAATGTCCAACGTGCTGAGAAAACGAGCATCCCGCAATTTGTCAAGGGTAGCTGAGACATAAGGTATGGGATAGGAGTCGGGAACGATTAAGTTCCCGATAATCCACACAAAAGCGCCATTCATTTTATTTTTTCTTGATCATCATGATCGGAGAAGACCAAGGCGAGTTAGAAGGCACAACAATACCTGAGTCTGAGTTAACTTCAGTCTGAAGAGCACGGGAAAGGGGAAAGTATCGCTGTTTGATTCGGAAAGAGTTTGTCTTGATATTAAGCTCGACCAAATTAATGCAACCAATTCCTTGACCTACCTTAGAAAATGTGTTTTCTATCAGCTCGTCTAGAATACGCTGCCGATCGGTTGCGAGGCTTCACCAACTCTGGATAGCTGACACTTGAGAAGATTCCTGGTCATTACGACCATTACGAAAATGCCATTCGCCAGCATGGAGGTCTGGCAGTATACCCATGCGCCACCAAAAATCTATGCCTAAGATGAGAGAATGCGGCAATGTCGAAACGAGTGCCTCAATGAGAACAAGGCGGTCCCGCAACTGAAAGGGAACTCGGACCGAACCGATAACATCAAACGTATCTCCATTAGCAATAGTGCACTGCCATTGTTGCGGGTTGAGTTTGCATAAAGACTTCAGAGCTTTCCAACCTCTATCACCAATGATGGTTCTAAGGCACCACTATCTAATAACCTGAGAAGTGATAAAGCGAGAACATGGACTGTCAAGTAAGGTCGCTCATCGTCAGTGAACATAGTCCAACAAAATCTGAGATCGAAGGGTGGCCTCATTAGTTGGTACTGGAAGGCAAGACGCTCGGCCTAAGTTCTTACCTTCGGTTTGTTTTTTGAACAATTCGAGCAGGATCTAAGCGTAAATATATGGCTAAATGGACTGAACTAGGAGACCGCATAAGGCATCTCAAATACGAGGTTATTATAGCTATCGTAGGCAAATATACAAGACTAGAAGATTCGTACACTTCCATAACAAAAGCCTTACATCATGCGGGCAATAAAATAGGCTATAAAGTCATTATTGAAGCTTCTTTGGAAAGCACAACGTTAACTGATGATTCTGCCTCTTATCATACAGCTTGGAGGGAGCTTTGTTTATGCGATTGTGTGGTTTGTGCCAGGTGGCTTTGGAAAACGCAGGGTAGAGGGCAAAATTGAAGTTTTCAGGTGGTGCAGACTGAATAACAAATCTTTTTTGGGTATTTGTCTTGCTTTTCAAGGTGCTGTGATTGAATTTGAAATAAATGAGCTGAAATTAACTGATGCCCATTCCATTGAGGTTGATGAGGACATAAAATATCCTGTTATTATTGACAGGTGAAATGGGTGGTACACTGAGACTGGGACAAAGAACTACTGTTTTTAACACTTCAAGTAATTCTAGTTAAATAAGAAAATTGAAGAACGTCAGAGACACCGATGCGAAGTTAACCCATAGTATATTCGAGACTTTGAAAAACATGGACATAAATTCGATGGTGTTGATGTCGACCAGCAAAGAATGGAAATCCTGGAACTAGACAACCACCCTTACTTTGCAATTGCAATTTCATCCTGAATATTTATCGAGGCCCTTCAACCTTTCACCTCCTTTCATAGGTTTGATATTGGCTGCCAACGATAGACTAAAATGTTACCTAGCCATAGGTTGTAAACTAAATCCCAGAGAACCGCAGAGTGATTATTATGATTCAGAATAGGAATTGCATGACGTCAACAAACTCAAGGTAGAACAACTAATCATTGTTGAAAATGAAAATGACGACAAGAGCAGTGCTAATAGTAGCTCAAGTCAATTCTAAGTTTGATAATAATGTGTTTTCATTCGGGCTTAATGGCCGTGGTAAGTTGAAATTTCTTCCTGACGTTTCGCTAGCATGCGTGGCTAGGATCTTCAAAGGTGCTTGCATGTCCGATTTTGGTAGCAGACGGACGCGTTCCCGACCGCAAGTTGTATTTATGTGTGAGTGATTGTGGAGGGAGAGGGGCGGGGCTTCGCAGCACGTGGCTAATCTGAACTTTATCTGTCGCAATGAGATCTTTTTTGCGTTTTTGAGGATCGGGTTCCAAATTTGGTTAAGTTTAAGTGTTTCTTCTTTCCTGTTAAAGCTCTCCGTATGTTTGTGCATTTCTATAACTCCACGTTCAAGATGATTGTGGTATCCGGAAGTCGGTGCAAGAAGATTGACCTCACTGAATAGTATTTCATGATTCCCTTCACTAAGCGCATGTTCCGCTACTGCCAATTTTTCCGATTGTCCTAGTCTGCAGTTTCTTTTGTGCTCGGTGATCTCGTTTCCATGGATCTTTTTGTTGTTCCTATACCTATACCTTACCACATGTTCATGGTATACGATAGACTCCAACACTTGACAGTGGGTTCTTTTTATCCTTTATCCTTGACTGATCTGATTGATTGCTGTATTTTCCTCGTTGGCTTGAAGATCGTTTTTATGTTGTGTTTCTTCAAGACTTTCCCTATTCTGTCTGTCACCCGAAAAATGAAAGGCAGAGATGCATTAGCCATCACTGGTTGTTCATCCACGTTTTGTTGTGTGTCCGTTTTGGGCCGCATGGCCCTGTCGATTTCAGATGCATTGTATCCATTTGATAGAAAGGCCGACTTGAGGTGATCCAATTCTTGCTCGAGATGTTGTGGCTCGCAGATGTTCCGAGCACGTTCTGCTAACGTTGTTATAATTCCAAGTTTTTGCCTTGGATGGTGGTTTGAGAGTGCAGGCAGGTACCGGTCTGTGTGTGTGGGTTTTCGGTACACTGTGTGGCTTAGTTTTCCTTCAGATTTCTTTATGAGTACATCTAAGAAGGCGATTTCTTGGTTTTTCTCCTTTTACATGGTAAATTGTATGCTAGGATGTTGCGCGTTCAGGTGGCCAAGGAAGTGGTTAAGCTTCTCTTCCCCATGACTCCAAACCACAAAGGTATTATCTACATATCGAAACCATACCGTTGGTTTGTGGTCAAAAGATTCGATAGCTTTCCTCTCAAAATTCTTCATAAAGAAGTTGGCTACGAGTAGGCTGAGCGGACTTGCCATAGCTATACCGTCCGTTTATTCGTAGAAATCGCCGTTCTACAAGAAGTAACTACTAGTGAGACATGTCCGGAAAAGCTCAACTATGTCATTGGGAAAGGTACTTGATATCATGTCAAGAGATTCCGTCAATGACACTTTTGTGAATAGAGACACGACATTGAAGCTGACCAGGATATCCTTAGGTTGAAGAATAATATCGTTAATTCTCTGGACGAGGTGAGTGGAGCCCTTGACATAGGAGCTAGTTTTTCCTACATGCGTTTGAAGAAGCGATGCAACATCTTTCGCTAGGTTGTACGTTGGTGCTCCAGGTGTACTCACTTTGGGTCTTAGCGGGACTTAAGGTCACATTCAAGATTCACCAGGAATGTAATGTTTGTATTGATCTTTGTTTAAACAAAACATTCTTATCTTTTTTTTTATTTTGTTATTGAACACTAAGTAACTGGTCTTCTCTATCTTATGTCAAAGTGTCGAAATGTCTTTTCTTCTCTTATACAACTAACATAAAATGATTACCTGTGATCATTTCGTGTCCTTGTAAAGATTTGTTTCAATTTCGTGGGTTAGAGTACAGGACCAAAAAAAGAAACGATCAAGCTTTCGGTGACGTTTCGGAATATATTTTTCCTTTTTCAAGCTTTAAACTATTGCTTCTGGAGTCCGTTCAGAATGGACAAAGGCACTTCTCAACATATTATTTTAGGGATGCAATCAATTTTTCCAAAATTCGTTATTTTGAATTTGAATATTTATTATTTAGCTCAGCGACATTTTCACCAAATCAAAGGAAGAATCCTTTGAAGACACAATTAAATCGATCAAATAAAATAATTTTACAAAATGTATCCGTTCGGAGAGGGAGTTTTAATTTTCTCTAATAGCCGCCGGATGTTGGATTAACCTTTTGGCATTTGGTTTTAATGAACTCACGTTGGAAAAATTAAATTCTCGTGGGAAAACCAATTTCGACTCTAATAGGTTTGCTTTTTTAATTAGTCAACGTTTCACGAAAAATATATAGTAATTTTCTACCTGCCCGGAACAAGTGCATCATAATTTCGCCCGTATTAAAGCTACTTTAACATTTTATAAAATAAATTCGGTTGCCATTTACTAAGGTAGTTAAAAATTTAAATTAAACTATTCAAATTTACTTAACTTTTAAAGCTAAATAAGAGAAGCATTTAAAATGCACTTAAAGCTTCTGTTGCTCTAATCAACTTGTTTATTCAGTATTTAAATAAATGGAAATGAAGAAATTTAAATTAAGGTTAAAAACTCCTAGTTGTCGAAATTCTTGGATCGTGAAAATCCCCAAACAGGTATTACGTTTCGAACCGGCCACGAACCCATATATAATTTGTTCGCAATAAACCGGACGGCATATAATCCGCAAAACGATTTATCCTGAAAACCAGAGGGATTAAGGCCTTTTAATTAATGACGTCATCTTTCATAAGGCGTACAAGGAGTGGATTAGTGCTAACGCATTCCGGGAAGAAGCCAGCGAGTTGAATTAATGGAAGAAAAATCATTTATCATATTACAAGTGCCGCCTTCTCGGAATAATTAATGGGCTAATCGGCCGGTCGGAGAGAGAATCTTGAAATTATAATTTTCGTGGGTCGACTAATGGAAGTTGAGAGATTGTCAAATTGTCGGATTTTTGTTCTAAAAATAAATTTGCTGAATTTTTTGAATAATTTACATTTGTAATAGTTAATGGACTGCTCGATTTTTTTATACAAATTGCGATTTAGGTACGGAGCTCACGAATTTTGAACATAAATTTTATTTAATTTTCAGAGCCTGTCCAAATCTAGTAAACTTTGTATATAACTTTGAGATGCTGTCAAAACTAACTTGTTTTAATGGATAGGTGTTGTGTGCGGGATCCAAGGGAGATTTGGTCGGATTGGACTTGTTGGTAGTGAATATGTATTATCTCTTTAGAATGGAAATGTTTTCGGTTATACAGAGTGTCTCAGGTTTGACGACAAAAATTCTAACACGTGAAAATATGACCCATACTACATGGGGTCCAAACTCAACCATTTTTACTTGTTTAGGCAGAATCGTTGCAAAATGCCCATTTAGCCGCCAGAATTTACAGGGAAAGATTTTCCAAGAGCACCCACCTGATAAAAAAACATTGTGCCCGTTTTACAAAGATTGCGTGATACGGGAAGTGTGAGTGTGCAAAATCTTCGTGTTGATTTAAGTATTATTTAATTTTTCTCTTGAATGTTTAGTGGAAAAATGGCATTGAGTGCAATTCACAACTTAATAAAACGGCACCTTTTTTATTTTTACTAGAAAAGTGATAAAAATGCAAGTTTTACATTTATATCCTGGCAGAGGTAATACCTGTACGATGTTGTCACGTTGTTAACATTTTTCTAAATTTAAATTCTGCGATAACTCCGAAAATACTAACAATTGACCCATAGTTGATAGGACAGTTTTAGCTTGAAATATTTATACTGATACCTGATACACCCTGTATGGTGATGGCACATTTTCTATCCTACCGTCGCCTAGAATCGTAAGATTACTCTTCCGTCTATTGATTCGCTATTTGTTACTAAGTTACGCTTCTGGTACACCTAGTAATGACTGGTGCATGAAAGGCTCCGAACGACCCGATATGGAAGTTTCTCGGATATTTCTACTAAGAGTAGTGTTCAGATGCGCAAGATGCTCTAACTGATTACACCAAGGAAAGGTAGCTGCTTGCATATGTTTAAATTAGTGAGGAGAAAAATTGTATTTCATGCACAATTCACTTTATTGAAACTTAGCGTTGTAGAGCGCTTCCGGCTTTCGCTACCTGCGAGCGAGCAAAGTGAAAAACATTAAATAGAAATTGTAATAATGTTATTGTAAATATGTACGTAATAAAGTGGTGTAAGCACAATTCTATTTTTCTTTTTCACTCACTTGTCAGGTTTCGACACAGAAGTTGAAATTGTAACAGAACAACGACGACGAGGATAGAAAACATAAGACACGACAAGAATTACACATCTGCACACGATAAACGGTTTCGAACAATATGAAACTTTTTTCAAAGATCTAAAACTAGATTAAAAAATACATAATTCTCTCGAGGACGGCGCCAGAGAGTAAATATTTCAAATAGAAATTTAGTATTTTATTTCGAATTAGTGTATTGCGAATATTGAATTGTTCTTTCATAAGATTTTTCCAAGTCAATGTTTTCTGACTCTAGGCGTTCATTGAATAAGAGGACGAAAGTTCAGTCTTTTACAATATTTAAATTTAAATACCAAATTCTGCAAGTCATCGCTTTTGAAAATTGTTAACTGTCAAAACGCAGAGCAGGTGGTTTGTGATTCTCCACCCTGCAAACATTTGAGGTTATGTTGTCTTGGCCAGGATTACGAAATTGCAATTTGTATCAGCTAATTATGAAAGTAATCAAGTGGCCTCCTATGTAAAGGTAGGTATGAAATTTCTCTAATGGAATTGTATTGGAGTCAAATCCAAAATGGGAGACTTCTATCAAACATTGAACCATTGCAGTCCCAAAATAATCTTTTTAAACGAGACTAAACTGTGGCCAAATAACAAACTCAAACACATACACTACATCACCAAAAGAGCCTATAGAATCCAAAATCGAGGAGGGGCGTTGCCTGCTTAATACACAAATCAGTGAGATATAGGCTCATTAACACACTGAGGAAAAATATAGAACACATACCCATCGAAATAGACAAAATTCATTGAGATTAGCCAACGAAGTAGGGGTCTTCTTCCCCAGAAACGGGAGAACATTACTGGTGGGTGCCTCAATGCCAAACATACGAGTTGGCTGAGCAATAACAACAATACAGTAGACAACACCCTCTTCAACGAACTACCTCATTAATAATAAAAATGTGCAACTTCACCACCCCAACAACCCTACCCACTATCCCAGCTCAGGCCAAATCCCATCCATAATTGATGTTGCGCTTTTGAAAGGGCTTACTAATATCGAGGTCAAAACAATGGCCTTACTCGGCTCAGACTACCAACTGATCTTCCTGTACTGGAAAAACCCTTCAGTGCCTGAAGAATCGAAGGTATACGTACAGAAATTTCGATTGGCCAAAGTACAAATAAAGACTTAACGACATAATAGTCATCCCCGATCCAATTTTTAACATTCCAGAAGTAGAGAGGCAAGTAGACATCCTATCAAAAAATATCCAATCCATGAGGGATCAGCTGGCCCCTAAAATCTCCCTGAAGAACAAAACAGACACCCTCCCTGCATCCATTGTAGCACTGATCAATGCACGAAACAGGGTCAAAAGAGCATGTCAGAGGCGCGCTAACCCCCTAGATCGGGAGATCATCAGGCTAATGAGCCGTGAAATAGAGAGGTATATACAAAATCATAGAAATAATTCCTGGATGAAGTATGTCTCCTGCCTAGAAACCAAAGACAACTCCTTGTGGAAGCTGGCGAAGAATATTAGGCGACCAGGATCGCAGTCAGCGAACCTGAACGTTGGAGGCGCCAGCTACTACAGAGATGAGGATAAAGCGGAGATATTCGCAGACCATTTTGCCTCGTTCTTCGAGGAGACTCCCGATTTGGGGGCGAAACACAACAATATCTCAAGTGTAACGGACGCCTTTGCCATGCAAAAATATCCAATACCACCCAAAGTGCTACAACGGATGCTTACAACCCCAGCTGAACTGACAAAGCTAATGAAAAAACTTCCTAACAGAAAGGACCCAGGACCAGATACAATCACAAACACACTGATCATAAGCTTGCCGAGGAAAACAATAATACACTTCCTCCAAATATGTAATGGAATCATGATGTTACAACACTTCCCAACAGCCTAGAAGCATGCAAACATTATTGTTTTCCACAAACCCGGCAATCGTACAGATCTATCTCCCTACTAAACTCACTGGGCAAAGTTGCAGAACGGCTAATACTTAACAGGCTAGCAGACGAAATCCACACCCTCAGATGCCTACCCCCGGAGCAGTTCGGATTCAGACCAAATCACAGCACGACTCTAGCAGTAGCGAAAGTGGCTCAGAACGCAATTGCGTCATTCAACAACCACGAGAGGACTTTCCTACTGCTCCTCGATATAGAGAAGGCGTTTGACAAGGTGTGGCACAAGGGCCTTATCTTCAAACTGCTGGCAACACACAACCTACCCCACCACTATGTATCACTTCTAAATTCCTACTCAAGTAATAGATCATTTGCCATTAAAATTAGCAGCTGCCTATCCCAAACCAAACTCATAAAAGCTGGAGTCCCCCAAGGCACCGTCCTTTCCCCAACCCTTTTTAACCTTTACATAGCGGACATCCCCAAAACCCATAACACCAACATAATGATGTATGCCGACGACACAGCAGTTTATACCAGCGCCTTTTTTGCAGAGGATGCGAGAAGGGCGCTGGTAGACCACCTGGAACTGCTCACACCCTACCTGAGGAAATTGAAAGTCACCCTAAATGCAGCAAAAACAGAACTCCTCACGCTCACCAGGAAAAGGACAAACATCATTATGGATTCCCCCTGTCAATCAGCGGAACGGCAATCACCCCACAAGCATCGGCCAAAGACCAGGAGATAATCCTGGACAAAACTCTCCGGGGCTACCCTCAGATAAAGACTCCTCACCCCCATCATGAAACCAAACTCCTGGGGCTGGCACCAGCCTGGAACTACATCTGCAACTGCCAAGAACTAAGACTCCAACGGTACCAAAACAAGGTGTTCAAGACCGCCCTTTCACTGCCCTGGGAAACAAAGACAGTGGAAGTACACAGACTGGCGGAATTGGACACCATCCTGGAAAATTTCAACGAAGTCTCGTTGAAATTTTTCAGGCAGACAGCGCAAGGACCAGAAATAACAAGAAATTTTGCCTCCCTTAGATTCAACCCTCAAAATCCCGCAACACATCGGCCCATACATCACCGACTACCAATTTACTTTAACTCACCTTGATCAGGACAGCAGAGACTGCAGGAATTCAGCGCTTCACGCTAAATCCAACGGAAGGCAGCACTACTCGAGCCAGCAATCGAGCACACGAATCCGCCCAGTGCTCATCAAATTAAAATAAGACGCGGCCCAACCAAGGCCGAGAACCTTGAACACTCTTTGCGATCCTGATACAAGCGCTATGCGAGAAACGAGAAAAAGGGTTTTTGATAATTTTTCCCTCTATCACAGACAGGGCAAATACGGAATGACTTACAGGAAAATAAAATTACAGGAACACTTTGAAAGTTGAGACTGAAAAATGAGCTAAAATGGGCATTTAATGCCTCAGAAAAGTTCCATAACAGCCTGGTTGTCACCACCACCCCTAATTATACCGGTAAAGGCGCCATAACATCGGTCAATTCAACTTGTATCTTTCCGTATCATTATGTAAATATTTATATTTATATTAGTCACGTAGGATAGCTATAGGTTGAAATTTAAAAGATAGTTAGGTTAAGGTAGTTTTTAGTTGAAATTGTAATTTTGGAAATAAAGATCAATTCTACAAAAAAGAGCTCCCTGCAAGTCCTGCCTATATGACAGCAATTAGAAGAACCTCAATAAAATTTGTAAATTGTGAGTCGGTCTATTTTATCGTTAGTGTGAATCAGCTGAGAACCCAGTTGGTTTGTGGTTTTAAAAGATATTTTCACATTATTAAAGGGGGTGTGCGCCAAAAATTAAAGTTTTAGTGCAAAAAAATCTAAGAATAACTGTTCAAACCTCGTTATTCTACGATAAACCATCACTGAGATATACCGCTTTAAAGTGTGTGTGACGTCACGAAAGCTTCGTCCAGCTGCGCTCCGCATTGTTAATTTGATTGTTCCCGGCACGCGTCAGTGGTTTTTGTTTAGATTATTGCAAGTGACACAGAAAAAACATATGTAAATTCAATTTACTTCACTTTCTCGTGCGTCGCTGGAGCTTTTGTGACGCCATAGGGTGAGATGCGGTACCTTCATAGAGTCATATCTTCGGTATTATTTGTCATAGAGGGGTGCGGTTTTCACTGTTATTCTTAGATTTTTTTTCTCTTTTTTTTTGAGATGAAGTTGTTTTTTTGGCGCACACCCCCTTTAACATGTTGGCGGACAAAATTATTGACCTTTTTATCGAATACAGGAACAACATGCGGTAAGGGAACAAATTTGAAGTTGTCGATGTGTTGGGCAAGGAAATGTTTTTTCTTGAGTTTGTCATAATGTTGGATTTTGTTGATTAAGGTGTCTATATATTTGTGATCATATTCATAATTGAAAGCCAATTGTTTCAGAATTTCAACTTTGTTATGATAGTGTTCATTTGATAGAGGGACGATAAGTAGTCTGTGTATGTAACAATTGAAGGCCACCATTTTGTGTTGGTGAGGATGATTGGAAGTGTTCGAAATCAAATGGTCGGTCTGTGTTGGTTTCCTATAGATAGAAAATTTTCATCGTGAATGAGATTTTGGGGTGTATGCTACCTATTTTGCGTTGTTTGCACCGAGTTCGTCACAGTTCAAAAAACACAGGCAGTCATCATTATACCTAAACCAGTGTAAAATTTCTTTCTTATTACCATTAACAATTTTTATAGATTTCAAATGGTCCATGAATCTGCCAAGGAAGGTGAAAAACAAATAGGGAAAGGCGGGGCAGAACGGGGTACTCAACGTTGGATGCTCAATTGTCACTACAAAATTAACAAGATATATTTTTTTTTTTGCTATAGGTGTATTACTTAACATGTAAGTTAAGCTTTTCCACCATTTTTAACAGTTAAATAAATATTTTTGAGACAATAATTTTGAGAAACCAAAAAAGTGTATTTTACACCATTCCGCCCTACTAGCGAACCAGGACGGGTTTCTATATTTTTTCACCAGAAAAACGGCTGGGTTCGGTAATTGCATCTGCGAGCAAAAAAAAGCAAATTTTGACGGACGTCACGTGATTTATCTTTTTCCACGTGTAAAATCACGCGACATCTGTCAAATTTTGCTCATTTTGCTCGCAGATGCAATTACCAAGACCAGCCAATGACAGCAATTGCTGCGTTCATGGATTCGATACTCTATTTCTGACGCTTTGTCTTGTAACATTTAAAATGTCACAAAAATATATTTATTGTTCTTAATTATTTTTATATATTATGAACTCATCTAAAAGTACTATTTCGCACACCTATCTATGATTCTTCTGACTAGTTTTCCTAACCTAATATCGAGAATTCTGTTGTTCCGAGTCACCTGTAGCGCTGTCATTTTTATGATTTTGATAAGCTTGACAGATTAAGAAAGAAAATACAGAACCAATTTGGGTACTTTTGACTTCCTCTTTTTCTCTTTTGTCTTGAGACCGAAACAGGTCGTCCAGATTGTTAGAATTTCAATAATCTTGAAACTTTATTTTTGATAGGCTTGACAGATTAAGAAAGAAAAGACAGAACCAATTTGGGTACTTTTGACTTCCCCTTTTTCTCTTTTGTCTTGGGACCGGAACAGGTCGTCCAGATTGTTAGAATTTCAATAATCTTAAAACTTTATATTTGTTTTTGGCCATCGAGTCCATATTCTTGAAAATTAACTAGCCAGAAGAGTGCTTGATTGTGTCTACTAGAAAGTTTCCTGGAAAATCAACCGATTGTTGATTTTTGTGAAGCTTTTGGAAAGTGAGGTTACTATCGGCCGTTCAGGTATGTAAATTCCTTTTTCTCTCTAATGAATGAGGCCTTATATCCCCTCAATTCATTCAGGCACCTTCGGCAGGACGGAAAATCCGTGCTTGCACTTCTCCAAGTGAAAATTGACAAATTTGAGACCACGCTGTCCCGGAAACTCAGAGCAAATCTGGGCCCCCTTTACAAGGAAAGTCTGTTTCCTGTAAGAAGTTGATCCCCAACCATTATTTGGTTGTCCCCAGCCAGTTTGGTACCTCCAGATCTCAAATTAGTGAAAACTTCCGAGGCTTTACAAGGATTCCGTCCAGGCTTGTATAACTACCTACCTATGGGTGTTTTAAACGTGCCATCATAACTACTGTAACTTATTTTTACCTTTTCTTTATAGCCCCCTATCGTTTATCTTTATTAGCTAATTAATATCTTTGTAAATTCAAGTACTGACTTAATTTGTTTACCGTATAGTAGTGTTTAGCTGGAATAGCTAACTACCATTTAAAATTAATTATTAATTTAATTAATTAATTATTATCAGAGTCAGCTATTGGCTTTTATTATCGTTTTCTCAATAATTATTTATTATCCAATAAGTATGCATTATTGTGATTATTATAAATTTATTTCCGTAATATCGAGTACTGATCGATATAATATATTGTGGATTCATTAACCTTTAAAAGGTTAATTTAACTTTTAATTTCAAATCAATAATGTGGCAGTTTTACAAGGTAAACCAATGTAAAATCTTCAGGTAGTCAAATTTAAATTTTATGTTTACCTATGTTCAATCTTAAAGGTAAGAAGGTAGAGCTTTTCCGGAAACCGTGACCCCTTGATTCTACCAAGCAGGTTTTTGATATTTATAACTGCCTAGGGATTATTTATCACCTTTCTACATTGATTAATTTGTTTTTTATTGATTTGATTGACTTTGAGTCAAAAATTGAAGGTTAATCTTATTTTGACTTTAACCTTTATACTTAGGTAATTCTCATCGTAGGTATCTATTTAATTGTTTTTAAATTTCAATCTTTTTATATACCTATTTAAATTAAGTCATTACGTAGTTCTTTTTTGATATTATAGTTTTTGGATATTTGTACAATCATTTTCATCAAGCTGCACAGCATATTGTAGGAGAGAACTCTCATAAAGGAGGAATCAACACTTTGTCCACCACCAGTCTAAGACTCAACATATCTGTCTCGTATTCATCAAAAACAACGTCTTTACCTTCCTTACTGACTGATTATAGCAGCAAAATGCTTGTTCCAAAAATAGTAGCTACAGTGTATTTTTTCCCAAGATAGATTTTGACATTGTCAACTTTTAAACATAAAAAATGCCGCTAATGCCGCTTATTGGTCGCAAAATGCCATTTGAACGACGTGCATTGTAAAACTGATGTCAACCTGCAGAAACTCCTCATTCTGCGACCAATCCGGGCCAAGCATTATTGTTTATGTTTCAAAGTTTTCAATGTCAAAATCTATCTTGGGAAAAAGTAGACTGTAGGCATTTTTTCCATATATTGATTCATTTCCTAACTAAAATTCATCCAGGAAGCCAATTTGTTTAGGCCACCATATTGCGCGTTAAAAACAAACGAAGGCTCGCAATCCAGATCAAACCTAATGTTGTAATTTGTGCCCGGAACGTCCATCCCCATTTGGTTTGGGCTCAAATAGAGGCAGTCAACATCCGGCTTTAATCAAGCCTAGGGCAACGAAATTAAATTTCGGCAAAATAGGGATGAAAATTAGTAAACTCTTGATGTACTGCTACAGGCTTACCGCTACTAAATAATAAATAAAATTAACTTGGAACAACAAAATTCATGGTATATTTAAAGACATCTCAAACTCATAAATTTGACCGTATGAAATTGCTCAAAGAAATAAAGACTCGCAGTGAGAAAAACTTGATCCCATTTCATATAAGATGATAAAACTAGCGATAAAAGAGTGGCAGCAGCTGAAAGCCTAAATCCCCTTTCAAATATTTTTGGGTTATTTATTAGTGAAGCGCGTGCACAAAGGGCTTATTTTTACATTAACATTAATCCGATAGAATTACGAATTTCACTCGCCAATTATTTATTATTTCGAAAATCCAACGTCAAATTTTATCAGTGAACTGTATAAACAAAAACTACCACCGCTGATTTATAAAACCAAAACAAGAGGAGCCTCTATCATTCAGTTTAAATTTCGTTTGGCTGGATAATAGATAACAAAACAACTGTCCAAAATTGGGATGATTTGAAAAAAATTGTCCGGTGGCAGCGGTAAAATGCAGAGCTGTGGATTTTGCATTTGAAAAATGGGAAAAGTATTTGCACCAGTGCAGTGACTTTAGATAATACAAAATCGAATTGCGTTAAATGCTGGAAAAATATGAGCACTCAATAACAAGTATTGTATTAGAAGACTATAAATTCGTAATGAAAGAGAGGAGGGAAAGTTGGTCGGACCAAAAAGTATAGGAACTAAAGCGAAGGCTTCTACAAGGCAAAATATAAAAATATAGAAGTGAGAATTTATAGAGGTAGAAAGTATCAAATATCAAATATTAAAACTAATCAAACCTCGGTTCGAAGTTTTCCTTATTCTTGACTCTTGAAGAAAAATCCGGTGACCTTTTGTCATTGAACGTTTTGTTAGTAGTGGATTTTTAAATTAGCTTCTCATAGTCAATATTATCTTATTCTTTTCCAAATAGCTTCGTAGGTATCCGAAATTTTTCCACACGTACTTTTAAGCAACAACATGTCGAAATATTGTTGGAGATTAAATCAAAAACTTTTCCGATAGAAATAAAGGCGACTAATTTCAAAATACATAAGTTAAAGCGATGAAGGTAAAGAGTTTTCAAATTGGGATTGGCTATCAGTTGACATGAAATATTGGTAGTTGGGGGTAATAGGTTGGCATATCCAGAATTTTTCACTGTAAATTACAAATTCTGAACAGCATTCATCATTTGACTTATCCACATTCGTTGAAAACTTTGCCTCTCAGGTGGAGTTCAATCTTTTCTTTCTTTAGGATCCATGACTTACTTTCGCTATCTTTGTTCTTTCCGTTGTTTCGATGATTCTATCTTTAAAAATTTGTCCAAGGTAAATTTATTCGTCGACTTTTCTCAAAGACATTTTTATCTTCGAGCCCATTTCTTCCGATGCTATTGCCAAATGACTAGTCATCAACTTCTGATTTGAAAGTGCCGGTAGACGAACGAAACGAGACAAAGTCTACGTCTTTTCAAACACTCTTTTAAAGGTCGTTTGAAAAACTCTAATGAAAATCTTAAACACATCGAAATGGTGGAAGAATCAGTCAAAAGACTGGATCAGCAGGTTATGGTCCAAATAACGCCACAAAACTTCACTCCCAACTAGATCTTTTTTAGAGCATTGAAGCCTAAGAAGGCTCCAGGAAAACACAAAATCTTCAGCAGAATATTGATCTACTAAGTGTTTTTTGCGATTCAAAATTAATGAATTCTATTTGCTCTTTTATGTTTAAACCAAGTATGATATATAGTTAGGGATGTTTGCTCTAATGTTTTTGCTTTTTCCTCTATCCGATGTTTTTTTTTTCGAAATTCGGAAGAGTAAATGCAGGGAATAGAGGCTAAAACCCCTTCGGTAGGTCGGAGAGGGCTGAGACTCGCTCAGGTCGTCATTTTTCGAGATATCGCGCTTTTTATATTTTTCACCCCCTTGAAAAAATCGCTCTCCAATGGATAGACCTACTTTTTCTCTACAACCATACAAAATTTCAACTTTCCACCCCCAGCCGTTTGGGCTGTACAGGGACTGGAAGTCAAAACTTTGACAGCCCCCCAGGCTCCTTCGGGGGAGGAAGGGGGACGAAAATTGTTTTGCCTCGACAAAATCAAAATTTTTAGGTCCCTTGGAAATTTCAACTTTCAATCTTATCGGGAAGTAGCTGAAACATCTTGCGCGGGCGTTGTTTCGAGAAAATTTTAAAAAGTCTCTTCCGGAAACTGTTGCACCTACAGAGATGCTTGTGGTCTTAAATTATAGGAAATTTAGTCTAATTTAGAAATTGACTGAATAGTTATTTCGAAAAAACTAGTCCTTTAGGGTTAAAATCGGCAAAAACTGAAAAGTTGTCGAAAATTCCGCGTTTTTCTGGACTTTTGACTAAGTTGCGTTCGACCGTCGAGTTCGAAAGCTTGGGTTATCCATTGAACCAACATCTTAAACAATTCATAAAAAAAATCAGAAATACCGCATTTGACGCATGGTCGAATGTATATGGTTACTGGATTTCTAGTTGTTCTGATTTAGTGGCGTTTTTTCTAGTTGTTTTGATGTAGTGGTTTACAGCTTTTTCAGCTGTTTTCAGTAAGAACGACGTAGACATATATGTCTGAACGACTTCGGAATAGTGGCGTCTTTTTTCCCTGCCTTTGGAAGAAAAGTTATTTGGCGCTCGAGCAGGGACCGCTTTGCGCATGTCAACGATGTCAGCATATGACCGAGGTGATTAAGTCCTGTTTGTTTTGGCGACGCCTGTAAGTCTGACCGTTACCGTACCGTTTTCAAACGATTGCTAGACTGCATAGCGCCAGAACGAATGTACCGCTCCTATTGGACCGCTCGTCGCATGCCTTTTCATCCGCCCCATAAGTTGGAGGTCTTAACCAATGCTGTCCGTCCGTGGAAAATGTTCCTGTTGTATTTTGCACCGCATTGGACCAAGGGTCTCTATTTTTGGGAAATATTGGTAAGCGCATGCGCGTACCAAAATTTGAGCTCCAGCTGATTTTCTTGTAATCCGAGGTCGCTGATTTTATTTTTCCATCTTTAAACTATCCCCATTAATGTGATTTCACAGAAAACGGCTTCTCTGTTACCATTTTCACGGCAATTTTCACTGCACTTACGTGAATTGTGTCATACCATCTTTCCGACTAAATCAAGGTTGCCGAATCTCATCCTAATACTAGAATAGTAGTATTTTGTACCGGTTACCAGGTTGCCAAATTTCGTATTATTTCTGAAGATTTACCGTATTTACCGAATAGTTAACCATTAGAGAGGAGTGTGCGCACTAGCCATCATCTTCTCACCAACTTTTGGTGGTAGATGTCTCCTCACTACCTTGGAAGAGTTTAAAATTAAGATTATCACGCGATTCAGGAGAGATCCGACCGAGACCTCAAAAGAGCAACATCTAGTAAACAGTTCCAATAGATCCGACCGATCCCTCAAAGGAGCAGCATCTAGTGAACCGTTCAGAGAGAAATAGGCCCATTAACCGTACAGACTAAGGCGCAAGAGAATTGCGTAACCAAACAGTCTACCTTCTCCTCTTTGAATCACTAGAGTTCCGACAGCGCTCCAGCCCGAGAACACCTGATTGTTAGGAAACCGCTGAAAGCCGTTGCCGAATGAACCTCCTCAACTGTATTCCGCTACCTTCAACTAAAGTAGAGCTACAAATTCGGCGCCCGAGCAGGGACAATATCTAGTAAACCGTTCTGAGAGAAATAGACCGCGTAACCGAACCGTCAGACATTCACCGCCAGGGGCCTTATTCTGTAAGGAACGAACCTATCGATTCGGTACAATTTCTTCGATTGTGCCGTCATTTTCGGTTTGGTTTTCGCGCTACCAAATCGAAAATGACGTCACAATCGAAGAAATTCTACCAAATCGAACGGTTCGTTCCTTACAGAATAAGGCCCCAGACCGTCAACTTGATCACTTGGAGAATCTCACTTTAACCATCCACCTGATCCCTCAGAAAGACTTTCTAGTCCCGACCACCGCCTTCGACGGCGGAGTCTTGAAGCCGTTCCATACCGTACCGCCGAGTGTAACCGTACAGCTGCTAACGAACCTATTGTTAACTAACCGCTGAAGGCCGTTGTCATTTGAGCTCTTATTCTGTATTCCGCTACCGTTGAAAGACCGTTAATGCAAATTTATAATGACAAGAGGCACCGGCAACAATGGAAACCCACCGATTACTAGTACACCGAATACCACTGCCTCTACGGTGGTTACAGCCAGTCCAGTAAACCCGCCCGTTAATGTACCAATAACCACTTATCCCGTTTGGTACAATCCCAACGATGGCCGTGTGAGTTGGGTTTATCTATGAAAGAAACACGAACGAACTCATTCCTGAACTAACAAGGTTTGGAGTGGACAATACAGGTACCGTTCAAACATTGAAAAAGCGACTAGTTACATTCTATCGCAAGGGAAAAGCTTCACCGACACCGACCACCATGGCAGGATTCATCTTCCCGACCGGTTCCAGCACGCATACGACGCAGGCAAAATAGTACCGCTTCCCTGACTCAGACCAGTACTGCTAATACTGGGACATTAGGTACAACTCAAATGCTCAATCCGCCGATACCGACTATAAACATTCACCAGCCGCTGCTTTCTTCAGTAGCATACGGTTCTCCGGGAATAGCACTGAAAGTACATAAATGGAATATTCATTTTAATGGACGAACCGACCCAGTAACATTCATAAAGAGGCTTCAGGAAATTTGTGGCTCCCAGGGTATACTGATCATATCCCTATGATACCGAAATAACCGAGCTCACTGGAATACCTGGGACGAATTTCTGACGCCGACCTGGAGATTAAAATTAGCCGCCGGCTCCAAGAGCCGAACAAGCCAACCCACCAGCATAACCCCGGACCAGGAGCTTCAGTAGTTGTATAGAAACTTGTTACCTGACTACAGACAACATATTCGGAAAAGCGACTTTACGGATGTAGTTTCCTTTTCCCGCACCTTGAGGGAAATCGGAAGCCTATTATCTGAATTGAAGGCAACACCCTCTATGTTTAGAACTTAGAAGCACACCGTCCACCGGCCGGCATTTCTGTTACCCATAATCCGTCTACGAATCCAGCGAGAAACTGGCAACAAAACCGGAAAACCGAACGGTCTAAGAAAACCGAATCATACCAACGAAATTTTAGACCAGACAATCGGTCCGAAGCAATGTATGTATATGTTGGAGGTGACTCTCCATTCAAAATCAAGAAAACAACAAATATATCGCATTTAAAGGTGGTTTCTTAAATTCGAAAAAGACTCAAAAGAAAACTTCCCAGAACTTTGTTTTCCTTTATGAAGTGGTGGTTGTACATCTAAAAGACGAGGATTCGACCCTGTGTATTAAAACCTTTCAGATGAACTTTTACCCAAACAACCGAGACGCTATATTATTCTGTTTGCCGGAAACCCAATTTGTTTAGTGTGGATCCGGCTTAAACAAGTTTAAATCCGTTTAGCATAGTGCTTTAGGCTGTTTTAGTCGACCGCTTGAAGCTTTTCCGGATTACAGTCGGAGACTGTTTTCTGTTTTGTAGTTTAATTTCCCGTCTGGCTATATGGAAAAGAACCTCTAAATCCCGAGTACACCATCTCAGGATAATGCATCGTGGAATTGAAATGCATGTATCCCATTCTCGGATCTGTTAATAGACTACCGATGGGAAACGCCAACTATTTCCTCTATGGATTTCCCAATTTTCACGCCATTCGATATTCCATTTCTGCTCAGGAGTTTAATTAAACTGGGATGTTGTTGATCTCCCTGAGGATCGGAAGCGCTACTGGAGACGATTTATGTAGCTTAGCTTTAAAAAAAAAAACTTTTATCTCAAGTAAATTTTAATGCCGCTTTGACAAATTTCTAAATCGGAGCCGACAAGAATCCTAATTGAGTGGAGGTAATTAATAACGCCAAAGGGAAAACTGTTTTTTCCTTTTGCCAGCCTTTTTTTGTAATAATTACCAACTTTTTCAATTAACAAAGATCATTAATAGCTTGTTCCAGATTACTTCGAGATAGTCGGATCAGTTCCATTTCCAGAAAGCTACCCAAGACCCGAAAAAAATTAAAAATGATATAGCGCGACATAAATGCATTGCCCTTTCTCCTGGTAAATCCCAAAGCTCTTACTTTTTGTTCCTTTAAAGCTTACGCGGCAATACATTTTTGTTCGGGATCCCAAAAAAACCATTCCGGGCTCGTTATTTAGATTGTTCCTGGAAAATTTATTGGGGTTCATCCGGCAACGTTCTGAATCTAATTTATTTGCCATGTCGAAACACTAGTGTTGTTGTCCTACGCTTGTCGCTTTCAGTTTATTCACAATTGGATTAGAAAAAAAAACATCACATCATGATATTTAACTCTACGTGTCAGCATATCGCTTTGCATACTCCAAAACATATATACCAAGCATACTTAAATCTATAAGCCGCATTGTGCTTAGAGGGATTACAAGCTCAGCCATTAGTGAAACATTTACGTTTGCATTATAAACATTCTCATTTGCATTTATGGGTCTAAATTTCATGCAGATTACCTTGATTTGTAACAAACTACTCCATTGAATAAATAAACGACCATTAACTGTGAGCATAATATCAAATTTATTCCACAAACATTCATTTATAATTGAATGAGAAGAAACTTTCTTATAAAGAATAAAATAACCTTTCTTTATCTTTTCGCAAACTCTTTTTTACCGAATCCCGCAAGCAAGCCCCAAATCCCTTTATGATAATCTTTATAAAATGCAACAAAAAAGCAAGTTCGAGATAAGGCCAGGGAGAAACCCCAGAAGAATCGGATCTTCTATTTATCTGTATAAATAAAAGTAGCCATAACGGGGCCCGGCGTCTAGGGTTATTACTCCCCGAGGAATAAATTTTTGCCCTGTCCAAAATAATACGTGACGCAATAACGCTTCTTTTTCGGTTATTGGCGAGAAAATTGAATGGCCTAGGTGATAGTCGTTTTTATGCGTTTTATGGACTCGATGTTGAGAATTTGATTTTTATATAGACGTGTGAAATTGCCAGGAGGATTATTTATCACCTGAGCTTGGGAGAAATTTACAATGAGTTTCTCTGAAATATGCCAATAATTGCTAGGAAAAGTGGGTGAAATTTAAAATGCGATCGTTAAAAGAATATAGTAATGAGATGATTTTATTATTCTGGCTTTTTCGATTTTCCAATACTCATCGTCAATCACTGTTTTACATAGGCCTCCCCTATTCTTCTTCATTCGGTAATCCTAGGATCTAACGTTGCCAATTCCGACCCTGTAGCCACTATTTTGCATGAAGTTAATGACGCGCTTGCATGTCTATGAAATAAACCCTGGGATTCAATTTTAAACGCAGTCAAAGGCTCTAGCAGCTACCAAGAAAATGGAGGCTATGAAATTTTTGAAGTTAATCGTGATGGATTTTGGTTTGGCAGGGATCTAATCTAACTCTATGGCTTTGGTAAGCCATGTCAATTAATATGCCCAAGGCGGATAGTAGATTCATTGTGTTCTGGGATAATTTCTGTTTGTTGGATACCATCATCTCTGCAATTTAATCCGAGGTTCGTTGACTTTTCAACAAAGCCAAATGAGACGGAGAATGGCAGGGCTACGCCGAAAGACTAACTGAGTAGAATAAGGAAGGCCAAACGAAAAAAAAAAAACTTCAGAGACTTCTGTGAATCTATCACAGACACACCATCAGCACCAGACTATAAAAAAAAACCTGGCAAAAGGTAGTGCGCAAAGACCATTAACACTTAACACAGGAAATGAAGAGTAATAATATTTTGCGCGTGACCTTGCTTGAAATCATACAACCCAATAGAATCGAATGCCGAACGCATAGCGCATTCGTTCCGCATCGCAGTCTCTCGGACTTTTCCAACTACCCTTGTTCCCAGCTTTGACGCACGATGACCGGTAATAAAAGAGGGCAGATTTTCTTGCGTTGTAACACGGTCACTTTAGTACCTACGAATATTATTAGTTTATTGCTTGTTTTTCTGAATATAGTCTCCAAAAATCACTAGTAGTGTTTAATTAATTCAACTAATACGCGTAAGAAGTTTTACCAGCAAAAAATGCAGTCAAATCATTGCAATATCGTACACCTCTTGAACCCAGATTTTCATGATTGATTTAGAGAACAGAATGATCTTGATTCAGTTCCAGTCCAAATTAATGCCCTCGCCTTTAATATTCTTTCCATAATTTTTTTCAACATGGAACTCAATATCATCAGACAAATTTTTGTCAACTTTACCTAAAAAATAGTTTTCTTGATTAACAAAAATATCTAATCTTTCCCCTAAGGATATTCTTTATTCTTTATATAAAACCATTACGATTGTAGCCCTCTCTAAGCGCTGTAATAAAAATAAACTGCTTTTGCTTTATTATCGTTTAAAATTTAATCGATCATTTACTTAACGATTATGATATTAAATTGTTTTATGGTGTTGAATAAACATGATGGCTGTGCCTCTTAATTAGAACTTAGGATATAATTTATGGTCCCATCGTAATAATTTTCTTTGTTCATTAGGAATTTCAATAAGAATCTTCCCAAAATGGTTATAGGCATTCTTAAATCCTAGAGTATTATATTATATTTTTGAAAGGAATGAAGTTCTTGTCGGTTACAACAACCAAAGCGAGGAAATTGAAAATGAAGAGAAAGTTCAAGAAAATTGGCATTGGCTTCAGCATTGCCAGTGCTACTCAACTCAACTCAAAATTCTTTATTTCAACAATTAAATTCATATTATACATTTACAGGCCGGGGAGCTAGTCCCCCAAATAATACAACGATACTTAAAACTAGGACATGGACTTATAAACTAACACTCAATTTGGCGCAGCACACTGTGCACCACTGCGCGCCTAGCGCGCTGTGCGGTGCTTTGGTCAGTTGGCGGTTGATGTTTTGACCTATCAAGCCCCTATCCTCATTCTTGCTTTTAACTGTTTACGACATTACCCGGTTGCCCTAACACGTCGTTTATGTGACCCTGGGGTCGCTGGTATCTACCACGGATGGTAAGCATTGGGCCATTACACTAGCTTACTCAAAGATGTTGGGTGGATGCAGGGCACGCAGCGCCCGTTCTGTGTAGAAAAAGGTATTTAAAAAATTCCACTTCTCGTTGATTTTTAAACTTAAAGAAAAATGTTGTGCCTCGTCGGGCAGTGTGGTCCAATGGACGGGTCACAACTGTAAAAGTGAGCTTGGGGTATGTGCGCGTGAGCGCGGGGTTGGTTATTGGGGTTGACCGCCCTGCATCTTAGTCATTTCCGGGATCTGAAGGATCGCGGGTAATGGCTGGATGCAGGTGGGGGAGTTTGTGAGGGATGTCAGAGAATGAGGATTGACAGGATTTCAGAATTTACAGGATTTCAGAATTTACAGGATTCAGGGGGGTTCAAAATAGATGGTAAATTCTTATACGATGGTCCGTGCACTATGGGGTTGTCTGGATCAAATCTAGGCGCAGTGAGGCTACGTGTGAGTGGGGAGCCGTTGATTTGGTACTTGTAAAATTTCTCGCTGACCTCGTCCAGGTAGGTAGTCAGAGTTATAGGGAATGCATGCTTGCGCATGCATGTCCTTTATTCTGGCGTACCTACCTGGATTCGGACAGTACTCCTCTGAGGATGCGGTTTTAGAACCGCTGAAGGCGGTTCTTCTGAGTTTTAGAAATGATGTTCCAGACAGGGGCCCCATAAAGCCCGGGACACATCTATCATGCATTCTTCCGATCCGACTCCGATCATACAATCAGGGTCCTTATTCTTGGAACAGAAATCAGCGTTCCCAGGAGAACGAGTGTTCCGCTACTCCTCTGTTCCAAGAATAAGGACCTTGATGGTATGATCGGAGTCGGATCGGAAGAATGCATGATAGATGTGTCCCTGGCTTAAGTGAGCATTGGCTTTATGACCTGAAGATAAGTGGGGTGGGCATGGTGCTATCGGTATGTTTCTTGTGGAAACATATAATTTCCGTTTTTTGACTATCGAAAGGAGGTAAACGAGCTGAAATTTTGTTGCTTGTGTGTAGAAGGATTGAGCGTAAACAGCAGTGTCATCTGCGTACAGCGCCAGATTTATATTTTGGAATGTCCGCTGTGTACAGAGAGTACAGCAGCGGACTGAGTGCCGACCCCTGCGGCACTCCGGCCTGAATTGGTTTGGAGTTTGAGAGGGCGTCGTCTTGTTTGACGCAGAAAGTGTGGCCGCTGATGAAAGACTGAATCAAAGAGATGATGTGCAATGGGAAATCGAATTGTGCGAGTAATTTGTAGATAAGGCCTGCATGCCAGACCCTATCGAAGGTGCGCTCCATATCTAAGAGCAGAAGTGTGGTGTTCATGCGCGTGTTGAATGCTTGGAAGACGTCGCAGCACATTTTGGCTGCAAGAAGAGTGGTGCTGTAACGGGGGTGGAATCTTTGGGAGTATGGAGAAGTTCTCGACGATCCTGTTGATCCTGGTCAGGATTAACTTCGCCACGAGCTTTGCAAAGGAGTTTAGAAGGGAGATTGGGCAGTAAGAAGATGGGAGAGTAAGGTTTTTTCCAGGTTAGGGGATCATAACCACTACAGCCTTTTTCCATTGATAAGGAAAATGCTGTAGTTTTAGGATGGCGTTAGTTATTTGTACCAGTTGAACAATAACTTTACGCGGGAGATTTTTGGGGGGTCGATATATGATGCCATCTGGTCCTTTTCTCTTGGAAGCCGGCGGATAATTCGAGTCATCTTGCCGGACGTGACAAGAAGTTCAGCGAGCGCAAGTGCTGGGGGATTGGGTATTTCCTAATAGCAAAGGCTGTCGCTGTACGCTCGATTTCTTCCTGTTCAGGGGAGTTGGGTGGAAGTCCGGAATGAACGCTCTCCAGGAAAGAAGCTAAACCTTCCGCCTTGTCTGGGGCAGTGATGCAATCCCTGCCATTACTAGTAAGAGCAGGGGTGCGCACAGGCTGCCGCCTCATCCTTGACGTGAGGCGCCATAAAGAGTTATCTTGGGGACGGAGGTTGTCTAGGGTTTGTGCCCATCTACGGTTCTTGAGCTCGCTGATGCCATCTTTGATGGCACCCTCAAGCTCCCGAACACGTTGGCGATCCTCGTCCCTCCGGAGGCATTGCCACCTTCTCCGGGTACGACTCTTCAGCGTGATGAGTGCAACGAGCTCTCTGGAGAGCTCGTCTCGGCTTTGATGAACAGTCACTCTAGTGGCGACGGAAGTTTGGGTACGCTGGACGTTCCTGGTCAAGGTTGAGACCTCTTGCTCCAAAGCGTCTATGGTATCAATTTGACCAGGAACTTGGGTTATGGTATTGAGTGTTTGCCGAAACAGAGGCCAGTTGAAGTTTTTGTAACTTAGGCGAACTTGTAGGCGGGAAGGATCAAGTTCGCCCCAGGTGAAAAAGACGGGTAAGTGGTCCGAACTCAGGGAAAGGTTCCCCGAGTCCTTTGCCGATTGCAATGTCAATGTAAGTACTTACTTTTAGTATGTCTGTGTCTGTACAAGTTACGGGATCTCTCTTGCCTTAGGTTTGAGGGTCCCCTTACTTTTATGTGCGTAAAAATGTTGTGAGATTTCTCAAGCCCTGTCTCGAGAGATTCCCTTACTTTTTCCGTGGACGTCCTCTCACTAGTGGCGTGCCTTCACTTATTTAGGACGTCCATTTATTTTGGGAGGTGCCCTGATTTTTTCCCGTACGTCTCCTTCTTTAGGACGTACCCTCACTTTTATCGAGGGACGAACCCTCACTTTCTTTGAAGGCACGTGCTCTCACTTTTGGTTGTGACAGTAGATTTCACTTGCCTTGGCTTTCGGGCGTCCCCTCACTTGTGATTCGGACAGAAAATTTTACTTGTTCCGACTTTCGGGCGTCCCCTTACTTTTATTTGAACGCTTGATGTTCGCGTTGTATGTCCACGTCCCCTCACTTTCAGCTCGGTCGTGCCCTTACTTTTCGCTGCTTGAGTACCCTGATGAGCTTAGGTACTTACTTTTTCCTTGCGGAAAATTTTGTAGTATTTCTTTACTTAATATGGGGTGGCTGGATTTTGGCCTATCGGGCCAAATTTTGGATGGGGCGAAAGCCCCGGAGAAAATTAGGTATTTGTGCTACCTTGCACTTACCCGACTAATGCATTGGCACGAAAACCACTGGAAAATATAGGCACATTCGCTATTGAATGTGCCAGCAACAAATACTGTAAGTACACAATGGTATGTGGACAAAAAAGATGTTTGTTTACAACGGGAGCAAATCGAGTGTGTTCGTCAACAATAGGTCGAGAATGAAATCAACATTTTGCCTCAAACCTATCACAAATCACACATTCATTCAAAATAGATTTTACCTTCACTAACCCGTGAACTATCCAATACTTCAACCTCAAATTGGCCAAAACTGCTTGAGAGCTTGCATGAAATAGTTTGCGATATTCGTAACGAACTATTAGGCCAATTACATAATGATTGGCAGGCATTGGAAATTTCTGACTGAAAATCCATGTCTGAATGTGCTGAACGACCATTTATTCTTAAAATTCTTTCGTTATCAAAAAACGGATTTAAACACTTTACACTAGTTTCTTTAAAAACTCCCTGATAATCACACTTTACTTTAAAAAATCGATTTCTCTTCGAAAAGATTCCAATTGTATTCGTTTAATAATTGTTTGGTGAGCTCGATGCAACTCCTCTATACTTATTTGACCATAAACTCGATTTGCGAATTCGTTACGATAAGCTACTGCCCGTTGAAGTCTTGAAAAAATAGAATAGTTGCGCCATTTAAAAACAGGCTCTATGACCGTTTGCGCTAATGTCACTGCCTTTTCCTATCGTTCTAGTAAGTTATGTATTTCAATTTGATCCTTGTATGAAAAATCAGATTCACAATTCAACAAAAATTCAGGGCCATGCCACCAAATACTGTTATTAGCGATCTCAGATGCAGAAATTCCTTTAGTCAGATGATCAGCAGGATTTTTTTGCGATCGAACATGATGCAACGTGAAATTTGTGGTGAGCTCCTACATTTCTGCTATCCTATTCTCTACAAAAGTCGTCCATCTACCTGGTGCCCCTTAAGCCAGTACAAAACAATATTTGAATCTGTCCATAGATATACATTTCTGATTTTAGTGTTACTAATAATAGGCAAAACCTTGTGAATCATACCTTGGTAAACTTATGATTTTGATAGGTGCAATGCGTGATCTTCAGCAAAGCAGATTACACGAAACAGATTGATCACTATAAATCATTCTAATATAGGAACATGCCCCATAAGCTGCCATTGATGCGTCTGAAAATCCGTGTAATTCTATTGCAAAAATCTCTTTTGATTGAAACACCCACCTTGGAATTTTTAGATTCCTCAAATGATGTAAATTATTAATGAATTTTTTCCATTTTTCTAGAAGAATAACTGGTAACTCCTCATCCCAACCTATTTTGCTAACCCACAGTTCCTGCATTAGTATCTTTGCAGGACCTACATACCCCAAAGGACCAACTCTAACATTTGAGAAATGTTTGAAAGAACCAAACGCTTAGTTTCCCTCATCTCACAACTTCTATAATCTGGAATTGATATCTTGATAGTATCGTGAATTGGGTGCCAAACAACTTCTAAAACTTTTCCAATGTCATTCTGGATTTCAAGTTCATTAATTTTTTCATCACATCCTTGCAAAACACTCAAATCATTAGATAACCACTTATGTAGAACAAATCCGGCCAACTGCAACGACATAATTAGTTGCTTTTTTAATTTAAAAAGTCCATCCCTAGCTTTCGCACCACTGTAGTTGAAAATAGTGCTGCTTTTGTCCCATAAGTTACGGCTTGGAGTTGGATTATTTTCAATGGTTCGCCAGAATTATCCCACCACAAAATATTTTGCAAAAACAATAATTGTTTTGTATTTACTGAAATCATTCGGTACATTTTCCTAATGTCTGCCACAAGAACAAATTCATGAAATCGAAATCTCATTAAAATATCGAACAACTCAGGCAGTGCACTTTACCGCATAGTGTGCGGTAAAGTGATACTTTCCATTTGCAAATACGTGCGGTAAAGTGCACTTTACCGCACGCTCGTACGTTATAGCTATTTTCCTAAAGGGTGCGAAGCGCCCGAGTGCCGGAAATTTCTTCCCGCAAGAGTTAGGAACTATATTTTTTCTACAAGCATACTAAAGCTGATGTTACGAAGAGTTTAATTTAAATAAAATGCGATTATGCAGAAGGTAGAATTAAAAATGTATTAAAAGGTATTTATAAAAAGGTAAAGGTACAGGTATAGGTGTATCAACAATACAAACAATTACATGTCACAATGATTATTTCAAACTCTTCCCGCACTGAATACGGGAAGAAATCTCTTCCCGCACCGGTGCGGGAAGAAAGTCTTCCCGCACAGCAAATCGTGCGGGAAGAGCCATTTCCCGCACGCTCGTAGAAAAATTAATTTTTTCTACGAGCCATTTCCCGCACGTTCGTAGAAAAATTAATTTTTTCTACGAGCGTGCGGGAAATGGCTCTTCCCGCACGATTTGCTGTGCGGGAAGAGATTTCTTCCCGCACTCAGTGCGGGAAGAGTTTGAAATAATCATTGTGACATGGAATTGTTTGTATTGTTGATACACCTATACCTTTACCTTTAATACCTTTACCTTTTTTTATAAATACCTTTCAATACATTTTTAATTCTACCTTCTGCACAATCGCATTTTATCGAAATTAAACTTCTCGTAACATCAGCTTTAGTATGCTCGTAGAAAAAATATAGTTCCTAACTCTTGCGGGAAGAAATTTCCTGCCGGAAATTTCTCTTCCCGCACTCGTTGGGAAAATAGCTATATTTCGTTTCTAGGTACAGGTCACAGGTACAGGTACTAGTCACAGGTACAGGTACAGGTACAGGTCACAGGTACAGGTACAGGTACAGGTATAGGTCACAGGTACAGGTACAGGTCACAGGTACAGGTACATGTCAAAATACAAAACAATATTCTGTCACACAAGTTTAACTGATTTTGTTAATAATAAATTGATGAAAGAACATTGTGTTGAGTAGAAAATAAAGCATTGTATGCACCACAGGGATTTCAAGATTATAATGCCCTTCAGGCGAAATATATCCCTCGGGTCAGAGGCCCTCGGGCTAGTTTCGCCTTCGGACATTATAATCTACATGGTACATAAATAGCTATTGTGAAAAAACATTGATTTGCAAGTGAAGTAATGTTACTCAGTTTAATGTCACGATTATTAAGTCCAGCAAGCACCAACACAAAGTCATCACTGGTCATTTCGGATATGGTTTGATTTAGGCCACTTACCGCTTTCCTAAATAGGGCTTGTGGTTTGGAGAATACCTGTACTTCGTAGTCACTTGAGAACGATTTTCTTAAGTGGGATAGAGAAACTTTCCATATTCGTCAGTGAGAATAAGAATCTTTTTAACTTTAAAACTTTTCTTTTCAACAGCATTAGCGACCTTGCTACACAGTAACAACTGTTCAGTTGGTGTCCGAAGTTGAGTACATTTGTGTGTGGGTATCATTTTTAAATCGTATACTTCAGTTTGTAGAAGTTTGTTGTCACACTCTAGGATTCTTATTGTTGATATAAGGTTTCTGTTGTCGATTTGTAAGTCCTCTAGTTCTGTTGTTACTTTTGGTATTTGTTGATCTTGACTCACCGTCTTATCAGATTATTCTGCTAATAACAAGTCATATGATAACATTTTATCTTTTATTGCTTGTATTTCCTTGTCTTTTTCTTGGGCCATGAGTTGGGTATTTAATTTCGCCTCCTGCACACTCTCTGACAATGTTTGGGAGCCTCTCTTAAGACGTTTTATGTATAGCTCATTGCTTTCGAGAGTCAGTTTAAGTTCATTGTTCTGTTGTTCACAATTTGATTTAGCAGTTTCAAGTATTTTTATTTTTCTGGATAGTACATGGTGATTATCTTTGAGTTCATTCATACTTGTTACTAATTTTTCATTTTCTGCTGTTAACTTTTGTATCTGTTCCTTATAATTGGTTGTTGCTAATGAGTGATTTTTGTTAAGTTGGTAGTTATTTGCCACTGATATCTTCATTTCATCATTCAGTTTATCGATTTCTGATTTTAGTTGCCCTTTATTTTCGATAGCCGACTGATTGCAGCTTTCTTTAAGTTGGCTTAAGTTGTTAATGTGTTCATTTTTCTCATGCAATTCCTGTTGAAGTTCATATACAACTGCTTGAAGTTGAGTTATTTCTTCATTCTCTTCGTCTGAGACATTATTAAATCCTTTGGCGCATTTTTGACTGCAATAGACTCTGTGGCCCTTTATAATTTTAAAAGTTTTATTACGCTCGATGCAGCTCTTGTGTGAAATTAATTTGCATCCTATATAATAATAACACGTCAATTTATCTTCCTTACAGCATTTGAAGTTTTTTTTAAGACAGCAGCAAAAACTCTACCTCCTCATCGGTCCCAACTCATCCCTATCCCCCGGTAATAAATTGAGAATTTTCACACACGTCATAAGGCCAATGCTCACATATGGGGCCCCTGTCTGGAACATAATTTCTAGAACTCAGAGGAACCGCCTTCAGCGGTTCCAAAACAGCATTCTCAGAGGAGTCCTGTCTGAATCCAGGTACGCCAGAATAACCATGCACAACCATGCATTCCTTATATCTCTGACTACCTGGACGAGGTCAGCGAGAAAGGACCCCGCAATATTTAAATGGAAATTGGTTACCCGTGATATTTGGATGAAATTTAAATATGTTATTGGGGATGCCGCAAGCAACATTTTTTACCATGGCACAACCCTGTATATATGACAGGTGAGGCGTGGTTAGCTGTCAAATATTGGAATCTTATATCCAAAAGCAGAGTACCTATGGCAGATTTTGATGAACGAAAAATCTATTTCTACTAAGTCGACCAAGTTAAGTCGAAAAATGTCAACCGTTTCAACACCTGTCAAAACCCTGCCAAACGGCAGCACCCATCTTTTCCAGTTTTCAATATTTTATGTTGTCATTTGACATTTTTAACTTCTTATATGTAAATTCTGAATTCAAAAATTGAAGAAAAAAAAAGACAGCTGTCCAAATGTGACGTGCATGGACTTTGTTCAATGTTTTATCACCAATAAACTACCTTAAAACGAGAAAGGACCAGATTAGAGTATTTTTTTCTACTGAAACAAATGACAGGTTTTGACAGTTCTGTAATTTTTTTTTTCAATTTCTGAATTTAGAATTTACATATAAGTTAAAATTGTCAAATGAACACATAAAATATTGAAAACTGGAAAAGATGAGTGCTGCCGTTTGGCAGGGATTTGACAGGTGTTAAAATGGTTGACATTTTTCGACTTAACTTGGTCGATTTAGTAGAAATAGATTTTTTGTTCATCAAAATCTGCCATAGTTACTCTGCTTTTGGATATAAGATTCCAATAGTTGACAGCTAACCACGCCTCACCTGTCATATATACAGGGTTGTGCCCATGGTAAAAAATGTTGCTTACGGCATCCCCAATAACATATTTAAGTTTCATCCAAATATCACGGGTAACCAATTTCCATTTAAATATTGCAGGGTCCTTTTACAAGTATCAAATCAACGGCTCCCCACTTACACGCAGCCTCACTGCGACTAGATTTGATCCAGACAATTCCATAGTGCACAGACCACCGTATAAGAATTTACCGATCTATCTTGCACCCCTTTGAATCCTGGTAAATTCTGGTAAGTTCTTCCAATACTCATTCTCTGACATCCCTCACAAGCTCCTCCACCTGCATCAGAGCCATTACCCGTGATCCTTCAAATCACGTGAATGACTAAGATGCCGGGCGGTCAACCCCAACAAACCAACCTCGCGCTCACGCGTACATACCTCAAGCTCACTTTTACTGTTGAGACCCGTCCATTGGACCATACTGGTCGACAAGGCACAACATTTTCATTTAGGTTTTAAAAATCAATGAAAAGTGGGTTTTTTTAAATACCTTTTCCCGACAGAACGAGCGCTGCGCACTCTGCAACTCAGAGCATCCCCCACCATCCTTGAGTAGGCCAGTGTAATGCCCAATGCTTGCCATCCGTGGTAGATACCAGCGACCCCAGGGTCATATAAACGACGTGTTAGGGCAACCGGGTAACCTCGTAAACAGTTATAAGCAAGAATGGGACTAGGGGCTTGATAGGTCAGATCATCGACCGCCAACTGACCAAAACACCACACAGCGCGCTAGGCGCGCAGTAGTATACAGGGTGCTGCGCCACACTGAGTGTTAGTTTGTAAGTCCATGTCCTAGTTTTAGGTAGAGTATTGTATTATTTGTAGTTAGAGGGGGGACTAGCCCCCCGGTCTGTAAATGTACGATATTAATTAATTGAAATAAAGTATTTTGAGTTGAGTTGAGGCAATGCTGAAGATGCAGGTTCGAATTTCGCCTAGGACCAACATTTTTAATCCTCCAGTTTTCCTTAACTTTCTCTTCATTCTCAATTTCCACGCTTTTCGGTTGTAAAAACTTCATTCCTTTCAACATTGCTAATGCGGGCATCGCATACACCAAGTTTCAACACACATGGACGAAACCTAGATAGTAATAAGAAGCTTATTCGACTTAGGACCGATGCCATAAATGTGTGGGTCTGTTGAATGATTGAGAAGTTTGGCAATGAGCGGAGAACCATGCAACCTCCTCTAACAACACCAAACAAAATTCAAAAAGATCTGTAGGATCATGGTGGCTTAGTTTGTTAGAGCGTAGCATCGACAATGCTAAGGACGCGGGTTCGAATCCTGCCCAGGACCAAAATTTTCAATCCTCCAATTTTCCTTAGCTTTCTCTTCATTTTCAATTTAAATATTTAATTTAAACATTTAAAATGAATTTGGATAAAAAATTTCTTGGTTGGTTATCCCGATTTGCACTGAATATCTTTCCATACCCGGCAGCCTTCCAGCAAAAAATCAATAGCAATAAGCTTCTTTGATCAAAAATTAATATCAGAAGCATTTTATTTTAAAAGAATTTGGGTCACATGTATTAATAATCTTGAGCCGGTCTGAAGAGATAGAGGGTCGAGTGTAAGATTTTCCAATAAGAAATCCCTTAGATTTCCATAACTGATATAAAAGACGTGGATAAGTCTCCAATACTGAAAGATTACATTATTGAATTTCTAAAAATTTCTTCTGGTTGAGTTTAACCATTTCAAAAAGGAAAAGATTGTGAACGTGTAAATCTAAACATAAAACTCGATACTGTTTTCTTCGTAGCTGTGAGCCAGTCAATTAAAACAAGTTTATGTCTGGAAACTTGGCTGTCAGAATTGCAAGCCATAAAGTTAGGAACTATATGACGATAGATAAGTTTGTGAGCTGGTCTATGGAAAATCGACTAATTTGTCGAATATAAAACAACCAATTCTAGAGCAAAACATTTACGATGGCACGTCCTTTATGTTGTGTCAGTACATAAAAAAAGTTATTTTCGTTCAGAAATTCATTACCTACATCAAGTTGTAAAAGTTCATTTCCCAGTCAGCAAGAAAGGGATGTTGTTCAATAAAAATTTATATCGTGATAAAAGTTTTTATTTCTCAATCTGTCAACTCAAAAATATGGAAAGCTAAAATCTGGAATGAAAAATCGGGCAAATCTCTCACGGTAATACGTCATCGAGAGTCGCGCCATTTGCATAATGACGTCATTTATTTCCGACTTATTCGCGGCTGCGAATTTTGCACGGAGCTCGAATTGTGTTAACGTCCTCTTTCCATTCGGGACAACATTTTTCTAGTTTCTTTTATTTCGTCCTGAAATTATTCATGGCAGTGGGCTAATGAGGTTTTTTATGAAAATGTATTTACTCTTTTGTACAATTTGTCGAATCTCAGCTTCATTTTATATTTCTCTAATTATAGTTTTAGAGATAAAATACCGCTAAAGAATGGGGAGCAAATTTTATAATTTTTCAATTTTTCTGCTGCTCTTTTTTTTCTCAAACAAATGATCATTTAAAACCAAAATCTCAACATTGAAAAACTTGAAATTTCAACATTTTTGAAGGAAGGGAATCGATCATCATCAGAGAGAGAAGTGATAAATTAGTTGGAAGACACCAAATTCTGCGTTAATAATACGAAAATAATTGATCTGGTAAACTGCTCCTTCTTGTTGCTACGAATCCTATACATTGCACTGAGCAGTTAGAGTAAAACGACGAAAGCCTGGAAGAACTGGAAAGAGTCAGCCACAATTACTTTACCAAGTAATATCCACGGACAAGTAGCCAAAGATAATCTGCAAAAGAAAGATTCCAAATAGATTAAGCAGACACATTAGAGAAACTTTCTGAATAAATTTGTAAGAACGCCTATGTCCATGACCCCACAATGACAATCGTAATTGCAAATCGGACTTTTCTAGGTCACATCAGTCAGTTTTACACAAACCAAATCGTTATGATACACCATTATTCATTCATCCGGATGTATGATCATTAATAACTCAACCAGGCCGATAAGGTTAATTTTTTTTTTCGTTCCACAATGACTTTCCATAAAACAGATTTTATGGTTAACTATAAATGGAATTTTTCATGGTCCATTTTTGTTAAGTAGGTACCTACCTACGCTAGAAGATTTTATAGCAATATTTCAAGAAGCCGTAAAAAGCTCCTTTTCCATTTTTATAGGCTTAATAATATTGAAATATACATACAAGTTGCTTTTGCATGGAAATTATGGTTTGAATTTGTTACCTATATATTATTTATGCATTTCAATACTCTGGTGCATATAAAGTAAATTACTCACCTTCAATTCCGACTGAACAGGTTGACTAGACGACAGAGCCAATAACGTTAAAATATTCGCTATCCAGAAGGTATGGGAACATTTATGTCTTGACATCTAGAAAAAAAAACACACAATATTACTCCAACAATTCATCCTTACACGATTCACCATTTATAAATTTTCTATTTTCAGTCATCGGAAAGCTCCGCATAAATAATTCCAGTTCTCTGGCACAAAGCCCTATAATTTAGAGTGTCCATAAATAACAGACCGCTCCAGAATTCCCACAGCCAAAGGAATTAAATGAGGCGCAAAGAACGATCAAATGGTCATAATTATTAACCAAATTAACGCCCGGCCATGGCAAATTGCTCGAGAATAATAGGGAAAGTTTTTAGAATGGGTTTTTTTTTTTAAATTGGAAGCAGCTTTATCAAACATACGAGTTTTGCTCAATACTCCAAGAGCTAATTTTTTTCTTTTAATATAACAGGGGTATACCAAACAAATTTTTTGGGCTTTTTTCGTAGAAAATGAAATTGCCATTTTACCTTTTTATAGCTTCTTTCTCGAAGATCAATATTTATTTAGTTAGGGAGCTGCGAAGATACGAATAAAAAGGCACTTTTCTAACCTATCTCGGGAAATATTATTCAGAGCATAAAATCAGACACAATTTTAAATAATATTGTGTTGAAAAATGAATAGTATCATTACTAGGAGAATATGAGTTGGTTCAGGGAATTAGGGATTATTAAGGCTATAAGGAAAGTCTAATAGAGGTTTTTTTAAATTTGTTAAATTCAAGATTTTTCTCCTTTGTGCAACATATGGTCGAGTTTTGTTGGTTGCCAGAATGGTCATGAAATAATACATATTATCTTACTTTCTTGATAAAAATATTGATTGGATTAATCATCATCATCATCATCATGACCCAGCCACTTTCAGATACGCCTCCTCTAAATATTTCCACTTTCCTTTTGAGCGGTTGCTGCCCAATTTGTATTAAGTCTTTTCAGATCATCCGTCCATTTCGTGGGAGGTCTTCCTGGGTTTCGCTTGTCTATTCTCGGTCTCCACTCTAAAACTTTTTTTGTCCATCTACCACCCCTATGCCTTGCGACATAACCAGTCCATGTCCATATAGATTTTGTGATTTTCTCTATCATGTCGTCGTTTCTTATTTTGTCACTCAGAGTTACAACCAGCATCGATCTTTCCGCGTTGAGTGTCACGTGGCTTTCTGAATGATGCTTTTGTGAGTATTAAGGTCTCTGCTTCATAGGCGAGAACTAGCAAGATCCACGTATTAAAATTTTTCCTCTTCAAGGATATGAGTATGACATGATCTTTGAGTATATGCCGCCCTGCCGAGAGAGATAAGCCTTAAAAATTCGCACGTTTGTTTGTATCTGTCAATTCTAATCTCATTACTATCCACAAATTCTGTATCTGCTCTGTGAATTTGTCTACTTTCACTGGGGACAAGATTTGCCATTGCCGTAATCCTGTAATTGATGTTTAGGCCCACTGAAAAGACTTCGGGAATACCCTAAATCTTTGTCTGTTCGCTACTACTCTTTAGCAACCTCACTATAGATTTCAGGTGAAAATGGCTTGACTATAGTGGGTTGAGTAAGACAACAAATGCTAGTTGAATACTCATTTATTAATTGAAAGAATCACAAGCTATATTAATCTAAGTCAAAATATATTTTTTTTTCTATGAGTATTGAATAATATGCGTAATTTACATCCATTGATCAATGTGAAATATTACTCATACAGTGAGTTTTTTTTTATTAATTAATTGTTTTCAACCAATGAAAATATCCTGGTCTCATTACTCCATTATTTGAGAGCCAATCAGAAAATTCGACCAGTTGACAACATTCCTTCTAACCGGTCATTTTGACAGCTTATTTCAGAGGCTTATTTAGACAAGACTTGTGTTAACCTAACCTCACTTTGTCCTCTATCTGTCAGAATTGTCAATTAATTTTGCAACGAAAATTAAATTAAGAACCGCATAACTCGTGCCTATTATCTAATAATCATAGAAAAAGTATAGTATTCTACTCGTGGGCAATGGCTAGTAATCACTCGGATGATTACACTACTCGCCTGCGGCTCGTAGTGCAAACTTCATCCTTCGTGAGTAATATCCATCATTACCCGCTCGTTGAATAATATACAGGGTGACTCAGAGTAAATTTCCCTTTTCGAACGCGCCCTGTACATCCAACTTATTATTTGTGGGGAGGTTAGCGCTGGCAATATTTGGCGACTGCATGAGGATTATCAGTAAACATGGAGTAGTGGTCGAACGAGCAACGCGCGTTTATGGTTGAGGCGTTTTTTTAATCGAATGATTCTTATGTCGCAGCACGGGGAAGTTTTTGTAACCGTAACCATATCCGGCGTGTACGTGACGCTACGTCAAAAAATGTATTGAAATCGTGGGTTCAAAGATTCAAAGTGGTACAGTAGCAATTGGCAAATCAGAAGCGTCCCGCCATGTTTTCGAATTGAGCGCCTCGGATTTTCAGTCGCAGCACATCGCACAATCCCAATATTATCTGGCATTCTGATGGACTTCTGTTGGTCGGGACGCTTCGGATTTGCCATTGGACCACTTTGTCTGAATTTTTGAACCCATAATTTCAATAAATTTTTTGACGGGGTATCACGAATACACCGAATATTGTAACGGTTAGAAAAACGACATAGGAATCATTTGATTTAAAAAACGCCTCGACACTAAAGGCGCGTTGCTTGTTCGACCATTGCTCCATGTTTACTGATAATCCGCACGCAGTCGCCGTAAAATTCCAGCGCTAACCCCTCCACAAATATTAAGTTGGATGTACAAGACGCGTTCGAAAAGGGAAATTTACTCTGAGTCACCCTGTGACTTTTTTTTTTTATGATGCAGTCTTGTGATACTTGGAGTACCTACCCCACTATTTTCCAGACTGATATCTGATGCCGTTGCACGTAATGTCTATCTGTGTTGGTGAAGCTGCGATAAATAGCCATGTGTTTGGCATATACAATCTTCTCCATATCATAGATGCGATCGCATTCTTCCGGCCTCTATATGAAGAGATTGCTTAACGTCTGTAAATTTCGTCTAGAGCACAATGCGGGTTCGTTTCTAAGTAAGTTTTTAACAGTGGTGGAATTGCATATAAAATCCATGTCATCGCCTGGGTCACATGATGTCAGTTCTTCCTCACTTTGTTAAAAGTATTGTTGATTGTTGTAGTCTACTGCTAGTACTTCATTTGGAATGTCTAGTGTCCAATAAGATCCATTTTTGATTTTCAGTGGTTGGAATTACCTTAAGCAACTGAAAATCCGCTGTCTTTAACGATGATGATTAATGAAATTATCCAAAAATTCTATAGGTATAGGTTTCTCTGTTTATAAAACACATGCATCTTTGCAGTCTGACCTTGCAATAACGTACTGTGTTTGTTATTGTTCTCTGTTGTTTATAAATGTTTTGCGTGATTTTCTCGCCAAATAAAATAAATAAGTGCAAGGAATTATAAAGTTTAATATTGAGGATTGTCATAACGATAGAAGAAGCAGATGAAAACAAAGAAAAAACCTTTGTAATCATCAACATTCCAAAGCGAAGTGCAAGTCAACTCAAGCGCGCGGTTGCCAACTATTTTTGAATATCCTACTCCCATGGCTCGATTGAGTAAATGCTTTAAGTGCAACAATGATTGTGTTTTTAGAGAAGGCAAAAAAAAACAAAATTTATTTGGTTTTCCATGTGATATGTGCTGTAGAGTCGTCTGTCAGGACTGCAATAAGATCATGGCGCAAGAAGTACGGGTCATTCCAAGTTCTACGAGATTTTTGGTGCATTTATGTGTGGAATGTCTTGTTGATTTTAAACAGCTTCTAAAACTGCTTAAAGAGCTACCATTAATGTAACTAGAATTTAAACCAAATCAGTCGAAAGCAGAAAAGGATAGAAAAATTAATGCGCGTGAGTAAAAAATTCAACTAAATAGAACTAAATAGATCTCTTATACTGTGAATTCGAGCTCAACGGATAGAGAAAGAGAAGTCCTGTTGGCTCTCGATGAGAAATTGAAACAACATTCTAATGATATTTCTGTCAAATTGGACTTGGTAGTGGAAGCAATGAAAAGCACTAATGTGGAATTGGTGAGCGTACTCTCAAAGCCATTTACCCTTGCCCCATTGACGCTTTCTAATGACCAACCTGTAAATCCACACTTTAGAAAGGAAGATGTTCAACAAGCAATAAGTGGAGCGTTGTTGACTGCAATCACTAACTCAAATTCAAATAAAATAGCTAAAAACTCCAATTATCTGGGTTTACCAACAGATGTACTACAAGCAGCAGCAGGGAGCTCTAGCAAGAAGAACTTGGGACATAATGGTGGTATTGTAAAGGGTACTGGCGGGGTTGGTCTTGGTGGTCTGAGGGCAGCAGAGGAATGTTATTGGTTTTATGTTGGTAATTTAATGTCACAGACCACGGTGAAATAAATTAAAAAACATCTGCATATTGAGGGTGTAACTGTGTATACATGTGGAAAGCTGGGCTCCAGTAATATGCATACAGTATCTTTTAAACTATCTGTGCCCCCAGATGTAGAAAAAATTGTATTAAATGGGGATTTATGGCCTGAAGATGTTGTTGTTAAGCCATTTGTATCTAATAAGGGCCCTGGTAGACGTCAGAGGTCTAATTATTTTTTTCAAGGAAGGTAAACACAATATAGGCGCAATCAGTTTCTATTATCAAAATGTGAGGGGCATTAGGATCAAAATCAACCAGGTTCAGTGTTCCATTGCCACCCAGCATTGATATTGTACTGCTAACTGAAACATTTTTAAGTGAAGACATAAGAAGCAATGTACTTGGATTTATGGAATTGAGCTACCAGGTGTTCAGATGTGACCGATCATCCAAAACAAGCAACAAATCAAGAGGTTGAGGTGTCCTGGTTGCTGTTATGTAGAGCATATCTTTCTTCTGCTGACTTTAAAACCAGGATGTATGATTATCATAGTAAATGCATATATTCCGCCTTCCTCTTCACTTGAAATATATGACAGCTTCTGTCTGTCTGTTTTATCTATACCCGATGAATATTTGTGTGTTGGCTGTAATGTGATTTTGTGTGGCGATTTAAACCTGCCTAAGGTGCAATGGAAGCATGGTGCATTGGGTGTGTTGCAAACTGTATTCCGTTTTATAATTTCAGACAGGTTAATAATATTCTTAACTTCCAGGGTTATTATTTGGATGTCAGTTTTACTTCCTCAACTGTTAATGTTAATATTGTTGATGACCCATTACTTGCCTTTGTTTATATCATCCAGCATTTTATTTTGTGATAGCTTGTGATGTGGATTATAAATATTTTGAGCACGATTATTTGTATTGCAATTTCAAAATGGCAAATTTTATAGATATTGTTACTTGTCCACTATAGATTGGGATAGTGTTTTAAATTGTAATGATGTTAATCTAGCTGTGAGTAAATTTTATATTCTGAACTATGCTGTTGAACTATTTGTACCCAAAGTTTGTTCAAAGAGTCCGAAATTTCCAAAATGGTTTAATAATGACCTTAAGAGGCTTACATTGGAAAAGAAATGGGCACATAAAAAGTACAAGTCTATTGGTGACTACCAAATTTTTGCTCAACTCAGATCACAGTGCAAATCATTTTCATTAGTAAGTTCCTCGAAGTATATTAAAAATATTGAGAATAATATGACCAAAATGGAATTTTGGAAGTTTGTAAACTCTAAACGGGGAAATTTGGATTTACCGTCCTGTATGGAATACCAGTATAAGAGCAGCGACTCACTTTCTCGTATTGTATGTAGATTTTTTTGCTAGTCCTTTTTCATCCGTGTATGTTAATCACATGAATAAGGATATTAATTTGGACTATGAATTGACTGTAAATATAAGCACCTTCAAAGTTGGTATTATTGATGTTTTTAATGCCATTGGTGATTTAGGTAATACCTACTTTAGGATGTGGACCCGATGGTATCCCTGTTGATTTCTTGAAGATCACTGGGCGTGTTTTATCTGAGGTATTGTGTAAAATTTTCAATTTATCAGTTTCTCGTGGAATATTTCCAAAAGAATGGAAACGTAGTTTTGTAACCCCCATTTTTAAGGAAGGTAAGCGCTGTGTTGTCAACAATTACAGAGCGATAACAAAAATATCAATTATTCCTAAATTGTTGGAAGGTATTGTTAGTGGAATGATGACTCCTAATGGTTTTGTTCCAGGAAAATCCACACTTTCTAATTTATTGACATATCATGAGCACAGTCTGTTGAGTGCCATGTAGGATCGGAAACAAGTGGATGTAATTTAGGTACACTGATTTCTCTAAGGCATTCGACAGACTTGATCATAATATAATATACTCCTGAAAAAACTAAAGGCTCTTAGAATACATGGTAGTTTTTTCGAGTGGATATCAAGTTACCTAACTGGACGAAAACTGCAAGTTAAGCTTAATAACTACGTTTGTCGTGAGATTATTGTATCATCAGGGGTACCACAGGGTGGACATCTTTCGCCACTTTTGTTCAATTGTTACATGAACGATCTCCCAAGGTATATTGAGAGTTGTGAATTTCTGCTATATGCGGATGATGTTAATTTTTTTAAGATTATGGCATCTAACTTAGACTGCAATATTTTTCAGAACAATTTGGTACGTTTTTCAACATGGTGTAGCTTAAATGACCTAAAACTGAATCCTGACAAATGTCTAAGTCTTTAGTGCATTTGAGTCTGGAAAGAGTTTACCATGTTAAGGACTTAGGAGTTATTTTTGATAGTGGCCTAACCTTGTGAATCATGTTGAGTATATAACTGGTAGAGCAATGAAGCTATTGGGATTTCTGTTCAGGACACTTAGAGATTTTAATAATGTGTTTGCTTTGAGGAATGTGTATTGTGCGATTGTTCGATCAGTCGTTGAGTATGCATGTCCAGTCTGATCTCCTCATTAAAAGATAATATAGACTTAATCGAAAAAATTTAAAAAAAGTTTCTGAGATAAATCGGATATAAATTAGAGATTTCTTATGAGGATATAAATTTTGATGACTTACATTACATCGATTGTTAAATTTACAAAAGTTGGAAACAAGAAGACATAGCACTGATCTTTGTACATACTGAACGGCTTAATTGATTCACCCGAACTGCCGATTGGGATAATTTTGGTAAATTCACGCAAATGCAAACTGATAATCTTGTCACTCATTCAAATGATATCAATATAGCCAATGAACAGTTTATAAGTTGTATGATAACTTCAGCACAAAAGCACATCGACAAATACTACATTTCTTCTATGAGAGAGACAGTTTCTTGGTGGAATGAAGGTTCTAGCTCAGCAGTAGGAGCAAATAACGCTGCTTTGAATAGGAATCGAAAGACTAGAACGCAACACGATTTGATAGAATTTAAAAGGCTTCGAGCTTGGAATGACTATGTTACTACTATTACAACTACTACATCTTCAAAACAGGTCTGGACTAAAATTAGGCAAATGCAAGGTAAATACACAAACTATAAAATACCTGCAATAAAGTTGGAAAATAAAATTATTAATGATAACAAATTAATGGTAGATGCTCTTGCTGATTATTACCAGTCTAAATCAAAAAACGATCATGCTCCACAGAATTTCCAACAGGCTCCTGCTCAGGATTTGACTTACTCAGACGCTCTTAATCTACCCTTTTCAGCCATGGAATTGACCGAAAGCTCTAAACCCTGCGGGACCAGACGATATACCTTTCATTTTTCTGAAAAATCTTTCTTCATCTACTCTAGAAAAGCTTTTGGAACTAAATAATAAAATTTGGGCAAGTCATGCCTTTCCATCACAATGGTGTCATTCAACTATTTTGCAATTTCGTAGAGGGGACTCTTCTACGCTGGATTCAAACTCCTTCCGCCCTATATCTTTGACATGCACTATGTGTAGACTATTTGAAAAAATGATCAATAAACGTCTCTTGTGGTATTTACAAAAACATCAGATATTTACTGCAATTAATCAGGTTTTCGTCCGCTTCATGGTGCAGTTGACAACCTAGTTATTCTCCAATCAAAAGTTGCCAATGCTTTTGCGCAGAAACAAGAACTAGTTGAAGTTTTTTTGGATATTGAAACTAAGGAGGCCCTTAATCATTAATAAATTACAAGAAATCAATCTATCTGGAAATATTCTGGCTTTCATATCCAATTTCCTATCACGAAGAGCTGCTTATGTCCTTTTTAATGGTGTATTGTCTGAGCAAGTCATTTTAGTAAATGAAGTTCCTCAAGGATCTGTCCTTAGCCCTACTTTGTTCAATTTGGCTATAAACAGCATCTGCTCAAACATGAGTCTTACAGTTGAATCAATACTTTTTGCTAATGATCTGCTTCTTTACTGCTCTGGACGCAAATTGAATACCACATGTAATATACTTCAAGATGCATTAAAAGATATTGCAACCTGGACCAATTCAAAGGGATTCAGATTTTCGGCTACCAAAACTCAATTGATGAAATTTAGTCCCAGGAGGAATCAGTGTGCTGCTAGACTTTCTCTGAACGACGTACCAATACAATCAGCCAATAGTTATAAGTATTTGGGTATAATTTTTGACTCATAACTAATCTGGAAGCATCACATTCAGGAAATCAAGTCAGTAAACATGAAACGCCTAAACATATTGAAATCTTTAGCTCATCATCAATGGGGCGCTGATGAATCAACTCTTTTGAGAATATATAGGGCCTTCATACGATCTAAGCTAGAATATTGTTCACTCTACAGCAAGCTCTACGACACTGAAGAAGCTGAATACTATTCACAACACCGCAATACGTCTCTACCTAGGAGGGTTTAGAACCAGTCCAGTTGACTCTTTTTATTGTGAATCTCAAGAACTTCCTCTCTAACTTCGTCGACAAATACTTCTCCTTTCTTACACAACTACCGTATACGCAAATCCTGGAAATCCTGTTAATAATCTGCTGATTAGAATTCCAATGTATACTCAACATACTCCTAGGAAACCTTGCTCATTCCCACAAATATTACAACACATCCTTCCTAATTACAATTTTTCTGTGTCGTACCGCTACTCAACTCCAAACTCACTTGGTGCGGCCAAGAATCGATACGCTGCTCACTAAAGACAGCAAACATAAGCAAACATAACACTTCTAGTTCATTACTTAGAAAACTGTTTCTTGCGAGTGTCTGTCCCTCAAGTTATGATGAGATTTTGTATACCGATACCTCCACTCGAGCTACACATGGGTATCTTCTAGAATCCAAAATTTCACCGCTATGCAACTACTGCAATGTTGGACTTACGTTACAATACGTCCTGATAGACTGTCCACAATATACGAATTTAAGAAGAAAACATGAACTAAAAAAAGAACTTAGATGGTTTTAGATATTAATAATGATATAGTAAACTTAATGAATTTTCTTAAGGATACACTTGTTAAACAAAATGTTTCTTTTCCAGTTCGGAAAAATGTAACTTTTTCTGTTTAGTGCCAATGACCTTTGCTCTTGAGGCTCCTTAATCAAATAAATAAATTAATTAAATGTTCTTAAATCTATTTAAACCTAGTAGAAACTAAAAATTAATTAGTGAAGAATCACTTTTACCACCTCTTACTCCTAAAAGCTGCTGGACTATGGAAGCGATTGTGACCACCTTCGTCTGTTTTGGATATGCGATCCCGAGCATTAGTATTTGAAAGTAGGCTGCAAGGCGTCTTTACTGGCTTCTTTGGGTCTACTGAATCCAGAGCGGAAGACCCTGGATATCTGGATATGTTAGCAGAACGACTGCATAATCGGGAACTCTTCTCCATGCCTTTTGACTGGGGTATTTTCCCGCTTTTCAAATTTCTGCCGTTTCGGGACCTCTAGCTTCCAAATTGAGACCTGGAAAGACTTCTTTGGCACTTTTTCCTATACGTACACTCTTGCTCTCATCTTCAACAACTCTATGGCGTGGCCTCTAATTTTTCCATAACGGTCTTCACCTCACTGCGTTTTTTAGAAAATTCAATCGTTCCTAGTTTATGGTTGCGGATTTAGAGGATGAACAATATTTCTCGTTTATTTCACGAGCTCTCCTATTCTTGCCGCGAAGCTTTCTTTCTATGTCCCATAGAAAGTATTTTTTTTTCGTGTACCTTTACAACAGGTATTTTGGTTTTTGGAAAGGTTTGCCATTGAAAGTACGTGAGTAGTAGAGTTAGGCCGATACTGTGACCTCGCACTGACATATGACAGGTAGAGTCCTTGGGTAAGGAGACCCTTACGTAGCTGAAACTTGCTTACAGCACTAAGAATAGAAACCAACCAGTTACAACTTGATGGTAACAAAAAGCCTCGAAATTGGTGAAACCAAAGTTTCTTACCTACAGAGCAATTAAATAACCGAACTAGAGCATTAAATTACTTGTTACTCAGTTTCATAGTTCGGGACTAAAGTTAGTCACAGAATAATCTCATAAAATTTGCATGTTATAACTAAGCCGGGACTACATAAATCCAGTTTATTAAAAGACTCTATAATCTTTTAGCTTTAGTTTGAATTTTCGACTGCGCTTTCACTTAGATTTTTTAATTTGAAAATTTGGATTTTAAGCATTATTCAAAGTTTTTGTTAGCTTGGCATTTTGCCGCATCGAACAATGACGTTAATAATTTCCCCCTTTGAATTTCTTAGGTCGCGTTTATCATCACCCCTGAATTCAGTCGGCATAAACCGAGTTCATTTGAGAAATTAAACCGAAACTTCGCTCGAAAATATCAGGTCGTATTTAATAACAATACTCAGCAGCGGGGTCTTTTTATCTAAATTAGAGGCATGCCTCTTGTAAAATAACAAGACGGGGACGCTTATCAGTAATCCCTTGTGTGCTACAATTCCAATATTGTCTTTTGGGAGAGAAAACTGTTTTATTGTATTCTATAGGTCATATGGTTAGTTTTATCTACAACTTAAATCTCTATTAGTATGGTTTATTGCAGTGGCTAGACTCGATAACGGCTAGTCGTAACTTTGAGGCCATTATTAGAGGGTAGTTTAAGCTTTGAATAGAAATGCGGGCAGCATATAACACTTGAGTCCTTGGCTTAGATAATGATACACTTTTGATTCACTTTTTTACGACGACAAGTTCAGAAATAAAGTACTGAAATCCCAATTAAAACCAAATTAGCTATTTCCTAGCTAAAATCGAAACCCTGTCTATTTCAATCAACAAGCCAAGTTTTATCTTGAGCCTGTTCTTTAATTGGTCATTAAATAGCGTTGTTTGAATCTCAGGAGCATCAACTGGTTTCTCTCTGCGATACAAAATTTATTGTTTCTTCTCTCAAATCCGGGCGAACCTTTGTTTAGCAACTTTCAATCAGGAAAAAGGAGCAGAAGTCGATTGTGATATAGCAAGGATTATGGCTAGAAAAAAGGAGAATATGTGGATTGTATTTAGGTTGAATTTTGTGTACTTTATATAATGCAACGTCCCAAAATTGTCTTGATGGTATATTTTACAATTTTCATTTAATTTAGTCCTTTCATCTTAAATTCCCATCATATGCATAGTTTTATGATTTCTTGCCCTTGTTTACATATGCGATTTATCATGATTTGTTGCTCCTGTCATTTTGCAATATTATTAATGTATCTACTACTAATACTAATAGTAATTTGAGCTAGGGCATAATTTTCACGCACCAGACTCTTAGATCTTATTTTCCGTTCTAGGGGTGGAAAAGCTTGTAGTCCCCACGGCATTCTACCAATTGTCCCCAAAACTTGCGCACAAGAATTGACTTCAGTTCTTTGCAAACTATGTTCACTCTCTTACAGTCGAGGCGTTTACCCGTCTATCTGGAAATGTGCCAGAGTGCAACCCATCCCGAAAAAGGGTAAAAAAACTATTCCCAGTAATTATCGTCCCGTCTCACTTATATGCGTACTTTGGGAAGTAATGGAAAAGGCAGTCAACCTGAAACTGGCCATACCTCAGTGCCAATGAGCTCATCTCTGACAAACAGTACGGGTTTCATTCTAAAAAATCAACAGGGGATCTGCTGCTCTGCTCGTCTACGTCAGTCATATTTGAAACTTGGAAAACACAGCATTTCCAAAATTGTAGCAATGGACATCTCCAAGGCTTTTGTTACGATGTGGCACCAAGGTCTCAGCTTGCATCTTGCAAACTTGCATCGTATGGTCTTCCGAACGAATTTTCCCATTGGCTGAGGAGCTTTTTTGAAGGCAGATGACTGCATGTTTTTTTCGATACACTACACATTATAAATGCTGGAGTTCCCTAAGACTCAATTCTGTTCCCAACACTGTTTCTCATTTTTATAAATGATTTGTTAAATGTGACAAGAAACCCATATACAGCTTTGGGGGTCTCTGTGTGCAATGAAGAGGGCATACCCCCTAAAACCTCACCGCAGCAGCCGTTAGACTACAGTGCCCTGCTGGTTTGGTTACGAGATTTCCAACCTGTTTAACCAGCGTCTCTTCTTTTGGTGTTTGAACCTCTTTCTACGCTTGCTTCAGGGAGTGCATCTCGGTTTTGTCATTTCTTTTTTGGTTGTCGCATATTGGGATGGGGACCATGTCCTGTGGTGGTATGTCCTGGAGTGCTGCCTTTCTTCGAGTGGATCATAGGCCGTTAGGAGTCGAAGTTCTTCATTTGAGTGGGTAGCCAAGTTTGCATAAAACTGATCTGCTTTATTGAGGATGTGTCTCTGTAGTGAAGTCCAACTTGAATCTCTTTGGATGTCAGCCCTCCTGACAGGGCCGGATTAAGGGGGGGGGGCTTTGGGGGCTAAAGCCCGGGGCCCCGAAATGAGGGGGCCCCAAAACAGCACCTCACACGGGGAAGAAATCCTGCATATAATTTTACAATTTCAATTTCACCATCTATTATCTATCAATTATATCAAACACAACACTACCCTATAATATTATTATTGAGTAGCTGGTATAATTATTGATAGATGGCGCACTATCCGCATAAAAGCTACAGTGGCTAAATAAACCTTTACATACAGTGGCGATAATAGAGGTCCCGCCGCCATCTTGTTCCCAACCTCTTGTTACTTTTAAATATTAATATATAGAATTTAAATGGACATCTATCATAAAAAATTGAAATCGACGTATTTGATGAGCATTATTAGGTCCATCAAATACGTTATTTTACATGATTTATGATGGATGTTCACCTAAATCTCATATATTCATATTTAAAAGTAACAAGAGGTTGGGAACAAGATGGCGGCGTTTTCAATATAAATATATGGGATTTTAGAACCAATCAAAAATAAGACAGCAATTGTCGCCACAGTGGTAATAAAGTCACTGTAATAAAAGCTACAGTGACTTTATACAAGACAGTGGCGACAATAGGAACCTTGATAGGGCCCACCCGCCATATTTTGTCAAAACAAAATTGCATAAAACTCATTTAAAACTCCATAGGATTAAGGGCCAAATTAAAATATATTTGCATCTGCAAATTTGCAGTTCTGCAAATATGGCCGACTTGCATATGTGCTCTATTTGCAGAAACGAGCAAATTACAGAAAAAATGTGCAATTTCGTCATATTTATCGGAAAAAAGTGTTTGGGCGCTACTGATTTACCAGTTTTAAATGTCAAAGTTGTCAAAGTGATTGCAAGGACTTGCGGGACCGTTTCACCGTGCCCAAATTTGCAGGCGACTTGCAAATGCATTCTGCTTTTGTAACGAAAAGTCAGACTTGCAGGTCCTGCATTTGTATCTTGGTGATGCAGAGCTTTTGTAATTCCGGGCTAAATAATAAAAACAAATTCCTTTTGTCAAAACATGGCGGATGAACTACGTAATTCTGAGAACCAATCAAAAATGAGACAACCCACTGTCCTATATAAAGTCACTGTAATAAATGCACCTGCAAGGTAAAGTTTTGTTTGAGTGACGTTTGAATTTATTTCAGGGAGCTAGGGACCCTTTTTGTGAAAATAGCCCCAAAAGACCTTAATCCGAACCTGCCTCCTGATGAACCATTGAGCTTTCACAGCCATCCGAATTACCTTATTCTCGGTTTGTACCAGTCTCTTCATCATACAGTTTTGTATATTTTCGTATGGTTCTTCATTCGTAGATCGATCGACTGTACGCCACTGGTATTTTCCTGTTTCTGACTTTCCATGTTAGTATGAATTCAATCCTATGTAGAGTTTTTGAATAATCCTACAGTTTCCTATGTAAAGTTTTCGAATAATCACACATAATCCCAGGTGTTGGAGGCATAAGCCAGTTGAGCCCTGGTAACTACCTCTATGATACGCATCTTGCCATTAAGGCTCATACTACTTCCTCTTCCTAGGATTGGATATAGTTGGATAATGGCTACTCTTACTTCTAGCAGAGTTCACGTGCGATTTTCATGTTAGTTTTGTGTCCATTTCTAGACCAAGATATTTAATTTTTCCACTCCATTGAATTCTTTCACCTCCAGTGATGATGTTTGGTCCTGGGGACAGTCTCCTTTTTTGGAAAAGGATGGCTTGGGTTTTTGTGACATTTATCTTAATTTTTTTTAGATTCCACCATTCTTCAATTAGGTTTATATGCGTTTGAAGAATTTTGCTGATGAATGCTGTGTTACGGTGTCTCATTAATAAGATGGCAGTATCATCCGCAAATAAACCTGTTTTCGTGCAGTGGTGGATTGGAAGGTCGCTTATGTACAAACTGTAGAGGAGGGGATCTAGCACTGAATCTTGCGATTGAGGGTTGTGAGCCTATTCTGACCTGGAATTCCCGGTTTGACAAATAACTGTGTTTAAGTTGGCACCATTTTGTAGATATGTTTCAGTTTCCCGTCTTTTCTATAAGTCGAGCATACCGCATCTTATCAAAGTCTCCTTCTGTGTCCCGCATCACTGCGCCAGTTGCTGCTTCGTAGTTGAATCCCTCTACAATTATTTCTGTTATTCGTAGGGTTTGCTGCTCTGCTGAATGTCGGTGCAAAGCCAAACTGGAAGTCAGGATGATTCCCAAGTCTTCTATTTTTTAGCACAATCTTTTATGGGTTTTTCTACAATTTTACTAATGGTCATAAGTAACTTCTTGGTCTGTAATTATTTGGGAACTTGGCATCCTTGTCTGGCTTTCTCAGTACGATGATGTTTGATTTCTTCCTGGAGTAAAAACTCTTTCCAGGGTGTCAGCAAAGGCTTCGGCTTTTTCTGGATCGGAAAAGGCTATATCATTCAGGACACGAATGGGAGGGATGATTGTTTTAGGTCTTCTAAGAGCCTTTTGCATTTGCCATGCAGAGTTGTTAGTTGTTTTCAGACTTCTTAGTTTCTTATTCCAAGTTGAATCCGTGTGGTTTTTCAGTTCAATTCTGAGTTCTTGGGTGTGTTCATTCAGCTCCTGCTTTGTTTCAGAGGTTTTGGCGGTAGCCTATCTTCGGCGCAATCTAAGATTTTCCCTGATTAGTTGTTGAAGGTTAGCTGGCAATGAATCTATGATTCCTTTTATGATGTTTTTGGTTGTTGCATTAGCATCATATGCGTTCTTGATGGCCATTGTGTATACTAGTGTTGCCTCTTCTATGTCGTCATTAGTTCTTATTTTTGGTAACAGAAAGGATCGTTCAAGGCTGGCTTTGTATGCGGTTCAGTTGGTGATTGTTTTCTTGACTACGTATCTACAGTTTGAGCCTTTGCCCAATGACACCAGCATGGGGTTGTGGTCTGAGGAACTGTAGCAATTAAGCTACTTTGTGGTTTTATCATTATTTTAAGCATGTAAATTTATTATATTTTGAGTGTTTTTAATTGTAATCACCGGTATTGCTGTATATATTAATTATTGTAATGCATTTGAAGCAAGTATACTTATTTCTATTTAAATTTATGTTAAGATTGCAATTAGGAGTCAATCTGATTTTTATTTAAATACTACTTCCATTCAGGTGGCACCATACCATCTCTATTTAATGATTTTCGCCCAGTTCTATATCCTTCCGGTCGCTAGCGTCACCTTTTCGGCTAGCTTCATCCTGCAATTATTCGAATTGTGCTCGACCTTGCTTGAGAACGGCCACTCTTCCTTGGTAGCTTAGCTAAGCCAGTCGACGTCAGTGACGTCAGCGAGCCCTTTTGTTTTTTGGCGAACGTGCTAAGTTTTCTTGAAGGTCCCTTGAAGGGGTGAATCGTTCAAATTTCTCTCTGTGGTTCGGAGTGCCATTTATGGCTAATTAAATAGATAGTTTATTCGTCCACTCGGCTATTTTTTTTGTGATTTTATTGGAACGTGCGAGGTATGTGACAAATCCTATTATATCTTGAACATCCCTTAAGTTTATAATTATTTCTCCAGCCTAACTTTATCTGCAACCACCTCTGGTGATGCCAGTGCTTGTATTGTGTGCCATATCATCGTATACAAGGAGCCCCTTGTTCAGGGTGAGTCATGTTTTTCTGTCTCATTATGAACTTAAACGACAAGTTTTTTGTCTGTTTCACATTTCTTCAAATAAAAAGATACTTTCAGTAATTTAGTTTTCTGATAGGGTCCTACATCCAGGCCTAGAATTGGTCCCAGTCACTGAACCTCATGTTCCCTTACTTCTGAGGTCACTTTCATGGTCCCTGATGGATAGTGCCTATCGTCCCTGATAACACCTCGACTTGGAAGTAGTGACTAAAGGTTTTTTTTACGTTTAAATTTTACCTTTTACATTATATATTAGATTAAGCACTACCCAATTGGAATGTCTCATTTCCATGTTCAGTTCGTTGTTCGGCTAAGCATGTGAATTTCCAGAGCAGAAGACTCAACGAAGTCGTTTTATATTTTTTATTGAGCATTACCTAATTGAAATGTCTCATTTCTATGTTCAGTTCACTGTTCGGTTGAGCATATGAATTTTCAGAGCAGATAGACCCAACGGGGTCCTCTTTTTTATTGAGCATTACCTAAATGGAATGACTCATTTCTATGTTCAGTTCGCTGTCCGGTTGAGCATATGAGTATTAAGGGAAGATAGACCAGTAGAAAGGGTCCCAATTTAAATAAAATGATCGATCATTGTTATTATTTTACATAATAATATTTAGTTATAAGTGTAGTACTGGGTTGGAATCGAATTATTCCTACATTTATGATAGGTATTAATGAGTACCTGACATCCTAAATTATATAATTTCTCACTAAACTTTTATTGAACATAATAAAGTGGAGAGCGTTGCTGTATTATTTCTTTTTATTCATAATATTTCAGATTTAATATTGAGGTCTATTTCGAGGTTTGAGACCTTATAAATAAAAACTTTGTGGCGCCCTCAGTAAAAACTCCTTAAACACGACCAGAAATGCTTTCCAATGAACAGCTGCCGTAAGCAATAACATCTTTTTGATCCAAAGTAATTAAAAACGTCACAGAACCATAGGCAAGTAGAGAAATTTCAAAGTCATGTCCAATATCTTTCATAACTGCTATGTCTAATACTTGTGATGTTCCTCGATTTAAAGGTAAGTGAGTAGGACTTGTTGGCCCTCTAACCATTGACACATTGGTGCGTGCTGTTCCAGAGCGGTGACTTGCAGTTGAAATGTTCTATTAGCACTTCTGGTGTGTTGTTATTTAGTAGGTTGATAATGTTTTCTTCCAGCACTACTTGTCGAGGTGTTTTGCATATTGTTTTAATTATGGTCTTGTTCCTAATTATGGTGGAAACATAACGAAATTATATTGCTGATTACTCTATATTTCATTATTCATAATAATTATATTATTTACCATAAATCTGTTGTCACAGCTGTGTTAGTCGCTAAGTATTCAACAGCCAAATAAACATTAAACTTAAATCTACTAAGGTTGAAGGAGTTCATCTTATTGGATGAAGAGAAGTTCGCTTTCAAACAAAAGGGGGTGAACCGGAAATAAATGTGTTTAGCGCAACGTCTGGACGCGAATCGATTACCAGCCATCTGGAAAAATTGGAAAAGGTCGCCCGACTGACATGGGAAATAGAAGCTGACTATTCAAAAAAAGAGTAGTGTCAAGACGCCTTTGCATAATAAAGCGAGAATTCCACGCTTTTAAAATGGTCTTTTAATTTAAAACTCAAAGGACTTTTCCTATCGAGTTGATTATTTGAAAGGACTCTCTCCGGCTCTTAATTGAATCTCGCTGGTTTTCAGTTCTTTTAGGATGATTGAGGATAAAAATTGTGATAGAAAATTTAATTTAACTTTTATAGTCCGTTTTGTATCTAGTGAAGTAATGACATGAAATGAACAATAATTATTGGAGACGATATTGAAAAAAAGTGTTTCTATTCAGCTCACTGTATCTGTAACAAAACGGCCCTAAAAGTCCTTTTTTTGCTTCATAACACAATTAATTGTTTTTTTCCCAGCGAGATTAAGTCGCTAAATTTCTGACGGAACCGTGTCAAGAGCCAAGGGTTATCAGTCGGATCCCGAAACAGTGTCCTGATTGTGTCTTAAAATACGACTCTCGACTCCTGGTTCCATGAACAAACCGCATGTTTTGCGACCGATAAGAATCTCAAAAGCGTCATTAAGCTGCCAATATAAATAAGCCTGTGGATCTCCTAGATTCATTCAGTTCTGTAACGAAGTTCTGGTGTTTAGTGTTGACGTCTTTCTGCTGACTCTCTTTCCAAGACCTTAGGTAATGTTTCAATTTCAAGTATTTTAATTTATTCATCATGATTGTTGTTTTCTGTCTATTATTTAGCTTCTCCCCTGTGTAAAGAACAAAACCATTGGGTTAGCTTCACAACTAAAATCTCTTTTCCATGTATCTTACCCTAAATAACAAGGCCGTTTTGTCATTCCCTGGTCGAGGGCGCCCGTGACTTTTACCCACTAAGAATTATAACCTAGTCTCTATTTTCTGTATCATTTAATCTTTAATTTCTCATGTAACTTGTAACTTGTACCATCAAGGAACGCCTTATACAGGACGCTCGTTGATTTCACTCTCTATCATTCCAAATCTCCGTAAGTATTTTCTTTCATTTCATTTCAGTAAACCTTGTTAATAACCTACTGTATGCTTTTTTTTCATTCCATTACCAAGATTTACCATTTGGTCAATAAACCCTTGTTAGAGTTTAGTAAGAAAAATTGATTATTTTATTTCCTTTGGAAAACCCAGAGCTAGCATTCCAACTAACTGCGTACAGCTCAGGTAGCAAGAACCCGCACTGGAAGAGGCAATCTAATCAGATTACTAATAGGTATCTGTTCAAAATTACCTAGATTTTCAGTGGGACTTTAAACAAAGTCCCTGGTGTCACGCTACCGCAGTACAAAAAAGGCCTTTACCAGTGCTAAAACAAAGTCTCCCTTACCCAACCGTCGCAACCAGGAGGCGGTGGTAACATAACAATCAAAGTGGTTGACTCGGTAAACATTTTGAAATTAGCGGCAAATAAGTGAATTCCTCTATCAATAAACTACTATTGGAAATACATCGGCCAGGTTATACTTTCTGACACGGTCACAGCTTGGTTAGTGTTGGACCGACTTGAATACATAAAATTTTGTTTGACATAGAATTTATAATTATTCGTGAACTTTTGAATTCAATTTACATTCTTCGCCTCCCACCAACCCAACTTAAATATCCGCAAAACTTTCGCGGCATCAGTTGCACTAAGCCCAAAATCAAACTACAAACAATATCGAATTTCCTTATGGGTTCGATCTAAATAATTGATGATGCTTCTCTTATTATAGAAAAAAGTAGGTTATTGGAAAAGAGCCAGAGCGGATAGTAGTGCAATCCATCCACCTATTGATTTTGTGCAGCCAGTTGGCAGGAGAAGCAAACCCTCCGATTTGAAAATAGAGCCAAGCAGCTGTGTTTTGTATGGTGCATACCCACGACTAATTTGAATTGGAAAAAAAATTATCGCCGGATTTGTATGTTTTTTTTTTTTTGATGAAAAGTGAAGAATTGATTGGTTCAGCTGCAAATTCGGTTTTGGATGACAAAGAATGAGTTTGTAATTGAACCTCTCGTCATTCAGGAGGTTGATTGATTATGTCTTCAAAGGTAATTTCACGGTCGTAGATAAGTGAATTTATTCTTCCATAATCGATTTGCCTTTGTTCAAGGCAATAACAGAAAAATCACGACAAAACTAGCACTATTTCAACAGTTCGTTTTAAATAAATCAAACTTGCCTAGTCACAAAGATAAATCACAATACGCTGTCTTGCTATCGACTTGGCAATGGAGGATCCAGCGAAAGGAAAGATCTTCGAGCTGTAGGAAAAATATGATGGAACTAGCAAACAGCCTTCTGAGCACAGTGATTGGTAGAAACCAATTCTCTCTGACACAAAAGAGCATCGGGTCATTCCAATGTGGGAGACATGAAAGATGTGAAAAAATCACGACTCTACTCGCAATGGATCCGAGCACTGTGACAACTCTCTACGTTGAAGCTGATGTCCTTTTCTCATTTAACTTCTCAGTATTTATTCATAGGCGATTCAATGCTTGCTTTATATATTTGTTCATAACTTTAAATTAAATTTCTGCTCAGTCACAATTTGAACTTACTTATATTTTAGTTTTCCTTTGGATAAATCATGAGAAACCTCCACGAAAATTGGCTCTCCAAATCCTGCTTGAAAAGTAACTAAAATTTAGTTGGTTTTAAATTAAAACTTAGGATCCCTTTCAAATAACAACCTACTTTCAGATTTAGGAACTTTCAACGAAAAAAAAAAAAACTCAACATCCGACCCTAATTGCACCAATTTGGGATCAAGAAAATTGTGGTTTCCGCGAGACTATACACGTTAATAAATCAACGGGGCTGAAGTGTACGTGGACATTGTTTTCCGAACGTGAAAATAGGGTTCGGCGTGGCGGAAAATTTAAATTGCGCCCCACAAGTCGACTATTTTTAAGTAGGGGCCTTGGAGGCGCTCGCGCCCCGGAATTAATTGTAGAGATTTGCCAAACGCGATTTAATTATACGACGTTTCGGTAGTGTTTACACTGATTGATGTCATTGTGAATTGGAATCAATTGTTGTGTGTTTGGAGAAGATTCTTCAATGATTTTATAAGTTGAAGGAATTGTTTGATCAAGAGAAAATATCAATTCACAAGTAAGACGTATTACAGTACAAATGCCAAGTTTCAACATAGATTTGAGAACTTAATATTGGGAAATGGGCTAAGAAATAAAATAACTTGTTAATTATCGATTCTCAATGTTATATTATGATTTGTGCTCTTCAAGACTCCAAAACTAGGCAAAATGTATATGATAATAGTGACGTTTATTGTAATATCGACATAAGGGAGTAATGGACTTTTGTCATTTTTTGATGAGCTTCATTTACCTTGAAATCTAATTTTTGCAGAAATGTGTTGATTCTTGGGTACCAACAATATAAATCTTGCTTTAAATCATATAATCATTTCCTTGACTTGCGAACTTGAGTATTTCCTTGGGGGTAACTATCTGGTTGTTTCATAAAGATGGTCTCTTGTAGTTCTCCATAAAGAAATGCAGTTGACACATCAAGCTGCTGCAAAAACATATTTTCTCTGCTCAACATTGATCGCACAGTTGCTAGTCTTGTAACGGGACTGAAAGTGTCACTGCAATAAATGCCTTCTCTTTGGTTAAAGCCTTGCTTTCAACCGATTAATGGAATCATCACTATTGGTTTTGAACTTGTCCAACCATTTACGTTATAGGGTTTTTGCGTTTACCGGTAACTTTACGAATTCCCAGATTTTGTTTTCTTTTGAAGGATCAATTTCCGAGTTCATTGCTTTACTGTTCATAACTTCTTGATATGTTTCTGGTGTTTTTATTATTTGAATAATTTCTTCTGCAATCAAAACTTATTCATGGGTGAAATATGAAGACTTTCTGTTGGATTTACGATTTATAAGATTAGAGTTTCTTAGAATTTCTGTTCTATTTCTGATTCGTCTTTCTGTGATACAGTTGACTCAGTGTCTGATGCATCTCTGATTTCACCTATTCATGTGCTGGGTAATGATCTTCCCAATGGTAAGTCCCCCCCTCTGAGCTCCACGATGACTTGAACTGTGAAGGTTTTTAAAGAGACATTTGTGATATCTTAAGGGATTTTGGTCATTCGTTAATACTAGAAGGAAGTCAGAAAATTATCCGAGCGAACTCTGCTATGGAAATAGAAAAAGCTGCTCTGGACAGGATATGTTTGCAGACTATTTTGCATCTGTTTATTCAAATAACAGGTATGTGATATCCTCTTGTGAATTTTCATTCAATAAAAGTTTAGTGAGAAATGGCTCATATATTAATTCTTCTCTTTCCACGGAAACCTTTCCTGATTTCTAGAGGATGAGTTTTTCAACTCTTATACACAAGTCTGGTGACAGATCTCTTATCACAAACTACCGACCGATTAGTATCTTGAGCATTATCCCCAAGATGTTTGAAAGCTTGGTATTCGACATATTATCGCCCAATTTGGACCCTTCTTCGAATGATCATCAGTTTGGTTCTCGGCGACAAAGGACAATTGAGGAAAATCTTTTGTCTGTCAGGTAGAAGCCATCCACACTGATTTCTCGAAAGCGTCTGAGAAGGTATTTCATGCAATTTTGCTACATAAACTTGCGGTTGATACAATTCTTGTATTGGTTTGGAAGCTATCACCTGGAAAGAGATAAGATAGTTTCGTTCCTATGAGTGTCCCTTCTGCAGTGCAACAAGGATCACACTCCCCTTTTATATTTTACTGTTTTCATAAATGACATTGAAAAATGTTCTGCTCATAGCCAGTTTCAACCGTTCGCTGATAACCTGAAATTTAGCTCTGTGATAAAGAATGGGAACGACTTTGACTCCAGTATGATCTTACCCAGTCGAGTGCAAGTCTTATTTCATTCTATCGCGGCCAAAATACAATTCAGCAGGACTATGCAATCAATGGAGTTACCTTGGAAAACTTAAGTGAAATAAGAGATCTGGGGGTCACCCTCGATTCTTCCCTGAATTTGACTTTCTATTTCTCCTCTGTAGTCAATAAAGGCTTCCAGATGCTTGGTTTTGTCAAGCGGTGCAAAGCAGACTTTAGTAGCGTTGTTGCACTCAAACGCCTCTATAACGCCCTCGTTTTACCTCATTGTGTATATTTCTCTTGTGTATGGTCGCCAACATAAGTTTGTGAAATAAGCTACATTTAAAATGGACATTATATTCCAAGATGATGAGCAAATGATGTCGACATTGCAACTACCCTCCATCTCGGTCCGACATCGAATCAGAGAAGTGTCACTGTTGTATAATATACTACACGGCAGAGAGTCCATTCCAGATATATTACGAACAGTAACAATTCATGTCCCCTCTAGAGTCACGCGATCCACTTCCATGTTCTTTGTTCCAACAGACAGAACTAACTATGCATATTCTGATGCTAATTTGATTACTGAAAGCTGGGTTTTTGCCCGCAAATAGAAAAAAAAATCTCCACTTTAATCTCCTTCATTGTCGTTAAACGCTGATTTATCTAGGTCTTCTTTATCTTCGACTTTCTGTTCTGCTGATGTTGATTGGTTTCTCCAATTTTTTTGTGAAAATCTGAAATAGGTTTTACGTTGTCTCGTAGGGGTAACTTTTACAAAAATCTGATATCTCTAGACAAAACTACTACCAGACCAAGAAGTGTAAAATTTGAAATGTCACAAAAATATATTTATTGCTCTTAATTATTTTTATATAATATGGACTCATGTAAAAGTACTATTTCGTACACCTAGCGACATCCATGATTCTTCTGACTAGCTTTCCTATCCTAATATCGAGAATTCTGTTGTTCCGAGTCACCTGTAGCGCTGTCATTTTTATGATTTTGATAAGCTTGACAGATTAAGAAAAAAAAGACAGAACCAATTTGGGTACTTTTGACTTGCCATTTTCTCTTTTATTTTGGGACCGAACAGGTCGTCCAGATTTTTAGAATTTTAAAAATCTTAAAACTTTATCTTTGTTTTTGGCCATCGAGTCCATATTCTTGAAAATTAACTAGCCAGAAGAGTGCTTGATCGTGTCTACTAGAAAGTTTCCTGGGAAATCAACCGATTGTTGATTTTTATGAAGATTTTGGAAAGTGAGATTACTATCGGCCGTTCAGGTATGTAAATTCCTTTTTCTTTCTGATGAATGAGTCCTTATATTCCCTCATTTTATTCAGACACCTTCGACAGGACGAAAAATCCACGCCTACACTTCTCCAAGTGAAAATTGACAAATTTGAGACCACGCTGTCCTGGAAACTCAGAGCAAATCTGGGCCCCCTTTACAAGGAAAGTCTGTGTCCTGTAAGAAGTTGATCCCCAACCATTATTTGGTCTCCAGCCAGTTTGGTACCTCCAGATCTCAAATTTGTGAAAACTTCCGAGGTTTTACAAGGATTTCGTCCAGGCTTGTATAACTACTTACCTATGGGTGTCTTAAACGTGCCATCTTAATTACTGTAACTTATTTTTACCTTTTCTTTATCGCCCCCTATCGTTTAGCTTCATTTGCTAATTAATATCTATGTAGATTCAATTACCGACTTAATTGATTACCGTATAGTAGTGTTTAGCTAGAATAGCTAACTACTATTTAAATATAATTATTAATTTAATTAATTAATTATTATCAGAGTCAGATATTGGCATTTATTATCGTTTTCTCTATCATTATTTATTATCCAATAAGTATGCATTATTAAAATTATTATAAATTTATTTCCTTAATATCGAGTACCGAGCGATATAATTGTGAATTCATTAACTTTTAAAAGGTTAATTCAACTATTAATTTCAAATCAATAATGTGGTAGTTTTACAAGGTAAACCAATGTAAAATCTTTAGGTAGTCAAATTTAAGTTTTATGTTTACCTATTTTGAACTTTAAAGGTAAGAAGGTAGAGCTCTTCCGGAAACCGTGACCCCTTGATTTCATTTAGCAGGTTTTTGATATTTATAACTGCCTTGGGATTATTTATTACCTTTCAGCATTGATTAATTTGTTTTTTATTGATTTGATTGACTTTGAGTCAAAAATTAAAGGGTAATTTTATTCTGACTTCAACATTTATACTTAGGTAATTCTCATCGTAGGTATCTATTTATTTTTTTTTAAATTTCATTATTTTTAAATACCTATTTAAATTAGGTTTTGCTTCCGTAAGCTGCTTAATTTTTTTTTTAAATAAAATTGGATACTGGAACAATATTCACCTTTGAAAAATTTATTTGTTTCAATGACCTATTAACACAGATAGACGGAACTGTAGAGAATAATATAGGTTGACTACATCCCTGAAACCGCATCTCTCCCCACTACTTAATAATCCTTGTGTTATTTTGTATCTTTCTCTAACACGTGGAACACGATTACTTTTCAATAAAAAATAAGCAACGTTGCAAAGAAATAAATTCCACCTTTCCACCAATCAGCGGCTTCTATTCAATTGTCATGTTAAAACGCGACCTACCTGTAGTTTATGGCGATTTCCATTTGTTAGTCAGTGCGCAGTGAGTGTATCCACATCTTTTTCTAAAATCATGTAAAATATAAGGATAACGATACACTTTTGTAGCACTGATTCTAGTTTAATTTTCAGAGTTGCCAAATATGCGATAGTACAGTGGGGGCGGAGTTAGCGCTGGCTTTCACAACTCACCCCCCCCCCCTGGACCATAAACATGTAGTCAACCAAAACAAAGCTATTTCATTATTGGGATGTTCCGTCTATCTGTGTTAATAGGTCATTGATTTGTTTCAATGTTAATGAACAACAAGTTCGCTATCCGGTCAACAAATTGTTAAATGAACAAGTTCACCATCCGATCAATAATTTATTGTTTTAGAATTCCAAAGTTTGTGTTTTTATTGAAGGAGTTGAATGTCAGATAGGTATTGGATTTATTTTACCTTTACAGATTTTTGCATTTATCTTTTTAAATAATAGCTAATTAGTCGAATAATGTCTAGTTTGGCTATTCTTTTATAATCGAAATAATTTTATACAAACTAGTGGCGCCCTCTCTTCACTGTACCAACACCAAGGACCACCCCAAGCTAAAGAACCACTGAGCATAGTCGAGCACAATTATGAGTATTCTATCGTCACGACGAAAGAGCGTTACAGAAGGTCACCAAGGCGTTCCGACGACCTATGTTGACCTATGGAGCTATTGTATAGTGGACCAAAACCAAGCAAATAGTAGCTAGAAACAAAGTGTTGCTGCGACTGCCGCCTCTAGATGCATATCTAAGAGGTGAGGCTTAAAAAGCGGCAGCCAGACTGTATTTCATTGAATTGTAGTGTACGGAGGAAGCGGGATATGCGAGTGTTCCAGGAGACTGTCGAGCAAAAAATACTTCTAGAATACCGGACGGTTGCAATGATTGCACGTTTTATTTTCAACAAGGCCTTAGTGCAACTAAGCAGCCCGACAGAACCAAGTATGAGAGCAGATATACATATTTACACGGTTAACACAAAAAATCTCTCCGAGACTGGGCTAGGTGTATATATTCCTGAACTCAACCTAGAAATAAGTATAAATTTAGGCAGTAGAGTGTCAGTTTTCCAGGCAGAGCTTCTTGGTTCTTGGAATAATGCAAGGAGCTGTACAAAAATAGGAAAGGAGGATTATCCAAGATTATCCAACCATCACGTTTCTCACAGATTGCAAGCCTTAAATTAGGTGAAATTAACATCTAAATTAATCCTTGGAGGCAACTAGATATTAGAGATGATCGCGCAAGAGAATACAGTCTTAGTGTTGTGGATTAAAAGCCACAGTGGCAATCCAGGAAACGAAAGAGGAGATACCCAAGCGCGTACTGGAGCAAAAGGGAAACACTGAGCCTTTTGTACCATTGACTAGCAAAACTGTAAACCTAGAAGTCAAAGAACACACCTATAGAATTCTAAATGAGAGATAAGCGAGACAGGACGTCAGGCACTCGAGTGCCACTATCCTCGGCTCCCCAAGCTGACCCTACAGAACATCTTCTTCAACTTTCTTGGAACAACCTTATATGGGTACTTACAGGGCAGTGTGAGTTAAATAAGCACCTTCACATGCTGAAATTGATAAACGACCCAACCTGGGTCAATGTTGTCGGCTGGCTTAACAAGTAACATTCTAACGGAGGATACAATGGTTCCACTAACGAGGCCTAAGTGCAAGGCGACACTAGTCACCCCCCAAATCTCTATCTATCTACCATTGTCATTAAGTAGCTCGTCAATCCTATGTCCTTGGTTGGAAGCATAGGCAATCATGTCTTTCAGAACCACTCTCGCTTCAGACTTTTCCAAATCTAAACTTATAATATTCTTCAAAATTGACCAAATACCTCTTCTTTTGGTATGACACTTCTAATGGTCCACAAATATCGGTTGATATTAGCTCTCCTAATGAGGTTACCTTTTCACTAGTACCGAATGATAAGTGATGGCGTTTACTATAAATGCGAGGTTCACAAAGATATCTTTCGAGGCAAACTTTAATTTTGAAATCGTTCTCCAATTTTTCTTGTACCTACATGTCTAACAGCCTGGTGTCTCCTCTCAGGATACAACTGTAATAAAGATTTGGTCTCCATGCACTCCTAAATCACGTCTTGTAGCAGTTGATTGCTGTTTAAATTTCTGTCTTGAGCCGCCAATACGGAGAACAATTTTTTTAAAAAATTTGGGGTACATACCAGATATCATTGAGACAGATTTCCCTTTGCCTAAGCTGTTGATTGTGTGTTTGAATCACAATCATTCCTAGCGCCTGTAGCATTTCTTTTCCGACTGCTTTGATGTTCGCAGGGGTTTTGAAATCTTAGTAAGTGGAGTATTGACCACGTGTCTTATTACTCCATTGTCGTTCCACCACGCATTCTTATCATCATTTACCATGTAAGGTTCTTATGAAATCATCAGAATTGTAACATTGGCATCTTGTTAGTGAGATTGTTTAGATTCTGGTTTCTTTGGTGGTCGGTCATGAGCTATTCATTCGAATCATAAGCTGGCTTGTTACGAACTTCTGCTATTAGAGCTTCTGGAGTAGGTAATGTCTGATTTTTCACTTTTGGTAAAAACTTCTTTCAAAAATACAAAACTGAGGAGATGCTGGTTCGTCAAGAGTTTTCACCGTACTTTTGGTTAACAGCGTTACTTAAATTATTTGCAACAAGTCCATTAAAATTCTGTCGAGTTTTGCAATACTTATATGCTGACACATCTTCTCCAGTGGAGTATATTTTGAGTAACTGATGGTCTCTAGATGACGCTTTAAACTGATTCAGGAGTACTTAGCAAGCTTCATAATATGCTGACTCTTTGTCCATTATTTTCCGATAAGCCATATCGCTCAGAGCACTGGTAAACATGATCTTCGCATAACTATAAGCTTATTTTTGGAAAATCTAATTTTACTTTGTATGTATGAGCCTGTTCAATGTGCAGTAGGAATAAATAAGTCACTAGACTGCAATAGATATAGGCAGATGTATGTGCTTGATTCCTGTCCCAGTTGCAGTCATCAGTTTATATAATTTTTTCAATAAAATATTTGGTAATAGAATGTATAGTTTCTTGGAATCCCAAGTTTACTCTAAATTATTTTCTTCATGAACACTTTGATGTTTTCTTTTGCTAAAGCCAGTCTGGGAAGCACCAAAAACGAAATTATAGTTTGCCCTAGGGTAAAGTTAATCATCTGGCTTTTTTAATTTCCGCCCAAGTTATATTGGATAAGCAAATTTCGAATGAAACTGCCAACCGAAGGCAGTTAAGGAAACAAAAGCCAGCAGCTAAATCTCCTTTGTTATTTTTGCGAGGCTTTTCGCTCACTGTTCAGCTTCGCACTTTTTGATATCGCGTTCTGTTAAATTATTATTAACTTCAAACGAGGAAGATTTTCGTTGCTGTCGCGGACTATTAAGGCTCATGAAAAGTTTGTAAATTTGTTTTCGGGCTGTCGCAAATTTACTTGCAAGTGCCACAACTGCCATATTATTAATTTTACTCCCTCATATTACTAGTCTCAGACAAGAGCCATAAATCTTCAGCGAAAATTCCTGAAGGCAATTCTTAGAGGTTTCGCGACCCTTACAGTTATATTTTAAAATGTTAGTCACGTCTCGCGCTTTAAACTTTAACCCGCTTCAAGTTTTATTTCTCGCTCCGCCGACGGTTTTCATATCATAAAATTGTAAGAAGGCGTCGGCAGCCACCCTCCGAGGGCCGATTGCCAAAAAATATATACGTATACAAAGTCGTTTTCATTTATATGGTAAATATAAATGGAGCGGTTGTCGCACTGCTCTCGGGGGAAACAATATTGTTGGTATGTTATAGCTTTACAGTTTATAGTTGTAGGTACCTTTAGTTAAACAAAAAATAGAGACTACATAGAGTGGGTTATCATGTCATTTACAGATTAGAACAGTTTGGCTACAATTGGGCGAAGCACAAAAAGACCTTCTGGGCCGAATGGTATACAACATTTTATCTTCAAAGGATTGCAATATGACCTTTCACAACTCAATCATAATAATAGTTTTGACTATGCTCAAATTCGCACAGATCACCTTAACTCAGAAGAGAGAGCCAAAATAATTAAATTATGTAGAAAATATTCGGACATATTTTACCAAGAATATATGCCATTAACATTCACAAGGGAAATGAAACACAACAGATGAACAGCCTGTATATACAAAAACATATAGGTACCCATTCATTCATAAGCAAGAGGTCCAACCGAAAATAAGAAAAATGTTGGTCCAGAATATTATACGCCCAAGCAATTCTTCTTCCGTCCGCACCTATTTGGGAAGTCCCAAAAAAACAGACGCTTCTGGTAAGCAGAAATGGAGAGTAGTTATTTACGTTAGAGGCGTCAATGCATAGACCATGCCAGATAGATACCCTCTTTCTAATATCAGGAACCTCCTGGATAAATTAGGGAAGTGTCAGTATTTCTCAAGCTTAGATTTGGCTAGTGGGTTCCATCAAATACAAATGAGTGAAAAAGACATTGGAAAAACGGCAGTACTGAAAATGGCTATTTCGAATTTTTGAGAATGCCCTTCGGGTTATCCAATGCCCTAGCAACATTCCAGAGGGTCATGTATGGCATCATACGAGGAATACAAAACGAAGAGTGCCTAGTTTACCTTGATGACATTATAGTCTTCTCGTCGTCATTACAGGAACACCTGGAGCGATTAGAAACCGTATTTGCACATTTTACTGCTCCGCATGACACGTTACTTCGTAATTTGTATTTATTTATGCTCGTACTTCATTTAGGCAATAATTTAGTTATAATACATTGAAGAAAAAATGCAAAAAGAACAAATTACTGCCAACTATGAATAAATATGCCCTTGGAGTAATTCCCGAGCTGGATCGTTGATGCTGCCATCTGGCGAGAAGAAATCGCGAAATTAATTACAAGAACATAATAAGTCCTGATTGACGCTGCTGCCTCTAGTGGGAAAAGATCGCACAAACTGCCCCATAAAGATTTTTAAGGTCCTAGGATCATGATGGCTCACTTCTTGTCGAGTTTTGACAATAAAATTCGAACTATGGACTCCTTTAAGATAAAAAGATGTTATTGTTATTGCCTTATACGATGATACTCTGTTCCAACCGACCTGAGATCTGGAAGAGTAATTTCCATTCGATCAATTTATTTGTCAAGTAGAATAGACGTTCAACCTATTGAAAACAAGGAGGGCAACTGGAAATTACTGGTTCTGGAACGGTTTTCATGTCGATTGGAACATAGCTGATATATCGTCAATACGTAACTAACACTAAGCAAGTTTTCCCCTGAATATCATTTCTGAAATGGAATGCGCTACTCCCCTCCAACGTGCTTTTTGAAGCATGGTACAGCCGATAGGTTGACCTCATTGCTTCCCTCTTCACGTATATGTGGAGTGGAGTCAGGTTTATGAGGACTTCCATAGCTGCTGTAGGCGTGGTGCGCATCGCTCCCATTATCGCCAGGCAAGCTATTCTCTATAGTCCGCTAAGTGTGGCTTGAACCCTCTTTTGATTCGCCTTGCCTCACCATAACACAGAGTCATAGGTTATCATTGGTCTGATAACCATGGTGTAGATCCAGTGAATCTGTTTTGGAGTTGTTCCACAGGTATTTCCGCAGATCCTGTGACAGTTCCAAAGCGACAATTTTGCCTTACTTTTTCCAAATGAGCGTTCCAGTTTAGAGTCTTGTCCAGGATGACTCCTAAATACTTTTCTCCCCGAATAGTTAGGGGTACCAAGTTATCAAGTTTTCTTCTCATGGTGAAGGATACTATGATCATTTTATGAAGATTTATTGTCATTTCCTCTCTCTCGCATCAATCAAGCACGCAGTCAGGCTATTATAACAAGATCGTCTGCATATGCTTAAACCTCGACCCCCACAGTTGTATCTACGGCTAGGAGGTCATTCACCAGAAGTGACCATAGAAGCGGAGAGAATACCCCTCCCTGCGAACAGCCCCTGGCGGGCCTGAACCTGACCGTTTCCCCCTATAGAGAAGTCGTTATCACTCTACCGTTCAGCATGGTCCTAATCCAGTTACAAATTAGCGGGTCGATGCCTTTAGATTTTGTTGCCTCGTAAAGGGAGCTTGGCATCGCATTGTTGAAAGCTCCCTCTATGTCCAAGAAGGCGGCAAGTGCAATGCTCTTACGTTCCAGAGAGTCGTCTATACTAGCGACCAGGTTACTAATAGCCAACTCTGTGGAGTTTCCTGCCTGATAGTCGTATTGGTGGGTACTAGAGGGTTAGCCCTGAGCGCCTTTCCCTTAATCCACTCATCCAGAACCTTTTCTAAAGTTTTCAGGAGGAACGATGTCAGACTTATTGGTCTGAATAATTGGGGTGTGGTTTCTTTGCGCTCCGCTTTAGGGATATAGATCACCTTGGTAGCTGTCCAGCTAGGTGGAATATGGTTCCACACCAGACTGGCTCTAAAGAGTCTTATTAGGAATGGAAGCAGGATTCCAAGTCCGTTCTGTAGCAGAGCAGGGGAAATTCCGTCTTCCCCAGGCGATTTAAGAGGGTGGAATGATAGGACCTCCCCCTTTATGGCCGCCGCTGTAATTATGTTGTTGGCCGTCAACCAGTCTTCTCTTCCAGGTCGTTTAATCCGATCACTGGGTTGGGCATCCTGAAGGCCATTCATAAGCAGACTTCCTGGGAAGTGGTTCTCTGCGAGAATCTCTAACGTTTATTTTCTAGATTGTGTGTAGGATCCATCTGGACGTTTTATCGACTCTAACTCCTGCACAAGCTCTTTTGACAGAATCTTGTGGATTCGCGCGCTGCTAGGCACATTTTGTACTTGTATTTTGAACAACGTACTCTATGTTCCCGATTTAAGCAAAAGTCTATTATCTCTAAGTGAGAGATGCAGGAGATGTGAGATTTTCTAAAGACAAAGCTATTATGTTGAAAGATGTCATGGAAGTATTGGATGGGGAAAAAAAAATTAAAGTTTTTTTGTTGAAAGAAAAACATAAGTACATAAAAGCCTTGGTAAAAGCCTGAAATGGCATAGAAAATAAGGACATTTGTTATTTCGAAATATGAAAACATTGTCAGAAATTTCAGATGAAATGAAAATAAACAAGAATGAAAGTGATGACTGAACGAGTATGTGAAACATGCCTTAATTCAAAACAGGTCCGAAATCCATTTTCTTGAACAAGGTCAAGGGCTACTTGTCCATTAGAAATATTGCACCCTGATATCTGTCGACCCATAGACCCTACAACATGGGTTAAAGAGAAGTTTATATTGAAAAATTTTGATGATTTTGCTCACTACTCAGTCATATGAGAAAATAAGTATGAAGTTGCAGATTATCTCAAACAAATTATAGAAGCAATGGAAGGTTACAAAAATGGTAGGGTAATTGAAATAAGATGTGATAATGGAGGTGAGTTCTCAAATAAAACTAGAACAGTGATGTAGCAAGAAAGGCATTGTACTGGACCACACAGTATCCTACTGTCCACAGATGAATGGCAATGCTGAGCACCTGAATCGGACCCTTCTAGAGAAGACACGATCATTAATATTTATGTATATATTTATTTATTTATTTCCTTCTTCCCCACGAAATCAAATACATGAAAAAGCAACGTCAGAATTTTTTTTATGTTGGGTGGAAAAGCATCCAAATACATATACAAAAATAGGACGTCAATTATACTACACAGGTTAAAATTTAAGTAGAAAAACAAAATTTTACATAGAGATAGAAACTAGTAAAAAACTTAATTAAGTATAATAAACATAAATTGGTGAAAGATCAAAGATACAACAGTCTAAAAATTGAAAGTATGAAAACATTTATCCAAATACTTTCGAAACAGATGAAAGAAGCGAAATTGGCCTATAATTCAAAGTATCATGTAGGTATATCACCCCTCTTATGAACGCCACAATCCTATATCGTCGGCAACAACCTGGATGTAAATCTTCTGACCAAAATGATCAGAAATGTCTGTAACGATTGTATGGTATTTTATCAGAGAGGAAGGAATATTACTGAGTATATTATCAATTTGAATACAAGATGATCTACCTACTCTTGTTGCACCAGTGGCATGCGGATTCAGGCCATAGCTTGATGTCAACTGCAGGAATGCTCGAACCACAGGACTATGGAGTAAATTTTGAGGAGACATTCAGCCCAGGAGTTAGTTCAACAGTGACAGGAGTGATGTTTAGTCTTGCAGTGAAAAATTATTACATAATGAAGAAGTTTGACATTAAAACGGCCTTACTATATGGAGAACTACATGAAGAGTGTGGTAACCTGAAGGCTATAACAAAAACGAAAATAGTTTGTCTTTTGCGAAAATCTTTGTATGATCTCCAACAGGCTCCTCGTTTTTGGAATGAGCATTTCACACAATTTATAAATAAGTTTGGCCTATTTTCTCCGAGAACTGAAAGGTGTATATCAAAAAATTAAACAAATAATTTGTGTCTTGCTATCTATGTAGATGATGGCTTAATTACGGAAGAAAATAAAGAAGAAATGGAAAACTTACCTGATGGACTAGAACAGACTTATCAAATAGTAAAATATAAAACACTAAACTATCATTTGAGAAAAGACATAAACATAGAAAATTACTCAATATGGAAGAACCAAAGTCTGTTTCAGCTTCAAGAATACAGTACGAAAATACAAACAATACTGAAGAAACAATATTTATTCATTATAGTTTTATAAATTAAATTAAATTTTATAAATTAAAATTTAATCCATCAATTAATACATGATGTAGTAACTCTAATTAATTACACCAAAACACCAGATTCGCTAACGCATTATCATTTATGCCTCAAGTACCAGTTTCCAATTACGCGCCCTCTCAAGTGTAAAATTCTATTTTGCCTTGTGCCGGTAAATAGAACTCGACATTGACGATTATAATTTACTTCATTATATTATCACACATAGATTATCCGTTTAACTATTGACAATTGATAATGTTAGAACATTCATTTGCAATTTAGTAGAAGCAATTGTGATACATGATCTGTGAATAGAGGCCATCGTGCAAATAATATCTAAAAAGTAATTATACCTTTAGGTATTTTCCTAGTACATATGACTTATAGTTTTGATGCAGAAACCACTACAAAATGAAATGTATTATATTTATAAGGTAGATGTATACTTAAAGTCTTTTAATTTCATGCTAGAAGCTATAACAATCTTTATCATTCAGTCAAGCGAAAATCTAATCAAAAAACCCCAAAAAGAAAATAATAATTGGAAACCTTTACGGAAACTGTTTTTATGATGCATCTCTCCATCCAACTTAGACATTGTACAATAAATATTTCCTCTTACTTTTTGGATAACACGTTAGATATTTGACTTACCCTAGTGGGGGTAAAACAATGTACGTGTTCGGGTTACCAAAAATCGCTCTCCAACTTAATCTCCGCTCACATTAAAACTAGCTGTCAAAACTTATTCAATCCATCAAGCGCGAGCCGTGAGAAGATTTCTTATTATAAAAGGAACCGACGTCGATTATCGCCGTTTTGGATATTAAACGGCAGAGATTAATAGTGCTTTGTTCGATGTCGTGACACTTAATTAGGGTTATTAGGAACGGGGGTTGACGTCAACTCTCGGAAAATTTCGCTAAGAATACAAATTGTTAAACGAAAATTTACTTTGTCGAGGGTGAAATTTCGTTTAAAGATCCAAGGAAAAAAAAATTATGGTATTCAAGAAATGGAGAAATGATAAGGGAAAAATTAATACAAGATGAACAGTTTCTACCGCAAAAAGATTCAAAAAAGATGGACTTGGCAAAGCCCAGATGGCAAGACACAAAACGAAATCGACTACTTTGTAGCAGATAAAAAACAAAAATTCAAAGACGTATCAGTTATGAACAGATTTGCTGCTGAAAGTGACCACCGCATAGTAAGAGCTACTCTTCAAATAAACCACGAAAATGAACGAAACAGACTGATGAAAAAGAAAACTCCCAAAACATGGACACACCCAAGGAAAATTTTATCCATCTGAGTCACATGGAAAAAAACATTAATTAACTGCATGGAATTTCTTTATTCAAAAACAATTTAATAAAATTATTAGAATCAAATATTCACGGTCAAGCGTGTCAGGACACGAAAAGTGCCGACCTCGCTAATATTCCGGAACATCATAGGTTCATGTCGAAACAATGTTAGATAGTAATTATAATAGTATTGATATTGCTAAATATTTTATTTCCTACTGAACTATTATAACCATATAATACCTTGGTTACGATAATCATAAACAGGGGAGTTAAGGATATCATAACTCCCAAGGGAGTTAGGGATTTCCATAACTCCCGCTTTTACCTTGAATAGATGGAACTTTGACAAAAAAATAGATATTTTGGTTTATGGTTTATTTCTTTATAAAAATGGACAGTAAATTCAGTAGGAAATAAAATTATCTATGTACCACGGGAATTATCAGGTGTTAATACCCCAGGGCAAAGTTTGTGTCCCGAGGGCCTTCGGCCCCGAGGGACACCAATTGCCCGTGGGTATTAACACTCTCATAATTCCCTTGATACATAAATAACTATAAAGTTTGTAATAGTAGATTATACCACGAGTCAATAATGATAGCTATTATTCCCGAGGAATATTTACGAACTGAGCCGCGTTAGCAGCGAGGGAGTAACATTCCGAGAGAATAATAGCCATTATTGCGAGTAGTATACTCTACTTTATTTACGACAAATTAATTTATTTGAGATTTTTAATAGTAAATTTCATCTATCTCAATACAAATCCACCAGCACTACACATTTGACACTGACACTTCTGAGGAATAATGACCATTAATCCCGCTACTCGTCATTATTTCCTGCGGGTGACATTAGTCGGAAATAATAGTAGATTATACCACGAGTCAATAATGATAGATATTATTCCCGAGGTATATTTACGAACTGAGCCGCGTTAGCGGCGAGGGAGTAACATTCCGAGGGAATAATAGCCATTATTGCGAGTAGTATACTCTACTTTATATACGACAAATTGATTTATTTGAAATTTTCTTTCCAAAAACTCTCTTTGTTCATCCATCTCAATACAAATACACAAGCACTACGCGTTTGACACTGACACTGAATTTGTTCTATACTCTTTCCATGGTACTACCTACTTATTTAATTTGAAAAATTTTGTGATTGGTGTGCAAGCGGGATTAATGACCATTAATCCCTGCGGGAATAATAGATGTCATTAAACTGCCAAAATCACAAATATAATACTTACATTATATGTCAGTCGTAAATAAAAATTATTATTTAATTTTCTGATACTTCAGGTCATCAGCGTGAATCTTTATCTGCCTATACATTTTCAATGTCAGCTGTTATCACTACTTTATGTGACCTCCAGCGTAGCAGTATATTTGGAAGTTCTGGTTTTAGTCTGGGACCTGTATACATGGTGTTGGGGCTCAATCGTGATGAAGTTTTACTGGAAGCATCAAAGAACACTCCTAACTTTGTTGTAGTGCTTGCTTGTTTGAATACCGGTTGATGTAGGATAATATATTGATGCTGTAGTTCTGTATGTGGAAGCATTTTCATGTGACTAAGGTTTATAAATTCTTGCATAAATTCCTTATGGGAGATTTCCCATTCCTTGTTACTGCTGATTGTTTTCTCTGATTGAACCAGTCGTTCGACGGCTCGTGATCTAGACACTCCTAATAGACTTTATTTTCCATTGAATGGAATTCTAACTGTGTATGTTCCATCTGTATTTCTGGTAGTGGAGGCTTCGTAATGTTGTTCGCAATATTGATCATCTCCTGATAACGGATGTGTTTGTGTAACCTCTTCAATTTCCCAAAATTCAGTTAATTGTCTATCTTCTTCAATACATGTTATCATGCTGACAACTTCTAATTTGTTTCCCGAATTTTTTGGTAGATATCCAGAAAGAATCCATCCTAATTCTGTTTGTTGGCCAAGGAGACCATCTTCAGTTTTTTGTATGCCTCCCAAGATTAACTGGGCATATTGTTGAGCCCCGAGAAGTATATCTACTGGACCAGGTTCAGAGAATGTTGCCAGGAATACCATCTCATCTTGTCGGCTGAGATGGCTCGTTATTGTTTCGATTCTTTGATCATATCTGAACGCTGATTTTCTGGACTGTTGTGGTCTAAACGAATCGTCGCATGATGCTTGTTTAGGACCAGCCTATGGATTATCTTCAAGCCCATATTTGGCCATTCGCACATTGCTACAGCTCTGTAAGGATGAGGGGACTAGCTTTCCATTGGCTGTGGATATTCTTACCAATTCTTGTTATGTGGATGATGCAATTGGTATGGCAGATTCTGTAGAGGGTGCCTTGGAAGCCCAGCGACAATTGATATCTTTATTAGCCTTGGGAGAATTTGAACTGCGAAAATGGAGCAGCAATTGTCCTCAGGTACTTTCTGGTGTGCCAAATTCACACCACCAACCCTTTTCCTTTGAAGACAGGGAGTTCTCTGGTATCAAGGTTTTAGGCCTTCAGTGGTCGCCCTTGTCAGATTGTTTTTCTTATTGTGTAAAGTCCATTAATAGATCTTGCACGAAGCGCAATATTCTGTCGGAGATTGCTAAGATATACGACCCGTTGGGTTTTCTGGCTCCAGTAGTCATTGTTGCTAAATGACTTAAATTTAAAAAAACTTAATTTTGAAATAAATTGACAATAAGAAAAAAACGACTCACGATAAAGATAAAAAAATGGGTATTGGTCTCACCTCTGTGTTCTGGACTCTAGCTTACCCGGCCGGGGTTTCTTGATGCTCCCAAAAATGAGCTTCTGGATGGTATTATTGAGCGAAAGTACATCCGATAACCGTAATCATTGAGATCGATTGTTTTCGACGTGTCAACAAAAAACGCGGATTTAAAAGACCGTGACGCTCTTCAACTGGAGCTGTACTTTTTAACACTGTCGTAGGTTTCGTATCTCCATCGTGAGGTATCGCGCGCAAAACCCCAAAAAAAGGTATATGTTTATAAAAACTCAACGCTCGATTCTTGACTCTCTTTTAGCCGAAGATCCGATGATAAGGCTTTGAATTCTGGCAATGGTAAATCATGTGGGCTCAATTGCAGTACTCGCAAGCATCAGTATTTCTGGCTTCGTCATTATTGTTTGAGTTGGGGCGAATTTTCTTCTGTGTGTCTGAATGTGCTTCTAATTATTGGAATCTTGCTTGAAGAAATTTCTTTATTTCAACAAAGTCCTGTATTTCATGGGTCTTGCTTAACGATTGTTCATAAAGCTTGTTGGTTTCCTGACCCAATTTTTGGGCAGATGATGCGACTGATAATAGGAACCCAATTGGAAGTATCGATACTTAGATTATTCATGGCTTCAAGACATTTCCCAACTAAACTGCTGGATAAATGAAGCGGAACAAGGAAATTTTTAGTTTAACTTTGGATTCCACTATAACACGAACTCAATAAGATATCAATGGGTGGTTTGCGTAATTTAGAAGTTAAATTTCGCAAACTGCTCATTGATATCGTTTTTAGTTCGCGCAATATTGGAATTTGAGGTTCAGCTAAAAATTGTTGCTTGTTCCGTTTCATTTGTCCAGCACCATATATCGTGAAGCTGTTTAATCTTGAATGATGATTCGTGATTAATAGCTGGAAGATCTAAGATTCTATCTAGTAGTTTGGAGACTATAAGTCTGATGTTGCTGTATCTGTCATTGAGAATATTCCAAGCAGGGTCATAGTGACATTTCTTGCAATGAATTATGGAAAGTTCAAAAGGTATTTGTGGGTCGTAACCAAAAACATTATGACAAATCTGACATCGATTTGTAAAATAATATAGAGCAAATTACCAGAATGTAGTTTAGTAGGTAACTTTCATAGGATTTGTTGATTCGGATTCGTATTATCATTGCTACTGCAAAATGGTTTGATCTGATTGATCACCCTACAATTGAAGCAGAATAAAATTATTGCTCTCCTGAAATCAATCAAATAATATTTGGATTGCAAAAGGTTCAAGATTCTCAATCAGTCACAGGCTTATCCCTTGAGATTTTTCGTTTTATCTAATTTCAAGAGCAAAATTTCTCGAACATAAAGTTTCTTGATCTTTTCATCATGTGTTCTCGTATTCCTTTTAGCACCATAATACAATTTTTTTGCGACAAAATATGTAAAAAGCTAGTGTTCTTACATGGCGGAGAGCATAACTTCCGAGAGCTTCCGCCCAAAAAGGCAAACTCGCACTTAAAAATGACAAAACCCCCGGAAATAAAATGTGTGTTTACGTTTCGCCCCCTCCGGGAATCGATTCCGGGGACTATCCGTTGGAAAAATTGGAAAAAGTACGCTCGACTGACGTGGGAATGGCAAGGATGGATCTTCTAAAAAATGAGATCAATGCGTTTGCATAATAGACTGGAAAATCTCATTTGGAATGGATTTATAATTCGGAAATCAAAGCGGGGAATTCTTTTAGCTTGGGGTTTTTGATATCCGAAATCCATTTGGGTTAGAGAATATATTTTCAAACCTTAAGGTGAAGACTTTAATTCATTTATAAATGAACGGGAGTGTTGATGAAAAACTATTACCTAGTTAAAAATAAGGTTGAAATGCGTTTTCAAATAAACTAAAAAAAGGCATTTAGAGAAAACTTAGAAAACTTTGTAACTTTTATTGAAAAGAACGTAAAAATTGCGGCCCCTATCCGTCACAATGATGAACTTCCAGGATTCATGAATTACAGTTTCTTCATAAATCAGAATAAACTGAGTTCTAAAGCTCAGAAAATTACTTCTTGGCGTAACAGTGTCTTAAGATGTCAGTGTGTAAAGTCTCTTTTATGAGACAAAATAAATTGGAAGTGGATCTAGAGCTTGGAAATATAATTGAAATTATTCATATATCAATAAAATCGCATTTGAGAGCCTCTGGGAAATTAAACTTGGACTTACACCGTGAGCTACGCAGTACAATAAGAAAGTCGTGGGAGCAATTCAGTGATGAAATCACAGAAACGCTGGTGTGCACGGAGTCCTTGCAGGAAAAGGTACTGCGGGTGCTCGCGGCCTCGTAAAAAGATCGGACGGGGCCTAAACACTAACGAGGAAAGCTTAGGGCTGTTAATCGATACTCACTTTCCTGGATCATTTATATTCACGGATCATTCTATGCCGATAGATCAAGTCCGAAAGCTCAGAAAACCATTGAAGGTGGACTGGAACAGGGCAAAAAAACTGGTGACATAATATACGAGTTCCACCCCTTTAAATCGCCAGTCCAGGATGGAATATACTAGCATTGCTCCAGAAGGGTCAGTACCTAATATTGCCACACCTATGCAAACTTTTTTCAGCATGCATCGCATGGGGTTTGTAACGTGTAAAGTTACTTGTTCCTTTTTTCAAAAATTTGATTTTATATAACCCTGTTTAATGTTGACAGTCTGGTGGCTAACATTTACAATAGAGGGTTCCTGCTACTCATAATGTTAGCAATTATTGAATTATTACACTAGAGGACACGATTTTCATTTAAATTTGACGTACTGGTTAGTACCAACGTTTTCCGAGAAAAAGCGCTGTATGCTCATCTTGTCCATTTCAATTCTCTTCCTTTTCGAATTGTGTCGTCGAGCTGCAAAGTCGATCGGCCATCTTCTCAAGACAACCGTGCCATAGAAAAATAAAGTACCTTATCGGCCTTCAGGCATTATCGTAACGAAATAAAGTTGCGTAGAGCAATAATGCATTGATTACCGAAAAAATTTAATTAAAAAGTCTCGTGATTACCGTTTAATTTAAGTTTGAATTTCAACCCCCTCGTGGTAAGTTTTTTCAATTTCTTTTTAAGTAACAGCTTTTCAAGGAATGCCTTATTACTCAGAGTCTTTCGAAGAGCCGTTTCTCTCAACAAGTCCATTCCAAAAATTCCAGATTTTCAAATTAACACCATTTCCGTGGAGTGTGGCATAGAGCTTTTGAAGGGATTCCTACCCTACAAGAATCGAGACCCTCTCAAGTCGATACGTGTGCCCCACATTTGACGACAATTCTAGTCCCTTATCTACCTGGATTCTAGGCTAGAATCTGCAAGTTCCATATGGAGTTTTCTTCGACAAATAACCAAGGAGGGATCGCTTCCGTGCTCTACCTTATGTTGGAATGGAGTGGAGGCTAGTATTAACTTTTTCTTCCAATAGAATCATTTTTATAGTAAATTACCAAAATTGAGATATTTTCTTGTTTATATGATTTTCACTCACACTTAAAATTCTTGACACGATGGTGGAAAATTAGTTTTTGATTTATCGAATTTATTATGGATTTGCATAACTTTTAATATTGTCTTATATTTTATCATTTTTATCAATATTAATCGATAAGTAATCTGTACAAAGGTCAAGGTTGGACAACATGCTCTAAATTTATACTTATTGATTAGTACTTACCTATAACGTCAAAAATTGATCAAATTTTAACCCTTATATATTTGAGGATTTCTATTATATCTCCAGACCATTTAACGGTTATATAGTCCTACTTTCGATTTCTTTCAGGTACAATTTGATTTTATTAAATTATTTTTTTTATAGAAGCTGACCATATTTATCAATATAATTTTCAATAATTTTTTCTAATAGTTTTCCGGAAACTTAAATCTTTATATTTTTCTTTAAAATTGATCATATGGCCAGCGACTGTTAATGAACTTATATGGCAACTATATTGAGGTACATTTTAATATTAATATTTTTTTAATTTTGAATTTGATGAAACTGCTGATTGAGAGTTGACCTCTATTTATGGATTTTATTTAAATGTTTTTATCAGCAATTGCTATTATACTTTGAAATTATTTAATTTTTGATTTTCAACCTCACTGTGAAAATGTATACTATTTTGTTTATTATTATTGGTTTACCTCTATGTCGAGATTTGAGTTATGTGCAATATTTATTTCTTTTTCAGAATTACCAATTACCGTTTGCTGTTTATTCTCTAGGTGTGTTTCTGAATTTTCACCCTTCCATATTTTAAACAATTATATTATTATTTTTTTTTTTTTTAATTCAGTGGCGCCGTTGCCATTCTGTAATGATTAACACATTCAATGACACCTGATTTTGTTGACATATTTTCAACTGGCATTAGCGGCATTTCCCGCCAAAGTCATAATGCGAATGCGGGCGCTGACGTTATATGACGCATTTCCTTTTTTAGGTCCTGGTCTACTAAGCTCCTGACGGAGCTAGCGTTGTATGCCGTCGATTTAGCGTATATTTGGTGTTAGAGTGCCATATTGGAAACCCAAAAATATATATTTAGAATGGATAGTATAATTAACGTCCCCGGAACCACCCGAGACACAGGTTGATACATATCAAGGTGTTGTTCTGAGCGAACACCCATATTTTTGGTGCCGTTTTCGACACAGTGGCTATGACGGCAAATGCAGCGGGTGTCATTGAATGTGTTAAACTAATAACCCACACCTAATAATTTTTCACTGAGCAAACCGAACATATTATGGGCCTCTTGTTAATTCATTAACAAAAGGGGTTACAGGTTATATAGCAATAGTTTGGCAAAAGGCCGCAGTCGTCTACCTGCAAAAGATTGGCAGATGCTTGGACAAAACTGCCCAAGTCATACAGACCTATATGTCTATTCTCGTTCCTGCACAAAAATTGTGGATAGATATATAAGGGGCCACACACTAACTGGTGTACTAAGCAATCGCCAGTATGCCTACCAACCAGGAAAGTCCAGAAACTCCGCACTGGGAGCGTTTAATGCCGTTGTAAAAACATCACATCACTAATGAACGCACTCAGGCGTAGGAACATTCCGCATACCAGCCTAAAGCCTACTACTCATAACCGAGAATTGCGAATTTTTTCTCTTGGTCGAATATGTTTAAATTTGACATATCCGACCAATAGAAAAAAAACCGCAAAATAAAAATCCGCAATTCGCGATTATGAATACTAGGCTTAAGAACGGGTTTACTAATGTCTTGGTTACCTAAGAAAATATTTATTATCAGGAATCTTCCTGCGCTTAACCTCTGATTGTTAAGATTTCTCCTTTTCATCCTGAAGGAGGCTTATTTTTATGTGATGACATCTTCTTCTTTAGCACTTTGACTTGTTTTGAGCCTGGATCCATAATTTATAGAAGTTATTAAATGGATAATTTTCACCAGTCTATAAAACTAAAATGAATAAAACTAGTATACTTGAACATCCACTATAGGTACTTCAACGGAAAAGCTCAGCCATCTCACATTCGCTGCGATTAGAAATAAGAATTCCCTCAGCATAAGGCAAAAAGTCATAAAAAATTATGCCTCAACACGAGTGGACTATGAAAATCTTAGAGCAGAGCGAGCCGACAGAATGGATTAGCCGCATAAGAAAAGTTAGCACGATTGAATAATAATCAGTTAACTATCAGGAGAAGCTATAAATGACTTGGGACGCCCAAGTTTAGCATAAATTCAAGTTGAATAAAAATTATGATGATTATATAATAAAATCTAAAGGTGAATATAGATTTTTGGCATTCAGCTGTTTTAGTCAAAGATATAAATCTGAAGTTTTCAAAACTATTGCATATACCGCCCATATTGCCCGTAATCTCCAGAAAGCTGAAATAACTTACCTCTATGTCAAATATAGAACTAGAATGGCTAATCCAGATAATCTTACTCCTAATCCTACAACTTGCAGTGCAACGTAACTCAAACGTCATGTCCCTTGTGATTTAATTAACACCTTCCAGTTTGAGCATTCGGTTTTCTATACACATATACAACCTATTAATTATAGGTAGTAATCCAATAAGTTATATTTTCGCATACCAAAGTTATATTATTTCACTATACTGATAAATATTTCATCCATTTTTTTCAAATTTCCATTGACCTCATTCTTCACAATCTCTTCTATAAACTAAACTTTTTCCTTTGGGTTGTGCAGTTTCGATAAAATAATTTTATTAGGACAATACGTATCATTAAAAAACTCTGTTCCCAAATCCCATTATATATTTTCGTATTTTCATCCCATTTATCACCTTTATTTTTGCAATCACAACAAAAAACGTTCAGTTCATTTCCACAACTTTGATTCATACTACACGTCCACCCCGATTCCAGAATTAATTGGCTCCAGTTTAAATTGATCATTCCGATATGACATTTGTATGGGTCGGAGTGGGACAGTCCACTAGAGTTAAAATTAATTTACTGATTTCTGATTTTGACGTTCAAACAACGGAACAAGATATATTCCAGAGATGAATCTTTTATTGCTTTTGGCATTCACGCGTTCAATGGATTTTACGATAAATGGTTTATTTGATTGATTGAGTAATTTATCCATTTGAAGCGTTCAAATCGTAATTGAAAAATACTTGGTTTCATCTCTTGTGAGATATTACTGAAATATGTTTTATATCAAATTCTGTTTTACAATTTCTACTGAAGCTTGTTACGATAAATTTATCATTTTCGTAACATGTTCAATTTCTTCTTATTTTCATTAGAAAGTTGTATTTTTGCTATTTCAGAATCAGCAAAATTATAATTCATAATTTAAGTAATTTAACAGTATCTACCAAATTTAATCAATTCAATATAATATCAGTGCTGCAAAAATGCAAATATTTGTTATTAAAAGAAGGTACCGCCATCTAATACCTAATAGATTTATTTTTTGAAATATGGTTTTTATTATTTCTCATTGACAGTCATTCGTATTTTCATTTAAAGAAATTATATTTATATCACTTTTAGCAAATAGATATATTTCTGTCTTTCTCTAACTTGTGATTCTGAAATAGTTGTTTTTAACTTGATGACCTAATTAGGCTATGGTCCGAATATAACCAAACGTTAACCAAAGTGAACGAATCGGTTGACAGATGGTTACTGAAAATTCTGGTAACTTGGGGAACGCGAATATCAGTGGCGTAGCCAGGATTTTGTCTTGGGGGGGGGGGGGGTCAAATTTGCAGGAAGTGTTTCTTGCGGCCCCACCGCGACCGCTGCCGAAGACAAAAGGGCCGCAGGCGCGAAATTTTTGGGTGCCACGCCCCTTTTTAGGTTTCTTTACGCTATTTTTGGGACTGATTATTTAAATTTTGAAGAATAATTATTCATAAAATTTAAGGGTCTTGGGGGGAAGGCAGATGCCCCCTTGCCCCCCCTCCTGGCTACGCCAGTGGCGGATATGAAATAAAAAGTAATTGACAGAAATTACAGATAAAACCAACAGAACCGACATCTGATGGCCGGTAGCTATTTTGACATTTGGTTAACCAGATTTCAGGAAACCGAGGTCCAAAAGTAACCACTCCAGGAACCAGAGTATTTTGATCACTTTCGGACCGTGAAACCATAACCCTGGTTATATTCGGACCACGGCCGTAATTGGTGGTTTTGTGTGTGCAACATAACCTTAATTTAAATTATTGTAATTTGTAGACAATTAAAATAATTCTAGTGGGTTTTTATCTATTCCATTTTAATCAGCATGGTTTTTCATTAATGAAGTGTATACGGTTTTTTGTGAGTGGTGTGTGCTGTTTTCTGATTGGTTCGTTCTGGTTAATACTCAGTTAAGCATAAAAAAAAAACACGAAACTCGTTTTCTTGCAGGGTTTTGCTGCTAAAACGGTCTCTTTTTCTGGTAGTGTCCGAGCAGGCAAGTCAATTTTCATTATTGTAATTTTTTTCCTTCAGATTTCTAGATTTTCCCTTAATATTTTTCAATTTATTTTACCATCAGTGTATACTATCATATCACTGTTGAGTTTTTACCTGATAAGTCTTATTTTATCTACCTTTGAAATATAAATATTATATTTTAATTTTTTTTATCTAATTGTGTGCCTCCATGTTGTGATTGGTGGTCCCACGTTTTTCTGAGGTGAGCTAATTCAGAGCTTTGGGCTTATAAATAGGTATTGCTGCTCTGGTTTTCGGAGTCAATTGTTAGTGTGGAATTATTGGACCATTTGTTCTTAAGAGACCGACTACGAAAAACCAAATTTGGTTGTCCATCCCTATCAACTCTTTACTAAATCCAGGCAGTGGCCTGTATAGCCATTTTCTGTTTGACTCCTTCAATTATCTTCTCGAATAAGAAGAGCCCAGGAAGGCTGAAATTTCAAAATAAAAATCCGGATAGGTCAAAAATTCATTTAAAAAAGTTTTAATTAAAACATCTCCAGAATTTTGACAATTCCGGGATTTAATTAGTTTCATCCTCAGCTTTATCTTGTAGTACCTATAGTATGTACCTTAACTTAAAAGAAAAATTGGTCTATTTGGGGAAAATCTAGAGATCTATTTTTTTAATTTTTAATCTGATTCAATTCTTCCTACATTTTTTTAAAATTTTGCCTGTTTATTGCGACTGCCAGAAAAGCAGCATCCTGCTTAATTACAACGAGCATTTTAATTTGCTGTATTTACCTATTTTACTATTATTTTATCATTATTTTCAATTATTTAATTGCTTTTTCTACATTGAAATATTTTTCCAATTTGCAATAATTACTCATACTTACCTGATTCTGTTGGAAAGGAGTGTCTGCGCAACAATAGTTTTATATTAAACTAATTTCAATTCAAATCTTCATTGCAAAACACTCGCTTTTTAACAGAATTCAGGGTTTATTATTCCAAATCTTGGTGAACCTGATACTGCCTTATTCTTATTTGGATACCTATTCGACATAAAGATTAATATTTGCAATCTGGATCAGCTGGAGTAACGTCACACGAGCAATCTATCCTCTTTTCTGGATACAGGAAACAACATGAAGAGCTCCAGTTCACGGAAGTGAAACCCCAATATCCATTGAAGAGCTCCGGATTGGAAAAGGTACATACAGTATAAGTGTGTCACCAGAACAACCAAACTGCTAACTGTCAAATTTTCAAGAGCAACTTGTTACTTGCATTGTTACTTACATTTGCAAATATTTAAATTGTGATAATAAAATTATTGTTTGATGGAATTTGAGTAGTTTCATTTGTACATAAAGGGGCTACACGTTATCTTTATCTTTATTTTTGAATTCCACGACCACATAGGTTCTCTTGTCTTAAAGTACAATAAATAATTTATTTGTTACAAGCTGCCATTTCCCAAATTGCGATTTTAACCTTAATTGCGCATCTTGTACCGCACAAATTTCATACTTCCAACCAATTCAATATTTGAGTCGAAATTTGCAGAATTTGCAGTCCTTCACTTAAACTTCAGAAAGTTGAAGTTCAATATCATTGACAATACAGCTACAAATAAGAATTTTAAAAAACTTCACCTTCAATAATATCCCAACCCTGTACATGATTCTAAGCCCTTAATTTAACAATCAATTAAATTTATTTATATTGCCAGTGCGATTCGAAATTAACATTGCGATCTGAAAACCGGTAGAGCGTGTAATATATCACAATGACCAAAACCGTTCTAATGTCGAAATTGGAAATTATGGTGCCCACATATGATTCCGATTATGTGTGTGTTTTTGGCGAGATTTACATTTAATTTGTGGATGGCAGAAATTTGGATCTGTCGCACATTTATTTCTAAATAGGGTTCCGGGACAAAATTATTCCAATTCGTTATGTCCGTTGTTTTCTTATCTTCCCAGTTCAGATGGAACAACGAAATGTTTTAGTATAGGGTTTTAGGCAACCCTCCTGGCAATTTGGAAGATTGCTTTTGACTCTTCAAAAAATATTTGGTCGTATTTAATAACAACGTTTACCATGAAAAGATGGAGTTTTTGATCTAAATTACAAATATTACTTACTAAATTATATTATGCAAAACTCATAGAGACATTGAAATAAAATGTAGGTATTATTTCGAAACTAGAATAATGAATTTATTGTGATGTTGCGTTCCCTAATTCGACTTACATTGAAACCGAAATCGACTCAAATCAGCGAACAAACGTCTGAGTTTCACCGTGGCGCAAAAGACAAAATATTGTTACCCATTTCCAGAAATATAATTGCGAATAAGCAAACAAACAATGGGATAAGTGAACAGTCGAAGGCAAACAAAGCCCGCTAGGTATATCTTCCAGTAATTCCAGCTACCGCGAATATCAAGGGGATGCCTTTGTTGCTCTCTATCGCGTGTTTTCCTTGAAAAACTTTGACTTCGTTTCAGAAAGGAAATTTGCTTTTGATTGTTTCCGTGAACGCGACAAAAACTAATACGTTTTGTTGAATGGGAATTGGGTTAGTTAAAATATTGGGTATCCTTTTTCTTTGTGACATTTTCTGAGTTTATGGAAGTTAATTGTTTATTCAAATTGTGAAGGTTTTTGTTTCTTTGGATTTTTTTTTTAAAGGCCTAAATTTCTTTTGCTTCTTGGGAAGTAACTCTGCTCTATCAAGAGCCATCAAAAAGAGCTGCACCACCTGAGCCTTTATATATTTTTTAAACATTTATATTTTCTTTGTAGCTTCTCAATGAAATCTATTATTTTTTGAAGGTGGCGCTTATATACCCCACTAAAATTAAATATATTGACCCTCATTTACAGTACCTACCTTAGTTACAGGTGGAACCCAATAGCACTTCATTCCCTCAGCTTCTCCTCACTTTGGAGGATTATGTAAAGCTGGCGTCAAATCTATGAAGTACAATTTAAAACGAATAATTGGCGATACACCACTTACTTATGAAGAAATATCTACGTTAACTTTTCAAATAGAAGCTTGCCTTAAGTCTCGACCTCTATGCCCATTATCAGATGTTCCATATTGTTACTGGTGTTTTAATTATTATAATTACAATTGTCATTAGTGATTAGATTTAGATATTCGCGTCCTTGGTTTAGAAGTAGTGGATGAAGATAGTGAGGTTTAGGACAAAAATCAAACTCCTGAATTAAAAATTCGCCGACGTTTCGGCCTTATATTAGGCCTTCTTCAGGGCTGAAAGAATAATACACATTATTATTTCCTATCTGCATCCTGAAACATCGCTTTCGACTACAGTAACGATTAAAAAAAAATTGACAATTAGAAAACTAGACAGTTACAAAAAACTCCACATTGTACATAATCATTTGTGACATGATTGAAACAAAACAACACAGACTTAAATTGCGGGAAGAGATTTTGACGACACACTAGCAACCAAATTCAACTGGTGTGATATGGTTCCGTTTAATATTTGTGTGGTTTGGAATTTCCATAAAAAGTTTAAAATTTGTTGGCACTTTTTCTATTTTATAATGCATGTTTTATGCGGTATTATTATTATTATTATTATTATTATTATTTTTTTCCTTTCTCCCGTCATTTACTGTATGTACAATGTGGAGTTTTTAGAGTTAAGTGTTCACGAAAGCTCCTGATTTGAAGAAGAGGTATGTCACTAAAAAATTAAATAAAAAGTTTGAAATTTCGACTACCAAATCGATTACAATTTATTCGGTTGCTTCTCTACCCTGCTAAATCAGAATATTTTCATGTTTCAATATAGAAATAACAGTGTTGAGATCTGGAATAACCATCGAACGTTTCATATTTCGTTACCTGTAGTCTGATTAACTTTTGTGTTGTTCAAGATTTTGATGTTTATTTGTACTTTTATTGTTTCTTATATTTATTTTGTTTTTGTTTTTTGAATGTTGAATGATAGGAAAAGAAGAAATTTTTGAATTTTTCGAAAAAAAAATAAAAATTTTTTTTTGTAACTGTCTAATTTTCTAATTGTCAATTTTTTTTTAATCGTTACTGTAGTCGAAAGCGATGTTTCAGGATGCAGATAGGAAATAATAATGTGTATTATTCTTTCAGCCCTGAAGAAGGCCTAATATAAGGCCGAAACGTCGGCGAATTTTTAATCCAGGAGTTTGATTTTTGTCCTAAACCTCACTATCTTCATCCACTATTAGTGATTAGAGTTGTCAAAAAATATGAAAAAGTTATCAGACTTTAGTCAGCCATTCTCTATTTTCTCTCTAAAACTCAAGATAGAAAAACGGTTCTTCAAGCCCAGATATTTAATATTTCATTATAGGTAATATTAGCGCCTACATTTGGTCCTTCGATTCATTGAACTAGAAATTGGAGAAGCTAGAGATGTCCTTGCCTGAAGCACCTTTACGCAGAAACGAAAGACTCAGATCAAGAGTAGCAGACAAAGGTGAAGCAGAGCCCCCGACCGTGACATCAAAAGCCAGGTCCATGTCAAAGTCGAAAAGAATGTCAAATGAAATTGAATTTAATTTACCCAAAGAATCCAGAACCAGTATTAATCAAGAGTCCCAGAACCCAATTCAAAGGATTTCTAGAACAGACGATAAGGAAGCCGGCACTTCTCAAAAAAGTAACCAGTCACACAAAGGCGTCCAGAAGAGAACGACTACACCTTGACATGGAAATGCGAAAAAAGTAATTGGAATATAAACACAAACAGGAAATGATGGATCTGGAGTTAGCCTTAAAACTAGCACAGATGGAAGATAATGATGGGTGTTCTAGGGATTCGACAGAGACTGAGTTAGAAAGGAATGTTGTACAATTTGATCCAGATATGGAGAAATGGAATAATGGTGAAAATCCTTGGGGAAATTCTAAAGAGAAGTATCCTTCAAATAATAAAATTACACAGGAACCTGTAAGTAATAATTTATTATCTAATATGGAGCAAATATCATCGTATCATTTAAATAAAATTTTGACAAGACAGTCAATTCCACAAAATCTGCCGATATTTACCGGAGATCCTTTGGAATGGCCTAATTTTATTTTTAATTTTCGTCACACGACTGCTATTTGTGGATACTCACCAGAGGAAAATTTATGCCGTCTACAAAATTCACTGCAAGGTCAGGCGAAAAAGATTGTAAGATGTTTAATGATACAGTGTGGATAATGTTACGGAACTTCCGGTCGAATATATTTTTTTTATTAACCCGGAATTTCCGAATTATTATTTTATTATTATTCGTCCGGAAAATAATACACCATGTACCCCTGCAATGACACAATCATTCTATGGTACCGAAGCGAGGAGGGTCAAATTAACTTTTTGACGTATTTTTTGCATCTCTATCCGATAGATTATTTTTTTTTTTTTGGAATTCGATATTTGAATTTTTTCGACAAAAAAGGTATACCTTCGATTTTTTTTTTTAAATTTTAAAACGTCCTAACTCGAAAACGAAAAGCTTGGGAGAAAAACTTCAAATACAAAACTTATAGATCTCGTCGAGTACTACAAAAAAGCCTATGAGAAGTGTCCCTCCAGGGGGCACTGTTTTCGAGAAAATCGACCTCGAAAATTTGAACAAAATTACAAGAAATTTCAACTTTGACGGCGAATATCTCAAAGACAAAAACGATCTGGAATCTCAATAAAAAATATTTTGTAGATAATTTCATCCTCTTTCAAGTGAGATATGACTCGAAACGATCGGTTAAGAAATAGCGGAGTTATAGGCGAAAAAGTGGTCTCGTGTCGGATACCCACAATTTTTTTCTGATCAAAATCGAAATTTCCTTTTTTATTTTTTTTCGGCCTTAAGATGTACCGTAGCGAGGAGGTCAAATTTACTTTTTGACATATTTTTTGCTCCTCTATCCGATAGAATTTTTTATTTTTTTGAAATTCGATATTTGAATTTTTTCGACAATGCAAGGACTAGTACGCATTACGTGGACGGGTTAGTTTGCATATTTTTGGTTAGTTTCGTTGCAGTTCATTTAATACTGGATATAAGTGTACTGGACTACTGGTTAATAACAAAGCGCGCGAAGCGCGCTCTTGTTTTTCTAAATTCGATACATGCAAGGACTAGTACGCATTACGTGGACGGGTTAGTTTGGGCTAGTTTGCATATTTTTGGTTAGTTTCGTTGCAGTTCATTTAATACTGGTTATAAGTGTACTGGACTACTAGTTAATAACAAAGAGCGCAAATCGCGCTGTTTTTCTTTCTAAATTCAATACATGCAAGGACTAATACGCATTACGTGGTCGGGTTAGTTTGGGCTAGTTTGCATATTTTTGGTTAGTTTCATTACAGTTCATTTAATACTGGATATAAGTGTACTGGACTACTGGTAAACTGGTACACAAGTAAAAAAACAATCCGGACGAATAATAATATAATAATAATCCGGAAATTCCGGGCTAATAAAAAAAAAAAACAACCGGAAGATCCGGGTGATTAGGGACACCCTTAATGATAATGCCATCAAATGTCGACAAAATTATTCCACTTTTAGAAAAAAGATTTGGACAACCCGAACAAATTATTATGTTACTTTTAAATAAAATTAGAAATTTAACTCCTGTAAAAACAGAAAGGCTGGACTTGCTTGTAAGTTTTTCAGACGAAGTTAAAAATTTTGTAAGCACTATTGAGACACTTGAAAGCGAAGATCACCTTAGGAATCCTATTCTTTTACAAGAGCTGTTAGATAAAATTCCAACTTATTTTAAATAGGCTCGTTCAGTGAAGTTTCATTACCCACGTTTTTTGATATTTTTATGGAGTATTACTCACATATAGCACACAAAAAAAAAATTCAGCTCAATTGAATAAATATTAAAAAAGTTATGCGGCTTTGAATATTAAAACATTATGCCTCAGAAATTCATCGCTGAGAGATGGTATGACGTCATCTCTCGAGTCAAGACGGGCTAAAGGCCGTCACACGACCAACGTGATAGATGCAGTGACGTCACCGCTTGTTTCAAAATTTTCAAATTTGGATCATTTTGATAATTTATTCAAATATGAACAAGGACTCAGAAAATTATGAAATTTTGCACAATTGCTAAACTCAATACGCTCTTTTAGAATATGTAATAAAAAAATATGCTGTACGAGCCTATTGGGTTGGGTTGAATATCTTTCTAGCAGCATAATTCAACGACCAAAATTATTGGAATTCAGTTTATTTTTGGAAAGAAAAGCAAAGGATAACGCACACCTAACATGGGATTCTTGGGCTCTATGGATTTTGCCCATTTTTTGAAATGTTGTAGAGGATTTAATTCGGAACAACCTTTAAATGGAACGAAATCTTGTAGGTATTACTGCCTTTGAGATATGAGCGTTGAAAGATGGTCATTTTTGCGACGTTCTGTATGGAAAGTATACGAAATACCGGTTCTACTGGTGTTTATCAGTCAAAATATTGACAGGTTCTTATATTTTACGTCTCTTAAAAATTAACCACACTGGGGTCAATGTTGGCGCCAGTGCGGTCCCGGCCTTAGCCTATGTTGACATTTGTTAGTGACAGGAAATATGTCGACCTGTCATAATTTTGACTGATAAGCACCAGTTTTTCGTATACTCTCCACACAAAAAGTCGCAAAAAAGTTCATCTTTCAACGCTCATATCACAAAACATCCCCCCTTAGAAAGGTAAGTGCCGTGTTGAGAACCTGTCTATAAGTTTTCAGCGCCTCTAGTGACTGGGGGGGTAAGCTTTTGTAATTCTGGATTTATTGGCGAATGCAAAACGCAATTAGGGTTCGTTCGGTATCTTATTTGTTCCGGTGGATCGTTTGCACCATTGTTTGATTCTAGCGATTCAACACCACCACTTTAAAGTTTCTACCATTTTTTGGCATAAAATAATTGTGCCAAAAAGAAGAAACTCATAAAATCGGTAGTGTTGAAGCGCCTTCAAGGTAAAATTGACTAAAAATTAAGATGACAAATTTAGATATTTATTAAAGTTTGAAACAGAAAATATTAAAGAATATGGAATTAATTACAATTATTGCGAAACAGTTTTTTTTCATGTAAGTATACATACATAGGTAGGTAATGCTAGTTAAGTTAAAGATAATAAGGACAGTTACAAGAAGTAATGACGTACATTTAACAATAGCTTGATGAAAAACTTAAATCGTAAATAAAATGACAAAAGAGGTCCTTTTCTCACAATCCAAAATCGTTGTTAACCTAACAAGTGAGGAAAGTGTTTCTGCACGTGATGGAAGTTGCACGAATGACAACAAAAAGCAGAGTTCAAACAAGCCTTTAAGTCCAGAAAATACACTTTCCGCATGTGTTAGGTAGAAAGTTTATGTAGTTATACATAATATAAAGCTCATTCAAGAAAATGATTTCGCCTGGATGATAGAATAAATATTTTTGATAATAGTCTATACCCTTTACCACTAGCTTTAAGCAAAGACAACGCCAACAACTTCTCGTCCAATGTAAATCGTCTAGCTTTAGGCTTTTGGTTTTGAGTACGGACTTGGCTTAAAATAAAGCTGTATATCAATGGATTGACGTGGTCTACGAGCCTTTGAAATTTGGTTTATGATGCAAGTTATTCAGCAGTAGAAACTTTGGATTTAAATGACGACAACCTTCTACTGATTCTTCTTAACTTATTGCTGGATTCTATAACTTTGGAATAAAGATATTTTTCCTTTGGGGATAGGAATTTTTTGCCTAGTGACGTTAATGTTCTTTAAAATTTGGCATCGTCTCTCATGACCTGCAAAAAAAAAATAGATCAAGATTGGAGACGAGCTTTTCGCACATTTAGCTTCTAATTTTTCTAGCATTCGACTGCAAGTTTTAGTAATTAGTAGTCTTTTATAGTAGTAGTCCTATTTGAGTTAGGATGTTTTAAAATTCACCTACTCCCAACTGGGTGGTTATTCATTAAGCAATAACACTTAGGTACCTACCAATAAAAGTTTTAAGAGACAAAGTGGGTTGGTGACTTTTTCATGTTTGCAGATGTGATGGTTCCACTTGGTGTAGCAATGTCTGCCCGAATTGCAGAAGTTTCAGTAGATAAAAATTGACGACATGAAGGGCCTGGTTGATCTAAAACAGAAATTTCGTTACCAACGATTCTACCAAAAAAGTTTGGATACATGCATTGTAGAATATGGTGTACCTGTATGTAACCAGGAATATTTTAATTATTGTGTCTCCTGATAAAGGAATAAACATTTAAAAAAAAGAAATGAATAATATTAGCTTTGTTCCAACACAGCAGAAAACCGTACAATGTACCGTCACGATTCTGCGCAGAAACTAAAATTGTTATACTGAGTGGTTTCGAAACCGTTCATGGGACGATTTTTTGACGTGTTGGAACAGAGTTATTATGTTTACCTACCTATGTCAATCATAGTTGCGAAACTAATTTCTGAAGGCGTCTTAGGACTCTTCGACGAGTTTCAACTGTGTCGATCTCCACTTTTTGCGATTTTGGTGATTGTGGTTTATCAATTAACGACTCCTTACTGTTTTTGATAATTGGGGCTAAAATTAAAATTAATTTTAATGTTTCTGACCTATGCTCCTTTAAACCCGAATTCTAACACGTTGTCGTTAATCAGAACTATGGGGAGGAATAAGTGAAAATGTAAGTACGTCTTTCTCACATATATCTAGTATTAACTTACCTTCAGGGAGATACAGCAAAAGCGCAGCATTCCATGTGAGTCCTCGTCTGGCTTTTGGATCGCCAACAATAAATTCTCGAGGAAAATGTCTTGTTCACGCTCTATAATTATTATAAGCCTTCTCGACACTGAGGCTATTTAGTAAAGGATTGCGAACTTTTTCTAGCCATTGTTTCATTTTTTCGGCATCTTTTGGAAACCGGAAATAGCTGCTGTATTTGTCGCCGCACCCCGGAACACAGCATTTCTGATGCTTTTCAATTAACAAACTGGGAGGAGACATTTTGAGATAATAATTATTGATAATTGATAGGTAATTGATAATTCTAAATGTTGGGAGAAGTTCAAAATTTAAATTTTGACGACTGGAAATGACAAAATAAACTTCAAATCTTGGCGCACGGTCCGGCAGGAAAAAGAAAACTTTAATAGGTTGATTGAAGCGCCTCTAGTGATTGGAGGGGAAAGCTGAAACGACTAGACTGACGTCTCTCATAAGACTTACATTTCTAAGGGGGGATGTTTTGTGGCTCATATCTCAAAGACCGTAATACCTACAAGATTTCGTCCCATTAAAAGGTTGTTCCGATTTAAATCCTCTACAACATATCAAAAAATGGGCAAAATCCATAGAGCCCAAGAATCCCATGTTAGGTGTGCGTTATCCTTTTGCATGTCAAATTCAAAATTTCAAATTTAAATGTGATGACAAGCAAAAAATAATTTTGACAAACATAAACATACTGGTTCAGGTAATAAAAACCAACAAATTACCTTGCCAATAGGTGATTCTGAAAAAAGGCAAGAAAATAAGAAATGTTTTTGTTGTAATAATCAAGTCCATCGGTTATTTAAAATGTGCTAAATTTTTAGAAATGACTTCAAATCAAAGGTGGGACTTCGTTACCTCAAAAAAGACATGCTTCTCTTGTCTTCTACCAAATCAAAATTTAAAAACTTGCAAAAGGACTAGAAAATGTGGTGTAAATGATTGTGAAAAATCTCATAATCAACTTTTACATACAAAGATGAGGAAAGATGCTGCTCTTTTACCGGAAGTTAATGGCTTAAATTTAGTGTCAACTACGGTTTTATTAAAGATTTTGCTAGTAGTGTTGAGCAAAGGTGGAAAAAAAATAAATACGGAGCTTGATGGACCTCTATGCCGTCTTTGTATTCAATGGACTAACAATCAAACTAAAGAACAGAGCGACTCAAGAGTTGTTAGCTGTAACATTACTTCACCAGAGATTACAAAAACTTTTGAAATTCGTCATATGAGAACTATACGTGGAATGTCATTACCGAAACAGACAGTCAATACAGCTAAATTATATGAAAAATACCCTTACATTTATTAAAATATACTAAATAATATCACTTATTGGACAGGATAACTGGCCATTAATAATAACGAGAAAAACTATTTCAGGACCTTTGAAGGGTTCAGCTCTAAGCAAGACTACTAGGATGGACATTACATGGAAACATTGACGAGAGTGTAGGTCAAAGAGAGGGAGAACACCAGGTAAACCACATTTCACATGAGGGGGAAAAAGACGATATAGATATCCTTCATGATTTAATTAAAAAGCAATGGCAACTTGATAATTTTGGACTGCAGGCAATTCATAAACTAATGTCAAAAGAGGATGTCAGAGCTCAAAGAATTCTAGATAGTACTTTACACAGAAATAAAAATGGAGACAGGATGGAAACGGGTTTACTCTGGAAAGATGAGAATATTATACTACCTGAAAGTAAATCTACTGCTTTGAAAAGACTCCATTACACAGAAAGGAAGATGGACAGGAATAAGGAATTTGGTAGAATTTATTGTGCGAAAATTTTAGAAATAGAAAAGAAAAATTATATAAGAAAATTAACAGACGAAGAAATTGCTATAGATAATAAAAAATCATGGTATTTACCGCACTTTGGTGTTACTAATCCAAATAAACCAAATAAAATTAGAATCGTGTTTGATGCTGCTTCAAAATCACATGGTGTGAGTTTGAATGACTGCCCATTGACCAGACCCGATTTATATAATTCTTTATTTACTATTTTATTAAATTTTAGAATTAAACGTTTTGCCTTTACTGCAGATATAAAAGAAATGTTTATGCAGGTTGAAGTTCGCGAAGAGGACAGACATGCTCAGAAGTTACTCTTCTGGGGAATGGATAGACAAAGAGTGCCTGACACATATGAACTTCGTGTGGTATTTTTTGGATCAACCTGTGGACCGTGTCTTGCTCAGGAAGTTAAGAACAAAAATGCAATTGAATTTGAAGACATTTATCCAGAGGCAGCACAGGCAATTATTGAAGATCATTATATGGATGACTATTTAGGCAATGCTGACAGTGAAATAGAAGGTATCCAATTAGTAAAAGATGTTATAAATTTACACAAAAAAGGAGGTTTTGTTATATGTAATTGGATAGCCAATAATGATACAATTTTAGCTGCAATAGATAAAAATTTGGGGGCTCCAGTTGAAAATTTTGAAGAAAAAGAAGATAAACCTACAGTAGAACGAATCCTTGGAGTATGGTGGAATCCTAAAAATGACACCTTCGTATTTAAAACAAAATTTCATAAAATTGATAAAAAACTACTGGGAAACACCAGAAGGCCTACCAAACGAGAAATTCTTAAAGTTGTAATGTCAGTTTTTGACCCCATTGGATTTATTACAAACATTTTGATTCAGGGCAAAATCTTGTTACAAGATTTTTCGAAATAATATTGGATGGGATGAAGAAATAACTGATGAATTATATGAAAAGTGGATTTTATGGATAGATGACTTGAAAACTATTTTTAAATTCCAGATTTATAGACAATATTTTACCTTAGAAAGGCAAAAGTCTATAATATACAACTTCATATATTTACTGATGCTTCAGAAAAATCATATTGTGCTGTAGCATATCTAAAAGTTCAGCAAGGTAATGATATTCAGGTGGCATTTTTAGCTTCAAAAGCACGTGTGGCACCTCTAAAACCTATAAGTATACCAAGACTTGAACTACAGGGTGCTTTATGTTAAACTTGAATTTTCCAATTGCTTCTTTTGGACAGATTCCAAAACAGTACTATCTTGGATACGATCAGAAGCAGGAGGATTTAAGGTGTTTGTAGCTCAACGAATAGGAGAAATTCAAGACCTGACTAATACAACTCAATGGAGATATGTTCCAAGTAAATTAAATCCGGCCGGTCAAGCCACAAAACGATTCGGACCTAGATTTTTAAAAGAAGATTTCTCAAATTGGCCTAAAGAAGAAAGTCCAGTGAAATTAAATAAAGATAGTCTTGAGTTGAAGAATGATTTGATATGTTGTGTTATAAGCACAAAATTAAATACTTCTATTCCAAACGTCGAGAAATTCTCTAATTGGAATAATTTAAGACGCTCAACAGCCTTTATCTTGAAATTTATTAAAATAATTAAGAAAGGGAATCAAAGAACTGTTGACTTAGAACTTGAATACATAAAAGAAGCAGAAATATTGTTTAAAAAAATTCAATATGATAATTTTCCTATTGAACTTCATCAATTCACACATTCACAAAGAAAAATAATAAAGTAGACAAAAATAGCAGACTATTTAATCTTTCACCTGAGCTAGATAAGGATGAATTGATTAGATTAAATGGAAGATTAAGTAACATGAAGAATATGGATGAAAATTTTGTAAAACCTATTATTTTGGACCCGAAACATGCAATTTCTAAATTAATTATCAAATATTTTCACGAAAAGTGCTTTCATCAAGGTCAAGAAGTAATAATAAGCAAATTGAGGGAAAAAATTTGGGTTTTTAAAAGTTCGTCAAGCAGTAAAAGATGTTTTCAAAAATTGTAATCATTGTAAAATACGGAAAAGTTTACCACAGCCACAAATTATGGGACAATTACCTTTATGTAGATTAGAGCCCACCATCAGATGTTTTATACAAACTGGAATTGACTATTTTGGACCTATAAAAGTAGCTGTGAAGAGAAGCTCTGAAAAACGATATGGAGTTATTTTCACATGCATGGCAACCAGAGCTATCCATTTGGAAATTACACAAGATTTATCAACCAACAGTTTTATACATATCTTGCGGCAATTTATATGTAGAAGAGGAAATCCAGTCGAAATATACAGTGATAATGGTCAGAACCTTAAATCAGCTGAAAAAGAATTATCCATAGAATTACAGAAACTAAATCAAACTGAAATCAAGAGTTTTTGCGTATTGAGAGGAATAGAATGGAATTTTAATCCTCCATTAGCTCCACATATGGGTGGAATCTGGGACAGACTAATAAAATGTGTCAAAAAAGTGATGTACGAAATAATGACAATGCGGACACCACAAGAGTACGTTCTTCGTACTGTCTTTGCTGAGGCTAAAAATATAGTAAACTCACGTCCACTAACTCACGTATCTGTCGATCCTGAAGACTTGGAACCCCTTACACCAAATCATTTCTTGATTGGTCCATCATATAGCGCTCTACCATGTGTTAGTACCGAAGACGTTAATTTAAATCTTTTATCAAAATGGAGAGCTGCTCAGAAGTTATCTGATTTCTTTTGGAAGCGATGGCTGACAGAATATATACCTTTTCTTATTAAAAGGTCGAAATGGCACGAAGAAAATGTACCTTTAAAAGAAAATGATATCGTTTTAGTAATTGATCCTAATGGCCCAAGAAATATTTGGCCTAAAGGTCGTGTTATAAAAGTTTTTCCTGGAAGAGACAAATGAATTCGATCAGTGGATGTCCAGTTAGCAAATGGAACAAACCTTAGAAGACCTGTTAACAAACTTTGTCGATTAGATGTTAGTTAATTTAATTGTTTGAAATTGTTAATGGAACCCAATTACTAGGGGGAAAATTTCACTGGTGTTTTAATTATTAAAATTACAATTGTCATTAGTGATTAGAGTTGTCAAAAAATATAAAAAAGTTATCAGACTTTAGTCAGCCATTCTCTATTTTCTCTCTAAAACTCAAGATAGAAAAACGGTTCTTCAAGCCCAGATATTTAATATTTCATTATAGGTAATATTAGCGCCTACACATATGATTTAGCAACATTAACTCCAGGTCATTCTCTAATTGGAAGAGAAATTATATATTTTCCTGATCCAATAACAACAAACATAAACTCGGACGTTGTTGGAAGATGGAAACTAGTTCAGAAAATTGAGAAAGATTTCTGGAAGAGCTGGACAAATGACTATCTCTATCAACTTCAGGAGCGTTAAAAGTGGAAGTCACCAGGATTCACTCAAAGTTAGAGATTTAGTTGTAGTAAAAGATCAGAATGTCAGCCTAAGCAAATGGCCACTAGCAAGAATCACTGGAGTGCATCTAGGTAAAGACACAACTGTTAGAGTGGTCACTATACAGAGAGAAGAAGGACGCCCGATCAAAAGATCTACGCATCACCTAATTCCAATATCGTCAATTGCCGAGACTGAATAACAGCCAGTCCACAGCAATAACAAACGAAGGCCAAGACAGCACTGGAAAAAGATACTGATCGCTATTCTATTCATTGTGATGCTCCAAGGGTCCAAAGCACATCAATATTCGATACATTATCCTCAACCAGGACTGTACATTGAGCACATGCCCCAATAGACAGAGGAACTTTCAAAGTTGACCTTAAATATGAGAAAAATAAAATAATAAACGATTCTATGAACATTCAAGATGCAATTCATCAATTAGACGACCTCTGTCAGAAAGTGAAATTAATGGAAATGAACACACAATGCATGTCACTAATCCATCATTTAAAAGAAAAAGGAAAAGAATTTCAATGGATACAAAAAGGACTACAAGCTGTGGTATCCAAACGTGGAAAAAGAGGAGTTTTGGGAAAATTATTAACCGCAGTATTCGGAGTAAACAATGAGATCTATGGTTTATTTTTTTCCAAGATAGATTTTGGCATTGTCAACTTTGAAACATAAACAATGCCGCTAATGCCGCTTATTGGTCGCTTTTGTAAAACTGATGTCAACCTGCAGAAACACCTCATTTTGCGACCAATCAGGGTCAAGCGTTATTGTTTATGTTTCAAAGTTTTCAATGTCAAAATCTATCTTGGGAAAAAATAAAGTGTATATGAATATTGACGAATTAGACATAAACCAGAAAGAGCTTAGATATCAAGTCATCCAACCCCCAAACCAAATTTATGCTACATGCTCTATCCACTTTCAATGACACCGAATTTAGAATCAACAATCAACTCCAGAGATTCCGGGAAAAAATCAATGAAGTCATTGCTTAGATAAATGAAATGAAAATATGGTATCGAATAATGGATGCAAATAAACTTCCAATTCACGTTCTCAGTTCATATCAAGTTGTCTTCAATTACATAGATGAACTTCTGGACTATTATAGACGATTGTTAAATGTTCACTACCATAAAGACCACCTATATGTTCTAGTATCTCCGACCCACGTTGAAGAGATAATAGCATCTGCATCAAAAAAGATTCCATTCAATATTGATATAATATCTTATCCTGTGCTCCAGTCCAAAGTGGAACACAGTGAAGAATTTATTCACGTCTATGGATTTTTTGTGATGATTTACGTCACTTGATATGGCTTCAGGCTACCACCAAATGCCAATGGCAGCAGAGTCTAGAGCGGAACAGCATTCATTATACCAGATGGGCATTGAGTATACACGAATGCCATTTGGATTCACCAAGGATCCAGCTACATTTCAGCGAAGTATTAACCTAGTTCTTGGATCATTAAGATTTAATACAGCACTGGCCTACATAACTTTGATGACGGAACAGAGCTTTATCAGAAATTTTAAAAGTATTTAGTAATGCTGGACTTACACTACGCATGACTAAATGTTATTTTTCTCGACAAACCATTGATTATTTGGGACATGAGATATCGGCAGAGGGTGTAAGACCAGGAAAATCGAAAATAACTGCAGTAGAGAAGTTTCCAGTTCCTAAAAATGTCCATGAGGTGAGGCGGTTTTTAGGACTTGCCAGCTATTCTCGGAAATTCGTCAATAATTTTGCTCATATCGCAAGACCATCACTAAAAAGACTGAAACATTTTTTTGAAATAAAGATCAAGAAGATTCTCTGCGACAGCTCAAACAGATACTGTGTACTCGACCAATTTTAGCTATTTATGATTCTAATTTAGTGACCGTACTACACCACAGATGCATTGAAATGGGGACTAGGAGGTATATTGTTACAGAAACAACAAGAAGGCAAAAAAATATCACCTGTGTTGTATTATAGTCGTCAAACAAGCAAGGAAGAGCAGCGGTACCACTCCTACGACCATGAGGAAAAGTAGATTCATTTTTAAGGAATAAAATAGCAAATGATGATAGAGTAAATGAATTATTTTTTACGCCGGATGGGCATTATGAGTATACACGAATACCATTTGGATTAGCAAATGCTCCAGCTGCATTTCAGCGAAGTATTAATCTAGTTCTTGGATCATTAAGATTTAATACAGCACTGGCCTACATGGATGACATCTTGATTCCGGCAGTTGACTTTGACAACGGATACAGAGCTTTATCAGAAATCTTAAAAGTATTTAGTACCGCTAATCCTCCTTATCAGAGGACTGTCATCAGTCAGTCAGTCGGTTGACGTGGAAGGCAATGAGAGGAGGGCGATGCTCCGCGTGCATAATGTTTTTTCTTTGTTTTTTTTTTTAGTTTATTTATGTTATGGTTATTGAATTTGGGAATGTGAATTCAAGAGTAAGGGCTTTAATACAATGTAGATTCAACATAAATTTAAACTTTTTCCTCATCGTAACAAGAAGATAACAAAAGTTTCATAATTTGACTAATTTTGACTCTGTATATTTGATTTTCACATAATAAAGTTTTGTATTTTGAAAAAAACAATATACATATTTCAAATGTAAACAACGTACTATTGAAAATATACAAAACATATCCAGAATAATAGCATTGACTTGTTTCCAGGATTTATTTTGTCGTGATACAATAATTGTTGTAGCCATTGGACCGATGCAAAATATTTCTATTAAATAAAATATACTTTGAACTAAAAATGGGTGGAATTAAATTTGAGTTGAAACAAAATCGATATTACCTCTGCAGTAGAAATTCATTATATCCTTTGTATGGTTTTAACGGTATAATTAAACCAAAAGCTAATTTCCTTGTTTAAATATATACCGGCAACCACAAATTGTCAAATGTATTTTCGAATAATGATACAATTTAATTAGTTCAAAATGACCCATGGCTTCTCATGAGCTTTTTATTGGGGGAACAACGAAAAAGATCCCATTGGAATATTGATTTAATAAATGCAATTTATATTAATGGAATGCGCTTTTGTAAGTTTTAAAATTTTATTTGGGTTAAAAATTGGTTCGATAAATTAGGGAACTGGATAGCTAGACTAAGACAGTCGGGATCGATTTACGCTTCAATAAATCGGTTATTGATAGACCGATTTTCTTGCCTAATACTTCCGTTTGATAGAGAATTAGGTTATATACGATAGCAGATCCCTTAGATTATATATAGGCTCACAGGCAGATCCAATAGATTGATTGCCAATGTTGATTTTATATTATGAGGAACATTTTCATTCAAGAGTCAAATTTTCACGTAGCAATGCGTAAAATTTTCATTATTGTTTCAGATGAAGCATGGAAATTATATATCCGACTTGCTGTGACTTTTTCGAGAACACCTTTCCTGGTTCGAGAAGCATACCATAATTTTTCACAATAAACTTCACTCTGTGTAACAACTCACCTCCTTGCCTATTTGGACAAGCCTTGTGTCATGTCAATATTAAAAACCCCTCAAGAGTATTGGATTTGTATTCTTCGTTTGAAACTATGGAGATGAATGTTTGTTTCCGCGGGTAACTGCATCAAGGTGTGAAGTGAGAAGTATTCCAGCTCTTTTACTGATTCTAATCTTTAGCACAGCAGATTTCAGTTCACACGCGATTAAAGCCATTTCAGTGTTATTTTTTTCTTTGTGCATAGCAGCAGTAGGTAATCTTCAAGGGAAACAATCGACATCAAGTTCCATTCAGTTTCTTTTGGTTTTTTCAAATTTTAGAAACCTTAATATCGTTAGTATATTTATTATATTATGTAAGGTTTGACACGAGGTTGAGCTCTTGGGCCTTTTTCTTACTGCACAACTTAGTTCTTTCATTTAGATTGTAGATTACATTTGGAATATTTTGTCTGCTTAAGGTTGGTGTCCAAAGCGCTGCGCTAGCCGTGCCTCTTCAAGGTATTTCAGGTCCTCGCAAAACTGAGCAAATGTTCTTCTATATTTGTTGCTTGTTTGCAAAATCTGCAGGTCATTATCCGCTTCGTCTATCATTTTGCGCTGTTCCTTTACTGTACAATGCTCAATGAGTAGGCCAACGACTGTTCTAATATCACTTCAGTTCATGTTGCAATTAAGTATTAAAAATCACAGGATTATTTTCCTGTGGGATTTGGTTTCTAAAACGTCCTCTTTCCTCGACAGTAGTCTAGCAGGGAAGTCATTTTTATCTTTAATAATTTTTGCTTCACATTTTTAGATTCTCCCTCATAGATTTTTCAATATATTTTGCTATCAAAGCATATTATCATATCATTGTTAAGTTTTTACCTGATAAATCTTATCTGTTCTTGAAATATGAATATTATATTTTAATTTTTTATCTAATTGTGGGCTTGCATTTCTGTGTGAGTACCGATTGGTTGTACCACGTTTCTCTGAGGTAAGTCAATTCAGACTTTTGGACTAATAAATAGGTACTGCTGCTCTGGTTTTCAGAATCAACTGTTAGTGTGGGAACATTGGACCATTTGCTCTAAATAGAGTCGGTGAAAACCAAATTTGTGTGTCCATCCCTATCAACCCTTTATTAAATCCAGGCAGAGGCCTGAGAAGCCATTTTCTGTTTGATAGAATAGAAGTCCAGACAGGTCAAAAATTCAGTAAAAAAAAGTTTTAATTGAAACATCTCAAGAATTCTGACATATCCTGGATTTGATTGATTTCACCGTCAGGTTTATCTTGTAGTATCTATAGTAGCTACCTTAATTTGAAAGGAAATTTTGGTCTTTTTGGGGGAGAATCTAAAGATTTAACTTTTTATTGTTTTTATCTTATTTTGTTCTGTTATTATTTTAATTTTACTATTATCTTACTATTATTTTCAATTAATTAATTGCATTTTTTTTATATTAAAATATTATTTTTTTCTCAATTTGCAATAGCTTGTTCATACCTGATTCTGTTGGAAGGGAGTGTCTGTACAACAATAGTTTTATATTAAATTTCAATTTAAATTTTCTTTGCAAGACACTCACTTTTTGACAGAATTCAGGGATTTAATATCCCAAATATTGATGAACCTGATACTGCCTTATTCTTTTCTGGGTACCTACTCCACACAAAGATCACTGTTTGGAGTATGGATCAGCTGGAGTGACGTCACCCCAGCAATCTATCCTCTTCCTGGATACAGGAAACAACACGAAGAGCTCCAGTTCACAAAAGTGAAACCCCAACACCCATTGAAGAGCTCCGGATTGGAAAGGTACATTGTATCAGATTCACCGGAAAAACCCAAGCTGTCAACTGTCATGTTTCAAAGAAAGTGGCATTGTCACTATATTGTTAAACACAGATATCAAATAAAATAATTGTTTGTTCGATTTTGAGTGGTTTCATTTGCTCATAAAGGGACTACACGTTATCTTAATTTTTTGAATTCCACGACCCTAGGTTATCTTATCTTAAAGTAATAAATTTCAATTTTATTTGTAACACAATTTTATCAAAGTATGTTGACGAATCAGCATTAATTTGGTATACTTATATACCGCGCCGAGATCCATTACCGGCAGGCTAAGGCTAGAGCAAAGTACCTCAAATGGGAAAAGCCCCTCTAGCTAAGTCTCCTCCCAATGCAAACTACCTTTAATGGGAAACGCCCTTCTGGGAGTATTGAACACACCAGACTAGGTTCAGTGCAAACTACCTTTATTGGGTAACGGGTCCCTTCTGGACCTGAAACCCAGCTTCAGTCACGCCAAGTGTACAGAGTGTACATAATACAGAGTGGCCTAAGTAGTACATCCCTCCGTAGAAGAGACGTCATGGTATTATTCCAAGGGTAATATTATTCGATATATTCAATACATATTTTATTTTACCTATACCAAGCGAGTTTCTCTCTACTTGAACCCTACTTACGCCCCCAGATCACAATCCTGTTGTGACGTCCTAGAACGAAACGTATAGGGGTTGTGACAATATCGTACATTTTACAGTGTTTTTTGATATATTGTAAGCTATTGTTATCTCAGCTAGAACCGCTTTGTGATTTGAGAGATCTGAGGGTATTTCAATTCAATACGCGAACATATTGGTTCATTGACGAAGACTTCAAGGTCGAAAGAGTATATCAGATCTACCAATGACTTTGTGTCTTTGGAATCAATATCTTCATAGTTGATATTCTAATCCCCAGTCACAACGATCCACTAGGACAATGGAAATTTGTGCTTTCTAGGAATATTGCTGGGTTTCCAGATGGAGTTCTATGTACGTTCAAGAGATTAATACAGTTTTTTTATGTAGCATACTGAGGAACTGATTTTTTACAATTAAGTTGCTATACTGATCATAGGATCGTAATCCTCTTCCTGACAATACATCGATATCATTTTATAGTTTGGAATATAATAGAACTCGGCTTCCGTCTGCTAATATTCTCAGTAATGCCAAGAAAAATTCTGCGTCAAGAAAAACTGAAACATTGACATTGACGATCGCGCTGCTACACTAGAAAAAATATGGTAAAAAATTCAAGCTAGATATGAAGAAATTATGAAATGTGGTATTCCAGAGCACGCTTACCTCAGCAAAAACTACTTTCAACAGTTAAATGATAAATATGAAGAAGCAAAGAACTATTTGAAAAACTGCACAAAAGCTACAACCACTCAACCACCTGCTAGTCAGACTTCAACAAACACCATTCAAGATCAACGTTTGAAAAGCAGAACTTTAAACTTCAACAGCTAGAAGGATATCTAAACCAAATCGAATTTGAGCTAATTGGAGAAAAATCGAAGTCTCGCTATCAGCTACTGCTCACTCCAGTCCCTCAAGTTATGGTAAATCAAAAGCATCAACATCTAGCATCAACATCTAGCGAAAGCCTGCAAGCCTTTAAGAATCTTGAGATAGAGACGGCTACATGGGGGCCCATAGTGATTCGCATAATCATCTGGTAGTGAGACTCTCCGACCAACCGCATTTATGCACAGCGTCTTCAAGCACCGCATGACGTACCAGATTTCGAAGAATTTATGAATTTCTTAGAAATGGGGTTTCAATCATTAGAAACAGTGTCAACCGAGGAAAACAAATCCAGTTAGTCAAAGTGCTTGTATTTTCACGACCAAAATGATATGACCTACCACTGCCAAAAGTATAAAGCCATGCTACCACAAGAGCGAGAGGCAAATGGGTGCAGGAGTAGCACATCTGCCAAAACTGTTTAAGCCACAATGTTCAGAAGAAATGCTTCAGCCAAACAAAATATAGCATTTGCAGCCGTCAACGCACACACTTTTGCAGGTTGACAGAAAACAACAAAATCAGCAACGAACAAATGATTACCAACGAAGAAATTTCGCTTCGATTGGCAATAGTCAAAATAGAACCCTGCAGAATACCTATCAAAGAAGAACAGGCGAGCAATTTCAACAGCAACGAAACACTACGACAAATCATGCAAGCCAAGAGGAAGAAAATGTTTTACTAGCAACAAATCTCGTAAAAGTCCAAACTCAAAGATCGCCACAGCCTGTGAGAATCTTGATTCACCAAGGATAACAATCATCCTTCAACACCTAAGAAGCAGCACAACTCTTGGGGCCTTCATGACGTCATATTAGAGCTGAGATATCTGGCAAGATCTCAAAATGGTCCATAGATACTTAGATACGATTCAAAAGTACGTTCGACATGAAGGTCAATATGATAGTTCTTCCAAAGTTAACCCAGTCCCTAAGGCAACCTCTACACATGAAAAGCATCAATACATGAAAAGATGGAGTTCTAGCAAATCCTACGTCTATGAAACCTGGATCTATAGATGGAATTGAGGGTCTCTTGATGCAAAATACCGAGGTAGGATAGATTATATCTGGACCAGTATTTTCAACGTCCCCAGCGTGAGCAGCAAATTCTGGGTCATCAATGAAAAGCGAGCAGTGAAAGTGATGTTAAAAAACTGCATCATGTGTATCCGACACGGAGTAAGAACAGCAGAGCAACTGGTGGGACAATTACCGCAAGGAGTTACACCAGCACCTCCGTTTATGAATTCGGGAGTAGTCTATGCAGGGTTCGTTCAAGTAAGACCCAACAAAGGAATAGGACACAAATCCTACAAAAGCTATATAGCAATTTTTGTCTGCCTATCTACAAAAGCAATTCACCACGAAATTGTCAGTGACATGACGTCTGAAGCATTCCGGAGATTTGTCGCTAGAAGAAGCCAATGCGCAAATGTTTACAGCAATAATGGAACGACATTTGTAGGAGCATCAAAACAATTTGAAAAGCAGTTGTTAGCACCACCAGAGCTGGACTACACAGATATCAGCAGTTTATCCCAAAGATGGAGACTCGTCTAAAAAATAAAGAAAACCCTCTGGCATGCTTGATGTACAGAATACCTTGCAAGACTACAGTAGAGATACAAATGGAATAGCCAAAGTGAAAACGTACGAGTAGGCACCATGGTTCTAGAACAAAACGTGAATCCGAATCAATATCCGCTGGCACGAATCGCTGAAATCCACCCAGGAAAAGATGGTGCAGTTCGAGTAGTTACAATAAAGAAAGCAGGAGGCACCATGACGAAAAGGCCGATTCATAAACTAATTCCACTTCCAACAGAAAAAGACGAGAACCTTACAGCTTCAAAAATGACAGACTACTCAGCAACAAGTGATGTAACGCCAATAACTAGAAATACTAGAACCCAGACATCATCCAAATCGCAGTTACTACATCTCTTACTAGCCTTCCTTATGCTTATTTCCACTATCCCGGCAGAAAGTAGATTCAGAATTAACTACCCTCAACATGGAATATGCGTGGAGCATATCGGATCATCTAGAATTGATCCAGGTATCTTCCGACAACGCTAGACGCACTTTTAGTCAGAGCGGAAGGCATGACAAACGCGAAACTGCTAAATTCAATGGAGAAGGAAGTAGAACCGACGGAAATAAGCTTCCCCATCAACAACACGAGAGAAAAGGCGAGCTCCACAAAACTTATAAAGGAGAAAAAGAGGAAACTAATAAGCTTATAGAAACCATCAACAGCAAATTTAAAGGCGCCCAAACCACACAGAGAGCGGCAACTAAAGTCCTCCATATAAGAAATCTCCTCGGAATGGCAAACAAGGCAGAAATTGAGGAAGCAATAGCCACAGAGATAAACATCCCGACAAAAGATATCCGTGTTACCTCGGTAAGGAAGGCTTGGCAAGGAACGCAAAATGCAACAGTGATCCTGTCATCCTCTGCAACAAATAACCTCGTTAAATTCGCAGGTAACTTTAAATGGATAATACTAACTCAAACAGCGACGTCAGTAGAATCATACAGACTAACCTCAACCGCTGCAACGCAACCCACGACCTACTCACGGCCACCGCCCTTGAACGGAACATAGACATACTAGCACCGAACCAAACCACAACGAGATTAAAGGGAAAGACCGGATCCCCGACTTAAAAATGGACGCAGCCCTCAAGGCCTTTAGCCGCAACGTTCCCCTCATCAACACGAAGAAAGGAATGGGCTACGCACGCATAGAGTTCAAACATTTCATGGCGTACAGCTGCTACTACTCACCAAATGCGAAAATAGGAGATTTTAAAGAAGCGCTGGAAGCTCTGGGTAATGTAATTGACAGTCACGCCAAAGATGCGAACTTCGACGCCAGCTCTACAGAATGGGGTATGACCAAAACAAACAGCAAAAGCACAATACTGCTAGAGTGGATGGCCATAACAGACGTCACTTAACAAAACATCAGCAATGAGGCGACGTTCCAGAGAGGAGAGACCAGATCGATAGTAGACCTTACACTCACTAAACTCAAAATGAGACCCACAAACCAGGGTTCAACATTGCAGGTCGCTCTGGAAGCCGCAAACGAACTGTTTCCGACAAGACACCGGACGAGAGAGCCCAGAGCCCAGACGACGTCACGATACAAGAGATAGTAAATGCGAGCCAAAAACTAAGGTCTTGCGAAGTACCAGGACCTGCCGGAGTGCCACCAGATATATTGAAAGCTATCGCACCGCAACACCCAGAAATCTTCCACAAAGTACTGGATAAGGTGGTCAAAATTGAAGAACTACCTTCAAGCTTGAAAAAGACCAGGCTAGTTCTTATTGAGAAACCAAAAAAGGACATCAACGAGAAACAAAAATATAGACTCCTGTGCCTCCTGACTGACGGATAACCTTAACTTCGCTGAATCTCTCTCTGCTAGAAAATTCCTATTTAGACGCGGTAAATCCACTACGATGGCCATACAGAAAATGCTGGAAATAAACAATAGGAATTTACAAAAAGTCACAGGCACAGAAATATCGGGGTAATCATTACATTGGAGATCAGAAACGCATTTAACTCGGCCACATGGCCTGAAATCATTATGGAGATAGAAAAGAGAGGTGCCGCATCATACCTGATCAAAATACTTCAGAGCTACCGCACTAACAAAGCAATAGAGGCAGGTTACAGATACAGATGACGTGCGTGGTACCACAGGGATCAATCTTGGGACCCGCGCTCTTGAAAATCTTGTATGATGGCCTGCTGCGCCTGCGACTGCCGGAGGGTGTCACGCTTGTGGGTTATGCAGACGACATCGCACTCGTGGCTCTGGCACGCGATGGAGAAGAGATGAGAGCGAGGTCTATCCTCATGTACACTTCTCCGGTCTGGGGATACAAAATCTGCAAAAAGATCAACTACAATTCTCAAGAAAGAATACAGCGACAAGCGGCAATACGAATCTCCAGCGCATACAACTACTTCAACGGACGCCCTTTTAGTAATAGCAGGGCTTCCATCAGTGGACCTGCTGGTGGAAGAGGGAATGCAGGTGTCAAAGGCGGAAAAGAATGCAGCCCGCAAGGAAGCCAGAAATAGACTACTCCAAAAATGGCAGGAGCGATGGGAAGATGGACAGCCAAACTCATACCAAATATAGAAGCCTGGACTTACCGCGGACACGGCGACAGTGACTATACTATAATACACAACTGCTCACAGGGCACGGCAGCTTTAGATACTACACACATATTATAAATAAAACAAACGACAATGAATTTCTGTACTGTGACGTACGCGACACCGCAGAACACACAATATTTGTGTGCACTCAGTGGAAGGAGCGAAGGGAAGCATGCAGTAGAAAGCTTGAGACAAGACTCACAGCGGAAAACATTATAACGGACATGCTAAGTAGTCACACGAAATGGGAAGAAGCACGAATCATGATATCATCAATCATGAAAGCGAAAGCTGAAGAGGCACCAGCAGAATACCGAGCAACATAAAGACAAAGATATAGAGAAACCGCAAGAGGTAAACTACCTTCATTGCCGCTATCCCCTTGAAGTAATGCCGCAAGGTGATCCCAGGGAGGATAAAGCGAAGACTAGGGGAAGGGTTTTAGTTGGGGATGTCCCACATTGTTTTAGGCGGCGCCCGAACAACAATGCCTTAAGCGTACATAATGCATTTCCTCCTATCCCTACCAAAAAAAAAAAGTATCTTCCGCATGGAAATAGTACACTCAAAAAATAGAAGCCAAGCAGACAATATGGCAATATCGAATGTTGTTGGTTCGTCAGCTTGAAACACTCTGTAACAGGTCAATCGAAATTACAAATGAGGTAAAATGCACCATGCATTAATACACCATTTACATACATGATTTCAGCCCTCGCAAAGTTCAACCAGACCGAAGCCGAAATAGACACTAAACTACAATATTTTCAAGAAAGATAATCAAGGAATTGACAAAATGCAAATTTGTTACAAACAAATCGATACCAATGCATTAAATATCCACCTTCTCAGTGCCTATCAAGTGGCACTAAATTTTATAAGCGAAATCAGCGAATTGCAACCCAACAGTGATAGTAGACACTGATAGTGAAATATACCGAAAAATATTAAGGAAAAATCTAGAAATCTGAAAAGAGAAAAAAAAATTACAAAGTGAAAATGGACTTGCCTGAGCAACGGAATGCAAAAGAGGGGCGTTTTTAGAACCAAATCCCTTGAAGAACCCCAGTCTCGTGTATCGATAAACTACTAGATATACATTTCAACGGAGGAAACATATACGATTTAATCTCACCAGCGTATGTGCACTCTATCATTGAACAAGCCAGTCGCATCCTCAATCACAACGATAAAGTTGACTGCCAATAAGACATACATTATTCGGATATTTCCCCATTGCAGATGTTACTGAATTCGAGTTGACACGATCCACTCCAGTACCTTTAGAGTCTGGAAATGGTACTTTTTGGTCAGTGAACCTTCTAGATAGATATATTGCGATTGATTACAACATTCAAGTATACTTTGAACTTCAAGAACGCGATTTACATCAATGCAGTCATATGCAAGTCATATGATCACCACTTTCAGTCAGAAACATAGATAAAGACAAATACGTCATGCATCATTGACGAAATTTATGAACGACCAGAACCAAGGCATTGCAAGATTCAAATTAACAATATCCAAAGCATCATATGGCAGGACCTCTGCACACCCAACACATTACGGGTTCCTCAACAACCATATCTGTCATTTGTGACGGTGTGCGGGAAGATGTTGCAATAAATACAATAGGCATTATTCAAATATCTCAGGAGTGCATCATCAAAATAGAACAGAATATTTTAACTCCTCAATGAAGCACTACCATTTCAGCACTAGGCAGCCATTTCAAAAAAGTCCCTACATTAATAAAAGTACAGTCAGCATGAAGCATTCTCAGAATCTACCCTTCGAGTCAGTTTTCAGACTGACAACCTGAAAGAGTACAGTATGACTAATCAGCATTGGCATTGCAGCATGGTATACGATAAAATTCATATTGAAACACCAACAAACCAAACAGAACCAAAGATCGATGCGGAGATTTAAAAAAAAAAACGAGTTTGAACTACAGTCTTTAAGATCTATTCTGAAAAGGTGGCAGAATGTATAATTACGAATTATCAAGTCCTTACCGTCCCGCTGCTTAAGCAAGTTCAATCTTCTAGCACACAGCTTGAATAGTCTCAGTGTTTCACCTCTTCCATATACATATTTCGCTTAACCTGCAAGATTTCAATGGATGCAGTTTTCTTCAACGCTGCCAGTTGCTGAATTGATTCCGAAAATCCAATTATCGGTACATACAAAGTGAAGTTGTTTTTGGGTAATACCATGTTATCATACCTTCCTTCTTCATGTAAATTGCACTAGATTCGTAACCAAACAAATTATGAATGCATTTCAAATATGTATGAGTCGTAATAGAATAAGTTGCGACTAATCTGCGCCTTATTTTTTTTCGTCAATAGCTACATCCCTTTTTATTACGAAGGTTTTATTACAATTCACTCAAACATTTTACAACAGACACCCAAATTATTTATGTATGCCGTGTCTCCGGCTCTTGTAAATAGCGACGCAAAGGGTATTTATTTCGGGTCCTGCCATGGGGGTGGAATATGGCGCAATTTACATGGAGGGCTTTGTTTTTCTGTCCAGTCGTCACTCGCCTAAATTTTTAATTTATTAATGACATCAAAAATTAACAAGGCTCCCCGGTCGATTGACATTCTATACGTGACTGTGCCGATTCTGTTTTTAAATGGGTTAGCCGAGGAATTAAATTTTCACAGTGGAACGTTGGTCTGTTGGAAAGAATAATAAATAATGATAATGGAAATAGAAAATTTACATAAAGATAAATGATTTTTTTTTCAATGGAATATGAGATTATTCTACAATGCTCTATTATTTATAAAGAAGACTATTGTTGAAGCTGTCCATTTTTGGATAATAAATCAAATAACACAAAATAAACAAAGCTCAAATTCAATATTTACACGAACGTCAAAAACACATGTTCAAATAAATATACATATCGACGACTATTTAAAATTTGCTATGTTTTGACTTACCTTTAGTGCAGAGTAAATTGTCACCCAACGAAAAATTTCTCACTCGGATAAATAAGTTTCTCTTTACACGAAAGACACGACTTTGATGTAATCGAACTTCAAGATAAATTCGTGAAAACCGATCGAGAAGCCAGACGCGCTATGTTTCGTTGTTCGAAAGCAACGTGACTGTATTTTCCACCCCTCGACGTCATAGAGGGGTGAATTGCGGCGTTGTCAGGTTGGATAGCGTCTTCGTCCTGGTGTTTTATGTGTAGATCAAAGTAAATCTTTTTCTATTCGAGGAGTAAAGTGTATTATTGGAAAGAGCTTTTGGAAATAGATTAAGGGAAGTTATGAATTTATTGTATTTTCAGTAGGTAGCGGAAAAAAATGCATGTTTTGCAATGAACATTTTATAACCTGTTACGATATATTTATCATTTCCGTAACATGTCCCATTTCTTCTAATTTAATGTTTAACAAAAGGAATGGGATACAGCAACACCGAAATCAGAGTGGGAAACCCGGCATTTACGGCAAAGTTGATAATAGTAAAACCATCAGACGCGAATATGGAACGCACCATCCAATTGTTGTACAAAAACAGATGCCCTGAATTGGTGGAGACCGAGGAAGATTTCGCTATACTGGAAAAAATTGTAAAAATGACAGGAGAAAATGAGGAGAGCCTCTGGGAAAAAATAAAAAGGCTAAGGACGGAGACGAAAGGGGAAGACTGGATTGCCATGCACCATACAAACTGCCACAGTCCAGAATCTCTGCGAAGGATGGTCGGAATCATCTTTCACAACACAGAGACAAATGTTACGATAGGAGACAAGACAGACACCTTAGCCAAAACAAACAACAAGGAGAGGTCATATGCACTATCAGTTGAACACGAGGGGAAAAACTTCAATGACATAGTAAGAGACATAAAAACTAAACTAAAGGACTCAGATGCCAGTAAAGCGATTAATACGATCCCGAGCGAAAATATATTAATAACAATGAACAAAGACTCGAAGGCAGCGCAAGAACTTAGAAAGGAAATAGAAGAAAACACAAGTGGAGCTAAGGTACGAATGTCTGGAGGAGCTAAGGAAACCATACACATACGAGGCCTAAACGCTACTGTCACCAAAGACGAGATAGTACAATACATCCAAGACATCACAGGACCATTAGAAGAAGGAGAATACTAGGTAAGCGACTTGAGGCCAAACGCAGGTGAGACAGGCTGCAACAATGACACTAAATAAAGAAAAAGCAGAAAGCCTGTTACAAAACAGATACATCCGTATTGCGCTGTCTATGTGGTCGCTTGGAAAAAAGAATTGCGGTAGGCAGATGCCTCAGATGCTGGGCATATGACCACAAAAAGGATCAATGCACAGGCCAGATAGAACTGGTCTGTGTTACAAGTGCGGGAAGGAAGGGTCACAAAACCAGAAGCTGCACAAAAAAAAAAGAGGAAATGTGCCCAGTGTGCAAAGAGAATGGATACAAAGCGGGTTCAGAGAAATGTGGCGCTTTCCAAAGAGCCTTATCGGTGGCTAGGAAAACAGTAAGCAGACCTACCGGATTCAGTCCAATATCATATAGTGTTGCTACCTATTGCTTCGTGATGCAGCCATAGTTTAGCGCCATCATCTAGCGGTGGTCGAGCAAAATAGGTATTCATGCCAAGAGGGGTACCTGCAATTGATATAACATAGTACGTCATTGTGATTTTGAGCCATTAAATACAATACTGGCAATACTAGTAGATTTATTGGAAACACCCAAGGATAATACAATGCCTGGCAATACCAACACTAACCAAAACAGACACCGGATACCTAAAGCGCTAAAGATCCTCCAGTTGATCATGAACAGGTGCAGCGTAGCCCACGATCTCCTTAATGTAACTACAGACATTTGCGATGCAGATATAATCATGGTCTCGGAATCCAACCACAAGATAGTGACCCACACGCCGTCAAACTCAGAAACCGAGACATCGCGTGTCTAGAGTCCAAAGCAAGCAACTGTTTTGCATGGGTGGAACTCGGCGACTATATTCTTGTCAGCTGCTACTTTGCGCCATGACACTGGAGGACTTCGACCTGGCTCTAGACTCTCTCCGAAACCTCCTGACTACCTCGATAAAATACACCATAATCACCGGTGATTTCAACTCCTGGGCATATGCATACCACGAATGCAAGGGGCAACCTCCTACTCGATTGGATGACCACGAACAATTTAATACTCCAGAACATCGGAAGCACACCCGCGTCCGCAAAGTAGGAAGCTAGCTGTATAGTTGATCTGACCATGTCTAGAGGAAAGGTCAGCGCCAAAATCAAAAACTGGAGGGTCCTCGACGCTGAATCTCTCAGCGATCACAGGTATATCTACTTCGTGGTAATAAACTAGAATAGCATCATGCAATACAGTTAAAAACAGACCAGGATAGAAAGTCAAAAAGCTAAGCCTTCCCAATCTAAACCAGCAATCGAAGCGGTCTCGCTAGGAACGTACCCAGACGACGAACATCTGGACCAGCTTGTTACTGCGTCTGTAATGCTTCAATGCCCAGAAAGAAACCCCACTAGGGAAGGAAGAAACCAGCGTACTGGTGAAATGATGAGATCGCAGTGCTCAGGAAGACCTGCCAAGCCCTGAAGATGAGGTTAACAATAAACAACCGCAGGGGTGCCACTAGGACACCATCTGATAGAGTCGACTATCTCAACCAAAGAAAACTACTTAAGACTAAAATAAAGAAGTTCAAGAGAACGTGCTGGAGGAGACTATGCGAGGAAATTAATGAGGATGGCTGGGGGGACGGATATAGAATCGCAACGAGAAGGCTGAAGGTCATGAGCGAGCACAGAGCCCTCACGATGGCAAAATCCTACGAGGTTGTCCAGGATCTGTTCCCAACCAGGCCAATCTCCACCTGGCTAAAACTAAGGTGTGTTGATGCGTTGATGCTCCGCAGAGGAAATAACTCTAGCGTGCAATAGGCTGAAACAGAAGAAAGCCCCAGGTATTGAAGACATCTCACAGGACATCCTGAAATTGATCGCGGGCACGAACCCTCAACTCCTCCTTGGTCCCCTGAACAATACATTGAAAGCAGGCATCTTTCCGTCTCCATCAAAGATCGCAAGACTCGTAATCATGGAGAAGCCGAAGAAAAATCCAAACGATACACAAAAATTTAAACCATTGTGCATGCTCGGGAGGCAATCTTCTAGAGCACGTGATCCTAGTCAGACTAAGCGAAGGCAATTTGAATTAAGAAGGGGAAAATCTACCACGACGGCGATCCAGAAGGTTATTGACACGGTTAGATATGAAAAGAGTTTTAGACACAGAATGGTTGTCACTCTGTATGTATGATGTATGCGGCCCCATGAACATCGGAAAATACCGTATTATGCATAACAGAATTCAACGCCAAGCCGGCACTGCGCATATGCAGTGCCTACAGAACTGCTTCGACAGATGCCATACTGGTGATCGCAGAAACTCCCCCAATGGACCTGCTCATCAGAGAGACCATTCATATAGCCCAGGTTCCTGAGGAATCAAAGAATGCCGCCCGAAGAGTCAAATGAGAGGATACTAGCAAAATGGCAGGACAGGTGGCAAAACAGCGAAAAGGGGAGATGGAAGCACAAACTAATACCCAATATTAGGACATGGATAGACAAGAAACATGAGGAAACTGATCACTTCCTAACCCAACTCCTCACCGGGAATACACATATGGCATAGATAAAACACAAGACAATGAATGCATCTACTGCGGAGAAGTAGACACAATCGAACACACGTTCTTTTATATATGATTGAGTCTTTCACCCCGGGGGACATAGTAAATAAAATGAACAGTAGTCCTCAAAACTGGAACTTAGTAAAGGTCATGGTAAGGGATATCTTGAAGGAAAAAACTGCGGAAGAAGGAAGTTACGAAACGGCCTTTACCTAACCAGGGCAAACTTGAAATCAGCCGACATCTGAAGAAATGCTCAAGTGATTCCGGATAGTGCGGCTTAAACACGGAAAGGAAAGGTGTTTAGTCGGTCGGCGCTTCATAGAATTGGACGCCACCTCGACACACACCCCGGCGACAGAACATCTGTCGGGGATAGTCTGAACAAAAGATTTCCTAAACCCCTCCAAAAAAAAAAAGTCTCTTGCTTTAAATTACAAATAAATAAATTTATTTGTAACAAACGAAAACTGTAAAATCTATTTTTTCTAATTTTTAAAGGAATTTTACCACTTGGCCTAATTTCTCGTTCATCAAACAACGCATCATTGTGGTACACAGATGGTTCAAAACTAACGGATGGAGTCGTTCTGGAATAGCTGGACCAAACTTTAAGCTCTAGTTATGGGTAAAATGTTCACAATATTTCAAGCTGGGGTACTGGCCCTAAACATATGTGCTCGAGAGTGCCTTAAAAGAGACCTTTCAAGAGAGCACATCTACATACTATTCAGCAATCAAGCGGCTCCAAATGCTCTAGGAGCCATCAAGTGCAATTCGCAGCTAGTTTGGAAGGGTAAAAATATCCTGAAGCAACTGGTTGGGAGGAACAAAGTAACCCTCATGTGGGTGCCTGGACATCAGGGAATAGAGGGTAACGAGAAGGCAAATCGTCTCGCAAAGCAAAGCGCTTTAACATCTTTTCAAGGCTCAGAGCATTACTGTGGATTAATGAAAAGCCACGTCTCCGAAAAAATTAACAGATGTAAAAAGGGCCAAAGGCTAGCTGGTTAGAGATCTATTTCGGATCTGAGTGAGGCAGAAAGTTCCATATTTATCTCAGCAAAGAGATCCGAACAACTTGTTGACGTGAACAGAATAGTCGTTGGTCTGCTCACTGGGTATTGCCTGGTGAAATATCACCTATAAACAATAGGCAAATCAGACAATGACCACTACAGAAACTACAGAACATTGATTCTGTGAATACCCTGCTCACTTTTGCAAAAGACTGAAATACCTTGAAGGGGTATGGGTAACACCCCAAGAGGTGGGTACTCTACCACTTAGGAAGCTGGTCTCCTTTGGGAGATGCCTAAAAATCTTGGACACCAACTAGGAGCAGATACACACACAAAATATCTGGAAACAGTGCTTGAGCGGCTGGAACAAGCTGTAACGACTCCACATGGAATCTACAATTTACAATTTCTCGTGCTCAACATTCCACGATTTCAACAAAGAATGTATGGAAAATTGTCCAAGTGTTGTTATTTCTGTCAGAAATTCTTTTGTTGTTAAATTAAAATTTTTATCATCGATATTCTTAATTATTGAAAAAGATGACTCATATTGACTCATTGGTTTAAACTTTATTTCGCAAATCAATCATTTACGTTAGCAATTCAGGGCTGGGACTCTGTAATGAATAGAGATATCTCCTCTATCTCTATTTGCGTCCCTCTCTAATGATTTCGAAAAGAGTGAAGAAGTGCCATACCAATGGGGATAACAATCTCTATCTGTTATAAAGTCCCAGCCCAGGACTTGGATGAACCCTAGACACTATTTACTTCAGATGATTATTTTGTATTCAGAAGCAGAAGGCAGTCCAATCTCAATCATTGACTGATACGTTTTGGTTGAATATCAGCTCATATTTTACCTTTTCCCAAAAAGGTGAATTCCAAATATTTGAATTCTGAATGCTCTTGAAGGATCATTAACTCCTATTGTACTCGGCACATCTTTAGGAAAATTTTATAAAATAAAAAAAATCCTGTCAGATACAAAGAAATTTTTCTTCTGGTCAATGCCGAAAAAAATATCCTCTCTCAGTTCAATCCAAAAATGGAGAAAAATTGAGAAAATCTTTGATTATTTTCGAGCCAACACTAACAACACAAGTTGTTTTTGAAAAATACAAAAAACTGTTAAGTAAGTAAAGTCAAAGTGGCAACATCTAAATTTCAAAGAAAATCCTCATGGATCAATATATTCGGTGGCTCTATCTCCACATACAAAGACAAACTAAACGGTTGCGGCGCGCAATCGATTATTCTATCAAACATTTTCGTAAATCGAATACTCTAAACACCAAAAATCAATTTCCCATGCGAATCTATATGGTTTGTAGACCGTGGCTCCATCTATAATAAAGCTTATTATTGTATAATTATGTAAAATAAGACTGTATACAACAAAACAAGATGTCACTGTAATGTGCTTTATTAGAACTATAATTCTTCAACTGTAGCAAAAACTCTAACAGGTGCTCCAGAACCTCCTTCAATTTTCATCGGTGCCACTACAACATTGAAACCGCGTTCCGGAAGGTTATCCAACAGTTTAACATTTTCCAGATTATACAATGAATTTTCAGCGAAAATTTTATGTACAAAATAATCCGTCGTATTTCCAGGATCTATGCTTGGTGTATCCAGTCCAACACCGACGAATTTGTTTGCGTCGACTATCCATTGAGCAGCTTCATTGGACAAACCTGAAAAAATTGATTAGGGATTTCAAACATTTATAATCCAATAGTTATTGCCTGGAAAATTCATAGTAACGTTATCAGCATCGAGATCCAAATATTCCGAATTGTTCGGCCAATATTTCGATCGGCCAAATTGCACTAGGAGTACGGTACCACTTTCAAATTGCCCATTTCGTTTTTCCCAATCTTGTAAATGTTTAGCGGTTAATCGGACGTTTCTGCCAAGCGCTTCAGAGTCTTTCTTAAGATTAATTAACGTACCTGGTAATGAGACAGAATGTTGTTTGGTATTATCAATAAAGGTAAGTATAGGTACCTTTTGCAAATAATCTTGTAACTGGTACTTCAGCAACTTTCCATCCTTTTTGGTAGAAATGGTAAGGGGCATCGAAGTGGGTACCACCATGTTCGGCAGCACAAAATTCATTAGCTGAATACCTAGAAAAATATTGGCTTTAATTAAAAACATTTTTCCTAGTCAGAGGTACCACTGGATAGCCACCTACATTAGCAGATTTGAGTTCTTCGGAGTTACACAAAAACTCCAATTATTATTGACTTACCAGAAACCTCTATCAGTACTTGCAATTTTTCTAGTAAAAGTAAACTGTTGCATTTCAGCTACGTAAACAGTGTCGTTGCCAAAGTCCCAACTTAAATCTATGGTTTTACCTATGCACAAAATTTGTTTTGAATGTAAAATGAATAAAAATATCAAGAAATTGTACATTTTCGTAGGTACAAGTTCACTGGCTTAGTAACGTTTACCAGTATCAGAAAAATTAATATTATCAAATTTAAGTAAATTGCTTTGGCTTTGAATTAGATAATAAAACATAAACTACAGGGCAGTACTCTCATTCAGGAGGATGTTTTCGTCTAGAGACGACGATTTCAATAAAATCTGTCTGTATATACCTTTGTGTATTAAATACTCGTGCTACTTTTGGAGTAGGTACTAATGGAAATCTGGATATCATGAAAAACGTAGGTACTTCGTCTATCTTCATAATGTCATGGTTATAAGGCTTGCGATATGCTTATTTGGAGGTTTTGGTAATATTAGCAGTGATACTCAGCTTCATTCAATTTTATGTTCATATAGAAAAACTATTAATACTTACAAGCCATTGTTTTCAATATGTATTTGCTTCGTAAACTCGAACTTTTTCCAACCAGGCCAATAAATTGTATCATTTCCAAATGTCCAGGTAAGATCATATATTATAGGATTTGTAGATATGCCTTCAGACAGCTCCGAACATAAATAAATTAATACAAAAATTGGCAGCATTATTGTTAACTTCCGCCCGATTTGATTTATCAGTCACAGCGCGGTAATGCGGTAATATTTATTTCTTTTTCTCAATAAATTAATGTGAACAACGATAACGTTTTTTGGTTGATTGATAAGTTCAAAGGTAAAGTTACAGAACCGCATTTTGAAATTTCATTTTCAAAATTCGAATTTTATGAGAAAAGTTAATTAATTGTTGTGATCTAGTCCAGCTTCTATCAATCAACAAGGTATTCCCTCTTGGGTCACTCTTATTCTACAGATTGTTTTGTTGTAGTTTAGAATCTCGGTTCTGCAGGTGAAAACTGGCAAAATCTTTTCGTCTAAGACAAAGAGGGACGTTTCCTTCGATCGCTATACTCATGTTAGTTTTGGTTATTATCTGGACATTTGGTTGCCTCTGACTATTCTTATTTCATGGCCTAGGAAGTAACTTGCGATTTCGAATTTTCCCAAACTTTTTAGCTGAGTTGGTCAAAAATCTTAGAGAACAATCTCAACTGCTGCGTCTACGCACGATATCATCCGCGGATCTCAGATACTGCTCACTTATATTTATACCAATAGTTGAATTTCTTAAACATATATTTAGCAGGCTGATGAGATCGTATCACCTTGCCATACAACTATTTGGCTTGTGAACATTTTTACCCTCTGAGAATACCCGTTTGTTCCGAAGCTTGCTCGGATACCAGATACCAGAGGTCATTTAATGGGCACAAGTCCAACTTCATTATTAATCTCTTTGTGATTATTTCTGTTGATATCAAAGAGAGAAATATCAACAGGAGATGAAGACATAGGACTCTAAGGGAACGTGAAGGTTACTTAAACACCAGAAAATACAGCTGGAAACTAAAAATATGAAACTTTTGCGGCAAACCGAAAAAAAAATAATGATAAAAATATGCAGAGTGTTCTTGTGAAGCGGAGTTCTCGGACTATTACTCTCGCCAGTGCACTTTCTGTGGATCTTAATTCAGGAGATGCACCTACTAGTTGTCCTGAATTAACTTCGGGGAGTTGAACAACCACTACATATACTGATAGGGTTACTCTGTGTCTGATTCAATGAACTCAGCTTAGCTGCAAAATTGGGTCTCTGTGGTCATGCCTCACAAACTAGTCCTCCCATTGAGTCAAAAAAAATATATATATATTCAAACGCGCGTCTCAATGTAAATAAAACTCAAGAAAATCCTCAACTATTAGTGATTGGGAATAAGTCTAGTGTGATTGGTTGCTCTCTTTTATCACGCCGCAGTCTACCATGCGATTTGATATCAACTGTCAGTTTGGGAGGCGGCTTCTACTTGAGGATATTTTTGACAAGTACCTTGATCTAAGTCGTCGTTTCACCAGACGCGATTATGCGGTAATGTTCACGCTTTCAAGTGTAAATATGTCAGCGATAACTTAGTTGCCCATATACTTGATAGATTCTCTCACATTAACCTAATCATCGTCGGATCTCCCTATGCAGCCCATCCTCAACAACTTTACACATGAATCTCACATTGTCTTCAAGAAGGTCCTGCATAACGAGAAGGGCTCTCCTGCAAGGTTTCTCAACTTTAACGAATTTCCGATGACAGCGAGCTGAACTACTATGGCAGCCCTTCCCACATTGCGAAGAAGAATATTCTAAAACACATAATCTCCAAATTATTTGTGGTTCCTGCTGCACTGCATGACTGTGATTGGCTTTTGTAAAGTGGGAAGAGCTTATGGATAGACTCTCTCTAAAACGCATGAAAACGGCTGATTCTCGCCAAAAGTCAGTCAGTTTCTCTACAGACATCTTGGCTGTCTGCTCTTGATCTCTGCGCCAGAGATTAAGAAGAGCTCTTCCATCATTTTTCTCGACAGAATGACAGAAGTGTGGTGACTTGCTTACCCTGCACTTGGATCGCGTATTAGGCTGGCAATACATTGCGTGGGTTCGCTAGCTATTGGGATCGCCTTGAGCGGCCAGCTGACGAGCCTCCAGAGTATTGTTAGTACGAGCTGTCCCAGGAGCACGAAGAAAGAAGAGAGAAAGCCAACGAACTTATCCTTCGAGCGCGAAATCAGGTTTTCAGAAAACCACAGTTCATCGAAAGGGAAACCTGCATCAATCCTCGAATTGGAGGTTGATGTCCTAAGGGAGTACTTCTCATTAGACAAAAATATCCGACAGAAGTAATTTTGAGAATAATCGCCTGTTAGAAAAGAAATTCGCAATCTATTCTTCTCAATTGAGAAACTTGTTTCAGTTCGGGACAAAAGTGCAACATTCCGTCCATTTGACATTTTCATCAGAATGTAAGGGGTCTTAGAACGAAATTGAGTGAGCTCTTGGCGAGCACTCACTCATTAGAGTATGATATCGTTATTTAGTCGGAAACTTGGCTTACTGATGGCATTTTGAACTCTGAGCTATTTGATTCGCGTCTCAGTGTCTTTCGCAGGGACCGTAATTATGGTGAACTAAATTGTCAACGCGGTGGTGGAGTTTTGATTGCTACCTCCACTCCAATAATATCCAAGCAACTGTTCTGTACTCTCCTGTCAACCTTGCATACGAAGGCTTCGGCTATTCTTTGATCATATTAAGGTCATCATTTATTCCGTTTATATTCCACCAAATTCACCTGTTGAATGTTATCAATCGTTCTGTAATACTTGCGAATCTCTGAAATACTTATGTGTTAATCGAAAATTCATTCTTTAACCTCTCCAATATCCAGTGGTCGGTAGAGGATGATGCATTAGTCCGTTCAGAGAAGCTGAATTCCGCTTCTGCTGAAACAGTTTTGAATTCCATGTTTTTTCTGGAACTTCAGCAGATCAATCCGCACAAGAACTGCCATAATCGAATTTTTGATATTTGATCTTCGCTGATGAATTTGCGAAGTCAACTGTTTTGTTGTGCTCAGATCCACTATTAAAGATCGACACTTTTCACCTGGCCATCGAATGCTACTTCAACATTCCCTATACTCCCAAATTAAAGAATATTAGTTCATTTACTTTCTATCTTTTCGACCGTGCTAATTTCACGGATTTATATAATTTCTATGGTTCAGGTGACTGGGTCATTTTTGGGATCCATTTTGGACATCGATTTGAATGTCCAGAAATTTTATGAGATCCTACTCGATACCTTTTTGTCCCTATTCTTAAGAGCACTAGTGTTATTATGAAGGACCTAATGACTTCAAAAGACATTCCTAAATGTGTCATAATGACACCGACGTAGATTAAGTTAATTTAACGGACCCAAGAGTATTTCATTGCACAACATAATGGCGACAAGATGTAGAGTTCAAAGTCGTACCTCATGTAATTCTGTGTTAGTGACACTGAAAAGGTCTGGAAAGTCCTTGTTTCTTGTTGAAATTTCAACCTTGAAAGTCTTATCGTGAAAAAAAAAATGGACAAGTTGTTTTTTTTTTATTGTTGTCTTCAAATATGTTGATGACTTTCAATACTGATTTGCCTATAATTCTGTCGTGCGATGCATCAAATTATAGAGTGGGTGCGGTTTTAACAAATGTTTTGGGAGTGGAAGACCTGTTATGTATGCGGCTGTAACATTATCTATATCAGAACAGAAATATAGCCAGCTCGATAAGCAGGCCTTATCGATTATTTTTGGTGTTAAGAAGTTTCACAGTTATTTATCTGGTCGACATTTTACATTATTTTGTTGAAGGAAAACTTTAACATATTCAGGACCATGTTGGTTAGATTTTGTTGCAATCTTGCACCCATTTAGGAAAGTTCCTGTTGATAGGTATTTCAGTGGAAAAAACCAAATTAAAACATATTTACAACAAATTTATTTTCCAAGCCAAATTTAAATAAAAAATACATCTCAGAATTGATCTGTATGGCTATTTGCCTTGATTTAGGTTGTTTGTCTTTTATCTTCTTGTGTCTGGCCATTATTTTGTGTGAAAAGCCAAATATTGTTCACTTATATTTTCTTCAAAGGCTTTTATCATTTGAACAATTTAGATGGTTTCTGATTGCTTTGATTTTCATTTTGGATTACAGCTCATTCCATATTTCTCTGTCCTTTTTTTACCAGGCGAAGTTAGTAAGGGGAGAAGACTCTTCCGTTGAATTCTTCTCTTCCTCAAGTGTGATTACCGTTCTTGTGGAAAAAGTATCTTATCGGCGATCAGGGATTATTTTAACGAAATAAAGTTGCGTAAGGCAATAATCCATGGGTTACCGAAAAAATTTAAATAAAAAGTCTCGTGACGTAAGTCCTTTCCAATTTTTTTGAAGTAATGGTTTATTACTTAGGGTTTACCGGGGAGCTGGTGAGCTGGTTTTGTCCGGGGAGCCGTTTTTTTTTTTTCGGGGGCCGTTTTTTTTCATGGGAGCTGTCTGTCTCAAGAAATCTATTTGTAACAAGCCCTAAAGATCACCGATTTCGTGCAGCGTGGGCATAGAGGTCTTGAGTCCTTCACGTGTCGATACATGTACCTCCACATTTGACGAAGAAAACTGAACTTCCAGGCTAGAATCTGCAACTTCCATGTGTAACTTCTCTCGCCCAGTAAGGTCAAAAATCAAGTATTGAATAATTTCAAAGTATAAACTCAATTGCTAGTAAAACACTTTAACTAAATTTATAATTCTGAAAAGGAAATAAATGAGGCATATAACTCAACCAAATCCTGACATAGGTAAACCAATAAAACAATTAGGTAAGTTTCAAATCAAATTAGCGATAAATTGCTATTATTATTTTCGACAGAAATCTTTTTTTTTTTAATGCCAGACTGTCAACATTAAAAGGTAATATAAAATTAAATTTGAAAGAAAACAGGAACAAGTAACATTTGCAATGTTACGATTACCTACGATCTTAAAAAATTCATTCCCATTGTCTATGGAAAAGTCCTGAACCTTTTGCCACGATATTTATTTATTCCGACAATTCCCGGATGATAAAGCAATGAGGTCGTTAGTGTGGGGCTTCGATTTCGATTAATCTTCCGCCCGTTTTGCCGCATGGTAGCAGCAACCGAACCATTTATTGTTTTTACGCTGAGTTTTCTCTGCTGTGACCAGGGAGACTCTTTTTTCTTTATTTTGGCTTAATGACTACACATCAAAGAGACACGTGACGTGAAATAGCAAAACTCGTACTTAATGACCGTGTAGGAATCGGCTTGTAATCCTCTGGTTTTGGGGATTTTATTTTCTAAAAGGGCGCAAAAATCTAGTTTAAACATTTTGCCTGTTTTAATTTATTTTCTTTTTTGAGATAAATCGTGAGATAAGCTCTGTTTGATCCACATCCGGAGCTAATGCGTCCTCTTCATCATCATTAAAAATTTTAAAAGCGACGGATCTAAAAAGGCATTTCTATGTTTCACAGCTCGCTGAGCCGACTAGCTACGAAATAATGGACTTTTATGATAATTTGTTTTTGTTATTTTTCGAAAATGTTTTCAGAGAGCTTAACATGGACATTTTGTTATTACCCCTCTCTCTTAAAATCAGGCAATTTTTCTAAAAGAAAATATCCATTTTTCATAATTTAACTCTAAGTCCGCTCACGAAAAAAAAATACAAGAATATAAAGCAGATATTATTTATGCCAGAATCTTTTCTACCATTTGCTGTATCCTTGATCCTTTTGCCCGGATTTAGGAGAAAATGGAAAAAGTAACATGCCGCTGCATTTTTCATGATTATATACTTTCCAGGAACCTCCGGAATAAAACGAAATGATATGAGAATTTTTGAAGCTGAGAAAAGGGTTTTTATTTTCAGCTTAAATTGAAATCGATTTTACAATTAACCCCTTGAAATCCTAGCTAGAGCATAAGGCACGTATCGATAAATTGCGCGTAGGCTAATATAGGGATACAATGATTCTGCATTTTGCGAATTAAGGGATCAGGGAACGAAACGGGGATCGCATGTGCTTGTTTTGCCAGCCAGGTATTAAAGTTATAGGTAGCATTTTGTTTCTCGTATTTACGGGTTTAATGGTCCCTATATTTGTTTCGATTTACAAGGATTGTGTTTAATCTTTCGAGAGAATCCTTGTATTATTGGTAATGATATAACAGAGATGCTTTTTTCATAGGGCATTTTTAACAAATTGAAATACATCGGATTAAAGTTTTTTGCTTGGTAGTTTAATGTAATTTCCTCTCTAGCAATATTTCCTAATATAAAGTAGTCCAATTTAACTTTTATAAGCCTTATTCCCGCTGACGTTTCAGTTAAATTGCTTGTAGCTGCTAACTTTTATAATAAGTAGTATAAATGACCTCATTTTGAACTTATGGAGGTAATTACTATCACTTACTTTACCGACTTAAGTGCTATTTAAAATAGGATGTCTCCACTATATTCGACAATATATTGGAAGTTAAAGGTCTCTCCATCTTTAGGGCTTCAAACGTTATCCATTGTTTCCACTCAGTTTCTGGAAGATCTCTCTTTTAAGTTTCTTGACAATTTCAATCTGAAAAATAGCGATCGCGGTTTGTGCTTATTTGCTTTGTAGTGTGGACTGGTGTGTATATTTCGCTCGACTGGCCTGTTAAAACTGAAATAACTTTTTGAACTTGTTAATGAGTACCTTAGGAATAAAAAATTACTTGTTGCCATTTTTTTCATGCTTACATGCACCCCAAATCCAAGATGGCGTCCATAACGGACAAAAACGTGGTAATAAATTAGGATATCAGTCTCACAACTTTCATTAATTTTAATAATTATAAAAAAGTAAAGTTTAGGTACTCTAGGAACAAAACAAATCTTAGAAAATATATCAACTAATGTCGGTATTACATCCACTGACTATTTGTGCACATTATTGTATTAAAAGTAACATAGTAGATATCTTACAATTTGAGAACCACAATTTGAAAAATGTATGCTGGTTATGGAAATTGCTTGATACAAGAGACTATTTATGAGTGATACATTACTGTACATAATAGTGTGGTACATACCAGTGTACATCAGTACCTACAGTACCTACATGGCTCAACATAACTATACGAATTGGTTCCTCAAAAAAGTAGGAAATATAATATGGTTTTCATTCTGTTTCTCTATCGAAATCTGTTATTCATTCTAATTGGATGTTGTAACACTCGAATTCTGCACATCCACACAATTCGGTACAACACAGTTTCTTGACCAAGCAGGGATAATAGGCTGACTCACACCTTTTTTTGCACCCACACTTTATCAGTTTCAGAATCGCTTCCGGTGCAAATGGATAATTGCACATTGTAGGGATGAGCGTTCCATCAGGTTGCATCAGCCAACCATGGTTGGCAGGTGAAGGAAGAACTGGATGACTTTCAGTTGACTTCATTAACAATCTCGTCACAACCGTCACATAATGTGCCCTCTGGATCATGGGAATTAAAGATCTCTTTGTGAGCGGAAGCTGCTCAGCTAGAGCTTGTTTTTGTGTATACATTGACCAGCACATTGCTCTAAGGCAGGCCGCACATCAAAGAAACATGAAACGTGAAACATCAAACATGAAACGTAAAACATGAAACAATAAATTACGAAAAGCGAAACCGTTTCCCTCTTGCATACTAATTGAAGAAACAAAAATAATGTTTGCAAAGTCTTTTGGTAGTGTAGTGGAGTATAGAAGGTAGCGCAATGGAAAGGGTTGACGAGCAACAATAACTGCTGTTGTGGCAACTTTTCTATTATCGTCAGCCAAAAAAAATAAAGGAAACGACGTTACTGGGTACATCCATACAATAATGTACTTTTTACCTGTTAGGCAACATTTTGGCAGGCTTTTTCTTGTGATTGTTTATTAGAGTACTTCTCCATGTTATACTTATACAATTCTTCATCTTGCTCTACCACTGAAACGAACACAATATTGAATTCTTGGTCGTAATTAATTTTTTTATGATGTATTTATGACCAAAAACCGTGAAACTGAAACGAAAAAATAGAACGCGATCTATTTCATGAAATACGTTTCAAGTAATAAAAATGTTTCTCGCGCATGAAACAAATCGGTGGGCGGACTTGTATTTGTTTGTTCTTATTCTATTTTCATGAAACGTGTTTCACGTTCAATGTTTCATGTTTCACGTTTCATGTTTCTTTGATGTGCGGCCTCCCTAACAGTCGAGTGAACCAGATAGGGTCATTTCACTCGGCTGATCATCAATATGACAAAGGCTCAAGTTCGTTTCCTTCTCATCTTCTCCTTTATTGATTGTTCTAGGTACCTATCGAACACCAACCTAACTTCATCATATTATGGCTTCACTGTTTCTATAAGTTTACAGATGAAAGCAACTGCAAAGTCTTTACAAGTCAATATCGTGGATGTTTTCTTAATTGTATGTATCATCGCCAGTCCATCGATAATTATCAGTCTTATAGTTGCAGAATCGCTGCGTGACGCATTCGAACTATGGATATTGCCGTGACACGTCTCACCAGTATCTTCAGAAACAAATACTTCTAGTTCATGAAACACCTTTGACTTATCGTAAGGTCGGAGTAATTATCCATCAGATACGATCAAGGATCGTGGAACTATGCCGAATTCGTAGCCTCCAATACATTCCTTCAGATCAAGTTCGGGGCGGCTTCTAGCTGCTATAATAAACCTTTGCAGAAGGCTTGTTTCTTCCTTCACCTTCATAACCTTATCCCCAACAAATACTGCCTTTGACACATTTGATGACTTGAACGTCTTCAGTTTTACTTTAGTCATACGATCCTACACGCATATCTCACCTTCATTCAAGCGCTTATGGAAAAACGTTTCAAAATATTGTTGGCCCATAGTGTCACGATTGAGGATATAATTTGCTTCATTTTCGGTCAGCACTTTGTTCGTAGCAAGGTTTGTAGCTCTGTTTCGTTTCCATCGAAAGGATTTTTCTGTGAAGCAAGTACATTTTTCATTTTTGCTGCGTTAAGAAGTGTTGTGTGGAGCTTGCTCCCCCAAATTTCGTGATGCTGAGTCCTTATGAAATTTATACTAACGTTGTACCTGTTTACAAATTCCTCACATAATCGTGACATCTCGGGTGCATCTTCGTTGACCAGTCCAGAAACAACTACTCCGAGGGTAAATACCCCTACCGGCGTTGAACTACACTGATTGGTCTGAGCTTTCGTTGGCAATGAAAATTGTTAGAAAGTTTTTTTCAGGTATGACCAACGTGAATTCAGGGACACAACGGTCCCTGTTTGGGAATCGACCCACTGAGCAGTGGACTCAGGTTTTCCGTGCCAATCCTTGACGCGTTTCGTCCTTGTTAGGACTCATCAGAAGGACATAGGCTGAAGCTCCCTGTCCAAGCAAAACTGAACTTAGTTGACCAGTCAGAAACAACTACTCCGAGGGCAATTACCCCCACCGGCGTTGAACTACACTGATTGGTCTGAGCTTTCGTTGGCAATGAAAATTGTTAGAAAGTTTTTTTCAGGTATGACCAACGTGAATTCAGGGACACAACGGTCCCTGTTTGGGAATCGACCCACTGAGCAGTGGATTCAGGTTTTCCGTGCCAATCCTTGACGCGTTTCGTCCTTGTTAGGACTCATCAGAAGGACATAGGCTGAAGCTCCCTGTCCAAGCAAAATTGAACTTAGTTGACCACTCAGAAACAACTACTCCGAGAACAATTACCCCCACCGGCGTTGAACTACACTGATTGGTCTGAGCTTTCGTTGGCAATGAAAATTGTTAGAAAGTTTTTTTCAGGTATGACCAAAGTGAATTCAGGGACACAACGGTCCCTGTTTGGGAATCGACCCACTGAGCAGTGGACTCAGACTTTCCGTGCCAATCCTTGACGCGTTTCGATCCTTAGATGATCAGAGGAACGTGTGAAAGGCACAGGTCCACTGGAAATTCTAAACAACCGAGCATAGTTTTGATGATCATGTGCAAAGAAGTACTTCTTGAGGGATTGTTTAGCTGCTAAATATAGGCGGGAATATTTGAACTGGATCGCTGACTGCTTTGAGTAGACTTGATCTGTACTTTACTCTTTTTTGCTCTTTTTAAAGGGGCCTGCCTCTGGCAAATTGTCAGAAATATGCCCACTTTCTAGAAAATGCATTATTAACAATATTGGCACCTACACTCGGCCATCTGTATATGACTGAATCTACGGTTTCATGAATTCAAAACACGTTGATACTTTATTAGGTCCTTCATGAATTCCAACCTTCATCACATCGTAACTTATATTCTATAGCAGGTCACTTGAAGGCTACTACTATAGAATCGGAAGAAATAAACTTTCTGAAATATCCACTCAATCCCAGATATGATTGAAGCTGCTATTCTCTGGTTGGTTCGCTAAAACGTTTGATAGCTGAGGTTTTCTCTTCCGGCGGCTGTATTTTTCCAGCTTCTATTATATAAGCTAGAAAGTTAACTCTCTTCTTCAAAAACTGACATTTCTTAAACTTTATATCGAGTACATAGTCTCGTGCTAATTCTAACACCATCTTTACTCGTTCTATTCCCTCTTCAATTGTATTGCTTGTATAAGATCATCATATAATATACATATTACAATATTTTTCACTGTCGATTGTCTAAAAATGTGGCTGACGAAGCGCTGAAATACGGCTGGACTATTACACAGACCAAATGGGCATCTTAGAAATTTGAACTGACCGCTAAGCGTGATGAAAGGAGTACATTTCGCACTGTTTTCTTCGACGCTTACATAGAAAACACCATTCAATTGTGGGAGACATTCTTGCATTATCTAATTTGTCCTATATGGGTATTCTTATTCTTTTCGGGTTTATAGTTTCCAAGCAAATTTGTTATTGTCTTCCTATGGTCGTTATTTTTTATGTGCGTCAAGTCCACTTCTTTCATGTTCTTATTAAGTGTGATCTTCATTGAATAGTTTCTTCCTTCTTTTTTGGAAACCATTATACCGTCTTAGTCGATATAAACTTTTGCTTGCCGCAACAAGTCATTCCCCACAATCGCTTTGAAGTTTGCTGCATTAATAGTTATCACGTGAAATATTTCAAATCCATCACCTCCACCACTTATTACAACACTCTTCTTAAATGATCCTAACGTTGTCACTCTGTTTCTGCCTATACCCCTCACTATTATCTTGTCACTTTGATAACACTTCACTCTTGTAATATGTATTATACACATCCTTCCGAACTGCACTAATATCACTTCCTATATCGAACCTGCCATTGCTCTTTTTAAAGGCAGATTGTCAGAGATATGTTCACGTTCTAAAAAATGCACTATTAATAATATTGACACCTACATGTATTTTCCAAGAGCTGCCAAAGACCAAAATACAGTGTGAAGTTCACCTGGCCGGAATAGGAACTGTTTCCTGATATCTTCTTTTCTACCAGAAGCTTCATAACCATATCATATAGCTGAAGATCAACAGTCATCACACACGTTTTATTTGGCCCCATTAGTTGTCTATTAATACCTTGTGCGTGCTCTCATTAGAACTATAATCTAAGCATCGTAAATGGTTGGTGGTAATCGCAAAAGAGGCGTGATACGTTAGTGCGGGTTTGGCTTGAACTAATTAATGAGTTAAAGGCACTTCATGTTCGTGGAGCTTTACTAGCGTTATCAGAACAACGCTGAGTGCAGCTTATTGCCCACAAGTCAGTTTGATTACTGTGTTACAGATTAGGTGCGATCGAATTTACACGAAGGTCACATGCAATTATATGTTTCGAAGGAACTGAAGAAACACAATACGAAAGCTTGCAAGATAGCGCTTCTGGTAAGGCTCCTTCCGTAGTTGTGCGATCAATAACCATCTGATCTGTAATGGGTTCACCGCGTTCTACATTCGACTAACATGCAGGTAGTGAAGTGCCATGAACAGTGTTCATCCCCGATGGAGTTGCTTCGAGAAAGCCAATGTTGTGAATTGCAAACCACATTAACTCATTTTTCATCAGAACAGATGGTACCATCGTTGATTTCCCTTTCCCTTTGCGAGTCCTGTTTCAATCTGCATTAGTTTAGGGTAACTGATGCTTAGATCCAGATCATGCAGCTTTCCAATAAGCCTTTTGGATCTTGTGAGTTTATGAATGTCCAATGCCAATGAGTATCTACTGCGGCGTCCTTCCTCTCGGTCTGGATCGTCTTTCTTCCTTGAATCAATTGTCGACAGAACATGTAGAGCATTACCGAAGGAGTGTAGCTATCGAAAGACCCTTCGAACTTCCATTTTGGTGATTCTGAAATCTCTTTCCGAAGTATTTGTGCTTCTTTCATTAGTACTTGGATATCTTCTCTAATTTGGCTACAATCCATTGCCATCGCTACTGCTTCCTTTGTTTTGGTGGCTAATACCTACTCTGGTTTACTTTTCTGCAGTGGTTTATTAAAGTGTACATCCGGAATGTTTTCTAAAATAAGCTGTTTAAGGTACTTTTTATACTGAGGAGGGTCATTCATTGTGCAACCATTTTCTCCCAGAATATTTGCGTACGTTGTGTTGATGTCATTCAGATTAAGTACAACACATTGTGAGACCCCAAATTCAGAAGCTTGGTGAGATATTATATTGGCTAGCGGTGACTTTAGTTTTTGAGTGGAGACACAGTTTGAAGTGGGTCCTATTTGCGGGTGAAGAGTAAAACACAGAAATATTGTGGTCAATTAAAATGAAGTTTATTTTATTAAAATAAATAATGCTTGTTATTAAATATCAGGCGTCGGTAATAAATAATCTTACAATAAAATTATTCAATCTCTAATAAGCATCAATTAACTGTTAAGTAAAATTTATATGATTCCAAGTAAAATTTTAATTTAGAGTTTGACTCGACTCACTCTCTTGCCTTCACAATTTCTGGCTGAACATAAAAAAACTCTACTTACATTTAACAATAATATATTTACTGCTGGCCACACCTAATTACATGGACATCTTATTGGTCGAAAGAATTTACTTTAATTATGAACAATGAATAAAAAACTCGAATATTTTCGCGCAGTTATTTCACCTCGTGCTTCTTCTCTCGATTAATTCGACAACTCTTCACGCCGTAGTTCTGACTTTCTGGACACAGGTCTCTCGATTCTCGATTACTACTTGCTTCTTGATTACTCAACCGACACTGGTCTTTCACGCCGTAGTTCTGCCCGTTTACTCGCTCTTTCTCGAACACTCTTTTCTCGAACACTGATATTCTCCTGCCAAAGTTGCCTTTTTATACCATTGGTCCCTCCATTGTCTTGAATTTCTTTATTTTTTCTGATCTCGATTTTTCGTGGTTAAATCATCCGATCAATTAGTGTATTTGATCCCCTTTTAATTAATTATCAAGGGCGTCGCTAATCATATAGGCTCGTGCATGATTTATTGATCCTTTAAGAAAATTTTCGGCTCCTTTGGAATGTTAATTGTTGAAAGCACTTAAAAAAAAAGGTCCATGAACTTTTGCTTTATTCACATTCCAATGTATTAGTCAATATAAGGTATCGGCTTTCAATAATTTCTGGATATCGATGTTCAGATAAATTTTAATTGAAGTTTCTGGTTGTGCTGTCTAAGTGATGATCTCTCCTGGGATGGTTGTTTGGTAAGTCCTTGTAATTCTTGATTAAAATTTCTGTAGTCACTACAACATCGTTTATCTTGGAGATCTTGGCTTACAGCATCAACTATTTTAAAGTCTGATGATATATTCCCAAACCTATCTTGTATGGCCAAACCAGTGTCTTTTGATATGATAATATTTGATACCATTAGCAGCTGCTGTAAGAGCATCTGGAGATGCTACAAGGTTACTAAGATGCACTCTGACACTGTCATTTTTTGTTTTCTCCCCTATCTACCTCATTTGCTTTCCCATGTTTTCTGACGTAACTTCATGAAGATCCACGCTGCTACTTTCCTGACACAAAACGCGCATTTGTCTCTATCATAGCTCTCTCGTGATATTTTTCGACATGTAGATCTTTCTGAGCTTGTAGGAATAGAAGGTCTTCCTTTTTTCTTCTAAAGGACATATTTGGATGTGGTTGCTTGTGTAAATCTTTTTTTGGCTCGTTCTGTCTTGACAGTGCTAGTTAAATTTTGGTAGCAGTCTCTGTGATAAATGGCTTTCTGCTTCAATAGTTCCTCAACTAGCAACTCGTGTAATAAATTTTGCAAACTACTCTACTCTATGTTTCCATATCTGCAACGATTATTAACACACTCTATAATTTTTGAATAAGAATGCTCTGTACATGAAGAGGTGGCGCCATTTGTAGATTTCTGGTAAATTATACAATTATTATTACTTTTGAAAGACTTAGACTTTCTAGGTTGCAGACACGCCATTCTCAATAACTAGTTATTAGCTTACTCATATTCATTCCTGCAATAAAGGAATCCCTATTAAGTTATAGAATGTTCTGCAAAATATAGAAACACACCTGTTCGCAGCTATAGTAATAATATTTCCTACCAGTCTGGAAATCACTTCCGAACACATGATTTTGCGATAGCTGCCGCTGACTGGATCTGAGGTATGATGGAAAGCCTATTCGCGAAATTCCGGTACCAATAGATGGCGATAATAGCAATATGGCTGCCGAACTCAGTGAACAACAAGCCAGATTTTTGAGGCTAGTTGGTGTTGAATTGTGTTCTGTGACGTTTTTGTTATTTATATAACAGAAACTATATATAAAAAAAATAAAATTCTTTAGAAAATTGAAAACTTCCAAAAATAATGCATCAAGCTAAATGCAAATTTGCTTTGTTGTTCTCTTGAGTACCAAATGATGCTGACAATGGAAGTAAGCCGCCATCATATTGCTCATAAGTAAATATGAGAATAGAAGTAAGTAAGCCAAGTCTCGCCGCCATTTTGCGGCTCCAAATTGCATATGAATATATAGGATTTGATGGAACCAATCAAAAATAGGGCGGCAATTGACGCCACTGTGGATTAAAAGGTTTATCAAGTCACTGTAGAGCTTTCGCGAATCAAAATATGACGTAAATCTGGAATGGTCAATGCACGCATTTTAGTTATTTTTTAAAGTTCAATTTGGAAGGTTAGGAAGGTAATAAGGTAAGAGGAGGTGATAAAAAATGGCAACAGGGTGATTTTCAGTACCAAACATATTGTTGATAATGTAAAATGAACAAATTATTTCAACACGCGAATTTAGCCAGGGCGTGAATTCTTAGAAACCACGCCGCACTTTTGTGCCTTTTGTTGCCTTGGCACCACATTTGCTCTGATTCATCGAGATTTTTCCCTTTTTTCATTGGTGAGTGCGCAATTAATTACAAGAGGCAGTCATCTAATTGCATTATGCAGATGTTGGTTTAAGGATTTTCTGACTAAAACATATTCCGTATTTCAAATAAACTGGAAAGTAAAATATAGAATGGTCGAACAGTAAATAACATGAAGCAATATTATCATTTTAAACTTTGATATTTTATAGCGTCATATAAGAGATGAATGGGTGTGACTTAGCTGTAACGCCTACATAGGAAATGTCTCACAAATTTAACTTTCCATAATAGTTTCGGCCATAAATTGGAGGTTTACCCTATCCATAGTCTCTTGTCGAAAGTTTGATAACTGCTTGACCGCATCTTCGGTGTCGAGTCAGGTCTTAGAGAATAGTTAAGTTGCGAAAGGGCACTATGTCAAAGTTTTACGAGTCCCCCCAGTTCCAGTCATAACGAGGATATTAAGGCCCTGATATATTGTGCGCTCTATGAAACTTTGCACTATAATATTTTATGCTCGGAATCTTTGGAAAATTAAATAAAATCGGCTTCCGGAAAGTAGTTTACAGTGTTTTAGATGAAAAGTTGCTATAAATTCTGAAAGTTTTCCGTTTTAAGAAAAATAGCGGCCAATATTCAGTGGGTGCAGAGCGCCGACAAAGACCGACTGCGCCAATATTCCACTAAAATTAACCACTTAAAATGTTTGAATTCTACGATTTATCAGCGGACGGATTGAAAAATTGCCAGTTTATAAGGAAAAATCTTTTTACTTGAAAAACTTCCTTTTCACATCCATTTCATCCGTTATTAGCACTAAGAACAAAATTGATTGCTGGAGGTGAGGCTATAATAATTTTAGTTTTTAATGATATATTAGTCCGAATGAAAAATTTAAAACAAAAATATTTTAATTATTTGTGATAGAGCTAGAAAATTTGAGTCTCCAAAAGTCATGAAGCGCAATTCCTCGGAGGGGTCGACACGATAACGACAGAGTTCAACTTTCGTATGTCTCGCAATACTAACAACGACTGCCGGGTTTAATTACGACTCCGCAGTAATTGAAGTGAAACGTTAGAAAAAGCTCTGCATGTGCTGTTTATATTTTGTGTTTATGCTTTATTTGTGGCCCGTTTCCCCAGCTGTTTCTTTTTTAGATGTCGTAAAAATGCATGAAAACACAAATTGGTGCAATAGTGTTTCGTGCCCACAAATATCTAGAATATGACATTATGTTTCACTAAAAAATAGTATGGAGTTGTTTCTCTTATACAAAAATATAAAAAATATAAGTAACATCACTTAAGTAATTATTTCAAGTTATAGCTCATTCTCCATGCTGTCAGAAATACCATATTACATTCAATAGCATTTTCCTTTTTGTAAGAAATATCCAACCGTAACACATTATCGACATCGACTCATCTTTTTTTTTCAGTTTTACTGAGCTTATTTTTTAGAATAATTCTCAAGGAATTACAAAACTATGACCGCTGGTGTGTTTCTACCCATCCAATAATGTCAACAATGTTCATCCTAGTTCAACATAAACATTTTCCATTTCTTTCCACTGTTAAAATTTTTTCAATCTGAAAAAATGCTTATTTAAGTAAAAGAAATATCAATTTGTCACAACCATTTTGAAAATTAATCAATCAGCGCCATTTCACTAATGAAGCTCTCTGTCGTCACCCCCAACCAAAAAAAAAAAGAATTCGACGCTGAAAAAACACGAAGCGCAGACAAAAAAGACTGAAACAAGCCATTCAATTTTAAACAATAATTTCTCGTCTCTGGAAAAGAAGTCATCATTAAGGGGATCTTTTTATCACGCCATTTTGGATAATGAAAGGAGCTTCAGTGAAATGGATTGCCATGAAAAAAAAATGTTGATAGGCGACCCATTTCTTGACCTTAAAATTCAGAACAGATTCGAGTTTTTCCATCCACAAATCCACCGAGCCGGTCAAATCCTACTTGGCCTATAAATTTTGATACCGTTCTCTTCATCAACGTGTCATACTTAACGACAGACAATCTTTTTTTGTTAGTCAAGTTATTTGTTATCGAAGCAGTTTTCTCATAGGGTCCGAATAATCCCTTTGAAACCGAACCAATCCCGATTACTTCGAAGGGCCTAAACTTTTTTTGGCTTTTTCTAATTAACTGGAGCTTATCTTGGGAGAGCTAGTTTTTGCAGAAACAGAATTTGGCTTATGCTTTCAAATTACCTTTTTTTTATCCTATTTATCACATACATAAATAAGCGTTATATAAATTGTCACCGAAAGGAAAGATAAATATTTTCTCCCTCTTACGATAAACATAAAAGGTTCCGGTGGTATGGCAACAGAAGTGAAAATTATCAAAGGGAAGCCCAAAAGTAAATTGCAATGTTTAAATCAAAGGCCATTTTCAAACCCTGGATGTCTGAAATTTGTATAGAATAAATATGATAAGGGAAAACACTGGAGAAATAAATATTTGGTGGGAGAAGAGCAATGTTTTGAAAGGAATATTACATACAACAGTATAATGTAGGTACCTATGTTATAATATAAATGATACTGTTCGCTTTATCCAAAAGTATCATATTTGGTCATTAATTTGCGAACCAAGATTTTAATTTATTTGAGGTGTTTGTACCTATTAGGAGCCCTTACTTCAAAGTCTTGCAAAATGTTTTGTCGAGGATAGAAAACGAATGTCCGAATAAATTCTAGTGTATGTTTTGCCCATGTTTTTTCGTTATAAAAAGGTTCACCGTTGTTTTGTGATTACATTCCGCTGAGACAACAGTCTTTTTCAAGATAGTTGTCGAAGAGATATCGTTACCCGTCTTTAGTGTGCCAAGCACTCTGCTAGTTTTTCAAAGTTTAATTGTGCATCAGTGAGTTATAGTTCAATGTGAAAGTGAGTGAATCGACCAGTACGCCAAGATGTCCCCAGAGCCTAGAAGAGTGGCACGCCAGAATCTCGCAGCAAATGCAAGGGCTGAGAGATGAGAACGCGAAGCAGTGAAACAGGAGCTTCTGTCAGTACAGAGAGACAACGCCACACTCCGCCAAGAGCTTGATGATGTACAGAGTGTAACGAAGTTACTATTTTTTTTGTCCTTCCGCTCCCCGTCACTGACATACAGCATCCGAATCAATTTTCGGATCCTATTAGAGATACTATAGCCGCTACTGAATAACCGCCCTGCTTTTACGCCGGGAGTACCACTACGCCACCCGCCGCCATTTCGTGACGACGCCACCAAAGTGGGGAGAAGTACTCCAGTAGGAGAAGAGGAAAATTTGGTTGTACTAGATCGCGGACCTCCGAAATACCTGAAAGAGTGCCGCGCCGATTGTGTTTTTTTTTTCTGAGTGAGTGAGTGAAAACGAAAAAGTGATTCTATTTCTTTGTTGAAAAGTGAATTTCATTGCAGTATGTACCGTTTTCTTTAATTTAATTCCACCTGTTTAATTTTTTTACTTAGCCGTCATCCCTTTCAGTAAACGATTTAATCCGAATAAAAATTTTTCTTTGAATTTCAATTTTTGCCTTTTTCACTTTGTAACATATTAAATTTCTCTTTTAATATTATTTCAGCCGCCGAAAACTCTAGAATCTGGAACGGTATCGGTTTTAGTCTTTGAAAACGAACCATTTCGAGAATCTCTTGAGTTTCTAGTTTATATATTTTTTTTATTACATAATATATATATAAATTTCCACCGCCGAAAGCTCTGGAACCTGGAACGATATCGGAGGAGCACCGTTCAGCAACCTGCACAAAGCCACGTGAATCAGCTGCCACCTGCGCTAACTGCGGCGGTGAGCACCCAGCCTCATACCAAGGGTGCCCCAAACACCCAAAGCACCAGAAGAAACAGCAATTCAGGCTTGCCCATCCGTCAAACTTTGTCTGGGTTCAACAGAAAAAGATGACGCCCATTGTCACTCTTCAACAACAACCAACTCTGGAATCTATCATGAAGCAGATGTTGAATCTTCAGCAACAGCTCAACTCCTTGAACACAACGTTGCATGGTTGAACAACCTAAAGATAGTGACCTGGCACGCCAACTCCGTATGAATACCAAAAAACTAGAACTGCAGACATTTCTAGAATAACAGCAAATAGACGTCTGCAAGAATCTATGCTCAAACCAGAGCACAGATTCACGCTGCAAAACTTCAGAGTCACCAGAACGGACAGAGGTTGTCTGCTCCATATACATCTAGCCAAACCACACAATAACCGCCGAGCAGCTGGATTCCCTTTTCAGCGACCACGACCAGCCAGTTTTTTTGGAAGGTGATATCAACGCTAAACACGGCGACTGGGGATGCAGTAATTCCAACCAAAGGGGAATATCGTTACGAGATACTGCTGAGCGTCTGGACTATAACATCTGGCGTCCAGACGTACCCACCGGCATAGGCAACGGCAGACCTAGCATTCTGGACTTTTTCTTACATAAAAACGTCCACCCGACAGAGCTGGGCAGGGCTTGAGTGCTTTGTGCTTGCGAAAGTGCTTGAAGCACTTTGAGGGCTTGAAAGCCCTGTGCTTCAAGCCCTTTTATAGATTTGTAATTGGGGCTTGCAAAGTCAATTACTTTAGAAAAGTGCTTGGTAATTTGTAATTGAAAAAAGTAATTCAAGCCCTTTCAATGAGCTTCAATTACTTTTAGAGGGCTTGAAACACTTTTGGGAGCTTGAAGCACTTTGAAAGGGCTTGAAGCACTTTAAAAGGGCTTGAAGCACTTTGAAAGGAATTTGAATTGACCATCATTCAACCTATCCCCCACTTGAAAATTTTCGATCGTATTTTGTCCCTTTTTTTTTCTATTATTTGAACTTGAACCGTCTTATGTCTTTTCTTTTTTAACAATGGAGGTTTTGGGTTTGAGCTTAGAATGGAATTTAAAAAAAAAAATAATGAACTTATTATTCAAATAAATAATTAATTTATATTGGTAACCTATTTAACTTTATCACTGGATTTTTTCCACTTTTCCCCATTGAACATTTTCAAAACCTTAAAATTGAATTACCATGTAGTACCCCAGAACTACATCTCAAAAAAAACATACCTCTGCTACTCTGTGAAATGTAAAGTTCGTCTCTACTATACCAATTTTGTTTGATGAGTGTACGCGGTAGCTTATGCCACTTTGAGAATTTTATTACAAATTCAAAGTGCTTTAGGCACATTTAAAGAGCTTCAAGCACATTTAAAGAGCTTGAAGCACATTTAAAGAGCTTGAAGCCCTTTTCAAGGCACCCCAAGCACTTTTGATGTGCTTCAAGCACTTTTCAAATCACTTTGAGGGCTTTGTGCTTGTCAAGCCCAAAGCACTTTGAGGGCTTTGTGCTTGTGAAGCACTTTTGAAAATAAACAGGAATTTGTGCTTGAAATTGAAGCACTTTGATAGAGGGCTTAGGGCTTAGTGCTTCAAGCCCTTTTACTGAGGGCTTTGCCCAGCTCTGCCACCCGATCACTCACCCACAACTCCTACATCACCTCACTTTAGATCACCTACCGGTCATGGCTGAAAACCTTCACAAACTAGACAGCATTCTGAAACCACCTGGAAAGAAAAAGTCCGATCTGCGACATCCATTCCCCACAAGAGCTAGACAATACTGTGGACACACCAACTAGCAACATCTGCGGAGCTATCAACCTGGCTCGAACTTCGGTCCATGTGACCACAGAGAAACGCAGACTCCCTCCAGAGCTACTAACAGAAATCCGCTACAGGAACCGACTAAGGAGACTGGCTATCCGCACTGGTGACCCATAATTGAAAAATCAAGTCAACCGACTTAACAGAAATATCCAGAGTCAAGTTAACGACTGCTGCAATGAATCTTGGCAAGAGAAACTGAAGGCAGTCCTTTCAACTGGAAAGGAATTTTTCCAACTTGCAAAGAGTCTCACAAAAGGACCACAAAAAGTACACATCAACTTAAGGTTAACAACACTACAATAACCGATCCAGTCCTACAAGCGGAAATCTTTGCAGATAGTCTCAAAGAATAATTTCGGAAAAATCCTCCATTATACCCCCTACAAGACCACACCGTAGACACTACCATTAGGATCATGCTAGAACAACCAGAGGTACATCCCACGCCACTTCCAAACATCACAAGACCATAGCGTATCTCAAATGCAGAAAAGCCCCCGGTATAGACCAAATCTCCAACTTGGCCATTAAAAAACTGCCGTAACAACAGATTGAGGACCTAACCAAGATCGTCCAAGCCACTCTCCGCCTCTCCCATTTCCCATCAAAATGGAAAGAGGCCAATGTCATACTTATAAGGAAACAAGGCGAATCTAGTACCAACCCTAGTAGCTATCACCCAAACAGCCTCATACCTGCCCTTGGCAAAGTGACAGAGCGACTCATCAACAGATACTTACAGGACACGGTCTCTCACCAACGACTGCTACTCGACGAACAGATGGGTTTCAGAGCGCAGCATTCTACATCCCATCTAGCTACCCGACTAGACAAAGCCGTATTAAAAGGCGGTTACCGCAGAATGAAGACTGGGACAGTACTTCTAGATATCTCGAAAGCCTTCGACAAGAGGTGACATCAAGGCCTTATTCTAAAGATGCTAAGATACAACATGCCTCATTACCAAGTCAAACTAATTGACTCATTTCTATCAAACCAGAACTTCTGCGTCACTCTGGACAACAACACCACCAACCAAGCACAATCCACGGCCAGACCAGTACTTGCCGACGTACCCCAAGGCGCACCTCTGAGCCCCTTACTTTTCATGGCAGTTATATTAAGAAGTAGAGGATCCACTCTTCAACCATACGCTGATGACACCGGAATCACAGCCACAGCTCGAAGCAGACCGATCATACGAACCAGACTACAGAGACACCTCGATAGCATTCAGACCTGGATGGATAGGTAGAGGCTGAGAGTTAATCCCAAAAAGACGCAAGTCATCATATTCGGAATGAACAAAAAAAGGCCTCCAAAGGGAAAACTCAATTGGAAGAAAGCTCCACTCTCCTGGACAAAAAAGGTCAAGTACCTAAGAATAATTTTCGACAGTAAACTCAACTGGGCGAAACATGTCAAATACGCCAGGAACAATGCTAAAAGCCACACCCCAGCCCCGCCAGGTGCAACGTACCCCTTTCCAGGGAACCACATTTTTTGAGTAAGCCATTCCAACCTCGCACATGCAGGTCCGCGACGCTTGGACCAACAAATACTTTTCCAGATCTGGATCTATAGAAGAAATACGATGAAACAATAGGGGAACATAAAATAGGTAATATTTTTCCCAAACCTAATAATTTCCCATTAAGCCAAGTAAAAAAAAAGCTGTGATTACGGAAAAATCGAATTTCCTGTGCTTCATGACTCTTCGACCAATGAGCTCTATTCCGAAATCGGGTAGAAATTTTTCCATGCATAAAACTCAAGAAGCAGATGCTCACATCCATGTTCACGGATAACGGGAAAAGTAGACAATTCTGAGAGGTCGTTGTTGAAAAAATATCGCTTTTAAATATGTCATACGTAGAAGATTCATTGATTTATTTGGCCCATCGTTCATGAAAGATAAACCAAAGGATCGACTTCATATTTGCAGTAGACCGCAGGATGTATAGTGACATCCGTATTATCTGCTGATAATTTCTTGTTATATATCAGAAGAACATAGTAATTTGCTTCCTTCTACCAGCTGCGCCCCCATGAATCAGTAATTTTCAATTTTTTCCAGTCGTGGGACACAAATGCGTTCGCGGTACCTCTGAAATTTGTTCCATTATCACCATACAACTATACCTTGTGAACAAAAGGTAAAAAGGGCCATGTTGTTTGTAAGTTATTTGTAATAGAAAAGAGAGCAACTTCATCTTAGCATTTGCTGCCGGTCAAAGGTCAATGTGATTGTGCTTGGTTCGGGCAGCAAGCGACGTTGCCGCTGGGCGGACAAGACAGAATCCTTTACGTTTGTTGAGATCAGAAAACTGCGATATATGTCGTAGAAGAGTCCAAAATAATCAGGGCTCTGGGGTAATGGCCTCTTGTGTGAGAAATGCCTAACTTGGAAATATAGGTTTTGCATTGATATGTCAACACGGGCAGAAGAATAGGCAAATCAACACTACCAGTAATCTCTGCAAAAAGACTGATGGAAGCATAAATACGCCGCTAAACACCAATAGGGGCGTAGTTACGCTGGATGACGTTATGGAGAAACTTAACAGGATGGAAAGCAAGTATGACGTGCTTATAGGAAAGTACAATGAACAAGTGGTCAGGGATGAAAACAAACCGATGAAAATCGAATTTCATGATGAAAGTTCGAAGTCAACATTTATGAAATTAAGAAAGAGACTAAACCTCTAAAGACCTAGGATAGAGTGAAAGCAAAAAGGTTTATTTGAATCATGATTTGACTGCAACAAACCTTGAATTATTCGAAGCGGCTAGAATATCCATTGCATATACAAATATACAGAGTTCAAGAAGCAAATTGGATGAGTTTAATTCAATGTTTTGTCATAAACCAGCACTGCGATGTGTTAGTGCTTGTGGAAACGTGGCCTAATGAAGAGGATGCGCCATTATAATATAACATAAATAGCTGTCAAGCTGTGCACTGCATTAGAAGGCAGAGGTGGTGGTGCTTCTATATACGTGAGAAAAGGAATTGAAGTTCAAGAAGTGGATTAATCCAGGAAGAAGGGCTCTATTAACTGGGTATGTATCACCTTAGGTGAAAATAATTTTAAACTGAGTATATCGTACTCCATCATATTCAGGTTCGGAATTCTTAGATTACTTTGATAGTCCGCTCTGCAAATACCCCACAAAACATGTAATTATCGGGGATCTTAATTTAAATCAGTTGCATAATAGCGCTAATCTCATAGTAAAATATAGAAATATATTAACTGTTGCGGATTTGTGAACCCAGATACCTTCAGGACGAGATGCAGCACTTGAAGGAAATGGGTACACCAAGCAGGTGGAGGATAAATAGAGCTATAAGATCGAAGCAACAGCGCACAAATGATAAGGTATCATCACAGGTGGTAGGAAGAGCCTTTCTTCCCAACATCAAAAATGTCACAGATCGCATAGGACGCTAGAAAAATACAACATTAAGCCCATCTAGAAGACCACAAAAACAATTTAGCAAAGTTTAAGTTCAGCCAAGGATCCTAGGGCACCTCTAAAATCGGCTGGCGTCTATAGAATTCCCTGCTCTTGTGGATCTATCTATGTAGGAACAACCCAACGTTCTATCAACACTAGGGTCAAAGAGTACAAAAGAAACTGTCAGCAGCGACAAATAGATAGATCAGCAATCGCCGAGCACGTGTAAACATAAACCATGTCATTCGTGTCGATCAGACTCAAGCATTGGATAGGAGCAAACATTTTTAAACCAGGCTCCACAGAGAAGCCATAGAGATTCAGAAACACCGCAACAACTTCAACAGAAAAGAAGAGGGCATGAACCTTAACAAAAGCTGGTTGCCAGTTCTTCGAAAATCAAAGAACCCTTCCTTTTCGAGAACGAGACAAGGAAAATAGCGTAATACAAGCCACGCCTGCAATCCTGGATATAAATAACGCAGGTCCAACAACGTCGAATCCAAGCTCGACGCCTTTGCCGACACCTTCCAAGAACAATTCTCGACACACAGAGACCTGCCAGTTCTAAACCAAAATGAACTCAACCACATCAGCAGGATCGCCACACGCTTCTTGCAAACACAACCTCCTCCAAACGCTGACATACCCCCTGTCACCAGTGCGGAGATCAGAGACCTGACATCCAGAGTCAATCCAAGAAAAGCTCCAGGACCGGACAGGATCAACAACATGATCCTGCGACGTCTTCCCGACACACAAATACTGGAGCACACAAACATCGTGAATGGCATCTTAAGAACGCAGCACTTCCCCACATCCTGGAAGAACGCTGACGTCATACTGATCCACAAAGCCAATACAGCCTTGGACCAACCAAGCAGCTACAGGCCAATCAGCCTGCTACCTCACCTCAGCAAGATAGCAGAGCGCATAGTCCTCAGAAGGCTCAACAACCGTCTCGAGGACAGAAACGTACTTCCTGAACAACAGTACGGTTTCAGAGCCAGCCGATCAGCAATACATCAATCAACCCGCCTAGCCAGGTTCATCAGAGACGGGTTCAACAAGAGGAAGGCAACAGGAGCACTCTTCTTCGACATATCCAAAGCCTTCGACAAGGTGTGGCACCTTGGACTCATTTACAAGCTGCTACAGATTCAAACACCAGACTACCTCACCCGCATTATCCACTCATTCATCACCAACCGAACGTTGCAGGTGAGGGTGAAGGACAGCCACTCCAGAACACTTCCGATGACCGCAGGAGTCCCACAAGGCTCCGTGCTTGCTCCGACGCTGTTCAACATATACACACACGATATTCCACTGCCGGCTGGACCAGAAATCCAGCTAGCCCAGTTTGCCGACGACACCGCTATCGTCGTTAAGAGCAGACAATCCAGACTGATCACCCTCAAACTCCAGAGATACACCAACACTCTGGAATCCTGGAAGCAGAAGTGGAAAATGAAGCTGAACCCGAACAAGACTCAAGCTGTTCTGTTCAGACGTACACGTGCCAGACCTCATGGACACGTGAGACTATCAGGACACGGCATCCCCTGGAGAAGTAACACCAAATACCTTGGCCTTCACTTCGACCAGAGCCTCACCTGGAGACAAAACATCATGATCACCAGAGCCAAGACAGATGCAACACTACGAAAGCTCTTCCCCCTCATATCCGGGAGGAGGAGCAAGCTATCCTTCCATTGCAAACTCCTGACCTACAAATCCATGCTCAGGCCAATCCTCACCTATGGATCCCCGACATGGTCAACCACGGCACCCACTCACTTGAAAAGACTAACTGCCTGCCAGAACAAAACTCTCCGTATCATCGCGGACGCCCCATGGTACATGAGAAACACGACGCTTCATCGAGACTACGAACTAGAGACTACGACCTGAACACATCAAGAAGCTGAACACGAACTACTTCTTGATTGCCAGAGCTCACACCAGCCAGACCATCCGGGACTCCCACCAAGCCCCCCCTCAACACGAGAGAGGCCACTACAGAGTTCCGAATGATGACTACCCACCATAACAGGCCTACTGCTGCGTGCTTCATCAGCCCTGGATTGAGCAGGGGTTGAGGATCATACGCAGCGGAAAGCCGCCCACGACTTCTCCTCTGCCTGAGAAGTCAAACAGGACGCCTACTGCCAAAGAGACAGCCTCCCAGCCTGGGAACCCTATCAGAGGCAGAAAGCCAGCCTTCCAAACCTACTGCAGCGTGCCCCTCCGACTGAGGGACGCACGCAGCAGGAAGCTAGTCAGACACAGGACGCTAAATGCCGGAGACAGCTTCCCCAGCCTGGGGAGGTAGTCTGACGCAGGAAGCCCTCACCTAACTCTGTCGAAGCAGAAGCCATCCAGGACCAGGAGCCCCCGACGAGGACCAGGACCACGACCATTTAATTTTAAGTATAGGTTTAGAAAAGTCTCTTCAAGACAACTTGTCCGTTTTATTTTACTTATTTTTAGCTAAAATATCTTAAGGTGCACACCATGTTAGTTTAGCTTTTAAGTTTTATCTTTTAAGAATATGATTGTCATTAACATTATGCATAAAAATTCTTTGTAAATTATTGTGATAAACATGAGTTCCAAAGTAAGTAACGTCAAATCCAGTCATCGAAGGAACACAGAAGAGAAACACTTCGTCCTCTACCACACTGCCTCTGAAGATGTCTACCGCAGCAGTAGACGAAACGTTAGGTAGAAATATGTAATTTTTGAAAAGGGAGCCAAGGCTCAATGTAGAAACTACAGAGAAATATCTTAACTTTCGCAAAGAACAACATCGCCCACATGGCCTCCATAGATTAAGTGGAAGCATTTTGATTCGGTCAATAAAGAAGCTCTTTGGAAAATATTGGCAAACGTTGGGTGTCCGTAGAAGTACATCCAGATACTCCGCTTCTTGCAAGATAATATGAATGCAACCGTCCTAAGCAACGATAGACATCCTGCGCAAACTTGATGGCGGCTTATTAAACCTGAACAGTTTACGAGCCAAGACGGAAGTATCGACAACATCGATAATAGTACGTTAATATGCGGATGATAACGTCATGATGGCCAATGCAGAGGAAGATCTTCAGGCATTTATCAATGGATTCGACCAGGCATATATAAGAATCGATCTGGAGGTCAACTTCGACAAGACGCAGATTCTGCACCAAGCCGCACTAAATATTGACCCCAAAAAATGACCATTCTTTGCAGAACGTGGAACACTACCCATACCTTGGGAGCCATCTCTCAGAGAATGCAACCATTTACGCTGAAATCCAGCATCGCTTGAAGTTTGTTAGCGCGGCGTTCGGGCGACTTCCAGAGAGAATCTCCAACAATTACGACATCAGCTCTGAGACCAGACTTCGCGTCTATAATGCAGTTGTAATACCAAGCCATACATATGGCAGCAACATGGAGCTCTTACGGATGACACCGAAAAAGCCTGGAAAAATACCACCAGCGCTGCCTAGGAAGGATCCTACAGATTAAATGGCAAGGACCGACGAACGAACATAAGTGTTTTAGAGGAGGCCAAAACACCTAGCATGGAAGCCCTCATCATTAAGCACCAACTTCGCTGGACCGGTCACCCCATCCGCATACCCGAAACATGTCTTCCACGGCAGATTCTCTACAACCAAATTGAGAGAAGGACATCGAAGTTAGAGAGGTCAACAGAAACGCTACAAGGAGTTTCTTATAAGTAGAATATGGTAGAGTGCTGCATCGATACCAGCAACTGCGAAACGACGATAGATAATAGGCCATCATGGCATCGACTAGTCCACGACGGACCACAAACTTTTGAAGAACAGACACGAGAAGTGACTGGACAGAGGAAGAGACAATGCTGCCAGAGACTGTGGAAGTGTGGCTCCAGAATAAGTTTATATTGCCATCAGAAAACGCACATTAAGAATAGAATAGAAAATAATCATACTTGTTATCGAGTGATCGCCTACAATGATGATTCTGAAAGAGATCAAAATGCAAATTCAAACTATTTTTAGGATTTTCAGGAAGAACTACTGCAATTACTTCAAAAACCGCTGCATGAATGCAAATGTGTGCATCCATGCTTCAAGATTTTGCATTTGTTTTGCCCTCTTTTGAAATATACTCATTTATACTGGTCAAACAGTTTAAATAACAAAACCACCATAACAAAATCTAATTACAGCACCAAGAGTGCAAATATCCTTCGCAAGTAATAACGGTTCGGTATATCCGTCCCAGGTTATATAAAGATTTATGATCTAATCCAAGCACAGCGTCCATAAATCAATATTATAATAAGGCTATACGCGAACGGGGTATAAATTTTGCAATTAGATGAATCGCGGCTCGTTTTTAAGCTTCCAGGTACCTAATAATAATAGCATAGGTATCATATAAATCCCGCGGTCGTTATAAATCTTGCGTAATATCCCTTTTTAACTAAGGGAAATGAAATTTTTCTGCAACTTGTTGCGACAATATTTA